>OY288254.1:17333400-17933400 GCA_958450325.1 Agrostemma githago | reverse complement strand
ATAGGGTAATTCTTGGTTTTTTAATTACTGCACTTGTGTTCCTATCTTTTGAGTTGGTTGCTCACTTCAATGGGTCATTACTTGCACATCCCTCAAACTGTTGAGGTTCAATGTTTGTTTATGAGGTTTATGTGGGTTATCTCCGGTTTCGAGTCGGGTTTACTGCTCCTTGAATTCAGTCTCTTTCAACTTTTTGTGTAGTTTTGTTCATTATTCAAACTTTTCATTCATTCTTAGTAGATGTGTATTTTGAATTTTGCATTGATAGATATCTATCATATGTGTGTGTAGACACCCAAAATTTGACCGCCAGGTGTCTATAGCAGTTCCCAAAAAAACACCCGATGATGATCGGACGCGAACATGACTTAGTATACTCGGACTTGGGCTCGGAATCAATAATATCCGACATGGACTTTTAGTGGAGTAAAAAATCTCACAAAACAGACCTCAAATTCAGGCCCAGTGGGTCGTTCCGAGTCAAACAAGACTAATTTGGGTCAAAACCAACACCAACCAAAAATCCCGTCTTTTGGCGACCGGGTCAAAACCCGGTCAAGACAAACCCGACACAGAAATGACCAAATGCATTGACCAGATTCATAATCCTGTCCAAAATCAGCCAAATCACTCATGAATCCTTCCAAAAATGATGCAAATCAATCAACACAAATCAAGTGCCAATCACGCCCGAAATAACTCGGGCTGATTGATCCACTCGATCGAGTGGATTGACCACTCGATCGAGTGGAGCCTCTCCAGACCTGTCCAGATGCATTCGCGAGGGCACTCGACCGAGTGCACCCGCGCCACTCGGTCGAGTGACCCATATGCCGAGCTCCCTATAAATACCCATGCACCAACACAACTTTGGACGACCTTTACACTTCATCATCAATCATCCATAACAATCCCTCCTTCAAGCACACCCTTGCAACTACACACAACACTACGACCCTAGCAATCTTAGGCAAAAACACGTCAAACCCAAGCCCTTCATCCCCGCGGAGAACCGGCGAAACATACATACGCATATACACACCATAACTCGCATACATCCTCGATACTCCCAAGCCTGTGCCGCTATTACGAGTCCATTTCCGAGGTCCCCACTAAGCATGTATGTTGAGGGTGTTCCAAATCCTGTTTCGATCTCTTTATCTAGTCTCGTCCTTTTTTATATTTATCGTATTTCTGCACTATATTTATAATCATAGTCGTAGTGATAACGCTAGCATTAACATTTTTTTATATATTTTTGCATCTTCATTTTTGCACCGTCTTTTCCTTCATCATCATTATTACAATACCGTGTATATATATATTTTAATACAAAAACTCGGTTTTGAATGCGTTGGACTATGATGATCAATTCAAAGTCGTAGTTGAACGCATTTAATTTCATTTTCGATTAGTACGAAACCCGTTGATACGAAAACCGACATCACATAAACTCGAAAGAGTTAGTTTCGATGTCGTGACGTAGAGGGATACAATTTCGTCACTAATTCGAATTTTCTAAACTAACAATAAATGTTTTCCTAAAACTCCGGTGACGGTGTTATAATCACTGATACATGATTATGACGCCGGAAGCTAAATTGAATGCGAATCATGCAATATTCGTATTTAATTTAGCCGATTACCGATTTCCAATCATAAAACGAAACGAATTCTCATTCGTACAGGGGCTACTCGACCGAGTACGAATGTTACTCGATCGAGTAGCACCCATGAAAGCAGGCAGTAGCTGCGTCCAAGGACGTACTCGACCGAGTCAGATCACGACTCGGTCGAGTAGGTCCTGCAACACGTAAACCGAGGGCTTGAACACCCACACTTCAAGCCCCGTCCTCTTATCGACTTAGTCATCACGTGTCAAGACCATCACGTGACCCTCCTATTTTCAAAAACTCATGCATATCACTTCACTAAACGATTTTGATCGACGGTCTCACATTATTAATTTTATATCGACAACTATTTAGTCGCATCCGATGTAAAATTAATTTAGACTCAATTGCTCGAAGTGATAAATCGGGACAAGGCATCGAGGTTCGAGATCGGGCTAGCACCACGTCTAGGTCTCGAACCTCCGTCCTTTGATTAATACGCAATATAATGCGTAACTAATTAAAGTTCGTCCACCTACACAAAATCACGGTCTAGTTTATACACGGGTCCGTTTACAATTATTGCTCGTTATTCCAATTGTATATTTCAATTATTCTATTGTACGCCGTATTGTGAATTCCGGGTTGTATTCCGCCCGTGTAACTTGTAACCGATTTATTTTCGCTTTGCTTTATTTATTTGCGTTTTACCGCTTTTAAATGAACCCTCGCATGCTAAATCACTTCGGCAATAAATTCGATGCATTAAATGACGTAGCAACCCATTCAATTTCCATATCTTGTAAAACGCTGTTTGCATAACATTTCACCGAACTACTAACGCGCATATTCAAAAGTCAAACGATGTCCTAGTAGAGGCCGCTAAGTGCGGGCGGGGTTGGGTGTCCTTAGTGGGCTTCCCAACACGTACCCTCACCC
The DNA here is from genome assembly GCA_958450325.1 of Agrostemma githago. Lineage (NCBI taxonomy): Eukaryota > Viridiplantae > Streptophyta > Magnoliopsida > Caryophyllales > Caryophyllaceae > Agrostemma > Agrostemma githago. The sequence continues at coordinate 17,930,848 of OY288254.1, read as the reverse complement.
CTTACTCAGAACCGTGGTTTCCGGATGTCCGAATCCATTGGCAACGAGAGTCATTCAATATACGATTAACCGCCTAAGTCGGCATCTATATCGATATGCAAAGGGACGAGCCCAATAAACTCTCAAACCGAAATGGGCCATACTTTGTGTATGGACCATAGCGATATAGAGTGGGCTCGAATGGTTCCGAATAACCATAAAATTCGGTGGCGACTCCATTTCGACTTAAATTTCAATTCGATCCTTCTCATATGGAGGTGCATTCGCCTAACCCAAACCCGCGCGTGGCCGCGTCGGGGTGGACCTACGTCATGTCCACAGTGTGGTTGATGCTGGTGCTATGAGGCGTGCAGGTGGAGGAAGGGGGGCTTCGTCAAAGTCAAGTTTGATTTTGTCTCTAACTACTAAACATGTAATACTTCCTAAGGTTACTCCAGTATTTTATTTCTATAAAACAAAAAATTGTTTCAATTTGATTCTATGTTTACCCATATATTGCTTTGGATCACCCGTTGTTCTTCTCTAATTTTTTAAAGTACAGGCTATATATGCTTTGTTTAATTTTGTTCTAAAAGCTTGATTTTATATTTGTTACATTAATGGGTTAGTTTGTGTTACATCATTCTACTGATTTGATGAATGAATTTCATATACTTATTGTTGTATCAGTTGATTCTTAATGGTTCAAATTGACACAAAAATTGCTTCAGTCTAGGACTAGGATGTAGAGTTGTGAACACATTGTTCTAATTAAATTGTACGTTAAAAGAGCTTTTAGTTCTTTTATGTCAATTGCGATTTTTATCTCGTACTTACAATATTGAAGTGTTTACGATGTGCTCTCCTTGGAAGATATGCCCGTTTTCCTTTCGTTAAGGATGAGGCATTCATGCATTTTGACCTGAACCTGAGATGAAGAAGGTTCCCATCGGGTAGTTGATTAGAGTTGGTATTGCTTGTCATATTATACCATAGTACGGAGTACCATGTACCTTATACGGGAGTCTTGTGTTTTCTTAAAAGTTTATGAGATTGAATGTACGGAGGGACATGATATTGAAGTGGGACGATCTTAGTGGTATGGAGTAAGTGCTACTTTATCTTTGAACCTCCATTAGATGATAGAGAATTCAACATTCATCTCAGTGTTTACTACACTCTGATATTTCCTTCCAGCAATGATCTGCACTGCCATTTTTTGACGGCCATACGCTTGCTTTTGTTTTGTTCTCTCTTCAATTGAAAGACGGTTATCTAGCAAAGAATGGTGGAGGGCTACGGACGACAGGTAACCTCTTTGAAGGATGACTATGGGGAGGAGTTGCTATATGTAAGCAATAAGGTGAGTTTTGTTAAGATATGATTTCCGATATCTCAAGATATGATCTCGCCACCATAAAGATATGATTCCCGACATCTCAAGATATGATCACGAGATCATAATCACCAACATATCTCGTATTTATGTATAGTCTGTATACTCTAGCCATATTAGTCGTATATACCGATTGTGTGTATCACGGAGATATTCCGTATAGCTTGTATAAATAGTACCTCTGTAAATGATTTATTGATCAATAAATTAATATAATTCATTACTTTCACTTATGGTATCAGAGCTACGATCAAATTAATCGTATCTACTGCCTATCACCCTTGAAACACAAACATGACAAACTCAACAGTTCCAACCTTCAAAGCCCCTGCTCCATCTCAACGTTGCCTTCATTGACAAACTCACACCCACAACCTACCCTCATTGGAAAGCTCAACTCACTGCCCTCTTTACAGGCTACTCCCTCCTCACATTTATCGACGGAACGGCAGCCCCCTCCAAAACGATTCTTGATGCCGACAAAAAACCGATTCCAAATCCGGCCTACGGTACTTGGTTCCTGCAAGATCAAATCCTCTTTAGCACATTCCAAAGTACACTCGAGTCTAGCCTTCACTCTCTCATAACCAGCCTATCCACCACACGGGAAGCATGGACCACACTATCCAACACTTTTGCTCTCCCCTCACGTGGCCATGTCAAACAACTAAAATATCGTCTCAAATCTCTCTCCCTCAAAACCTCCACAACCGTCTCAGCCTTCATGACAAAAATAAAAACTATTACCGATGAACTAGCGGGACTAGGCTCGCCTATGCACGAAGAAGATATCACTGATATCGTGCTAGATGGGCTCGACTCTCGCTATCGATCCGTAATTGAGGCGGTTCAAGCTCGTGATAAACCCATTTCCTTCACAGAACTACATGAAAAACTCATCAACCGTGAACTCGCCATTCAAATTGAAACCTCCAACCAATCCACCCTACCCACGGTTGCCCTTGCGGCCCACACTCGACCTTACCACTCCAACTCCCCTCGAACCTACACACAAACCACAACACCGACCACCAACTCAACCCCCTTCAAAGGTCGTTGTCAATGGTGTAATATTCGGGGTCATGTTCTGTTCTTCTGTAATACATTCAAAAAACTTTACCCCAACATTGTAGTTCCTCGTCCAACCCGTCAACCCACACCCCTCTGCACAAGCTAACACCGCTACTCTCAACTCAGCGGCCACATCCACCTCCAACCTACCCTAGCTAGTCGACTCCGGTGCATCTAATCATATGACCTCAGCCCTTGACAACCTTGCTCTACACCAACCATATGATGGGACCGATGAAGTTGTTATAGGCGATGGTACCGGTCTCGAGATAGTTCATACTGGTTCCACTACTCTCTTTACTCCCTCTCGTAATTTTAATTTGAATCGTGTCCTTCACGTCCCCTCAATGCATAAAAATATTATCTCTGTATCCCAACTTTGTGCCGACAATAATGTTTCTCTCATATTCTTACCCTCATCGTTTATTGTACAGGACAACCAAACTAAAGCTACTCTATTTGTTGGGCATGGTCAAGACGACGTTTACTATTGGTCGCGCGTGTCTGCTCCTCTCGCTCTAGCCGCTATGCTCACTCGCTCCGATCTACACCACCGCTTTGGTCATCCCGCCCCACCTATACTAAATGAAATCATATCTTAACAAGTTTGACATTAATTGCAAGCCCCTTTATGACTTTAAGCACTATCCTTCCTTAACGGAACATGCTTGCCTAACTTTAAGCCCTCATCTAGATTCTTGTAACTATCTCGGTAAAACGTATCCCGGACCCCATAGGCTTTATGAAAGGCCACCCTTAACAGATTATCCATGCCCAAGGTTTCGAGCCATTAGTTTGATAAGGTGGATTCCACTAGACGTCATAAGAAAAAGCGCCTGTTATTAGACCGATTGAGAAGTTCCAGAGGGAAATTCTGCCACCGGAATCTGCTAAAACAATCCCAATTATTCACCATAAGCTTCTATTACCGTTAAAAGATCGATGTTTCTTCTATCTCGGGATGCAGCTCATGTTGTAGTGGCTGCTAAAATCATCGAGCCAGGCCCGGGCCCTCCTCAGGGTGCTACTCCCCGGGCTAAAATATCATCGCCAAGATCATCTTCTGTTCTGTTTAAGGTTTAATAAATGAGGGAGAAGCTAAAAGCGTCTCAGAGGCCGAGGAACGTCAACAGGCAAGTCGAGTGTAATGAAGCTAAGTGTCTAGGAGAACAGCCTATGAACAAAAGCTGGAATGTAATGGTGGAAGTAATGATAGTTCTTTTGGTGTAAAGAGTAAAAGCAAGACGGTTTCACTCGCAATCCGGACGAAGGTCAATGTACTGAGAAGAGAGGGTTTCACAGCTGGTTTTACTCAAAATCCAGACAGTTTGTCACAAAATTGAACTGTTTAAAAGGTTCACCAATTAGTGAGTACGGGAGGAGGGGGTAAAGAATAGAATTATAGAAGGGGTAGGAGTTTAAGAATAAGTTCATCAGGAGGGGGTAAAAAATTGAACTGTTTGCGTTTGACCATGAAATTGAACAATTTTAAAAGAATTGAACCGTTTGCTAAAGACAACCCGAAAGTCGAAAACAACCCGAAAGTTGAAAACAAACCCATTGACTGTACCCGGCTAGAAGGGGACTTGGACCGGAACCTGTTAGGTTCGGTTTTCCCAGGTTTAGCCCGGACCGAAGATCAGACACCAAATACCGTATTTTTGTGGACATCCGGACCATAGTTCGTACCCTCTTTAGTCTTTTGTACCGACATTCCGCCACCTTTTCATGTTGCACTTAGACACTTGCATATTTGGGTACTACAGTCGATCCTAGGGTAAAATACGCTAGAAGGGGACTCGGTTTTCCAGGTTTGGACCAGAGCGAAGATCAAGCACCGAATACCATATTTTTGTGGACGTTCGGACCGTATTTTGAACTCTCTTTTGTACCGACATATCGATACCATGCCATGTTGGACTTGGACACTTGCATATTTGGCTACTACAACCGATCCTAGGCTAAAATACGCTCTATGCTTGTCGTCTGGAAAAAAATCATAGTTCATGAGTCATGACTCCGATCATATCGTCGTAAAATGTTGATGAAATTCGACAGCGTAGACGTTACACTTCTGCATTCTGGTCTCGAATGCATGGCTTCCATCCCAGGAAGTGTACTCCCATTCCGTCAAAGACACAAATTTGTGAGTAACTAGGCCAAGTTAGATGAAATTAGTTCCACAAGTATTGACACATGATCGAAGACATTCTCATTAAATTAGATGCGAAGAAGTTATATATACCTTACAGGACCTGGTCGTGTATACCTTGTGAGAACTACGATTATTGTTGTGGTCATGTATACCTTGTGGATTTTGGGAGTACACACAAAGTCCCCCAGAGACTGATGGGACATGAATCTGAGCTAATTATCTGATCTTGGCTCACTGTATAAATATGCAGTACTTGCAAATTGATCAACAACGCAGGTTCTAAAATTCGATGATGGTGAAACTTATGTGCAAGGGATGGGTTGCTGACAACGACCAAGCCGATAAAGCTGAAGAAATACAAAGATGAAGGCGGAGGAAGCAGCGCCACTTGAAGTCTATATTTAGGCAGAGCCACAACGTCCAGATACGCGGCAGGCAGACTACGTCAGCAGAAGGTGTTCTGTCTAATGAAGATATCATGGACAAGATCTTCCACAGCCTTCCCTCCACTGTTGACAAGGGAAATGTGGCTGTAACAGGCAGGACCTGGTCGCGGATGTTCCTACTACATCCACAACCACCAAATTGGGACACACAGTACAACAAGCAACTACAGAGAGTACACAAGGACGGTCTCACCACCATTTCCAGGGGTAGCCTCATAATCTCACAAAGATGCAGATGTCACGTGCCTAGAGATGAAGTTGCCAAAACAATGCTACACATGAGGCATCATGTGCTAAAACGCTGTTTGCATTTAGAGGTCGTGGAGTGTCCTCCACAAGAAAGTGACGGACACAACTTCGGCGCACTTCCGCGTAAAAGGATTCAAAGGGCCGAGGACATAGTGTCCAAGCTGCTCGAATGGGGAGAAGTTTGGTATTCTTAGGCTGCAAACAGGCAGTTCGGCTATCTCTTCTTTTGCTTGGGAGCGTTTTGTGATGAATACTATGTACTATACCCTGTTTCCCTGCCACCTCGGTGTCTTAATGTACTATCGTAGATTAGTATGTTCTCGGCGTAGGGTATGTTCATGACTCTTTCCCGTCTTAGTTGCACGGTGATGATTATTTATATATGTACCTAATCTATAGGGGTCAATCATCTTTTACCATACAAGCACACTGTGGACATGACGTAGGTCCACCCCGACGCGGCCACGCGTGGGTTATGGTAGGCGAATGAATCTCTATATGAGAATGGATCGAATTGAAATTTAAGTCGAAATGGAGTCGCCACCAAACTTTGTGGCAGTTCGGACCCATTCGAGCTCACTCTATGTCGTTATGGACCGTACACAAAGTACGGCCCATTTCGATTTCAGAGTTTATTGAGCTCGTCCCTTTGCATTGCGATACCGATACCGTCACTACCGGTTATCGTGTATTGAATGACTCTCGTGCGCCAACGGTTTCGGGCATCCGGAAACCGAGGTTCTGAGTAAGGGGTGAGGGTACGTGTTGGGAAGCCCACTGAGGACACCCAACCCCGCTCGCACTTATCGGCCTCTACTAAGACATCGTTTGACATTCTAATATGCGCGTTAGTAATCCGGTGAAATGTTATGCAAACAACGTTTTACAAGATATAAAAATTAATTGGGTTGCTACGTCATTTTAATGCATCTAAATTATTGTCGAGGTGATTTAGCATGTGAATGTTCATTTGTGAACGGTAAAACACAAACAAATAAAAGCGACATAAAATAAATCGATTACAAGCTACACGGGCGGAAATACAACCCGGCCAAAACAAAAGTAACGAACAAAACCGAAATAACAATATAATAAAGGCAAACAATAACTATGAGCGGACCCGTATATAGTAAATATAAAAAAGACCGTAAGTTTAATAAATGGACAAACCTCGATTACGCACACATTATATTGTGAGTTAAGCGAAGGACGGAGATTATAATACGCGTTCGCGTATGGGACCTAGGCGTTGTGCTAGCCCGATCCCGGATCTCGATGTCTTGTCCCGACTTATCATACCGAAAATGGTGTCTAGATTAGTTGTGCATCGGATACGACTAAAGAGTCGCCAACACATAACTAATCGTGGAAGACGTTGATCAAAGTCATGAAGGTGAAATGAAGTGCATGGATTTTAGAAAAGATGTATACGCGTGATAGTCTTTACACACGTCGACCGAGGTCGTAAAGTATTTCCCGAGGCAAGAAAACGATGTTGCATGGGCCGCCGTTTTGATATATGTCGGACCACTCGATCGAGTCATGGGCAGGACTCGGTCGAGTGACCTCAAACAGACCCTTCTGCCTTGTTTTTGGGACGCTACTCGATCGAGTGGCTATGGCACTCGGTCGAGTGCTCCCTATTTGAGCGACTGCTCAATTTCGTAATGAGTTATACGAAATTCAAATTTGTTTTAAAATCGATAGTCAACCGAACCACATATAAATATAGCATGATTTATATGTGACTCGGTTTTCGGTACTCGTAATGCGTATATTATGATTACGAGACCGTCATCGGAGATTTTGAAAAAGGTGAGATAAGAATCATTTTGAATCAGACCGGGACGAAATTAATTCCCTCCGCGTTACGTCATCTATAATAATCCTTACGGATTAAGTGATGTCCGGTTTAGCGTCAATGAGTTTCGTACCGATCCTTAAAAATGAAATTAGACACGTTCAACTACGTACTATCACGATCGCGTTACGCCCTTGAGTCTAGGGCGATGCTCCTCGAAAGGGCGTCACCACTATCACGGCTCGTAAAGGGATTAAACGGACTTTGTACAATAGCCGTAGTTAAAAGGGTTTAACCCGAATTTGGTTTGTAGATTTATAAGTGCGCGGCATTAATATTAATATGACAAAAACGAATAATAGATGAGGTTAGCGGTTAGATGCGATAAAGAAAAATGTTAGTTGTTAGTGATCATGTCGTTACTATCGACTAATTATAATATAGATACATAAGCATAAATAAAAAAAACGAAAACAAAAGAGAAAGGAGATGTCGGTGTTGAATGTCACACCCTCCACCTACATGCTCTTGCTTTTCGGAATACGGTTCATATGTAGGGAGAGTTGATGGTGTTTATGTGGTGATGTCGAAAATGGTGATGATTAGTGTGTGAAGTTGGCTGAAAATTGATGTAAAAAGGGTTCAAAAAGAGTTGTTAAATGTGGTGGGTTGATGGGGTATTTATAGAAGAAACCCCACGACCTAAGGTCACTCAATCGAGTGGCCCTAGTGTACTCGATCGAGTACCCTAAAAAAATGGGCCTGCTCGGTTTTTGTGGCTCCACTCGATCGAGTGAGGCCAATCCACTCGATCGAGTGGATCAGGCGGGTGAGCCTAAATAGGGAAGGAGTTGACTTTTGAATTTTTTGAAAATGTTGGTTGGCGCAAGTTTCTAGAAGCGCACCTGGTTGACTTTATGTGACGGATTCGTCTTTGACCGGGTTTTGACCCGGTCGCTAAAAGACGGTTTTTATTTTTGGTGTCGGTTTTGGCCCAAATTAGTCTCATTTTATTGGAAACGGCTCACCGGGCCCAAATTTGAGGTTAGTTTTGTGAGATTCGTATCCCGTTAAAAGCCCATGCCGGACATTACTGATTCCGAGCCCATATCCGAGCGCGTTAGAGCACGTTTGCGTCCGATCATCATCAGGTGTTTTGTTGGAGACTGCTATAGACACTAGCAGCCAAATGCGGGTGTCTACAGAGCCCCCACTCTGACCGAGGCTTGGACAAGGCGAGAGTCAGAGTAGCTACCAGGATAATCGAGGATTAAGACCTGGCAGACTTCTGGTCGGGTCGTTTATAGTCCGTTAGACTTGCGTGAAAGGGCTCGCCAGCCATAAGACAGAAATCATACCTGAGTTCTTGCTAACAGGGACAGCTCTGTGGGGAATTGGACTTGTCGCATAAGTCCCGGGTGTGCCTGTATGTGGGCCCATCCCGTGCTAAATTGGGGAAATGTCGTCTTTAGACTTTCCGCCGGGGGGATATATGAACTATGCGGGCTTGCTTCTGAAGGCTCGAGTTGTACCTGTATTAGTTACATAAAGCTTTGCATGCAACATTTAGGCAAAACAGGACTCGCGCTGGGGAATAAAAATTTTGGAAAAAGTTTAGAATATTTTTTTTTGAATTTTGACAAGACTGCTCGGGATGACTTAATTCCTACGTCCGTAGCAGGAGACAAGAGTCGGGCCTGTATGCCTAGGCCCGCTTGGGCCAAGGAGGCACAGTAGCAGAGGGGCTACCAGGGTTTTGATGTTATAAATACATCATCCTGACGCGAACAAGGTAGCCCTAAAGCAGTCGGGCATACTTCAATTGTTCTCGTTTCGCCAGATGCACGTGGACCGCAATTTTCTTGACGCTTGTCTGTCCTATTGGGACGACACCTACCACGTTTTTGCCTTTCCTCAGGGCGAAACCTGTCCTCTCTTTGAGGAGATTGCTGCCATAGGAGGGTGGAACCCACTGCTCCGTCCCGCTGTCCCCTTCTCGGTTCGAGACCCCAGGAGGAAATTACGGGAGTTCTTAGGGCTCTCCCATGCTGAAGTATCCCGCATGATTGGGGGGGATACCATTTCTTTGCTTGCCTTGGCTGAGAAATTCATGAACCCGTACGACATCCGGGTTTTGCCCATTCATAGCCGCAGGGCGTTCGCTTTCTGCATGCTTCACGTGTACGCTTTTGAAGGCTATCTGGACTTGCTGTCTTGTATGGGCAGCATTCGTCTTCTTGTCATTGCTGACCTAATGGAGATGGAATACAGTCCTGCGTGGTTGATCACGGGGGAGATCATTCAGGGCTTGGACAACCGCAAAAGGGATGAGTCAGCCCGTTTGACTGGGAGCACCCGCCTGCTGCAGGTATATCACTTTTTTTTTCTTGATTTCTTCTTCTTCTTTTTTTGCGATATTCTGCTACAGGGGGCACTCGATCGAGTCACCCTGGTACTCGATCGAGTGCCCTCGTAAAAGAGCTCACTGCCCTGTTTCAGGGGTGTCACTCGATCGAGTGACCACCGAGCACTCGACCGAGTGCCCCTGGGCTGATGTCTAAATCGTCCTGAGATCTCATGAGCGTTGTGTTCTTTTCAGCTCTGGCTTTTTGAGAGGTTATCAATTATCGAGCCTCCCCTCGACCCGAGTCGATATTGGTTTAACCAAGTGATGACGAGGAGGCGGGCTACTGATTCATCCCGCCTTATCGACCAAAAATATTGGGATGAAGTATTATCATTCCATCGCGGTCCATTGATTCGATGGGTGGTTCCATGGTGGCCCATTTACGCCTGGACGGGTTTGGCGCCCAGAGATAAGGCACGCTATCAGGTGATTTTGTCCCTCAGCCAGACAGTTCACCTCTATCCCAACCGCATACTCAGGCAGTATGGGTGGTCTCAGCGTATCCCGGAGAACGAGGCAGTTGTGAGTGAACCTACCCAGCTGACCGACATTATGTGCGACACTTGGATTCAGAGGTGGTATACCCGAGTTACTTGGTCTGTTCCCGAGTCACTTCACTCAATCTGGGTGTCCCACTCTTATGAGAGGTGGACCAAAGCGGAGACTGCCGAAGCTCGCGCTGCCTTGAAGGTTGATGAAGCCTTTGACTTGCTTCGGCGCGAGCAAGTCAAAGATAACAGGGATTTCTTTGATGAAGGTGAGACTCCGGCCACCCTGGTCCGTCTAATGTCGGGTCAGGGAGGAAGAGCTAGGACTCGAACTGGGGGGTCCGGCGCTAGAGGTGCTCGTGGGGAAGTGAGTCCCCAAACAGACTTGGGGAGGAGACTAGGGCCTAGACTATCAGTCCAGGACCGACTTGGTCCTAGGGATAGGTTGCCGGAGCAGTACGGGCTCGACTTGGGCCTGTAACAATAGCTGAAGATCCGCTATCGAAGAAGCGGACCCGAGCCAAGGAGGTTCCTCTTGTCATTCGGGAACGCTCGCTGTAGACACCCGCATTTTGCCTGCTAGTGTCTATAGCAGTTCCCGACAAAACACCCGATGATGATCGGACGCAAACGTGACTTAGTATACTCGAATATGGGCTCGGAATCAATAATATCTGACGTGGACTTTTAGTGGAGTACAAATCTCTCAAAACCGACCTCAAATTCAGGCCCAGTGGGTCGTTCCGAGTAAAATAAGACTAATTTGGGACAAAACCAACACCAAAAATAAAAACCGTCTTTTGGCGACCAGGTCAAAACCCGGTCAAAGACGAATCCGACACACAAAAACAGCCTGATGCGCTTCTAGAAACTTGCGCCCAATACAATATTCAAAAAATCAAAAAAGTCAAACACTTCCTAATTTGGCTCGCCACCCTTATCCACTCGATCGAGTGGATTGACCCACTCGGTCGAGTGGAGCCTCAAAACTCGGAACAAACCCATTTTTAAAGGCACTCGATCGAGTGCACTAGGGCCACTCGATCGAGTGACCCTAGGTCGAGGGGTAAACTCTATAAATACCTCTCAAACCCTTCTCATTTTTCAGTTTGGATGAATGCTTTTACCACCTACATTTTCACTCTAACACTCCCTATTACTCTATACTACAAACCCTAATCAACCTTAGTCAAAAAACCAAGTTAATATCCCTCGTAAAACCGATACACACACACACATACACACCATAACTTGCATACATCCTCGATACTCCCGCGCTCCCGTCGCTATTACGAGTCTATTGCCGAGGCCTTACTAAGCATGTATGTTGAGGGTGTCGTAAACCCCATCTCAATCCTTACTATCTCGTTTCATTTTATTTATATTTTCGCATTTTATATTGTAATTGAATTAGTATACTAACTTTAACACTAACATTTTAATTTTCGTTTACTAATACTTTTATTATCGTCATTAACAATTAATATCGTTTATATATAATAGTATTAAAATTCGGATCCTAACCCGTTTGACTACGACGACCATCCAGAGTCCATTTAATCCCTTTACGAGCAACGACGGAGGTGGCACCCTTTCGAGGAGCGCCGCCCCTATGTACTCAAGGGCGTAACGAGATCGTGGTCGCTCATAGTTGAACGCGTAGGACTCCATTTCTAAGATTAGTGCGAGATCCGTTGATGCAAAAACTGACATCACATAATCCGTTAGGATTAGTATCGATGTCGTGACGCGGAGGACTACAATATCGTCACTAATCAATTCTTTTCGATCCCATAATAACACGTTTCATAAAATTCCGATGACAGTGTTATAGTCGTGTAAAATACAATAATAGCACCGGAAACCGAGTTAAATTTAAATCATGCAATATTTATATTCAACTCGGCCAACCATCGATTTTGAACATAAAAACAACACGAGCCATGCCTCGTACATGGGGCACTCGACCGAGTGCCATAGGCCACTCGATCAAGTAGCACCCCAAAAACCAGGCAGTAGCCACCCTAAAGGCGCACTCGACCGAGTCCATGCCATGACTCGATCGAGTGGGTCCTGTAGCCCAAAAATCCGAGGACATTAATGCATCATTTGAGCCTCGTCTTTTTTTTACGACTTAGTCGTAGCGTGTAAAGTCGATCACGTAATTCTATGTTTCAAAAACCATGCATATCATTATACTTAAAACGACTTTGATCGATTGTCCTTCACTATTAGTCTTGTGTCGACGACTCCTTAGTCGTATCCGACACGCGATTAATTTGGACGCCAACATTTCGAGGTGATAGGTCGGGACAAGGCATCGAGATTCGGGATCGGGCTAGCACTACACCTAGGTCCCATATCTCTGTCCTTTGATTAGTACACAGTATAATGTGTATCTAATCGAAGTTCGTCCACTTGTAAAATTTACGGTCTAGTGTGTACTTATTATATACGGGTCCGTTTCGAGTCATTTATTTATTTATCGCTTCTTTTATTTTCCGTTTACGCTATTTTATTGTTGTAATTTTTGTATTGGTCGGGTTGTATTTCCGCCCGTGTAATTTGTAATTTATTTACGAGCTTTGTTTATTTTGATGTTTATCGCTTTATAAATGAACCTCGCATGCTAAACAACTTCGACAATAGTTAGATGCATTAAATGACGTAGTTAACCAATAACTCACATGCTTAGAAAAAAACGTTGTTTGCATATCATTTAGTCGTTTTACTACTGCGCGTACATGAACACGAACGATGTCTTAGTAGAGGCCGCTATGTGCGGGCGGGGTTGGGTGTCCTTAGTGGGCTTCCCAACACGTACCCTCACCCCTTACTCAGAACCTCGGTTTCCGGATACCCGAAACCGTTGGCGCACGAGAGTCATTCTATACACGATTACCGGTGTAGATGGTATCGGTATTGCAATGCAAAGGGACGAGCCCCATAAAATTTGAAATCGAAATGGGCCGTACTTTGTGTACGGTCCATGACGACATAGAATGTGCTCGAATGGTTCCGAATAACCATAAAATTCGGTGGCGACTCCAACTTTGACTTAAATTTCAAACCCGAGAGATTCATTCGCCTACCCAAACCCGCGCGTGGTCGCGTCGGGGTGGACCTACGTCATGTCCACACTCGCCCCCGCCTCGACGTCCCCGGGCTCCTCGTGACCCGAAAGACAAAGGCAAGGGCAAGGGCAAGGGCAAGATGCCCTAGATAAATGTCTCCTTTTTTTATTATTATTTGGATATTATTACTATTTTTGTTGTGTGTTTTTTCGTGGCTTTTTCGTGGGTACTTTTTTTGTAATTTGGAATTACCGAGTTTATCGGTTTTTTTCGAATAATAAAAGTATTATATTAGTGAAGTCGTTCCTGTCTTTTTCGTTATTGCAGTGGTTGCGCCCCTTTGAGGGGCTGCCTACGTATCCACAATTAGTGGAATCAAACCAAACGTAGTTCGGGCGCAGATTTTTTTTTTGCAATTTCGAAATACATCAAGACTATGAGTTCGAGATGTGCGACAGTAGGATAAATAATCCTAACTTATTGAGTTGCTTATAAATTTCAGAAAGAATAGATTTTGCAAATGAAATTGAGATAAAGTTTTAAGGGTAGTAGCGTTTCAGCTGGTCCAAGTTAGCCGGGTTAACGAATTCATTCCCGTCCAGGTCTGTCAGCATCACTGCTCCTCCTGATAGAACCTTCTTTACCAGGTATAGCCCAACCCAATTGGGTTTGAATTTTCCTCTAGGGTCAACCGGTAATAATGCACGGACTGATTTGAGAACCAGATCCCCTTCTTTGATATTCCTGGGCCTAACTCTTTTGTTAAAAGCCCGTTGGATCCTTTTTTGGTATATTTGGATGTTGTTTAGGGCCCGAGATCGCCGTTCGTCCAAGAGAACTAACGAGTCATATCGAGCTTGAACCCAATCCGCTTCGGGCACTTGGCTTTCTAGCAGAATTCTGAGAGACAGTACTTCTAATTCGACTGGTTGGACTGCCTCCACTCCGTATGTCAAATAATATGAAGTTGCCCCGGTTGCAGTACGAATCGATGTCCGGTACCCCCATAGGGCAAAGGGTATTTTGTCGGGCCAGTCCCGATAATTATCAGCCATCTTTTTAAGTATGGTGACAATTGTTTTATTAGCAGCCTACACCGCTCCATTTGTTTGGGGACTGTAAGGCGAAGATGTATGCCTTTGGATTTTGTATTTTGCTAGCAAAGTAGCGGTTTCGGCTTGGAAATGGGTCCCGTGATCACTGATGAACTCGTGGGGGATCCCGTATCGGCATATAATCTTATTTTGGATAAATTTGGCAACATGTTCAGCATTCAAGATCCGTATGACTCGGCTTCGACCCATTTGGTGAAATAGTCGATTGCCATCAAAATGAAACAATGACCTCCCGACCCGGAAGGGTTCACTTTCCCAATTATATCAATCCTCCATGTTGAAAATGGTCATGGCGACGTCATGGTGTGTAGCAGGGACGATGGCATATGTTGAACGTTGGCGAAAATTTGACAATTATGGCAATGTTTGACATATGATTGACAGTCGGTTTCCATACTGTTCCAGTAGTATCCGAGCCTCATGATTTTTCGGGCTAGCATATGGCCGTTCATATGCGGGCCGTTTTCACCGTCGTGTACCTCGGCCATCACCTTTTCGGCCTGTGTTTTGTCGATACATAGGAGTAAAGCCCCTTGTGCCGTCTTTTTGTATAACTGACCATCGTTCGTACGAACGAATTGGGTGGCCGACCTTCGCAGGGCCTTCTTGGCTCGATTTTCAGTTCCTGGGGGATATTCTCCCGTAGTCAAATAGGTTAGAACAACCTGATACCAAGGTTCTGGATCGGTGATTTCGATATCTTGAATGGCGTTGACATATGCCGGCTCAGACCGTCTTTCGACGCAGATTGGCATACTGGCCAGATGTTCCGGGATGTGTAGTAAGGATGCCAGTTTGGAGAGTGCATCTGCGAACTGATTTTCTTCACGTGGGAGGTAGATATATTCTACCTTCTGGAATTGCTTCTCTAGAACCCTTAGTCGCGCTTGGTAAGCCACGAGATTGGCGTTCCGAGTTTTCCATTTTTGAAGGGCTTGATTGATGACTAGAGACGAGTCCCCGTGAACCCGGAGATTCGTAACTCCTAAATCAGCAGCCGCTTGCAACCCGTGGATGCATGCTTCATACTCGGCCACGTTATTAGTCACGTCGAAATCCAGTTTGATGGATAACGGCGTGTTCTCACCTTTTGGTGATATTAAGAGGATACCGACCCCGAACCCTCGAAAATTGGATGCCCCGTCAAAATACAAATCCCATGTCTCGGTATCGGTATGGAATATGTCTTCATCTGAAAAAGCCAAGTATCGGTATGCCCTTCTTCAGATATCGGGCTATCGGCGAGGAACTCGGCTACTACCCGGCCTTTGATGGCTTTTAATGGTACAAACTTGAGGTCGAACTCAGCTAACATCAAAGTCCATCTGGACATCCTGCCATTGAGGATGGGCTTCTCGAACAAGTACTTGATCGGATCCATTTTGGACAGGACATGTATCTCGTGGCTAAGCATATATTGCCGAAGCTTTTTAGTGGCCCAGACTAAAGCTAGGCACGTTTTCTCGAGCATTGTGTACTTGCATTCGTATTCTAGGAACTTTTTACTGATGTAGTAGATAGCCCGCTCTTTTGATTCAACTGTCTGCGCCAGCATAGCCCCCATGGCTGTCTCGGTCATTGTTAGGTATAACGACAAAGGCAAACCGGGTTGAGGTGGCATTAGTACCGGCGGAGCAGACAGGATCTCCTTGATTTTATCGAAAGCCGTTTGACACTTGTCGTCCCACAGTATTTGTTCCCCTATCTTCAGTTTCTTGAAAATGGGTTCACATACCATGGTTAGCTTTGAGATGAACCGACTGATGTATTGGACTTTCCCGAGAAACCCCCTTATTTCTTTTTCGGTCTTGGGTGGTTGCATCTCGGTGAAGGCTTTGATTTTAGCTAGGTCGACGTCGATGCCGCGTTGGCTAACGATATGGCCCAGTAATTTGCCTGATGTTACCCCGAAACTGCACTTTTGAGGGTTTAACCTCATGTTGTACCTACGCAGTCGGGTGAAGAATTTTCTTAGGGCAGCAACATGTCCATCTCGGCTTTTAGACTTGACGATCATGTCATCCACATAAACCTCCACTTCCTTATGCATCATGTCATGTAATAAGGTGGTGGCTGTTCGTTGATAAGTGGCCCCAGCGTTAATGAGACCAAATGGCATGACGGTATAACAGTAAGTACCCCATGGTGTAGTGAAAGTGGTCTTACCCATATCTTCTTCTGCCATCTTGATTTGATTGTACCCGGCATACCCGTCCATAAATGATAGAAGGGCATGATCAGCCGTGTTATCCACCAGTATGTCGATGTGTGGCAATGGAAAGTCATCTTTTGGGCTGACCTTATTAAGGTCCCAGAAGTCTACACATACCCGCACCTTACTGTCCTTCTTGGGTACCGGCACGATGTTTGCAACCCAGTCTGGATATTCAGATACCTGTATGAAGCCGGCTTTGAACTGTTTGTGGACCTCCTCTTTGACCTTGAGAGACCGCTCGGGTCTCATTGTGCGGAGCTTCTGCTTTACTGGCTTACACCCATCTTTGATGGGTATACGGTGTTCGGCTATTTCCCGATCTATCCCTGGCATGTCCTTGTAGGACCATGCGAAGACATCTTTGAATTCTTGGAGGAGGTTTGTGAATTGTTGTCTCTCCTTGGGATCTAAGGATAACCCTATCTTAAGCATCTGGGGCTCTAAGGTTGTTCCTACATTGATAGACTCGGTTTCCTCGATTACCGGGTCTCGGGATTCCCTCTGTTCTAACTGCTCGATCAAATGTGGAGGTAAGGATACCTGTTCGTCGGGTTTCTCAATGTCATTGCTGAAAATATTTTTGAAATTGAAGGTATTTTGAAAATAAGGCAAGTCATAAGTAGAACGGTTATCGTTATTATTGATAGCAAATTTGGAAAATAGCTCAAAGAGAGCGGCTATCTGATCATTGGTCAGAGGCGGGATTAGGAGCGCCTTCGGGATAGGCCCCGAGGCTCAGGTGGTAGTGACTACAGGGAGGGGGGTTATAGTTTGGACTCTAGCACCAGACCCCTTAGACTTGAATACAGACTCAGACTCTGACTCTGACTCTGACTCAGACTCGGAATCGGTGTCCGGCATGTTTCCTTCACCGGTAGCCAGCTTGTAGACTCGGCCCTGGCCATCGGTCCACTTGACGGTCTTCCTCCATGCTCTTTTTCCAGTATCAGCACCGACCTCCGAGATCAGCTTTCAAGGATCGAACTTGTTGCTTCGAAGGATCAGGTTCACCAAGTCTTCTTTAGGGGTCAGGACAGCCTTGTCTTCCCCAAATAAGAGCCCCAACATGGGCTCGGCATTGTCAGCACCCTTCTTGGATTCAGATTGGGTGAGGGCGAATATGTCATCCGAAATATAGTTGCATTCCCGAGCTAGTTTAGTCTCGGGATATGTGATAGTTGGTTGATATAGGCCAACTTGAATAGCCCCGAATACCGGTATGACGAAATAGTCAGCCAACCTTGGGCTATAAAGGCCCAAGTAGGTACCCTTGATGATGTTGCAGGCCTTCTCAATGCCTGCTCGGACCACATTTCCTGGGGTCATAGCATACCCTAAGCCGAAGTGAGATTCCCCGTCATTCAGGACTTCAATAATTTTCCTGGCCGGAAGATATGGCCTCGAAGTAGCCCCCGGTAGATACCCCAAATTTTGTAGCATCGTGTCGATGCTAGTAGTGAAATAAGGCCTGAAGAGGTATTCTTCCTCAATCATCCCTACAAAATCGAACCCCCAAAGGTCAGCGCGGTCTGTGGTGTTGCAGCTAGCCACGGTCATAGGGGTTGCCTCTAGAGTAATAATACTGTCTTGCAGGGGCATTTTGATCTTTCGGTTAAGAGTAGAAGACACCGCCTTTACAGCGTGAATCCAAGGCCGTCCTAGGAGCAAATTGAAAGAGGAGGTGACATCGATCACCTGAAACTCTAGCTCCTTTTCGATTGGACCCGTCATAATTGTCAACTTAACGGCCCCAGAAACCGACTTTGGGCTTCCATCAAAAGCCTGGATAGTGTGGGCAGTCGGTATGTAGTCGGCCTCGGTGATGCCGAGGGCTTTGGCAGTCCTTAGAGGGATGACATTCACAGCAGACCTGTCGTCAACTAGGGTCATTGGGAGATACTTACCCCGACAAATTACCGTGATGTACAGGGCCAGATTGTGAGTGGCCCCGAACGGTGGTAGGTCGGAATCCGAGAAGGTGACTAATGGGCCTTCTTCCTTGGACTTGCCTTTGAGGCAGGGCAGGATGGTGGCTACCATTTCAGTAGGGGTAACCTAGGAGTCAACCTTGATTTGATCGAGAGCCTTAGTAAGTGCCTCTCGATGTTCTTGCGAGCTAACCAAGAGTTGCCATATAGTGAGGTCAACCCGAGCTCTTTTCAATTGTTTGACAAGAGCCGTATCGGTGCTTGGCTCTTCAATGGCCTCTTTCGTCTTGGCAGGTTCAGTGACGGTTGTCGGGACTGAGATGTCCTTGGAGCTAGTGGCTTGGTAAGGACGACCGGCATTGGCGAGGTGGTTATTGGCTAAAGCCTTGGACTTAGCCTTCCGGATTTCTTCGGGGGTGATAGGGACAGCTTCCCCTTTGGTGAGGTACACATCTTCCTCATCATCGAACCAGATTCCATTGATTTGTGGGATGAAAGGAGAGATAAGGTGAGAACAGTCAATCACTTCTCCGGTGAAGATAGCATGAGAGCTAAAGGGGTTGTCCTTATTGCTTGGCTTGTCCCCGGGTAACGGTATTTTCCCGCTCTCAATCAAATCCTGAATCAGATGCTTCAACTTCCAACATTTCTCGGTATCATGTCCATTGCCCCGATGATATTGGCAATAGGCTTGGGCATTGTAGCTTTTGGAGCGTTTTTCATTTGGAACTTCAGGAGTTGGGCCTATCGGTTGGACCAGGCCCTTGGAAGATAGCCTTTGTAAGGCATATGTATAGGTAGTCCCTATATCAGTGAATACCCTAGGAGGGGTATTTCTTTTGGACGAGGCATCTAACAGATTAACCATGTCGAAGATACTGCGGGCTGCAGCCGGGGGCTTGGTAGTGGACGAGGAAGCCCCTTGGTATCCCTTGCTAGAGGCCTTAGTAAGGCTCTCTAGTCTCAGATCATCTTCAATTCTCATACCCATTTCAGTAAGAGTGGTGAAATTGGGTATGACAGCATACCGGAGGTGGACCCGGTAGGAAGGGAGGAGGTTCTTGACAAAGGCCTCCACTAAAGTCTTCTCACTGGGCTTATCGACCAGTTTTACACTCTCGGCCCTCCAACGTTGGAGGTATTTGGTAAAACCTTTGATAAGTGTAGTTTGTAGTGCCTATTTGTTGTGTTTTGGTCCCTTTTTCCTTGTGGAATCGCTCCTTTAGAGCGATTCATGGGCTTCTTATGCTTCCTTTAGCTCGTTTCAGGTTTCCGAGACCAATTTGGAAGAGTTGGAGCGATTCCGACTCAATACATACACATTTTGGAGCCAACGAGATAAAGGAACGATGACTCGAGGCCTTGGAATCGACCCCGAGACCTTGGGACCCAATCCCAAGCCTCCGAGACCCGATCCCGAGTCCCGAGAATCGGTGGGAAGCCCATGAGAGGCAAGGAAGGACCAAGGAGCGTTTAAGGAAGGCATACAAGGCCCATCCCGTTCGGGATGGGGTGCTACATTAGGATGGCTGCTGTGAGCCCATCCCGGTCGGGACCAACCCGTCCCGATCGGGATGACAGAGCCGTCCCGGTCGGGATGATCCGTCCCGGTCGGGACGAAGAACTGGCAGCGCGACTCTTTTTCTTCTCTTCTCCTTCATTCTTGTACCCACATATATACTCCCTTCTTGTAATTTTAAGACATCTTATCTTACCCTAGATTAGTTTAAGCCTCCAAAACCCTAGATTTACTCTCACTCATTAGTTTTAATCTCTCTTTAATCCTTAGTTAATTATTGTAATTAGTCTTGTATTAAGAAGATTCTTGAAGATTATTCCAAGATTGACAACCTTGGGGTTCTATTTTGGGTTTCTTATTTATACAAGTTCTCATCTTTTCTTCATCTAGTATTGGTATAATCATCTCTACTCTTGCTCTTAGTTTATTTAATCTTGTTTGAATCTTTTCTTATTGTTATTGTTATTATTCTTGTTATTCATTATGGATGCTTGTTTTGTGACATTGATCTCTCTTATTATTGTTGGTTTTCTCTTAATGATGAGTGAGTAGTCTTCTTGTGGGGGTTAGTAGGGGGATTAGGGGTAGATTATGGATGATTAGGGTTATTTAAAGGGAAAAGGTTTCATCTTTGTTGTTAGTCACATTGTAGGCACTCTATGTGTTTGTTGATATGCTTGTGTGAGTTGTAGTGGCCATGCTTCCCATACTTGTGTTCATCTTCTCATTGATTGTTTATTTTGTGGAAATGTCGAGAATAGTTTAGTCGCGAGAGCGCGGACTAGGGTCTAAGTTGCGAGAGCCCGGACCCACCTTGGCATCGGTCTAAGTTGCGAGAGCCCGGACCGACTCTAGCGATTAGGAGACACCTATACCCTTGATCACCCCAATTATCCTTCTACTCCGATGAACCCGACCTACCCCACTTCTTTCCATATTTGTGTTATTCGTCTTAGTTGGTCATCGTCTCCGTTAGTTTCATTGTTTAGTTAGTCTCTAGTGATAGTTTAGTTCTTATTCCTCCTCCTTCATAGTTTTCCATACATCGCTTCTTTGTGTTTGTTTTGGTGACCTAGTCTCGTTGTAGGCCGACATAGTCTAAGCTTTGACCTCGTGGATACGATCCCGACTTGCCCTAGCTACTCACCAGGTTAGTCGGTGTTTTATTGTTGGCTAGGGACGTGACAAATCCCTTACCATCAATTTGGCGCCGTTGTCGGGGACGGTGCATTGTTTAGACTTAGTTTGCTTATTTCTAGACTTAGTTACCCTTCTTTGTGCTCTCCCATCTTCTTTTGTGAATATTCTCTAGATTTTTCTTCTTTCCTTAGTTTTATCTCTTCTTTTTCTCTTTGTCTCTAGTTGTGTTTGTTTATTGTCGTTACCTAGTGCCCATAAAGCACTAGGTGTTCTCACGTTTGTTCTAGTGTGTAGTGTATGCCTAGGAGGGGAGGCGACTTCTATCTCTTTAATCCAGAGCCGGAGAGACTCTTTCGAGCCTTTTGCCAACGGACGATTAATCGAGTTAGGATCTCTCAACCGAGCGCAAGCAATACTCATCAAGGGCAAGCCCAAGAAGCCGACTTGAGCAATTCACCTCGAGAGACGGCCGGAGGGACCTTCGTCAATCCCTTCGGTGATTCTTCTCCTAGTTCCCCCTCCTCATCTACATCAACACTCTCTACACCACCATCCTCTCCCTTACATCCAAGAATGCCTAAGTTCTCCTCTCACTCCACATTCACCGAGGATGTCTTGCCGAGACCGAGTGCATTACCGGAAGCCTATACCGGGAATTTTGTGGCAAAGACTCAATTTATCCAACTTGTGGAGAGGAGCCCATTTAGTGGTTTGCCTACCGAAGACCCGCACCAACACATGGAGACCTTCTCCGATTATTGTGACGCTATATCTCAAACCGGGGTTACTCAAGACCAAATTCGTTGGGTACTCTTCCCGTTTTCTCTTATTGGAAAAGCGAAGCAATGGATCAAGAGTCTCGATAGGGCAACCATGGGTATCGACACTTGGAAAAAGCTTTCCTTGGCGTTCTACCAAAAGTTTTACCCTTCGGAAAAGACGAACTTGCTTAGGGCCTCCATCACCGGGTTCCAACAAAGGGATGAAGAGAGCCTATATGAAGCTTGGGAGCGGTTTAAGTCTTTGGTAAGATCGTGCCCCCATCATGGACTCTCACAATGGTTCTTGGTGCAACAATTTTGGAATGGACTTTATGAGGACTCGAGAGCCATTCTCAACATGGGCTCCAATGGTAGGTTTACCGAGGTCGATGACGACCAAACATGGGCGAGAATCGAAGAGATGGCGGTGCATAATTCGCAATACTCTAGGCCTAGGAAGGCACACTGAGGAGGCATGCATGAGGTCGATGCTATCACTAAGTTAAGCATTGACCTTGGAGCTCAACTTAAAACACACATGGAGACTATTGACAAGAAGCTCCAAAGCCACCTCAACCAAGTCCAAGGCTCTAGTTCCTCCCACCATCAACCGATTCAAGAAGTGAATGCTTTGGGGTTCGCACCTCCTACACCTTACTTTGGGATGTGCGACACTTGTGGAATCGTTGGTCATGACTCTATGAGTTGTAGAGGGAGTATTGAGCAAGTGAACGCCTTTCAAGCGTTCAAGCAAGGTGCTTCCTTCTCTAATCAATACCAAGCTTCCAATCAAGTCCCTCAACAACAAACACTTCAACATCAACAACAACCTCGTCCTTATGTTCCACCTCCCTTACGGGACAACAATGAAAGTTACCAAGGTTATGTGGGTAATCAAAGACCCTTCAACAATTTCAAGCAAAATAACCAAGGCAACTTCAACAACAAGCAAGGGTTCCAACAAGGGAACTTCAATCAAGGTGGTTTCCAAGGAAACCAAAATTTTCAAGGGTATCAAAACCGCAACCATGGCAACAATCAAGGCCATCAACAAGGAAATTCTCATGGGTTCCAAGGGAACCATCAACAACAACAAGCAACACAAGGCAATCAACAAAGCAAGCCTAGGAGTCGGTCTCCTATTCATGACTACGGTACTCCATTGGCCCTCACCGATACTCCGCATAATCCATCATCCCCACCACGGGATTCGGATATACAAAAGCAAATGTTGGATATGCAAAGGAGTACTCAAGACATGCAAAGGAGTCAATTGGAAACACAAATGTCGCAACAAGGAATCATTGCTCAAATTCTAATGGATAACAAGGAAATGAAGACTCACATGAAGATGATTGAGAACCAAGTAGCTCAACTTGCATCGGGGAGTTCTTCAAGACAAAGGGGGCAATTACCTCCTCAAGGTGAAACTCCAAATTTTGAGCATGTCAATGCCATCACCTTGAGGAGCGGTGCTACATATAATCCTCCCGTGTTTCCTAGTGAGCAACAAGAGATGAAGGAAGTTATGTCTCCAAATCAAGAAGAATCAAGCTTGGACAATCCAATGGAGGAACAAGTTCTATGGGAAGTTGAAAACCCCCAAGAAGACAACCCTCCCCCTCTTCAAGAGAAAGACAAGGGTAAAAGGAAAGTGTCCTTTGAAGAGTCCACCCTTAACGATCAAAACAACTACCAAATCAAGTTGCCTTACCCATCGAGGCAAATGAAGACTAAGGTGGACACTCATTACGACAAGTTCCTTAGTATTGTGAAGAAATTGGATGTTAGTGTCCCGTTCACCGAACTACTTACCCAAATCCCGGCATATGGAAGATTTATGAGAGAAATCCTAGCTAGGAAGAGATTCGTTGACAAGGAAGAGACCGTAGCGTTCACGAGGGTGGTGAGCGAGCTCATATAAGGTTCCACGCTTCCGAAGTTGAAAGATCCGGGTAGTTTTTCGATCCCTTGCACCATAGGCAACTTCTTGATCAAGAATGCGTTATGTGACTTGGGCGCGAGTGTGAGCATCATTCCCTATTCTATTTGTTGCCGACTCGGAATGAAGGAATTGAAATGTACGTCCCTCACCCTCCAAATGGCCGATAAATCATTCAATCGACCATTAGGAATGTTAGAGGACGTACCGGTACGAGTGGGGAAATACTTCATTCCGGTAGACTTCATTGTGCTTGACATGCCGGAGGATGCCAACACTCCCATCATCCTTGGACGCCCATTTCTACACACCGCGGGTGCCATGATCGATGTGAAGAACGGTAGGATCACATTTGAGTTAGGCGAGGAAAAGATAGTGTTCGACCTCCAAGGCAACACTACGCCTACTAAGGATGAATCATGCAATATGATCCAAGCCAAGAAAGACATCGTTCTAGGGGGTGAACCGGAACAAAGCTTGAAGAAGTACTCTTATGTACTTGATGATTATGACTCCGAGAGTGAGGAGGATGAGTGCCCATGTCATGGGCTTGATGACAAGTTGAAGTGCAATGACAAGGAAGAAGATGAGCCTCCCTTGGGGCCGCATGAGGACCGGTGGACGTTTGGGTATATCCCTAGAGACCAAAAGTATAAGTTCAAGCCTTTGAGCTTGGAAGATCGGGATGCCCCGGGAACGTCGAGGCAAGGCCACGAAGAGTCTTGGGATGTGTTTGGTTATATGACATGCCTAATTGAAGACTTTGCTAGGGCCTTCGACTTGTTCTTACGTGCCCTCGATGGAGATGGAACTAGTTTTGGTTGTTGAAAAAGAATGAAGATTGCACCATCTTGGTTTGACGGAGTTCCACAAGAACCGTCTCATTGTATATATCTCTTTCTTGTAGTTAGTTGGATTTTTTGTGAATTCTTGTTATTTGGATTGATTGATGAGCGTTGTGAGGGAGAGAGTTTGATGTGTGTTTGAGTATTGCTTGATAGGTGAAGTGAGAGCGCTCCTAGAGAGGATTGGCTATGATATACCTTGGGTTGTAGGCACGAGGATCGGGTTTTTGAAGCTTGGAGCAAGCTTTTGGGGAATGTGGAAGTTGAAGAAGACCCATTCCGACCGGGATGAGGCTTCCCGACCGGGAAGGGTAAGGCATCCCGACCGGGAAGGAGCCGTCCCGATCGGGATGGGTGTACCAAGATTCGAGCTCACTGTGGGTTCGTCCCGACCGGGATGAAGGCGTCCCGACCGGGACAGGTGAGGAAACCCGATCGGGATCAATCTTCCCGACCGGGAAGGTCCTCTGCTCCCCCTTTGTGATTCTTCTTCGCAAATCAAGTCCACCCAACCGTTTTATGCCCCCTCCCAACCTCCCTACTCTTCCTTGTTCCTATCATATGACCCATACACCTCACCTTGCACCGAGATCCACATCAAATCCCACCCCCTCGCACCTTTACCACCTCTACCATGCGATGTTACCGAGAATGAAGCGGAAAAGCAATGAAGAAGACAAGCAAGTGCCTTTATTGATCTATGAGACGACGGAGAGAGTGAGTAGCTAACCTATGGTATGGCAACTATCCTTTCTTTTCCGTTTTTGTCGCTTGTTTTCCTTTGTTTATTCCCTTCCCCCTGTACACTTATGTGTCTTGATGTCATGGTGGCCTTCGAGGCCTCGGTAGTGGTTGCTCCCGACTCCCGACGATGTGATTACGTCGAGAGTCAATCGTTTACTCCAATTTACAAGATTTTTCACCCCTTTTTAGGAGTTAGTCGGATTTGGACGGAATCCGGGCTAGGTGACTTGATTACACCTAGCCCTCCCCTCCCATTTCCTTTAATTTCCTTCTTTTTATTTTCTTTCCCCCATCCATATCTTTTCTTGTCTCGGCCCATGGTGATTTGATTACACCCCGGCCGGACACCTTCTACCTTCTCTTCACTTTATCTTTGATTTTTAGTTTTATTTTCGTAGTTTCTTTTCTTTTTCTTTTGTCTCTCCGCACTCTACGATCGAGCATGAGGACATGGCTCGATTTAAGTGTGGGGGAGCGATATTCTAGTGTAGTTAGTTTTATTTTCGTAGTTTTTCAAAAAAAACTTTAAAAATCCTAAAAAATTGAAAAAATTTCACAAAAATAAAAAAGATTTTCTCTTTTGTGTTTTTATTTTGTGTCTTTGTGTCGTATATTTGTTTGTGTGCGTGTTTTGCCTCCCTTTTTCCTTATAGGTCGCTTAATCACCGCTAGCTTTGGAGAGCTTTCAAGACACCCGGTAACATCTTTTCAACCCTTTTTCCTCTTTGTTTCTTGTGGAGTTTGGAGGAGATATGTGTTGTGGTGTGCTCGGGTGGAGCTTTGTTAAGTTTGTGGATGATTGGTTGCTCATTTGGAAGTCCGGGGTGGTGTTTGTTTTGTATGTGTTCGTTTTGTTTTGTTCTTGTTTTGATGCTTTTGTTTCTTTTTCTTTCGTTCGCTTTAGTCATGTCTTTGTTTTGTGTTATGTGTAGTTGTGTCCAGTGTGAGTGTCTATCTTTCCCCTCCTAGTAGTGTAAATCGAATCTTGGACTTTAGCCTAGTAGAATGACCCTAAATCAATGATTTCGTTGGTCCTTTACCTTGAGTCCACCTAGCTTACTAGGAATTTACTACGAGATTTGCACTTTTGACCATTATGACCACCCACGGTGTGAAAAGGCCTTGGTTACCGAGTCTCGTCCCCTAGGTGACCGTGTTTAGGGTTGTTTGATTAGTCCAAGTTTTCCACTTTTTGTGGGTTTGAAGGGAAGGGCCCGTCCCAACATACTCATTTCCCTACCTCCTACACCTATCCACACAATAAAATGTGATTTGATGAATTCTCTCTTTCTCGTTATACAATGAAAATGCCAAAAATGCCAAATCTTGCCAAAGAGGGCAAAGAAAAGAAAAGAAAGAAAAGAAATGAAAGAAAGAAAAGAAATGAAGAAAAGGAAAAGGCACAAAAGCCAAAAAGAAAATAGAAAAGAAGAAAAAGAATGGCATGGCAAAGCAAATCAAAAAGTCGGAAAGATAGAAAATGCCAAAAGAAAACCCGTCTCACAAAAAGAAATCCTCACAAAAATAAGCCTTTTTCCGACTTTTGCCGTGAAGAGCCTACCAAAGGACCGAGTCCCGAGGAAGGATGATAGCGGCATTAGTCGGTCTTCCCCCATTTTGCATACTTCCACCTTTTTACTTGGGCTAGTTAGGCGGTTTTAGACGCGGGACGACCCTCTTGGCTCACGCTAAAGGGGGCGGGGTCTCACTTACCTACAGTGTCGACTAACACCGTGGTTCTTCACTTTCCACTCCGCCGATCGTCCCGTAGTACGTCTTTAGAAAGTTAGGAGGACCTAGGTAAGGTACCAACGTTTTTGTTGCTTTATCGTCATACTATTAGGGTTTAGTTCACCTTGGTTTGTATTGCTAGCTTGGGAACGTTGTCACTTACCTCGAGTCCTAAACCAATGTTTCATTCACCGCTTTTAGAGGGAAGCGGTATTTCTTTTGTTTTGGGTGCAACCATCTAGGTGTTTGTTTGTGCGTTTGTTTGTTTGTGTGCTTTGTGTCCGGTTGCATCCACAGTTTTGTCGCAAGACCCCACTTGCCTTGCGGAGTGCACTTTTCCTCTAAGTGTACTCGCGTGAGTTGAAAGGGCGTTGGGTGCGCTAATACCCATTCGGCTAGTTTAGTAGTTAGTGTGTGCTTACTCGAGGGCGAGTAAGGGTTAAGTGTGGGGGAGTTGATAAGTGTAGTTTGTAGTGCCTATTTGTTGTGTTTTGGTCCCTTTTTCCTTGTGGAATCTCTCCTTTAGAGCGATTCATGGGCTTCTTATGCTTCCTTTAGCTCGTTTCAGGTTTCCGAGACCAATTTGGAAGAGTTGGAGCGATTCCGACTCAATACATATACATTTTGGAGCCAACGAGATAAAGGAACGATGACTCGAGGCCTTGGAATCGACCCCGAGACCTTGGGACCCAATCCCGAGCCTCCGAGACCCGATCTCGAGTCCCGAGAATCGGTGGGAAGCCCATGAGAGGCAAGGAAGGACCAAGTAGCGTTTAAGGAAGGCATACAAGGCCCATCCCGTTCGGGATGGCCTCATCCCGTTCGGGATGGGGTGCTACATTAGGATGGCTGCTGTGAGCCCATCCCGGTCGGGACCAACCCATCCCGATCGGGATGACAGAGCCGTCCCGGTCGGGATGATCCGTCCCGGTCGGGACGAAGAACTGGCAGCGCGACTCTTTTTCTTCTCTTCTCCTTCATTCTTGTACCCACATATATACTCCCTTCTTGTAATTTTAAGACATCTTATCTTACCCTAGATTAGTTTAAGCCTCCAAAACCCTAGATTTACTCTCACTCATTAGTTTTAATCTCTCTTTAATCCTTAGTTAATTATTGTAATTAGTCTTGTATTAAGAAGATTCTTGAAGATTATTCCAAGATTGACAACCTTGGGGTTCTATTTTGGGTTTCTTATTTATACAAGTTCTCATCTTTTCTTCATCTAGTATTGGTATAATCATCTATACTCTTGCTCTTAGTTTATTTAATCTTGTTTGAATCTTTTCTTATTGTTATTGTTATTATTCTTGTTATTCATTATGGATGCTTGTTTTGTGACATTGATCTCTCTTATTATTGTTGGTTTTCTCTTAATGATGAGTGAGTAGTCTTCTTGTGGGGTTAGTAGGGGGATTAGGGGTAGATTATGGATGATTAGGGTTATTTAAAGGGAAAAGGTTTCATCTTTGTTGTTAGTCACATTGTAGGCACTCTATGTGTTTGTTGATATGCTTGTGTGAGTTGTAGTGGCCATGCTTCCCATACTTGTGTTCATCTTCTCATTGATTGTTTATTTTGTGGAAATGTCGAGAATAGTTTAGTCGCGAGAGCGCGGACTAGGGTCTAAGTTGCGAGAGCCCGGACCCACCTTGGCATCGGTCTAAGTTGCGAGAGCCCGGACCGACTCTAGCGATTAGGAGACACCTATACCCTTGATCACCCCAATTATCCTTCTACTCCTATGAACCCGACCTACCCCACTTCTTTCCATATTTGTGTTATTCGTCTTAGTTGGTCATCGTCTCCGTTAGTTTCATTGTTTAGTTAGTCTCTAGTGATAGTTTAGTTCTTATTCCTCCTCCTTCATAGTTTTCCATACATCGCTTCTTTGTGTTTGTTTCGGTGACCTAGTCTCGTTGTAGGCCGACATAGTCTAAGCTTTGATACACCGTCCTCGTGAATACGATCCCGACTTGCCCTAGCTACTCACCAGGTTAGTCGGTGTTTTATTGTTGGCTAGGGACGTGACAAATCCCTTACCATCAACCTTCATTAGGTTCTTTGGCCAAAATCTCTAGAGACCGCATTGTGGTCTGGATCTCGGTGTTATCAGCATAGTTCCGAGCAAATTCCGTAGCCACATCATCCCATGTCGAGAACTTCTTGGGGTCTAGCCTGTAGTACCAGGCCTTTGGGTGCTTCTCAAGGGATGCAGCAAAGAGGTTTTTGAACATCGAAGAATCCACTCCCTTGATAGCCATGAATTCCTTGAAGGCCCGTACATGTAGTAACGGGTCTTCAGTCCCTTCAAACATGGGTAAGCCCGTGAGATTCAGGTTTGCGGGCAGCCTGTCACTCACCGGGGAATACTCACGACTATTCTCCCGATGGATATTGTTACTCCCAGTCAAGTGAACTTGTTCCTCTAGTCGGCGGACCGCGCTAACTAGTTCAGCTAGAGGCTCCGTAACCTCGGCATTAGGAGTCCAGTGCTCTACTGCAGCCATACGAGCAACGATAGCCACTTGACCGGCCCTCATTTCTGTCAATTGGGCATCATTGTCGGTTTGTTTGGCGGCCATGGCATCCACGGAGGCCTTCAGATTGTTCAGAGCTGCTTCCATTTTGCGGTTGTGTCTGGTGGACGGTGGCCTGTCTGTAAGAACACCGCGCAATCAGAAACTGAACCCGGACCTCGGAATCAAAACAGTACATCCTGAGTAGGGAAAAGACTAAAAAAAACGACTTGACAAAGACTCCTAGAGGGTGACTCGTGAAAGGTGGGCCTTTCTTAGGGTTCGGCGGGTGGGCCGAGTCCTGTTCGAAGGAAGGTACACGTGAGACGTCCCCAGACTTTGGACTCGAATGTGTAGATGGGCCCTCCTTTGTAGGAGTATGTCCTACGTAGGTGGGCCTTGCCTTAGTCGGACTGGGATCGGGAAGAAACTCGTGATGTAAGATCGACAGGGTTTCGACACTAGAGACTTCGACTGCTTACGACGCGACCCGATACCGCTAAAAATGGGAAGTCCTAAGAAGAGGAAGGTTTGAAAACGGGTGATTTTTTGAAAAATTCCGAGAAAAAATCGGGAAGGGCCCAATTTTTCAAAAAAATCAGAAAGTGTATCGGGCCACAATTTTGAAAGTTCGAGAATATTTTTGAGTTGGCAAATAGGCAGCATACCGGCTAAAAATAGACTATTTTGAGTAAAATCATGAGTCCTAAATTCGGTAGCTTTCCAGTTTTTGAAATTTGAATATTTTTGAAAAGATGCATGACGGCTTTTGAAAACGACACGAAAACCAAGCAGCACATAGTCACGCAAGCATTATAACGACGCCATGTATGCTTTACACTAAGTCTCGGTCGGTCTAAATGGGGTCTATACCAGTGCACATAGCCTAGACGAGAATCGGGACGGACTTCCTAAGTCGAGTTGAGCTTAGAACATGCCGCGAAACCCATACGAATCGACTATGAACTCCTTTGACGTATCCAAGTCGGACTACATCACGGTATAGTGGGACGTCGGTCACCAGTACCGGCCCGGGTAAAAATGGGGTTATGCATAAACCGTAAAACTAAAACGCGTATTGTACTAGTCAAACGATTTCTATTCGAATCTCACCCTGAGGATGCCGATGGTTAGTCACGCATCAGTTAATCCCCAGCGGAGTCGCCAAATTGTGGACATGACGTAGGTCCACCACGACGCGGCCACGCGCGGGTTTGGGTAGGCGAATGAATCTCCATATGAGAATGGATCGAATTGAAATTTAAGTCGAAATGGAGTCGCCACCGAACTTTGTGGGAGTTCGGACCCATTCGAGCCCACTCTATGTCGTTATGGACCGTACACAAAGTATGGCCCATTTTGATTTCAGAGTTTATTAGGCTCGTCCCTTTGCATTGCGATACTGATACCGTCACCACCGGTTATCGTGTATTGAATGACTCTCGTGCGCCAACGGTTTCGGGCATCCGGAAACCGAGGTTCTGAGTAAGGGGTGAGGGTACGTGTTGGGAAGCCACTGTGGACACCCAACCCCGCCCGCATTTAGCGGCCTCTACTAAGACATCGTTTGACTTTCTAATATGCGCATTAGTAATCCGGTGAAATGTTATGCAAACAACGTTTTACAAGATATAAAAACTGAATGGGTTGCTACGTCATTTTAATGCATCTAAATTATTGTCGAGGTGATTTAGCATGTGAATGTTCATTTGTGAACGGGGTAAAACACAAACAAATAAAAGCGACATAAAATAAATCGATTACATGCTACACGGGCGGAAATACAACCCGGGCAAAACAAAAGTAACGAACAAAACCGAAATAACAATATAATAAAGGGTTATTTAACAACAATAATATCAACTATAGAACGTCTTCCCAAAATAATACCAATTTTAATAAATCTGAGAATAATATGTATTATTGAAGTAGTTACACCAGAGTAGTATGGGTGACCGGTTACCTGTAGAACCCTTCCACCTTCCTTTTTCACCTTTAATTTTATTTAACAACAATAATATCAACTATTGAGCATCTTCTGAAAATAATTCCAAGTTTAATAAATCTGAGAATAATACATATTTTTGGAGTAGTTAAACCAGAATAGTATAGATGACCCGTCAACGGTAGAACTCATTCACCATCATTTTCGCCTTTAATCTATTTCATGTTCACTCATTTTCACTTACTCAGTGTACGAGGCATTAAACGTCATTAATGTCTTCCTTCTTCCTCTTCTTTCAACCTCACCAAATCTTGCTAACAATACAATCCTACACCAAAATCAACACGTTAATATAAACGAAACGTATAGAAAAAAAACGGAAGAAGGATGAAGGTAATGGAGAGAGAGGATGAAGGAGAGAAGTAAGGAGGAGTAGACCTGGCAAAACTGACCCGACCCGAATAAGCCAAACCGAACGCGACTCGACACCCGAACGAAAGACATGATTTTGACCCGTAATCCGAATTGACCCGAGCTAACCCGAAGGTGACCCGACTATTAGATTATTATAGAAAACTAATCGATATCTCTAAATTAAAAAAGTTGAAAATAGCAAACCCGAGAATGACCAGAACCCGAAATTATCTGACCCGACCCGAAGTCAACCCGATTATTATTACCCGAAAGTGGTCTGACCCGAAGCTGACCCGACATGGTTCACCCGATAGCCAGGTCTAAGGAGGAGGATGGAGGATAAGTAGCAGCTTAAATATTAATTAGGTGACCTAATGTAGCAGGTTGTAAAGTCACTTATACTATTCTTGTTTAACTACTCCAATAATACGTATTATTCTCGGATTTATTGAAATTGGTATTATTTTGGGAAGACGCCGTATAGTTAAAATTATTGTTGTTAAATAACCCTATAATAAAGGCAAACAATAACTATAAGCGGACCCATATATAGTAAATATAAACAAGACCGTAAGTTTAATAAATGGACAAACCTCGATTACGCACACATTATATTGTGAGTTAAGCGAAGGACGGAGATTATAATACGCGTTCGCGTATGGGACCTAGGCGTTGTGCTAGCCCGATCCTGGATCTCGATGTCTTGTCCCAACTTATCATACCGAAAATGGTGTCTATATTAGTTGTGCATCGGATACGACTAAAGAGTCGCCAACACATAACTAATCGTGGAAGACGTTGATCAAAGTCGTGAAGGTGAAATGAAGTGCATGGATTTTGGAAAAGATGTATACGCGTGATAGTCTTTACACACGTCGACCGAGGTCGTAAAGTATTTCCCGAGGCAAGAAAACGATGTTGCATGGATGTAGACACCCACATTTTGACCGCCAAGTGTCTATAGTAGTTCCCGCCAAACACCCGATGATGATCGGACGCAAACATGCTTTAATGGACTCGGATATGGGCTCGAAATCATGGACATTTGGCTTGGGCTTATTACGGAGTACAAATCTTACTAAACCAACCTCAAATCCAGGCCCAGCGGGTCGTTTCGAGTCAAATAAGACTAATTTGGGTCGTATCCGGCACCAGGGGCAAAACCGTCTTTTAGCGACCGGGTCAAACCCGATCAAAGATTTTTTTTCCCAAGTCACACGGACCAGCCGTGACACCACACGTCCGGTTTGGACTCAAATACTACAAAAAATCAGCTTCGAAAATATTAAATAAATCCATTCAAGGATAGAATTCGATCTCAAGTAGGAATTCTATCCGAAAACCAAAACAATTCACCGACCGAGCATCAAAATGCTCGGCCAACCCCAAGACAGCCGAGATACTCGGCTTCCCCACCAAGGAACGGGACTTTCGTTCCCTTTCGAACTCTTACGTTTCCTATCTAAACCGGTATTTCTTGTTGTCTAAGCAAGATACTTCTCCTAAACCTTTTCACCTATAAATAGACCTTCACGTTCAACACAAAAAGGACAACAATTACACATCAATTATTCCCATACACAATCAAAACACATTCATTATCGATCATCGAAATTCAGAAAATATACAACCTCGTAACGCCAAACAATTCCCGAGCAACCTCGACCCGACGAATCCGACCCCAAGCGGACCGAAATCCGTCACCCCACACGACTAAACCGACACCTTAACTCATCCACATCATCTCGACGCTCCCGTGCCCAAGACACTTTCCGACGAGCTCTATTCCGAGAAAATAAAGCATGTAGGTTGAGAATGTAAAATCAAACCCGACTCTTCCTCCTTTCTCTTCCTTTCTCCACGTTTTTCTCGTTCTTTTTTCTCTTGCGTCGTTCATTGTTTTTTTATTATTACGGGTCGTTCGTCACATATTTTTTATATTTCTAGTATCGATATTACAAAAATATTTTCATAAAACAAACGTTCTTAAAATACGATATCGATTCTCTAATCGAATATCGTATCTAACAAGAACTAAATTAAATCTCGTTGATGCTAAAAAATCGTCATATCTTTTTAACAAAATTCGACGATTTTTTATACGAAGAGAAATAACATCTTTTTTCTTCTTTTCGTTCAAATTCCTTTTTTTAAAAAAAAAGAAACTTTATAAAACCTTTTCTAAAATCATTCCGACTATTCGATATCGATTTCATAATCGAATATCGAATACGACGAATATCGAAAATATAAATCGAGTATAAATTAATCCATATTTGTACGCGATTTATAAAATTTGACGATTTTCGAAAAATAAAAAGCGGGACAGACTCCCGCGCGAGTCGCGCGCCTTCCTGGCGACTCGCGCGGAAGCCTGGATGGCTGAGCCCCTTTTTTCTCGTTTTCTCGCTTTTCTATTCTTTTCGTTTCTTACATAAAACAGCGACTTTCGCGACATATTTTCAGATTTCGATAAATACTTTTTTGACCTCGGTCAACACGTGCTAATCC
Source organism: Agrostemma githago (assembly GCA_958450325.1). Taxonomy (NCBI): domain Eukaryota; kingdom Viridiplantae; phylum Streptophyta; class Magnoliopsida; order Caryophyllales; family Caryophyllaceae; genus Agrostemma; species Agrostemma githago. The sequence goes on along the minus strand of OY288254.1, from coordinate 17,896,453 downwards.
ATCACGTGTCATAAAAACCTTTTTCAAAATCATGCATATTATTGTATTTACATCTTTATTCGATTTATCAAATGTTACTAACTCGTTTTCTCGTGTTTGTAGCAATTTATTTTCTTTCTTTTGTTTTATTAGACTAAAACAAACCTCACATGCTAAAATAACTTTGACGTTATTAGTTTAAGATGCATTAAACGACTTAGCAACCCATTTAATTTTTCTCACATGCTTAGGAAAAATAATCTTTGCATATCATTCAACCGTCGAACTAACGTGTGTACACCAAAAACGAACGATATCTTAGTAAGGGCCGCTAAGTGCGGGCGGGGTTGGGTGTTCTTAGTGAACTTCCCAACACGTACCCTCACCCCTTACTCAGAACCATGGTTTCCGGATGTCCGAATCCATTGGCAACGAGAGTCATTCAATACACGATATCCGATAATGTCGATATCGGTATCATAATGCAAAGGGACGAACCCAATAAGCTATGACATCGGAAATGGGCCGTATTTTGTATAAGGCCCACTACGACATAGAGTGGGTTCGAACGGGCCCGAACTCCCACAAAGTTCGGTGGCGACTCCTACTTCGATTTAAATTTCAATTCGATCCATTCTCATATGGAGATTCATTCGCCTTCCCAAACCCACGCGTGGCCGCGTCGGGGTGGACCTATGTCATGTCCACAATTTGGCGACTCCGCTGGGGATCAACTGATGAGTCATTTACCATCGGCATCCTCAGGGTGAGACTCGAAAAGAAATCGTTCGAATAGTAATGAGACTCGGATACTACTGGAACAGCATGGAAACCGATTGTCAGCTTTATGTCAAACGTTGTCATTATTGCCAGATTTTCGCTAATGTGCAGCATATGCCACCATCCCTGCTGTATACCATGACGTCACCCTGGCCGTTTTCAACGTGGGGAATCGATATAATCGGAAAGATAAACCCCTCGGGAACCGGAGGACACTGCTTCATTTTGGTAGCTATCGACTATTTCACCAAATGGGTCGAAGCCGAGTCTTATCGTATTCTCAACGCCAGCCATATTACCAAATTTATCCAAAATAAGATAATATGCCGGTATGGGATCCCTCATGAATTCATCAGTGACCATGGGACCCACTTTCAAGCCGAGACGGCAGCCTTGCTAGCCAAGTACAAGATTGAAAGACATACGTCTTCACCCTACCAACCCCAAACCAATGGAGCGGTGGAAGCAGCTAACAAGACTATTGTCACCATACTAAAAAAGATGGCTGACAATTATCGGGACTGGCCCGACAAGATACCATTTGCACTTTGGGGATATCGGACCTCGATTCGTACTGCGATCGGGGCAACACCGTATTACCTTACATACGGGATGGAAGCGGTCCAACCTGTTGAGTTAAAGGGTACCGTCACTCAGAATCCTACTCGAAAGTCAAGTACCCGAAGCGGATTGGGTTCAAGCATGATATGACTCGCTAGTCCTTTTGGACGAATGACGATCTCGTGCCCTCAATAATATACAAATATATCAAAAGAGGATCCAACGGGCCTTCAATAAAAGGGTAAGGCCCAGGAATATCAAAGAAGGAGATTTGGTTCTCAAGTCTGTTCGAGCTTTATTACCAGTAGACCCAAGGGGAAAGTTCAAACCTAACTGGGCCGCACCTTATTTGGTAAAGAAGATTCTATCGGGCGGAGCGGTGATGCTAACAGATCTGGACGGGAATGAGTTTGTCAACCCAACTAACCTGGACCAGCTGAAACGTTATTACCCTTAACCCATTACTCTCAATGTCATTTGTAAAAGTTTATTAAAAAAAACATCTTTTCAAAATAAACTTTTGAAGACAAGTCAAAGGCTAGAATTACTTATTCTACTGTTATAAGCATCTTGAACCAATAGTCTTGATGTATTTCGAAATTGCAAATTAAGTCTGAACTACGTTTGGTTTGATTCCGCTATTTGTGGATACGTAGGCAGCCCCTCAAAAGGGCACAACCACTGCAATCGAAAAAAACAGGAACGGTTTTTAATAAACTTCCTTTATTTATTTCAAAAAAATCCAATTACAAAAAAAAATCCAAAAAAAAAACACACATAAATAGTACTAATATTTAAATAATAAAAAAACTAAGGCAATTTTCTCTTTCCCTTGTCCTTAGCTTCTTTTTCGGTCCACCTGCGTCGACGTGGAGGTGAGCGCTCCCGAATAACCAAAGGAACCTCCTTAACCCGGGCTCGTTTCTTCAAACTCGATTCCCCGGTCACCTCAGTCGGTCCTAGTCGAGCCCTCACCCTCTTGGGTAGTCGCTCGCGCGGGCCTAGCCTATCTCGGGCCGCCAGTTTCGGCGCAAGCCTTCTCTCCAAGTCGCTAGCACCGATCTCTTTAGCTCGAGTCTTAGTTTTTGACTTAGGACCCGACTCTGGCCGGACGAGGGTAGTTGGAGTTTCCTCTTTATCAAAGAACCACCTATTGTCTTTTACTGATTCTCTACGGGCAAGTCAAAAGCCTTATCAGTTTTTAAAGCTTTACGGGCCTCTTTAGATTCTTCAGAAGTTCACTTGCGATATGATTCGGAAACCCAAACGGTCTGACAAGGGCGAGGTATAGTCCATATGACACGGGTAAACCAGCGTTGTAACCACGTGTCACACATAGCGTCCGTCAATTGGAGCGAAACGCTAATGATTGCTTCAGTCTCGGGGATCTGCTGAAACGAACCGAACTGCCTTAAAATACGATCTGGGTAAATATGGACGGTCCAATCCAAAGACAAGATCACCAGGTAACGGGCTTTATCTCTTTTAGCTAGTCCCGTCAGCTTCGAGAGGAACCACCAGATCACGTTCCACCTAATCAAAGGCCCACCATGGAATTTTAGCTCTTCATCCCAATAATTCCGACTTATGTGATGACTCGAGCTTATTCGTCGGGACCGTGAGCCAATCTGATAGCTGCGATATCTGGATATGCTCACCGGGGGCTCTATGATCGATAGGCGCTCGGACAACCAGATCTGCGAAATTTTTTCGAAAAAGTCAAAAAACTTTCGAAAAAAATCGAAATTTTTTTTTTCGGAAATTCAAAAAAAATTTCGGAAAATTTCGAAAAAAGAAGAAAAAAATTTCGAAAAAAAAACGGTCCAATACCTGCAGAAGGCGAATACTTCCCGTTCCCGTTAATTGTCGATCCGGGTCAAGTCTCCTAGCGTCAAGACCCATAATGATCTCCCCAGTTATCAGCCAAGCCTGCTGTGACCTGTCTTCATCTGGTCAACTATGCTGATTAGCCTGATTTCGCCTAAACACGAGTCAGCATCCATCCGACCTTCAAAGGCATATCGATGCAACATACAAATGGCAAAAGCCCTACGCCTATGGGTAGAAGTAATTCTTGCGCCATTTGGATCCATGAATTTGTCAGCCAGGTCAAACAGGGACAAAGAACTCCCCTTTACCATACGAGCTGTCTCAGCATGAGACAACCCAAGAAAATCCCTCAGTCTCCTCCTTGGATCAGGATAAAAAGGAGGAATAGCAGGATGAGCATTGGGACACCAACCCCCTACGGCTGCAATCTCTTCAGGAAGGAGACATATTTCTCCCCGAGGAAAGGCAAAAACATGGTGGATAGTATCCCAAAAGGATAAGCAAGCGTCCAAGAAATGTGAATCCACCTTGAGTCGCTGAAGCGGGAATAAAGCAACAATTCCCATCTGAGTTAGCTGAACTTTATCTTCGTCTCGAAAATTATGGGCCCACGCTGAAGCATCGCGGTCAGATGTTCGATACCCATGGCCAAAGTTTCGATTGTGTCTTAAAAGTCTAAAGGGATTTTAAGATAGAAGAAAATATTTGGGTTGGAATATGAGAAGATTAAGGGCAAGAACTCTCTATTTATAATAGAGAAAACCCTTTTCCTAGTCATCACGGGAATAAGAATTTTTTATCATACTCCCTACTTCATCTAGGCATAAAGGCCTAACCGGAGGATTTTAGGAGTCCGTGTCAGAATCTAATCAGGAATCAAGTCATCCCAAGCATTCTTATTTCCAAAATTTTCAAAAAAAAAATCGGCATTATTCTTTCCAAAAATAAGTCAAAAATCATTTCTTCCCCAGCGTGAGTCGGTATTTTACCTAAATATTACATGCAATTTGTTATGCACAGACAGGTACACCAAGATTCCCGAAGGATTCTCAAAAACTCCCCAGTGGAAGACTCAAGTAAACATTTTTATCAGGATGTATCTACAAGCATGTACACCCAGAGCTTACAGGCAAGCTCCCACGCAATTTCTAGACAGGATGTATCTACAAGCAGATACACCCAGAGCTTACAGGCAAGCTCCCACGCATTCTAAGACGGGATGTATCTACAAGCAGATACACCCAGAGCTTACAAGGCAAGCTCCCACACAACTTCAAAACGGGATATGTCTGTAAACAGACACACCCAAGACTTTTCAGGCAAAGTCCCTGCTACGTTATTGGCATCTATCCAGGTATGATTTCTATCTTATGACTGGCGAGCCCTTCACGCAAGTCTAATGGACTCTAAACGACTCGATCGGAAGTCTGCCAGGTCATAATCCTCGATTGGCCTGGTAGCTACTCCGACTTTCGCCTTGTCCAAGCCTCAGTCAGAGTAGGGGCTCTGTAGACACCTACATTTTGACCGCCAGGTGTCTATAGTAGTTCCCGCCAAACACCAGATGATGATCGGACGCAAACATGCTTTAATGGACTCGGATATGGGCTCGAAATCATGGACATTTGGCTTGGGCTTATTACAGAGTACAAATCTTACAAAACCAACCTCAAATCCAGGCCCAGTGGGTCGTTTCGAGTCAAATAAGACTAATTTGGGTCGAATGGGCAAAACCGTCTTTTAGCGACCGGGTCAAACCCGATCAAAGATTTTTTTTTTCCCAAGTCACACGGACCAGCCGTGACACCACACGTCCGGTTTGGACTCAAATACTACAAAAAATCAGCTTCGCAAATATTAAATAAATCCATTCAAGGATAGAATTCTATCTCAAGTAGGAATTCTATCCGAAAACCAAAACAATTCACCGACCGAGCATCAAAATGCTCGGCCAACCCCAAGACAACCGAGATACTCGGCTTCCCCACCAAGGAACGGGACTTTCGTTCCCTTTCGAACTCTTACGTTTTCTATCTAAACCGGTATTTCTTGTTGTCTAAGCAAGATACTTCTCCTAAACCTTTTCACCTATAAATAGACCTTCACGTTCAACACAAAAAGGACAACAATTACACATCAATTATTCCCATACACAATCAAAACACATTCATTATCGATCATCGAAATTCAGAAAATATACAACCTCGTAACGCCAAACAATTCCCGAGCAACCTCGACCCGACGAATCCGACCCCAAGCGGACCGAAATCCGTCACCCCACACGACTAAACCGACACCTTAACTCATCCACATCATCTCGACGCTCCCGTGCCCAAGACACTTTCCGACGAGCTCTATTCCGAGAAAATAAAGCATGTAGGTTGAGAATGTAAAATCAAACCCGACTCTTCCTCCTTTCTCTTCCTTTCTCCACGTTTTTCTCGTTCTTTTTTCTCTTGCGTCGTTCATTGTTTTTTTATTATTACGGGTCGTTCGTCACATATTTTTTATATTTCTAGTATCGATATTACAAAAATATTTTCATAAAACAAACGTTCTTAAAATACGATATCGATTCTCTAATCGAATATCGTATCTAACAAGAACTAAATTAAATCTCGTTGATGCTAAAAAATCGTCATATCTTTTTAACAAAATTCGACGATTTTTTATACGAAGAGAAATAACATCTTTTTTCTTCTTTTCGTTCAAATTCCTTTTTTAAAAAAAAAAGAAACTTTATAAAACCTTTTCTAAAATCATTCCGACTATTCGATATCGATTTCATAATCGAATATCGAATACGACGAATATCGAAAATATAAATCGAGTATAAATTAATCCATATTTGTACGCGATTTATAAAATTTGACGATTTTCGAAAAATAAAAAGCGGGACAGACTCCCGCGCGAGTCGCGCGCCTTCCTGGCGACTCGCGCGGAAGCCTGGATGGCTGAGCCCCTTTTTTCTCGTTTTCTCGCTTTTCTATTCTTTTCGTTTCTTACATAAAACAGCGACTTTCGCGACATATTTTCAGATTTCGATAAATACTTTTTTGACCTCGGTCAACACGTGCTAATCCATCACGTGTCATAAAAACCTTTTTCAAAATCATGCATATTATTGTATTTACATCTTTATTCGATTTATCAAATGTTACTAACTCGTTTTCTCGTGTTTGTAGCAATTTATTTTCTTTCTTTTGTTTTATTAGACTAAAACAAACCTCACATGCTAAAATAACTTTGACGTTATTAGTTTAAGATGCATTAAACGACTTAGCAACCCATTTAATTTTTCTCACATGCTTAGGAAAAATAATCTTTGCATATCATTCAACTGTCGAACTAACGCGTGTACACCAAAAACGAACGATATTTTAGTAAGGGCCGCTAAGTGCGGGCGGGGTTGGGTGTTCTTAGTGAACTTCCCAACACGTACCCTCACCCCTTACTCAGAACCATGGTTTCCGGATGTCCAAACCCATTGGCAACGAGAGTCATTCAATACACGATATCCGATAATATCGGTATCGGTATCATAATGCAAAGAGACGAACCCAATAAGCTCTGACATCGGAAATGGGCCGTATTTTGTATACGGCCCACTACGACATAGAGTGGGTTCGAACGGGCCCGAACTCCCACAAAGTTCGGTGGCGACTCCTACTTCGATTTAAATTTCAATTCGATCCATTCTCATATGGAGATTCATTCGCCTCCCCAAACCCGCGCGTGGCCGCTTCGGGGTGGACCTATGTCATGTCCACAATGGGCCGCCGTTTTGATATACGTCGGACCACTCGATCGAGTCATGGGCAGGACTCGGTCGAGTGACCTCAAACAGACCCTTCTGCCTCGTTTTTGGGACGCTACTCGATCGAGTGGCTATGGCACTCGGTCGAGTGCTCCCTATTTGAGCGACTGCTCAATTTCGTAATGACTTATACGAAATTCAAATTTGTTTTAAAATCGATAGTCAACCGAATCACATATAAATATAGCATGATTTATATGCGACTCAGTTTTCGGTACTCGTAATGCGTATATTATGATTACGAGACCGTCATCGGAGATTTTGAAAAAGGTGACATAAGAATCATTTTGAATCAGACCGGGACGAAATTAATTCCCTCCGCGTTACGTCATCTATAATAATCCTTACGGATTAAGTGATGTCCGGTTTAGCGTCAATGAGTTTCGTACCGATCCTTAAAAATGAAATTAGACACGTTCAACTACGTACTATCACGATCGCGTTACGCCCTTGAGTGTCTAGGGCGATGCTCCTCGAAAGGGCGTCACCACTATCACGGCTCGTAAAGGGATTAAACGGACTTTGTGCAATAGCCGTAGTTAAACGGGTTTAACCCGAATTTGGTTTGTAGATTTATAAGTGCGCGGCATTAATATTAATATGACAAAAACGAATAATAGATGAGGTTAGCGGTTAGATGCGATAAAGAAAAATGTTAGTTGTTAGTGATCATGTCGTTACTATCGACTAATTATAATATAGATAAATAAGCATAAATAAAAAAAACGAAAACAAAAGAGAAAGGAGATGTCGGTGTTGAATGTCACACCCTCAACCTACATGCTCTTGCTTTTCGGAATACGGTTCGTCAAATGGCGGAAATGGTGCGGGAACGTCGAGATACGTAGGGAGAGTTGATGGTGTGTATGTGGTGATGTCGAAAATGGTGATGATTAGTGTGTGAAGTTGGCTGAAAATTGATGTAAAAGGGTTGAAAAAGAGTTGTTAAATGTGGTGGGTTGATGGGGTATTTATAGAAGAAACCCCACGACCTAAGGTCACTCGATTGAGTGGCCCTAGTGCACTTGATCGAGTACCCTAAAAAAATGGGCCTGCTCGGTTTTTGTGGCTCCACTCGATCGAGTGAGGCCAATCCACTCGATCGAGTGGATCAGGCGGGTGAGCCTAAATAGGGAAGGAGTTGACTTTTGAATTTTTTGAAAATGTTGGTTGGCGCAAGTTTCTAGAAGCGCACCTGGTTGACTTTATGTGACGGATTCGTCTTTGACCGGGTTTTGACCCGGTCGCTAAAAGACGGTTTTTATTTTTGGTGTCGGTTTTGGCCAAAATTAGTCTCATTTTATTGGAAACGGCTCACCGGGCCTGAATTTGAGGTTAGTTTTGTGAGATTTGTATCCCGTTAAAAGCCCGTGCCGGACATTACTGATTCCGAGCCCATATCCGAGCGCGTTAGAGCACGTTTGCGTCCGATCATCATCGGGTGTTTTGTTGGAGATTGCTATAGACACTAGCAGCCAAATGCGGGTGTCAACACACACCTCGCGCTACACCTCCAGGAAACCAGCGCAGCGGCCCTGCGCAGTTCCCATAGCGTTCCCCGCAAGTCCGGTAACGGATTCTCATCTATCGACTAACGCCCCGGAATCTGCGCGCATCGCGCGCGACCCTGCGACTAGTTTAGAGGAAAAACCCTACCTGCCTTCTTGCTTTAAAAGTCCAACATGACCCCCCGCTCGGATTTTTTTTGATTAATATTAGTCCTTCTCCGTGCATTTAATAATTTAATTGCATTACAATATAAGGGTATCAGAGATTTGAACCATTTGTTTTGGGTTGTTCAAAAGACAAAAAGTGGTTTGGACTAGTACAAATTGACTCAGTTTGGAAAAAAATCATGATCGGTACTTGATACGGTTCACACTTTAAAAATATGTCAAAACTAGTCTATAATTTCGTTGTCCAGTCTAGAAATTGGAACTAAGAAGGTCGATCCGATGGGTTGGTCCCCCTTTAACTGGTCAAGTCTCTACGTCTGGCTTTAAGGGTGCTCGGTCTTCAAGTTTACCTGATTCGGTCCGGGCTGGTGAATACCCCTACATTTGTTAACAATGACAATCCACAAATTGGCAATTAGTTAATCGCGTCGGATTCGGGTCAAGTACTGACCATATATGGGTGGTTTAAGTCACTTTTGAATCGGGTTGGTGATATCATTTCGCAGTAAATGACAAAGTATTTGATGGGGCCGGTATCACTGCCACCCCTCGGCCCGAATCATCTCTTGTTCGGGTCAAGTTTGGGTAATCCCGCCAGGGGCTCATCCAGACCCTCAGCCAAGGGTCTCAGACTGAAAGAGCCGAGGCCATGATAAGAGTTAAGTTTGATAAGCGTTATTTATATACATATTTTCATTCCCTTAATTGTTAGTTTAGTCTCGGTTTTTGTGCTTAACCCGTTAATAATGATGCAATATACTTTGGATGTCGATACTTCCGTATTTGTGTGTATTTTGTAGATTTGGATGCATTTGGAGCTAATCGGAGCATTACGGAATCAACATTTGAAGAATTTACACCTAAGCACGGAATCGAAGGAAGAAGATGCGGAATACACGAAGAAACAAAGACCAAAGAAGGAAAAGACACAAAACGAGATGAGAAAATGATCGCCTACACAAAGGTCAACTTCAAACGTCCATTACTTTCGTTCTACAACTCTAATCAGGATGATTTTGGTGGAGTTGAAAAGCACTTTCTCTTAGCTTTCCAACGATATATCGCACGTCCGATTTGAACAAGTAACGAAGAAATGATAGCCGTTTGAAGTCGAGTGCGCGATGCTGTGACCTACAGCGCTACTCGATCGAGTGCCCTACTGCACTCGATCGAGTGCCTCTTCGTGAAGCTCCTGCCCATATTTTGGAGGGTCACTCGATAGAGTGCCATCAGGCACTCGATTGAGTGCACCCAACCCGGGCCTCGCTTCAATTTTATTTCGACTTAGAATTTGGGCATGTTTTCAGCCCAACTGATTCTCTTTAATTCAATTTTCCGGACTCATATGTCAGACACTTTTTTTTACACAATTCACTACTCTTTTTATTTTACTTAGTCTTCAAGTCTTACGTTACTTTCAGTTTTAGGGCAAAATACATTGAACCTTGTTCTTCCGTCTCAGATCTTGAATTCTTTGGTATCGATTTTCTTAATTTCAATTTCAATTTCAGTCTTCTATTTTAATTCTTGTCTTAATTCAATTCTCGTATTCGTAGTAATCATTGTCTCCGTGATTCATATTGTTTATCGTTTTCTAGCGTAGAATTATTATTGCTTTTCGTTGTTTAATTTTATTCATCTTCATCATGTTTAATTGCATTTCGTCTTTTGCTAGTTTTACTACAATTAATATGAGTAGCTAGATTTTATCTAGGGTTTAGGGGGACCGATGCGTATTATTAGGGTTATAGTCAATTGACCTGTTTCTAATCGTATGAACTATTGCCTGAATATTGTTTAAACTCTGATTAATTGTTTGATGCATAATTCAATTAATTAGTATCGCAAATTAGGACTTTTCGCCGACCGGGTTAAGAACTAATTAGGCCACGATAGTTTGGGTAGACTGACTTAATGCTAGCGACCGCAGGTTAAGTTTAGATCTAAAGGTTGTAGTGTACCGACCGGACCTGCACCTTAGGTAGTTCGATTATTGACTTGTTAGTTGACTCCCTGACCCGAGTAATATTCATTGTGAACCTGAGACCCTAGACTTTCCCGTTATTGATTTATCTATTAGTAATTAGTTATTAGCCTACCAAAACCAATTCAGACCGTGACCCATAACCTAAAGTCTAATTCTTAGGAGTAGACGACTAAATCCTGTCTCCTTGTGGTTCGACTCCTGACTTCACTATCTACATTAGTTGGTGACCTTAGGGTATCTTTGATTAGGGATACGACTACCCCTGTCAGGCCACCAGCGTCATCATCAAAGGCGTCGAGCTTAGCCTCATCCGCGCCTCCGGGGCCCCAAGCCGAGGGGCCCGGAAGGCTTACGAGCCTCGGTGCCTCGCCGCCCGGGGCAGGAAGACGGGTCAGACATACGTCCTCTACACTCCTGGACGTAACCGAAGGGACCCCCACTCCAGCTATAGCCTAAGGCGAGAAGAGGGGATGAGGGTTGTCCATCCCACTAGACATTCAGGCCCTCTCTCCCCCTCTCTCCCCCCTCTTCTCTAGTAACATATAAATATCCCCTTAGGGCTCGCTTGGGATGAGGGTAATTATTCCGGGGGTAATAGAGCAAAAATGAATTAAAAAATGATGGAAAGTAGTGATGATGCTAAGCGGAAATGAAGAAAATTAAGGAAATCTAGCTTATTTGAGGGGGAATTATTCTTCCCCTCTCCCCTCAAGTAATGCATTACCTCCCAATGGGGGTAATTATTTCCCCCTCATATCTCTTTTACACCATAAAATGTTATAACCAAGCAACAAGCTCATCCATTTCTAGTTCATTTTTGTTCTATTACCCCCGAAATTATTACCCCTCATCCCAAGCGAACCCTTAGTCTTCATTCTCTTCCCCCTGATATTTTCGAGACATTGATATCTTGATTTAGCAAATGGGCCTTTAATTTGAAAGTGGACTTGTTTTCTTTTGCTTCCGATCCTCAGTCAACGGTGCAATTTTATATGGACTTGTTCCGTTTCTTGTTCATCCGATCAACTCGTGCCTATAATTCGTAATTAGTACGGAGTACAATTTAGTCAATATTATTCTAAAATAATATTCACTTTAGTAAATACCATAATTAACGAAAAGTATATTATATAGTCCAAATAATATTCTAAATGATATTAACGACACATAAAAACCAATGGCGATTTCATAAGGGGTGATGGGGGTGACCCCTCACACCAATTATTTTAGGAAAAAATCAAGTTAAAAAAGGACATATATATACATATGAATGAATATAAAGATGTATCAGAATAGTTATTTGGGTGGAGTGGTAGAGTTGAATTCAAGTTAAATGGTTGCTAGTTTGTCCACTTACGTGAAATAGCGGTTTCCAAACCGAACCACAACTTACTCATACCCGATCCTACATGGACACAATTTTAATAATTCTTTTGACACAAACTCTATTTCGATAATTCTTTGTTTTTTAAACATTACTTTATAAAAAAAAACTCGAGAACTAGAGATGTTTTTAATTTTATTGAACATTTGAGTGTGTATTTGTGTAGGGAATTAACTCGAGAATTAGAGATATTTTTTTATTTTATTAAACCTTTGAGATGTGTACTTGTGGACATGACGTAGGTCCACCCCGACGCGGCCACGCGCGGGTTTGGGTAGGCAAATGAATCTCGTGGTAAGATTGTTCTCGGGTTCGAAATTTAAGTCAAAGGTGGAGTCGCCACCGAATTTTGTGGCTATTCGGAACCATTCGAGCCCACTCTATGTCGTCCTGGAGTATACACAAAGTACGGCCCACTTTGATTTCAGAGTTTATAGGGCTCGTCCCTTTGCATTATTATATCGATACCGTTTTACACCGGCTTTCGTATATAAAATGACTCTCGTGCGCCAATGGTTTCGGACATCCGGAAACCAAGGTTCTGAGTAAGGGGTGAGGGTACGTGTTGGGAAGCCCACTAAGGACACCCAACCCCGCCCGCACATGGCGGCCTCTACTAAGACACCGTTCGTGTTCGTGTACGTGCGCTAGTAAAACGACTAAATGATATGCAAACAGCGTTTTCGAGCTAAACATGTGAATTATTGGTTTGCTACGTCGTTTAATGCATCTAACTATGGTCGAAGTTGTTTAGCATGCGAGGTTCATTTATAAAGCGATAAGCAAGTAAATAAATAAAACTCGTAAATAAGTTACAAATTACACGGGCGGAAATACAACCCGGCCAATACAAAAATTACAACAATAAAATAGCGTAAACGGAAAATAAAAGAAGCGATAAATAAATAAATGACTCGAAACGGACCCGTATATAGTAAATACAAACTAGACCGTAAGTTGTGCAATTGGACGAACTTTGATTAGATACGCATTATATTGTGTACTAATCAAAGGACGGAGATTTGGGACCTAGGCGTGGTGCTAGCCCGATCCCGAATCTCGATGCCTTGTCCCGGCTTATCACCTCGAGGAATGGAGTCTAAATTAATCATATGTCGGATACGACTAAAGAGTAAGTCGACACAAAATTAATAGTGCGAGACCGTCGATCAAAGTCGTTTTAAGTGTAGTGATATGCATGGGTTTTGGAAAGAAGGGGGATCACGTGATTGTCTTTACACGTGATGACTAAAGTCGTAAAAAGACGAGGCTCGAATTGTGTAGCCTATGTACTCGGTCGAGTAGCCCCTGTACGAGTGACAACTCGTTTTATTTTTTGTTCAAAATCGATAGTTGGCCAAATTAAATACAAATATCGCACGATTTGAATTTAACTCGGCTTCCGGTGCTATAATCGTGTATGTATACGATTATAACACCGTTATCGGAATTTTATGAAAATGTATTATTATGGGATTTGAAAATGTTTGATTAGTGACGAGATTGTAGTCCTCCGCGTCACGACATCGATACTAATCCTAGTGGATTATGTGATGTCGGTTTTTGCCTCAAAGGATCTCACACTAATCTTAGAAATGGGATCAAATGCATTCAACTATGATCGATCACGATCACATCATGCCCTTGAGTACATTGGAGCGGCGCTCCTCGAAAGGGTGCCACCTCCGTCGTTGCTTGTAAAGGGATTAGACGGACTTTAGGCGATCGTCATAGTCAAACGTATTTGAAACCGAGATTTTAACGTTAATACGTATACGCGATAAATAAATGTTAATTGTTAGAATGCGCAGAAATAAAAAGTTAGTAACGACATAAAACTAAAATGTTAGGGTTGGCGTACTAGTATTATTATAATTATGATATAAAGTGCGATAAAGTAAATAAAAATGAAATAAGATAGTAAAGATCGAGATGGGGTTTAGGACACCCCATACATAGATCGAAATAACATACATGCTTAGTAAAGGCCTCGGAAATGGACTCGTAATAGCGGCGTAAACGCGGGAGTATCGAGGATGTATGTGAGTCATGTACCGAGTTCGGACTGGACCGAACTATAAGATCCGGATCGATCCAATTTAACGGTGGGTACCACTTTTTGAACCCCCCTCCATGCTCCGTGGAAAAGGAGAGGAGTTAAAATCAGAAAAAAGTTTAGGCGGCTGAGAAATAGCCAACAATTGTACTTCAGTCGATGAAATTAATGAAGAAGAAAAAGGAGACGTAGCAGATACCCAACCCAGAAATTTACTAATCTTCTAGGAACTCAACAAATAAACCCTAATTTACATCATTCAACAACAATCATATCATGTCTTATGCATTGCAATCTCACCATTTCCTTTCCGTCAGTCATTCTTCTTCCTTTTAACTCATTTTTAAATCAGTATCTGTTTCTTTATGATGATGATGATGATGATGATGATTTCTTGTGTTTGATCATGTGTTTCTTATTTTGATTTCATTTGTTTAAATTTTTTTTACCACCTAATGGGTTGCATTGCTTTAGCTGAATATACAGAATATACTTAACTTTGATTAATGAACCATGGTGCATTTCTATATGAAGAATGTTAGGCATGTTTTTGTATCGATTGATGCTGATGATATGTTACTGAGATTGAAACTGTTAAATTTTGGTGTTTTATGATTTGGACTTTGGAGATGGGTTAGCTTAGCTTAAGCTAATTTTTTATTACTTGAAATATGGACTATGGACCTTTTCATGGTTCATTCCATTGATTCGGGCTCACTGCTTCCAAGTGAATGCTATTAGCATAGGAGTACCTTGTTCAACGCTTGGAAAGTTGTGCTTGTCGTATTTTATGGCAATGCTATGAATAACTATATACGTAGCTAGAGTCTTGAAGTTCGATAATGTTCCTCCAAATCCCATTTTCCCACGAAAGTGCATCCACCACAATGAAAACCAGGCCCTACGCCTAAATAACCCCACACCCCCTCCGAAAACTCTTCCCTACTCTTAAACATTGTAGATTTAGGGTTGGAGGTGATGTGTGGCCATGAGAGGGGTGGCGTGTAGCGGTGAAAGGGTGGTTCGATGAGTTTGTTGAGGTGATTTAGTGCGTAGGGCAAGGTGTGGCAGTGGGTTCGGCAGGGAGGGCTGGTGGGCCAGGTGGATTTCATAGTGGCCATGGATATGGGATTGGTGGTTGAATGAGTTGGTGATGGCTGTGAGGGTTGGGGATGGGGATGGGGAGAGGAGAGTGAGATAAGAAAATGTGTGGGTTATGCAATGGTAATTTTGTCTTTTCCTCTGTTCATTAAATTTGGTTAATTTGAAAATTTGGAGGCTTTCAAGATTCGGAGGGAGCATGTCTTAGAGGCATGATATGACTATGTGAGTGAGTTGATCTGTTGAGTGCATTTTCCTAGCAGGTCATTAGGCGTGATATGAGTATGTGACTTCTCAGTTCTCGCTAACCCATTATGTGCGTCGGTTATTCAGCTACCATGATTCCTTGAGCTATCCTGGCTTGGGAACCTTTTTATCTAACCTTTGTATGGATTTGTATATGAACACCATAGATTAGTTTTTATACGCACTATGGCAAGAGTTCCTATCTGATCGACACAACTGGGTTCATTTTTATTTGTAAATTCTATACTTGGGTTAACCAACAACCTATATCTTGGGTTTATGAAAAGAATTAGGTTTCTCATTGCTGGAAGTTTTGAGCTAGATGGGCGAGCCACTGTCTATGGTCGCTCTTGGTATTAAAAATGGTGGAAATTGGTTTCGCATGTAGATGTGTAGCCAAAGACTCAATTTTCTATGGCTTCAAAATTTGGCGGCTTACATTGATGCATCATTAAACTGTCCACGCTTCTTATACTGCGAAGCAGTAGCCCGTTGACACAATATTCACTATGGTCATCCCAAAACAGCGAATTTGTTTTTCAACAAATAGGTAGGGTGCGGTCTCTATCCTTTACCCCTAGCTTTAAACTGGAGCCCTTTAAGTTAGTTTGTCAATGTTGTCCTACTTACAAATTTGTTGCAATAATGAAGATGCTGAAGACTAGTATCAATTGTGTGTCTAAGGATGACTTAAAGTTGCTCATTGAAATTTCAGAGTTTAAGGAGTGGGAGAAAGCGTTTTGTGTTTTCACTGGCAGGCAAGTCTCCTGCTGCTTTATTTCTTTGGATATTGAATTTGGTTTGCTATGGTTTTCTATAATAACTTGGCATAACTTGGTGTCTGTGATCATAGACTCAGTATTGTTGAGTAGCATTAGATGGCTGGAATCAGATAGAGTAAGAAATTCCCTATTCTTCAGAAGGCAAGTCAGACCTGTCCACACCACATTCCGGATGTCAGTTCCTGGAACTTCAGCTGTAAGAAAGGAAAATAAGGATTATCTTAGGGATAAAAAGATGGTTCCTGATGCATCTCCTCCCAACATCAGGGATATTGACCTTTTGTACCAGCTTTTTGATCAAAGGTCAGTGGGCTCACATATTACATACAGTATATACTTGTAGATTGACGTTTTCTAGAAACCAGTATTTTTTTTAATGGATTCCATAAAGTATGGCGTCGGTGAAGATTTTGTCACCTCATGTCATTCCTGCTTTGTACATTACAGTAAAAAGCTAGTTGTGTTAACTGGAGCAGGAATGAGTACAGAGTGTGGAATTCCAGATTACAGAAGGTGAAAAATGTTGTTCTTCTTTTGAGTATTGCTTTCTTTCTGTGCTTCCTTTATAACTTCAGTACTTCACCTTACTTTTCCGTGTTTTGGTGGGAACTCTTTTTTTTTGGGTCTCAGATTGCACAAATGAGCAATCCTGTTATGAAATATTGGTCAAGTGACGGCAGATGCCAATACTTTTAATCTTGGTCAAGTGACGGCAGATGCCAATATTAGAGTTGGGATGGCTCATCCTTCTTTTGTTTTCTAGTTTCAGTGCAAATTTGTATGACATCTATCAGTAAGCCATGTCGTATTGTCATATATGCTGAACTGGGTTATGAAAAACATTTGGAAATCTAAAATACCTTTGAAAGCAAGAGTCATCTGCTGTTATTAGTTACTTCCTCCGTTTAAATCCAAAGTGCACATTTCTTTTTTAAGCAGTATTCACAACTAAAGAGAATCTTCAATATTCTCGACAATCTATAAGAGAAAATATAGTCACGTGTGATCTTGTTTATTCGTCTTTATGAGCAGATTAAGAATATCAAATTTTTATAATTTTTGCTAATGGCATGTTTGGGAACTTGGATTTGGATTTGAATTCCGGATTTGAAATATTTCGAGCGTTTGGAAATCTTGGGATTTGGATTTGAAATTTTGACCAAATCCAACCTAGTTTAAATTTGGTTTTTTCAAATTCCTAGTGTATGGGTAGTCATTTCAATTCCGTTACTTGTCGTTTGTTTGTTTTTTCGCATAATCTTGTCGTAGTATTTGTTTTTTTTTTCCGTATTTGAACTTTTACATTTTTCTAATGAAAAATTTAAAAAAATAAAAATTGGTGACCTTGACCCGACTCCACCCGCCCGAAATTCAAATCCAAAGCCAAGGGTACCCAAACACCATTTTGGATTTGGATTTAGAATTGAATTCTAGAAATTCAAATACAGGAATTGAATTCTTGATATTCAAATCAATTCCGAGTATCCAAACGCAACCTAATGTAAAAGTAAATTTAGAAAAAATAAATGTGCATTTTGGATTTGGATAGAGGGAGTATTTAGATACGTATGCTTGGAGTGTAATTCTATTTTTTAGGGGTTAGACATTCTTGTGGTGCTATTCGAGCTTCTTTATGAGCTAAAGCTTCGGGTGGTTATAACTTATAAGGATATCTTAATTACGTTTATGCACCAAAATTTGGCATCTTTGTAATGTTTACGTATGAGAACTCCTTTTTCCGCACTTCATCATATATCTGATATCTTACACTTGTGAATAAAATTCTGACTATGGGTGTGTTGTTGCAGCCCTAATGGAGCATATAGTTCTGGTTTCAAACCCATGACCCACCAGGTGATCTAAAGGCATGTGCTGTTATTTTGAGTATGCTTGAATTTTTGCTTATTAAACCTGAGGAGTCGATGACACATATTTTTTCATCAAATTGTGTTTTTTGTGTCTTATTTTGAGCCTCTTTTCTCTAATGTGTGCGTACTTGGGAAAAGAATAAATGTTTGTCTTGTTAAAAAGAAATTTGAACAAGCTGCTGTCAATTTTTCTGGTCTCTCTATTAGTGAAGCAACATAAGTCTAAGGCTACTATATTAACGTATCGCGTACTCAGTGTCTCAGTACTTCTCAGTCTGAAAAGTTCTGAATGAAATTTACCTCTGATGAACAACAGACTACAGAAATAGGAAGCACCTTCAGAGCATATTTCTGCAGTTATACTCTACTAACTTTATCTTCATTTACTGTACTATATTTTCTTTTGGCTATCTTAGACTAAAGGCATAGTTATAGTATATTTCATCCTTGGTTGTGTATTCTTTTCTGTTAGTAGGAGTTTGTTCGCTCAGCCAAGGCCCGCAAGCGTTATTGGGCAAGAAGCTATGCTGGATGGAGACGTTTCACTGCTGCGCAACCTGGTGCTGGTCATTCTGCATTAGCGACCTTAGAAAAAGCCGGAAGGATAAGTTTTATGATTACTCAAAATGTTGACAGGTATTCTGATCTTGCATGTGCCAAGAGGCAAGTTCGTGCATGCTGTTTATTCAGCAATTTAGCTTTTAGCGTGCTTGTAATTCATGTTTCAGGCTGCATCATCGTGCTGGCAGCAATCCTCTGGAGTTACATGGAACTGTGTACAGTGTCGGTTGTATTGAATGTGGATTTTCATTTTGTCGGCACTCATTTCAGGACCTACTAAAGGATCTTAATCCTAAGGTTGGTTGCAATGTCTTGATGGATGCTGTGTGAGAACTTTGTATGTATACAAGATAGCCCCATTTAGTATAGTAACTAGTATAGAACCTGCACAAATGTGCGGCTTATATAGTTTATCATTTATGAGAATTTTTTTGTTTGTTAAATTTTTTTGTTTGATAAAAGTATCAACTAATAATGTTTTTGAATTTTTTATAAAATATACTCCATCCTTCTTGAATAAGCCTCATATTTCTATGGATTTTTTTTGAGTTAGTCCCATTTTCTCTTAAGGAAATATTTTCATCTCTATTTCTTTCTCATCACATGCATTATATCAACACTATCCTTTCACATTTTCTTAAACTTTGTGTCAAATCCATATGAGACTTATTAATTTTAATATTAATTTGCTATAAGAGGATATATATGAAGATTGTAGTCACACGTGAAAACTTTTATAATAGAGATGATTGAAGGAAAAAAAATCATTGATACAAATACCTTACTTCGAATTGTAAAAAATATAGACATTTGCATACTAATTGGTTCGCCACATGGGCCACATCTAATAAATATTCAAATATAAAAAAAAATACTTGCATATATCAATTCACTTACTCTATATTTCATAAATAGAATAAGGATAATAATAAGTTGTATATTTATTACGGAGTATAATATTTAATTATTTTCTTTCATATTTAGTAATATGTGCATTTTGGATAGAAAGAATTGGCCAATTGTTATTCTCGAGTTTCAAAAAACTCAAATCTTCTCTTAGCATTATATGAACTAATATTTAGAATTGAATACTCATTCATGAATATTTTATAAGAAGTTTTGTAGTACATTATAGAATAATGAACTAACTAATTATATTTTGTTTGTAAAATTAAAGTTAGGCATTCACTTCATAAAATAAACATGTCATTTAGAAGAACGTTGTGAATATACTTTTTTCACTATAAAACTAATGATTATCCTGTTATAAATTTTTTTATATTCTTTTGATGATTTTTTTTTTTCATATTTGAAATTTAATAAGTTTTAAATTTTCTCATTTGAAAAATTTGGCAAGTTATTATTCTCTTAGTACTCCATCTATCTTATTAAGATGTTCCTACTTTTATTCCAATGTGAGAATATAATAATCAAATGGGAACATCTCTTCGGGATTGAGGCACTGAGGGAACATCTCATCAATTGTTCCCCCCTTTTGGCAGTGAAGGGATTAACCGACTTGTGTTTGGCTATGTCATCAACCGAAATTTTCATTCGTTGTTTTAACCTATTATGATATTTTTAAATGGTAATGGAGCCCACACCTAAAGACCTCGATATCTTGGTGAATTAAAATGGGCCTTTGGGTTAAGTTTTGTTTTTACCTCTTTGGCACAGTCCGTGCTTTCTCAGTTGGAGAAAATTCCATCGGTTGATGACTCGAGTGAGGAGAGATTTCACTACCTATATAGGGCTAAGTGCCTACTACTTCAATTGCTAATTGGTTTTAGTGTGAAACCCTCGAGTTTGTAATGTGGACTCTCCATCGTTTGGGTGTTGCCGAGGCCGCTTCAGAGCTTAACGTTACCCAAAGGTTACGGATTCAAATCTTGAGTCTCTCCAAATCCTTTGAAGTGGAATTTAAGCACATGGTAGAGGGGAACCTATGAACTAATCACTCTTCAAACTCAATGAGTATTCGAGTGAGGGGGCGTATTAGAATATTAACATTAATTGGGCTTAACATCACCTTAAGGTTTTGGTTGATAGAGAACCATCTAACGATTTAAAAGCGATCATCCATATGCTAGTACAGGTTGTAAGGAGAAAATATGTGCATATATAAATTTTAAAATTTTCCAGATGAGGATCATATTAATACAATTTTTTTGGTTTAATGACTTCTGCTAAATTCGAATGGTGCAGTCTTTTAGCTCGTCCTGAACTACGCTGTTCATTCTTTATACCAACTAAAATGATTTATCTGTCCTCGCAGTGGGCTGAAGCACTAGATATATTGACTTTTGCTAGCCCTGGGTCAGACAAAACATTTGGCATGAAGATGAGGCCTGATGGTGATCTTGACATTGATGAGAAATATTGGGAAGAAGATTTGAACATTCCTGCTTGCCCTGAATGTGATGGTGTGCTGAAACCTGAGGCGAGATGTTTTCCTTACTAAAGAGTTATATCCTTTTACTAATCACCTACACCTGATATGCTGATTTCATGCACCCTTTTGACGGCATATTACATTGCCCTTTCAAGAGTGATTATTTTGACTACACTTCATACACTACTGCAGTGTCTTTTGCTAGCCGTCTCATATCATATGTATAGCCTCCATTTCACTTTTGCGGTCAATCAATGACAACTTTGACTGATATTATAGTACTACGGAGTATATTGTAATTTATTACTCTTATTTTAATTGTTTGTTCATTACTTCATTTACACACACCCTCTTTAAAAGACCATGCAATTGCTTGTGATTTACACTATTTTAAACAAAACTTTGCTGCATTTTGAGCCTTAAGGATATGAAGTTATTGTCTACAAAACTAGAAATGGAAGCAGTTTGTTTTTGGAGAAGAGGATGTGGGAGTGTACACTTCAAAGAGGTGATATTTGTAATTTGTAGCGTTCTCTTTTTAACACCCTTGTTCCATTTTGAAGGTTGTTTTCTTTGGAGACAATGTTCCAAAGGATCGTGCTGATAGAGCAATGGAAGCAGCAAAAACTTGTGATGGTTTTCTAGTTGTCGGGTCATCTGTAATGACGATGTCTGCCTTCAGATTGGTTAGGTACTACTGGTTCTGTATCTCGGTACAACTCAGCTAACTAAAAAAGAATGACCTACTTTTTTGGCTATTGCATAACTGTCGATTCTTTACAATGCCATTGATTCTATAATTAATTAATTGAATTAAAAACCAGTTGTTAGATATACTTTCCTAAAACCTGTTTCTCTGGATCATTGTTACATCTTGTAGGGCTTTTTTGATGGCAAACTTGTGTTCTATGAAATGTTATTACTGAAAATTAGTTGGTTTACTTAAAATTGACCTCTTGCTGAACTTAAATCAACTTCTTTGAACTTTCCAAGTTTTTCTTAAGCAGAGCAAAATAAACAAAATAACATTATTTTAATGAAATCATATGAATGAGATCATGAGTAGGTTCCATATGGATTTGCAGAGCTGCTCATGAGGCAGGTGCAGCTACAGCAATTATAAACATCGGCCCAACTAGGGCAGATAGTATTGTGCCCTTGAAGATTAGTGCACGGTGTGGTGAGGTATTGTGGACTTCTCTATTATCACTGATTATCCTTACACTTTATTTGCAAGTGCTACAAATGTATTTGGTGTTTAATTTTACAGGTACTGCCAAGAGTGCTTAATACGGGATCTTTGAGCATCCCGACTTCTCATTGATGATTCCTGGATGCCTTGACTGAAAAACTCTTTGGCTTCAGTTTACTACACTAGGGTAAAGGTATCTCTTTCCAATGTGGAAGTTATGAGTCTATCATTGATCAAACTATCATCATGCATATGCTTAGTGATGGATCTTTGGTATATCGTGCAGCCATTTGAGATTTTGGTAACTTATCAGCCGCTATTATTACAAGAAAATCTAGTTGGCTCAATAATTTTATACTCGTAACTAATACTATTCTGTAAGTACTCGGGCTAGACTGTGAGTGTCGGACATAGCTACTTAATGTAAACATCTGAATCCAATGTCAAAATGCTGTCTCACATTGGAATAGTATTCTGTCTTAAGTTAAAAAGCAGCCAAGTGAGTTGTCGAAGTAACATAGATTCACAAGAGATCGGGGGATCAAACTCAACCTTCATCGCTGTTTGCCAATATTGTTATGGAATGTGATGTACATTTGAACCTTCTTAAATATTGTGCTAGCGTTCACGTATCACTTATCAGCTAAGAATTACTCTGTAGTAGACTAGTAGTCATTGGGCAGTGATACTTATAATTTCGACGACATCAAAATTCCCTTTGTCATTCTTGTGTGCCATGGGTAGCTGGCTGATAGCGATAGTTGACTGAACTGTTTTTTTTTTTTTTTTTTTTTTTTTTTTTTTAAATTTCAGGTATATTGTAGATTTACTTATAATTCATGTATATTTGATGAGGCATTGTCAAGTCCTTCCGCAATGTGGATGTCTCAGACAAGTTTCGCAAGCTGTATTTTGAATGCTGTACAATTTCTTCATGCAAGTGAGGTTCTAAGTTTTGCTCTATGCCGTTGTTTCATTTGTATTATCACTCAAACACTCTTGTTTGTGGAACTAATCATAGCAAAATGAAGAAAGTAATTTGTGAAAATAGTTACAGTATTGTTTTTGTTCCTACAAATGTATTTTGATCATGTTTGTCTAAAACTCCATTCTGCGTGGTTAGGATCAGGAATTTCCTGTCTTGAATTGGAACATCACTTTTTATTATAGCTCATTAATCAAATGAGTCGCTACTTACGGTTGAAGATTTATAAAACTCAAAAACTATGGAGAGACTGTCCCTCATCAAAATATTGAGAGACCACTTTTTTGTAACTTTTTACGTATCATCCGTACCACTTTTATTATTAAATGTCCCTCAAAATGATTATTTCATTTTATACTTGTTTTTGTAACAAGCGTATCTCTTTTTATTGCAGATTGTAACCATTTTTATTAATATACTCTTATATTACACGTACCTATTTTTAGTTTTACTAGTTTTGGTACCATTGCTATATTGTTCCCTTTAATGAGAGACCGTCCCTTATAAAAATGATCGTGAAATTAAATAAAATCATTCTTTATAAGTCATTATGACTTTTATGTGTATACAAATTACAAATATCAAGTACAAGAAGACAATATATAAGTTCAAATCTTTCTAGCAATAAGCTAATTTCTGTACACTCAGTCACCAACCAATTCACCAATAGTCCTAAGGCTGTCTGATTTCGACGTGGATGGATGCTAATTTCAGTTGCCTGCATCTTCTTGAACATGTTGATTAGTATGCACCTGACAGACTGTGACTGTGACTGACATGTTCTCAATAACATGTCAAACATGAAGTCACAAGATTGTCACCTATGCCCGACTTTTACCCAATTGAGCCGCTACAACAGCAACTGCACGGCTGCACCATCCATCGTTGGTCGGAAAATAAATAGAAATGAAGTTGGAAGACTGTAGAATGACTCTCATGCCATTGACAGTCTAAGCGGTGTTTCACTATCATGGGAATGCCTCGACATTGATGATGATGAAGAAGAAGATGAGCGTGACAAAGCTTCCGGACTCCCATCATTTTCCTGCAGGTTAGCATCTTCATCTCCTATAATCACTACCCCTCCAAAACGGACCCGTCTTGGACCTGTTGGCTCCGTTTCTCCATTCCCTAGATCTACATTACCGTCACCATTGTCATCACCCTCGCCATTGACCATACCATCATGAACCACCGGAGCATCATCAATGTTGTTGACCACGACGACAGAACTCATGACAGGACCATTATTTTTGTCACCATTGTCATTAATATTATTACCACCCCTGTTAATATTATTATTGTTATTATCATCGTTGGGGTACCCGGATCCATAGGGACCAAAACAAACCATTCTAAACCCACAGTTTCGAGAAACAACCCGGTAAAGGAAGGTTAGAAACCAAAAGAGCCATGGCAGGAAAACCAGGGAGACGCCTATAATGGCAAAGACCGAAGTCGTTTTTGATGGAGGTTGAGTCACGTATAAGAGCAAGAAGACAGCTCCGGATATGGTAAAGATGAAGAGTAGAAAGGAGATGAACCATATGTAACACCCTCCAACTTTGGGGTTTTCAGGTGCTGGCATTGCCAATTCGGAGATAATTTTTCAGGTACTTGTTGTAAGCTAGGATTATGAAGAAATGAGGTCAACTTTGATCTAGAGAAACTGGCATGAATGTTGTGTATATGGCAGCATGATGATTGGTGATTGATGAAGGAAGATGTGGGATGTTGATTTTTCAGAAGACGAGCAAGCAATACAAAAAATGAAGTGAATGAATGAATTTTTTGTGTTTTGTTGACTTATGACTGAGTAAATCCAGGGGATTTGAGTTTGTAGAGTAGGCATATGAATTCAAGTGGGGATCGTGGTCTGGCATTTTCTGGTTTTTTTTAATGATTTTATTTGGGTACCATGAACTCGCAGCAGTTTCACATCAGACATGTTCATAAAATGTTAGCCAACATTGGGTGGGTCCACATGTGATGTTAAATATCGGATTCAGTCTCGATTGTGGAATCAATACGTCTTTATGTATAGTAATCCGTAGTTTGTTGGCTCATAAATAAGGCATACATCTTGGTTTAAAATGGTTAAAATAGGATAGATGACACAAAAAGGAGTGTTGTTAGTCGTCGGCATTTCAGTCAGGTCGTCGGCGCTTTTTAATGTGAAAAGACAACAATGTTCTTCCCTAATTACATTCACTAACTTTGTTAATAATGAAACTCGATAATGAAACGTTTTTTTTAATATTATTGCCACCGAATAACTCGATAATTGTGTTACCACAACACTCCCCTCACCACAACTTTGTTAGCTCTCTTCTCTCACAACCAAAAAACCGACTTTCCTTTTAAAAATTCGACTTTCCATAAAATGAAGCAACAACCGCATTTTGGGGTTAGTGCACTTGTAATTTAATTTTAATTACTCTTAATCATTTTTTTTTTCGTTTAATATCTCGTTGTTTATGTATTAGTGTGTCGTTTATGTTAGTGTATTACTTAGTACTTAGTACGTCGTAAATAAGTCAAACATGGGGAAAAAAATCGAAACTCAGTACAACGTCAAAATAATTTGACGGTATACGGGTTGGTATGAAGTCAAAATTTGATGGTATACTGGTCGGTATGGCGTCAAAATTTGACGTCATTCCGGCCAGTATAGCGTCAAATTTTGACGCCGCGCCATACCGATCTTGACGCCATTCCGGCCAGTATAGTGTCAAATTTTGACGCCATACCGATCAGTATAGCGTCAAATTTTGACACTATACTGGTCGGTATGACGTCAAAATTTGACGCTGTACTGGGTTTTCGAATTTTTTTTAAAAAATCGTACGAGTATTATACGACGTTATTAGTTACGAAATACGTTTAGTTTGTTTTCATTTTTTAGTAAACACGTATATTTAAGTTTTAATTCGTGGCTCGGGTGTTTGGTGGCAATAATGTAATTAATAAGTCATATTATGCAGGTATACCAGGAGGATTTTAGTGGCGATGGTATCGACTATCGTTGCTCCTTTATCTTTGGGCCTCCATTTTCTACGTCCAACCATGCATTCAACTACGCTAATAAGATCACGTGGGCTCTCGTGTTTAATTTGGTGAAAGACAATAACAAATCGAAGAGTAACGTAGCTGTCAGCCGTCTTGGAGTGAATTACTTCAAATGTCACCATAACGGAACTCCGAGAGCTGGTACCAAGATTTCTCAGGAGATCGGATGTAAGTTTTGGGTGAAAGCGTGCCAGAGCTTCCATATGCAACGATGGATTCTAGCAATTGGTCCATGTGGCATGCACAATCACAAGTTGCGGGTTTATGATGATGGACACAAACGTCTAGCTGCCCTTGATGATGCCGAGAAAGAGTACGTCATGACGTGTCTTAGTGTAGACACCCACATTTTGACAGCCAGGTGTCTATAGCAGTTTCCGACAAACACCCGATGATGATCGGATGCAAACGTGCTTTAAATACTCAGAAACGGGCTCAAAATCATTGGCATTTGGCTTGGGCTCATTATGGAGTACATATCTCACAAAACCAACCTCAAAATCAGGCCCAGTGGGTCGTTTCGAGTCAAATAAGACTAATTTGGGTCGATTCCGACACCAGGGGTAAAACCGTCTTTTAACGACCGAGTCAAAACCCGTCAAAAATATTCCCGAGGTACGTGAGTCATCCGTGACACCTCACACGGCTGATTCGAACTCTAATCCTACGAAAAATCAGCTACACAAAATATTAAACAAATACGTTTAAGGATGGAATTCGATCTCAAGTAGGAATCCTATCTGAAAACCGATTCAAACACCCGACCGAGTGCAAACACTCGGCCGAGCAGCCCTCTACCAGCCGGCTCCCTTTCTTCCTTCACAAGAAAGCGGAATCCTCATTCCTTTCGAACTCTTACGTTTCCTATCTTAAACGGTAGTTCAAACTCTCCTAGCCAAGGTCGGGAACTCCCTATAAATAGCCCCTTGCATACAACACTTTCAAGGATCAGAGAAAAACATCATCAAGAAATCAGAAAATATCATATCATAACACAACTCGAATCAACACAATATCATCAATTATCATTCATTATCATACACACTTAGCATCGAGAAACCGATATTACAAACCCGAAGAAAACCGGCCCGATACCCGACACCCTTCACTCGTCACGCCCGAACCAAACCACCACCAACTCACTGACATCCACTCGACGCTCTTGTGCCCAAGCCACGTCCCGACGCGGCCCGATCCGAGTAAACAGAAGCATGTAGGTTGAGGGTGTAACAAAACCCGATTTCTCTTCTTCTTCTTTCTTCCTCCCCGTCCGTCTTATTTTTTATGGGTCGGTCGTCGCTTTTTTTATTTTCTAATATCGATATTATTAAAAAACTATTTTCATATATCGAACATTCTTAAAAATATGATATCGATTTTATATAATCGAATATTGTATCAAAAAGAATTATATTAAGATCTCGACGATTTTAAAAATCGTTACATCTTTTTTTCGTTCAAACTTCTTTTTACAAATTTTTTTTTATTCATTCCGAATATTCGATATCGATTTCATAATCGAATATCGGATACGACGAATATCGAAAACATAAATCGAATACAAATTAATTCATATTTTGTACGCGATTTATCAAAATTAGCAATTTCGAACAAAAAATAAAAACCGGGACAGACCCGCACGCGAGTCGCGCCACACCCAGGCGACTCGCACACGGGCCTGAAACCCGAATCTTTTTTTAGCTTTTTCGTTCGTTTTATTTTATTATTCTACGAAACGATTTCAAAATTTATATCTTTTCTAAAACTATTCGAAGTATTTGATATTGATTTCGTAGTCAATTATCGAATATAACGAATATCGAAAATATTAGGTCGAGTGCAAATTATGCGATATTTGTACGCGATTTAATAAAAGCATTGAATTTTCAAAAAACCGCTTTCGAAATCAGACCGACATGCGACTCGCCGGCATCCCAGGCGAGCCGCGCGGCCGGCTGCCACGACGCGCCTTTCTCTTTTTTTATTATTTTTCGAACTTCGTTTTTTATACAAAACAGAGTTTTAGCAATGTTTTTCAGATTTCGATTAATATTTATTTTCTCGATCTCGTACATTTATTTTATTTGCTATATTATTATTTACAAATCGATACTAACTCGTTGGTTTATCTTGTAGCAAATTCATTCTTTTTTCATCGTTTGTTTTATTATACTAAAACGAATCTCACATGCTAAATTCAACTTTGACGTTAATTTTTCATGCATTAAACCGACTTAGCAACCCATTCAATTCCTCGCATGTTTAGGAAAACAATGTTTGCATATCATTCATCGTATTACTAACGCGCGTATTAAAACATCATTCGATATCCTAGTAGAGGCCGCTAATGTGCGGGCGGGGTTGGGTGTTCTTAGTGAACTTCCCAACACGTACCCTCACCCCTTACTCAGAACCGTGGTTTCCGGATGTCCGAATCCATTGGCAACGAGAGTCATTCAATATACGATTAACCGATCAAGTCGGCATCGGTATCGAACTGCAAAGGGACGAGCCCAATAAACTCTGACATCGGAAATGGGCCGTATTTTGTATACGGCCCACTATGACATATAGTGGGCTCGAACGGTTCCGAATAACCATAAAATTCGGTGGCGACTCCAACTTCGATTTAAATTTCAATTTGATCATCTCATATGGAGATTCATTCGCCTCCCCAAACCCGCGCGTGGCCGCGTCGGGGTGGACCTATGTCATGTCCACAATTTGGCGACTCCGCTGGGGATTAGCTGATACGTTAATGACCTTCAGCATCCTCAGGGTGAGACTCGAATAGAAATCGTTTGATTAGTACAATACGCGTTTTAGTTTTACGGTTCATGCATAACCCCATATTTTCCCGGGTCGGTACTGGTGACCGACGTCCCACTATACTATCGATGTAGTCCAAATTGGATATGTCGAAGGTGTCCATTAGCCGATTCGTATGGGTTTTACGGCATGTTCTAAGCTCAACTCGACTTAGGAAGTCCGCCCCGATTCTCGATAGGCTGTGTACACTGGTATAAACCCTTTCAGACTGACCGAGACTTAGAATTAGAGCATACATGGCGTCGTTATACTGTTTCCATGACTACGTGCTACCTGATTTACAAGTCGTTTTTCAAAAACCGTCTTTTTGAAAAATAGCATCCTTTTCAAAATATCCAATTTCAAAACCCGGGACATATACCGAATTTAGGATCCACGATTTTACTAAAAATAGCCTATTTTTAGCCGGTATTACGCCCATTTCAAAACTCGAAAATATTTTCGAAATCTTTCAAAACCCTCCCCGGTCCGCCTTTCCGTTTTCTTTTTCGAAAAAAGGGCCGGGTTCCTCTTCCCAATTTTACTCGGGCTTTCAAAATTCAATTTCAAAACCTTCCTTTTCTTAGGACTTCCCATATTTAGCAGTGTCGGGTCGTGTCTTAAGTCGTCGAGTCTTCTAGCGTCGAAACTCCGTCGATCTTATATCACGGGTTTCCTCCCTATCCCAGTCCGCCTTATTAAACTAAGGCAAGACCCACCTACGTAGGACATACTCCTACAAGGGTCGGCCCGTCTACACAATCGAGTCTTGAAGTCTGGGGAATGTCTCACGTGAACCTCTTTTCAAACAGGGCCCAGCCCACACAGCTGGATCCTAAAGGAGGCCCACCTCTCACGAGTCATCAGTCTAGATGTCTTTTCTGAGTCGTTTTCTCTCTAGTTTCCCTTCTCTTTGCTCGGGATGTACTTTAGTTCTATGATTTGGGCTAGTCGCTGATTACGTGGTATTCTTACAGACAGGCCACCTCACACCCGAACCATGACTAAGGACTAAATTGATCAACTGAACGCCGCATTGGCCAAGATCCAAGAACAACTCGACCAAATCAGGGGTGACCAGATCGACATTGTTACCCGGGTTAGCGCCATAGAACAAGATAGGCCGAGTGATGAAGACGAAACTAAGGGCCCATTAGCCGAATTGACCAGCGCGGTCCTCAAGCTACAAGAGCAGGTCCACTTGTCGACCCATAACTCGATCCATACGGAGAATGCTCGAACCTATTCTCCCCTAGCCGACCAACTGCCTGCCAATCTCAACTTGACAGGCCTCCCGATGTTCGACGGAACCGAAGACCCGGTATTACATATCCGGGCCTTCAAAGAGTTTATGGCCCTAAAAGGAGTCAAGTCCGACATGTTCAAGCATCTGTTCGCTTCCTCGCTAGAGAAGCACCCGAAGGCTTGGTTTTATAAGCTCGACTCCAAAAAGTACAAGTCTTGGGACGACGTAGCAACGGAATTCGCTCGGAACTACGCCGACAATGCGGAAATCCAGACAACCATGCGTACTCTCGAGGTCATGGCCCAAGAGCCAAAGGAGGGTTTTACCAAATACCTCCAAAGGTGGAGGGCCGAAAGTGTCAAGCTGGTCGACAAGCCCAGCGAAAAGGTACTAGTGGAGGCCTTCGTAAAAAATCTCCTCCCATCTTACTGGATCCATCTCCGGTACGCTATCATACCCAATTTCGCCACCTTAACCGAGATGGGTACAAGAATCGAAGACGATTTAAGGTTAGAGAGCCTTACTAAGGCCTCTACAAAGGGTTATCAAGGAGCCAGTTCATCTTCTGGTAAGCCCGCAACTACAAGTGCGGCCCGAAGCATCTTCGACGAGGTTAATTTGCTAGACACCTCAACCAAAAAGAATACTGCAGCCCGAGTATTCACTGACATAGGGACTACTTATGCCGACGCCTTACAAAGGCTATCTTCTAAAGGCCTGATCCAACCTATAGGCCCAATGCCAGAAGTCCCTGTCGAGAAGCGGTCCAAAAGCTACAACGCTCAGGCCTATTGCCGCTATCACCAAGGCAACGGGCATGACACCGAAAAATGCTGGAAGCTAAAGCATCTCATTCAAGATCTGATCGAGAGTGGGAAGATACCATTACCCAGCGATAAGCCCAGTAACAAAAACAACCCTCTTGCTACTCACCCCATTTCTACTGGAGAAATAGTCGACTGTACTCATCTCATTTCCCCTTTCATTCCCCAAATCAACGGGATATGGAATGACGATGAGGACGATGTTTACCTGGCTAAGGGGGAGATTGTCCCCATCACTGCCGAAGAAATAAGAAAGGCCAAAACCAAGGCCCTGGCCGGTACTCATGTCATCACGGCCGGACGACCTTCGGCCCCGGGATCCGTCACCGAATCCGCCAAGACGGATTCCGCACCTGAAGAGCCAGACACCGAAACGGCCCTAGTCAAACAACTAAAGAGGGTCCGAACTGACCTTACCATATGGCAACTTCTGGTTAGTTCTCAAGAACATCGGGCAGCACTTACTAAGGTTCTCAATGAAATCAAGGTGGACTCGTCGGTTACCCCCACTGAAATGGTAGCCACTATCCTGCCTCACCTCAAGGGCAAGCCCAAAGAAGAAGGCCCACTTATCACCTTCTCTGAATCTGATCCGCCACCATTTGGGACCACCCACAACCTGGCCCTATATATCACGGTGATTTGTCGAGGCAAGTATCCACCCATGACCCTAATCGATGACGGGTCAGCTGTGAACGCCCTTCCCTTAAGGACTGCAAAGGCTCCCGGCATTACCGAGACTGACTATCTTCCTACTGCACAAACTATCCAGGCTTTCGATGGAAGACCGAAATCAGTTGCTGGGGCCGTCAAGCTGACCATCATAACAGGCCCAATTGAAAAAGAGCTCGAATTCCAAGTGATCGATGTCACTTCATCTTTCAATCTGCTACTTGGAAGACCCTGGATCCACGCGGTTAAAACCGTATCCTCCACTCTTCACAGAAAGGTCAAGCTACCTTTACAAGACGGGGTCATCACCCTCGAAGCTACCCCAATAGCCGTGTCAAGCTGTAACACGGCTGGTTCAATCGAACCGCGAGGATTCAATTTCGTAGGAATGATCGATGAAGAGTATCTCTTTAGGCCCTACTTCACAACCAACATCGACAAGCTGCAAAACTTGGGTTACTTACCGGGGGCTACTTCAAGACCTGGTCTCCCTGCTGGCAAGATCATCGATGTTTTAAGCGATGAAGATTCAAAATTCGGTTTGGGGTACGCCTTAACCCCAGAAAATGTGGTCCGGGCCGGCATCCAAAAGGCCTGCAATATTCTCAAAGGTACCTACTTGGACCCTTACAGCCCAAGACTGAGCGATCACTTTGTCACTCCGGTATTCGGAGCTGTCCAGACGGGTCTCTATCAACCCACTATAACCTATCCTGAGGTCAATTTCATCCCAGATGATATCTTTGCTCTCATCCAGGCCGAATCAAAGGAGGATTCGAACCAAGCTGAGCCCATGCTGGGGCTCTTGTTCGGGGACAACAAGATAATCCCGACCCCTAAGGAGGAATTAGTCAACCTGATCCTTCATAGCAGCAAGTTCGATCCAACCAAGTTGATCTCTGAAGTAGGTGCTGACGCTGGAAAGAGGGCTTGGAGGAAGACGATCAAGTGGACCGACAGCAAGGGTCGAGTCTACAAGTCACTACTGGTGAAGGAGACATGCAGGGCGACGAGTCCGAATCCGAATCCGAGTCCGAGTCAGAGTCAGAGTCGGAGTCTGAGTCTAGGTCTAGAAGGTCCAGTACTAGGGTCGAGTCTGTAACCCCTTTTCCTTTAGCTGTACCTCAGGGAGTCTCGGAATCTGTTCCGAGAGCACTCCCCATACCGCCTCTGACCAGCGATCAGATGACAGCTCTCTTTGAGCTATTTTCAAAGCTCTCTATCAATAATAACGATAACCGTTCTGCTTACGACTTGTCTTATTTTCAAAACATTTTCAAAAACTTTATTTGCAATGACATTGAGAAACCCGACGAACAGGTACCACTACCTCAGCATCTAGTCGAGCAACTCGAACAAAAGGAGTCCCGAGATCCGGTAATCGAAGAAACCGATTCCATCAATGTAGGAACCCCTTTAGAGCCTCAGATGCTTAAGTTAGGTTTATCCTTAGATCCCGAGGAGAAACAACAATTAATAGATCTCCTCCATGAATTCAAAGACGTCTTCGCATGGTCCTACAAGGACATGCCGGAATAGACCGGGAGATAGCCGAACACCGTATACCCATCAAAGACGGGTGTAAGCCGGTAAAGCAAAAACTCCGAAGAATGAGGCCCGAATGGTCTCTCAAAGTCAAAGAAGAAGTTGACAAACAATTCAAAGCGGGCTTTATCCAAGTGTCTGAATATCCAGACTGGGTTGCAAATATCGTACCAGTACCCAAGAAAGACGGAAAGGTACGAGTTTGTGTAGATTTTCGGGACCTTAATAAGGCCATCCCGAAAGATGATTTCCCGTTGCCACACATCGACATACTGGTGGACAACACGGCCGACCATGCCCTTCTATCCTTTATGGACGGGTATGCCGGATACAATCAGATCAAAATGGCAAAAGAAGACATGAGTAAGACCACCTTCACTACACCTTGGGGGACTTACTGTTACACTGTTATGCCATTTGGGCTTATCAACGCCGGTGCCACTTATCAACGGACCGCCACTACCTTACTACATGACATGATGCATAAGGAAGTAGAGGTCTACGTGGACGATATGATCGTTAAGTCCAAAGAACGAAGCGGGCATATTCTAGCCCTCAGGAAGTTCTTCACCCGACTACGCAAGTACAACATGAGGTTAAACCCTCAAAAATGCAGTTTCGGGGTAACATCGGGCAAATTACTGGGCCACATCGTCAGCCAGCGCGGCATCGAGGTTGACCCAGCCAAAATCAAGGCCATTACCGAGATGCGGCCGCCTAAAACCGAAAAGGAGATTAGGGGGTTTCTCGGGAAGGTCCAATATATCAGCAGGTTCATTTCGAAGCTAACCATGGTATGTGAACCCATTTTCAAAAAACTGAAGATAGGAGAACGGGTACTGTGGGACGACAAATGTCAAGCGGCTTTCGATAAGATCAAAGAGATTCTGTCATCTCCGCCGGTATTAATGCCTCCTCAACACGGCTTACCTTTGTCGTTATATTTGGCAATGACCGAGACAGCCATGGGGGCTATGTTGGCCCAAACGATCGACTCAGAAGAACGAGCCATTTACTACATCAGTAAAAAGTTCCTAGAGTACGAATGCAAATACACGATGCTCGAAAAGACGTGTCTAGCTCTAGTTTGGGCCACTAAAATGCTCCGACACTATATGCTTAGCCACGAAGTGCACGTACTATCGAGAATGGATCCAATCAAGTATCTGTTCGAAAAGCCCATCCTCAACGGTAGAATATCCAGATGGACTTTAATGCTAGCTGAGTTCGACCTCAAGTTCGTACCATTAAAAGCCATCAAGGGCCGGGTAGTAGACGACTTCCTCGCCGATAGTCCGATATCTGAAGAGGGACATACCGATACTTGGGCCTTCCCTGACGAAGATATATTCCATACCGACACGGAGACATGGGATCTATATTTTGATGGGGCATCCAACTTTCGAGGATTTGGTGTCGGGATTTTACTAATCTCACCACAAGGGGAGCACACCCCGTTATCCATCAAGTTAGACTTCGACGTGACTAATAATGCAGCTGAATACGAAGCATGCATTCACGGGTTGCAAGCCGCCGCTGATTTAGGAGTAACAAACCTCCGGGTCCACGGTGACTCATCATTAGTCATTAATCAAGCACTCCAGAAATGGAAAACTCGGAACGCAAATCTCGTAGCTTACCAAGCGCGAGTAAGGGTTCTCGAAAAGCAGTTTCAAAAGGTGGAGTACATTTACCTACCCCGGGAAGAAAACCAGTTTGCAGACGCGCTATCCAAACTAGCATTTTTACTGAATATCCCGGAACACCTAACCAACATGCCGATCTGCGTCGAAAGACGGTCCGAGCCGGCATATATCAACGTTATCCAAGACATCGAAATAACTGACCCAGAACCTTGGTACCAGGCTGTTCTTACCTACTTGACGTCGGGAGAATATCCTCCGGGATCTGAAAACCGGGCCAAGAAAGCCCTACGAAGATGGGCCACTCAGTTCATCCGCACGGACGATGGACAGTTGTACAAAAAGATGGCACAGGGGGCTTTACTCCTATGCATCGACAAAACACAGACCGAAAAGGTCATGGCCGAGGTACACGATGGTGAGAATGGCCCGCATATGAATGCTCATATGCTAGCTCGAAAAATCGCCAGACTCGGGTACTATTGGAATAGCATGGAAACCGACTGTCAGTTATATGTCAAGCACTGTCACAACTGTCAGATTTTCGACAACGTCCAGCATATGCCGTCATCCCTATTATATACTATGACATCACCATGGCCATTTTCAACATGGGGAATTGATATAATCGGGAAAGTGAACCCTTCCGGGACGGGAGGTCACTGCTTTATTTTAGTGGCTATTAACTATTTCACTAAATGGGTCGAAGCCGAGTCATATCGTGTCTTGAACGCCAAGCACGTTGCAAAATTTATCCAAGATAAAATTATATGCCGATACGGGATCCCGCACGAATTCATAAGTGATCACGGGACCCATTTCCAAGCCGAAACCGCTACTTTGCTAGCAAAATATAAGATTCAAAGGCATACATCTTCGCCTTACCGTCCCCAAACAAATGGAGCGGTAGAAGCAGCTAATAAAACAATTGTCACCATACTTAAAAAGATGGCTGATAATTACCGGGATTAGCCCGATAAAATCCCTTATGGGGATACCGGACCTCAATCCGCACTGCAACCGGAGCAACTCCGTACTATCTGACATATGGGATAGAGGCAGTCCAGCCGGTCGAGCTGGAAGTACCATCTCTAAGGATTTTACTCGAAAGTCAGGTGCCTGAAGCAGATTGGGTCCAAGCCCGATACGATTCGTTGATTCTTATGGACGAACGACGATCCCGAGCTCTCAACAATATCCAGATATATCAAAAAAGGATAAAATGGGATTTCAACAAAAGGGTTAGGCCCAGAAATATCAAAGAGGGCGATCTAGTCCTAAAATCTGTCCGGGCTTTGCTACCAGTCGACCCATGGGGAAAATTCAAACCTAATTGGGCCGGACCGTATCTAGTAAAGAAGGTTTTATCAGGAGGAGCAGTAATGCTGACAGACTTGGATGGGAACGAATTTGTCAACCCAACCAACTTGGACCAGTTGAAGCGCTACTACCCCTAACCTTATCTCAATGTCATTTGCTAAAAGTTTATCTTTTTTTACAAAACTTTCAAAAATTAAGCAAGTCAATGAGTTAGGATTACTGATCCTACTGTCGCACATCTCGAACTAATAGTCTTGATGTATTTCAAAAATTGCAAAAATCTATGTCTGAACTACGGTCGGTTTGATTCTACTAATCGTGGATACGTAGGCAACCCCTCAAAAGGGTACAACCACTGCAATAACGAAAAGACAGGTTTTCACTAATATGTCTTTTATTATTTCAAAAAAAATGTCTCACGCAAAAATAAATCACACAAAAGTCACACAAAAAATAGTAGTAATACTTAAATAATAAAATTTAGGAGACTACTCGTACATTTTTCCCTTCCCCTTATCTTTCGGGTCACGCGGATCCCGAGGCCGACGAGGTGAGGGCGAACGTACCCTAATCACAAGTGGAACTTCCTTTACTCGAACCCGCTTCTTCGACTTTGGTTTCTCCTGCACCGGTTTAATCCGAACTCGTACGTGCTCGGGAAGTCTATCCGAGGACCAAGTCGGTCCTTAGCTGCCAGTCTTGGACCGAGTCTCCTTTCTAAGTCCGTCTGGGGGCTCATCTTCCCCCATGTACCTTTAGTGCCGGACCCTTTAGTCGAAGTCTTAGCCTTCCCTTTCTGGCCTGACATCAGTCGGACCATGGTAGCCGGGGTGTCGCCATCATCAAAGAAACCTCGATTATCTTTAGCCTGTTCTCGGCGCAGCAAGTCAAAGGCTTCATCAGTCTTTAAAGCAGCACAGGCTTTAGCAGAATCTGCCTGAGTCCACTTCGTATAAGAATCTGATACTCAGATCGAGGGAGAAGCTTTAGAAACGGGCCAAGTGTGCTGGGTATACCATCTTTGCGCCCAAATGTCACACATCACGTCTGTTAGCTGAGTAGATTCACTCACGACCGCCTCGATTTCCGGGATTCTTTGGGCCCGACCATATTGCCTAAGTATGCGATCGGGATAAAGATGAATCGTCTGCCTAAAAGATAGGATCAGTTGATAACGGGCCCTATCTAGCAATTCTAACCCAGTCCAGACGTAAATGGGCCACCTAGGTACGGTCCAACGGATCAATGGGCCTCCATGGAAAGACAACAGCTCGTCCCACAATCTTTGGGTAGTAAGACGAGAAAAGTCAACGGTCCGTCTTCTTGTCATCACTTGATTCGGGCGATATCGGCTTACATCTAGAGGAGGATCCAAGATCGATAGCCTCTCAAAAAGCCATAGCTGAAAAGTCAAAATCGCGAAAAGTCAAAGTGGTCAAAAAAAAAATCACAAAAAAAAAAATCGAAAAAAACGGGAAAATCGAGAAAAACCGCGGAAATCACGAAAAAATCGAAGACCGAAAAATCGGAAATTGAAAAAAATCAAAAAAAATTGCAAAAATCGAAAAAAATCAGCCTACCTGTAGAAGACGGGTGCTACCAGACAGCCTGATCGATGGATCCCTCTTACGATTATCTAAGCCTTGGATAATCTCCCCAGTAATCAGCCAAGCTGGGCTATGCTCTATCTCCATTTGATCCGC
Source organism: Agrostemma githago (assembly GCA_958450325.1). Taxonomy (NCBI): domain Eukaryota; kingdom Viridiplantae; phylum Streptophyta; class Magnoliopsida; order Caryophyllales; family Caryophyllaceae; genus Agrostemma; species Agrostemma githago. Next base: position 17,858,426 of record OY288254.1, on the reverse strand, counting down.
TACAGCGAGAAGTCTAACATGGCCCATACAAGATAGCCAATCCATATGGCCTTCAAAAACATAGACATGAAGCATGCAAAAAGTAAAGGCCCTACGGCTATATGCCGGCCTGGCCCGAACGTCATTTGGATTAATGAATTTTTCAGCCAGGTCGATCAAAGAGACTGTATTTCCTTCCAGCATGCGGGACACCTCCATGTGAGAAAGCCCTAAAAATTCTCTTAATTTCCTCCTTGGATCATGAACTGAAAAAGGGATGGCAGGACGAAGAATGGGGTTCCACCCTCCCACAGCAGCTATTTCCTCAGGAAGGGGACAGATTTCGCCCCGAGGAAACCTAAAAACATGATAAGTATCATCCCAATAGGACAGGCAAGCATCCAAAAAGTGACGATCCACTTGCATCTGGCGGATTGTGGACAGCTGGGTAACGCCATTCTGATTCAAAATAACTTTATCAGCATCCCTGAAAAATCGGGACCAATCTTGCAACATTCCAACTAATCGATCAATACCCATGATGAATTTCTGAAAAGAAGAAATAGGTTTCTCAAGGCTTGATTTTTTCTTTTGAAAAGAGAAGAGGATCGTGTAAATTATGAATAAATTGTGAGCAGGGAGAGGATATTTATAGCATGAAATCAGATTCTCCTCCTCAGTTTGGGATTCCTAATCCCAAGGGATTTAGCATACAAGCCTTTTTCCTAGGATCTAGCTAAGTCATCCTGAGCATTCCTATTCCTTCTCAGAGTCAAAATACCTTATTTTCAAAAATCCTTCCAAATTCAAAATTTCAAAAAAAATCCTCTTCAATTTTTTATTCCCCAGCACGAGTCATTTCTCCTAAAAATGTGTTACATGCAAACTCTGCATAAATCATTATACAGGACGACTCAAGCAAAACCGTGCAATCAACTCCCCAGTGGCATAGACTTATACGACAAGTCCGATTCCCCACGGAGTATCATTGTCAACTCAGGTACATTTCTAGTCTCCAGCCGGCGGGCCCTTTGCGCAGGTCTAAAGGACCTTAAACGACCCGACCGGAAGTCTGCCAGGTTTTAATCTTTGATTGACCTGGTAGCTACTCTGACTTTCGCCTTGTCCAAGCCTCAGTCAGAGTGGGGGCTCTGTAGACACCCACATTTTGACCGCCAGGTGTCTATAGCAGTTTCTGACAAACACCCGATCGGACGCAAACGTGCTTTAAATACTTAGAAACGGGCTCAAAATCATTGGCATTTGGCTTGGGCTCATTATGGAGTACATATCTCACAAAACCAACCTCAAAATCAGGCCCAGTGGGTCGTTTCGAGTCAAATAAGACTAATTTGGGTCGATTCCGACACCGGGGGTAAAACCGTCTTTTAACGACCGAGTCAAAACCCGTCAAAAATATTCCCGAGGTACGTGAGTCATCCGTGACACCTCACACGGCTGATTCGAACTCTAATCCTACGAAAAATCAGCTACACAAAATATTAAACAAATACGTTTAAGGATGGAATTCGATCTCAAGTAGGAATCCTATCTGAAAACCGATTCAAACACCCGACCGAGTGCAAACACTCGGCCGAGCAGCCCTCTACCAGCCGGCTCCCTTTCTTCCTTCACAAGAAAACGGAATCCTCATTCCTTTCGAACTCTTACGTTTCCTATCTTAAACGGTAGTTCAAACTCTCCTAGCCAAGGTCGGGAACTCCCTATAAATAGCCCCTTGCATACAACACTTTCAAGGATCAGAGAAAAATGATGCGCGTATTTTATATACACTTTTTATACCTTTTATACGCGCATTCTCGTGTTTATTGAATAGTGAAAACTATTATTTTGCCCCGAATTGGCTACTTTGTGGTTGTATTGTCATTTTGCAGAAACAGAAGACAAAGGAGCTAAAACGAACCAAAACCGGGCCAAAACGAAGCTAGAAGAGCTGTTCGCTGAAACGAGCAATAGTCGACCGACTATTAAGATAGTCGGCCGACCATGACTATAGTCGACCGACTATTACAATAGTCGGCCGACTATTCTGGAGCTGCAGAATTCAAGTTGATAAATGAATAGTCGACCGACTATTACAATAGTCGGCCGACTATTCTCTGGACCGCGGACAGGCTTCGTGATCAGCAAGAAATTTCCTAAACACAAAGGAATTTCCTAAACAGTTTTTAGGTTATTTGATTTGTATAAATAGGGCTTTTCAGCCACATTAGAATTAACTTCTTCACGATCTCTACACAACTTACTACTCTTTAGATTTCTTTTAGACTTCTTCTCTACTCTTATTCTCTCTAGTTTTAATTTCTTCCCAAAAACTCGGTTATTGTAAGCACTTCAAGATTCTAATCGCCTTCATTCCTTCGGTAATTTTATTAATCTTTCTTCCTTCTTCGTTCTTGATTGATTCTTCTTCGTACTTAATTATTGTTTTATGCTTGTCGTAAATTTATTAGTATTCATCATGTTCAATCTAGTAAATTCTTCTATCAATCTTGTTATTATCAAATTAATCATGAGTAGCTAATTTTCCTCGCTAGGATTTAGGGGATCTGCGAATTGAATGTGGTCACTAAATAATTTATAGATCTGTCAATGATTTTGTGTCTGAGTTGTCAATTGTAGCATATAATCGCGATTAGTCAGTTAATGCGTATGATTGATTAATTGAATTCGGTAAACTTGAACCTAAGATCGGAAGCCTGGTAAAAGTTAGACCTGCTACAACACATTAGTTTTCCCTAATAAGATCGGAAGCCGTTAGAAGCATGCTAGGGTGAATAGCGGACCGGAAGGACCTTTTCAATACCCCTTAGACCAATATCTGCGACAGACCTGTGACTTAGACCATGACCATATGAGATTCGTAGTGAACCGACAATCCTAGTTTTCTCTCCATATATTTATTCATCTTAAATTCATCTTATTTTATTTTAGTTATTTCTTCCTTTTTAATTCTCTTTCCTTCACTACTTTTAGATTAGTTAAAAACAACTCATAAAAACCCCCCGATTTGGTTACTTAAGATAGACTTTAATTGCGAGTAGAATTTATTTGTCTCCTTGTGGATACGATCCTGACTTCCCTAGCTATATTTTTAGTTAGACCTAAGTTGGTTATCTTTGATAGGTATACGACTAGCTTATCAAATTTTGGCGCCGTTGCCGGGGAGACGGTGTATTTCTGCTTGTTATTTTAGTTTATCTTTTGTCTTAGGGAACTCCAGTTCCTTGAGACCGTTCTCACCGTTTCCATGAGGATTATTATAGATTTTCCACAGGAGCCCGATGAGACTTTTGGAGTTTATATGGAGAGATTTTGCGATTGGCTTAGCTCTCTAAAATCCGCTCGTTTCACTAATGAAACACTTGTTCTTACCATCTTGAAAGGTATGACAGACTCTACAAAAGCCTATATATTTTCCACTTATAAGGATTTTGAAAGCAAGTCCTATGAAGAGATGATAGAGTACTTTGACTGGTTAGCTGAAGAAAGTGTGAAGCCCGGTTTTTCACTTTATTTGACTAATGATGAACCCGTTGATGAGACTAGTAATGCGGATATCTTTAAGGAACCTTATTTCGACAATGAGATAAGTTGTGGCGAAAGCTATGACACGAGTGCCCCGGTTCCATTTTGTGAGAATCTATGTAATGTGGTTCATAATAAAGAACCTTTTGGTTCGGAAATCGAAGTTCGAGGGGACGAGTATGAGCACGACTTTGTAGAGGAACCATTATTGGTTACTTTGCCCGTTATCCTTTCTCCTTCTAAGGTTTTGGGTTTAGTTCCCCCTATTCCACTTCTTTTTCCACCTTTATGCTTATCGGCCCCGCTGCTTCTAATTTATGACCATTTTACTACGACCACTAATACTTTGTTTCCTGATTTTAATTTTGATGCTCCATGTCTTGCGGACGAGGAGATTAGTGCAGTACTTCATGTGGAAATTGGTCCTCCACCCCATGATAAGATGTTTCATTCCATACTTTTGACATTTGATACTTATATCTTATCATATGCTTATATTTGCTTTCATATTTTGCATGCGCAGGAATATGACATGCTACTTAGGGCGTTGATGTGTTTTTTAAGTAAAATGACGAAGTTGGTATATTTTGATGCTTATGAGCGGTTTGGGGAAGGTCTCCGCTCATACACATCTTGTAAGTAGTTTTTCTTTTTCTTTTTGCACTTTCGTTGTCTTGCATTCCTTTCCCGTATTTATTGTTGCCTCTTATTGTTTGCTGTACACAATGAGGGCATTGTACGATTTGGTTTGGGGAGGGTATGCATCTGTTGTTTTCATCCATCTGCATATTTCTTGCATTTCTGCATGCATAAAAAAATAAAAAAAAATCTTCAAAAATATGTTTTTGCATTTAGTCGAGTCTTAGTTGAGTCGGAATGCTATGTAGCGATGATGATATTGCTTTTATGTCTTCATTTAGTTGCTTATGCTAGTGCGCCATTAGAATTTTTGTATATAATTACATGCGGCATTCTTGCATCTTTGGTTAACAGTATTGAACGAATAAACTTGACTCATTGTTGGCAAACTACTCAGATTTGTAAGGAATTAGAGCCTTAAACTGATGACATTCATGATCAGTTTCCTTTAGGTTGAGAGTAGTACTCCTTATGAGACATGTAATATCAAACTGCATAAGCATGACATTCATCTCTTAGGTACCTATACGTTTTTGACTTGTGGTTTTGACATGTGCGAAAAAAAGGCAAATCCTTTCTTTTAATTAATCCCCATGAGCCTCACATAGCCAAATTGACCTGTTTGACCCGTTTATTAACTACATGCCATAACTTGCCTACCCTAGTCAAGCTAGTAGATGAATTGGACGAAATTGTTTTTTTCGGGTTAATTTTGGTACCATGTTAGTGGAAAAGAAAAAGGGAAATTGAAAAAAAATGAATGAAAAGAAAAAAATCAATGAGAAAAAAAATCTCGAATGAAAAAGAAAAAAAAAGAAAAAAAAAGAAGAAAGGAAAGAAGAAGAAAAGAAAAAAAAATGAAGTGAAAAGAGAAGAAGAATATGTTTTTGCTATGAGAAAAGAATTGATCTCTCTAATTTCATAGTTATTGGTGAGAAGCGGTTTTTATAAGGCGTTTGTTATTATGCCTAATTTCTTCGACTAGAGTTTGGTGAGAACGGAATGAATTTTATGTTGATTGTAGTTGTACTAGCTTGGCTTTTACCTCCACATATCCATATCGTTTTGCCCCTTCTTACCCGATTAACCTCACTTTATACCATATGTAAGTCCTTGGCACGTGTCTTTACCCGATAGAATGCGTATGTACGGTTATTAGAGATTGATTTCATGTTAGATTGCATGCATGTTCTTGTAGGTCGCAGTTTAGGTGAGTGTTTTGTCTTTCCGTTTTTACATAAACTCACAATATCACCCCATTTGTGTGATGAGCGATCCGTGAGAGTCCGACATATACGAGTCTTGCAAGGTTGAAGGTTCAGTATTGTTGTCATTGGTCAAGCTTGTTGTATGTAGTTGTTTACATTTATTTTAATCGTTGCGCATTAGTTTGGGTGACTTTGGAGCATATTCCGCTATGAGCTATATACATTCCATTAGGATTGAGTTATCGTTTTGTGCTTGCTTGAGGACAAGCAAGGGTTCGGTTTGGGGAGATTTGATGCGCGTATTTTATATACACTTTTTATACCTTTTATACGCGCATTCTCGTGTTTATTGAATAGTGAAAACTATTATTTTGCCCCGAATTGGCTACTTTGTGGTTGTATTGTCATTTTGCAGAAACAGAAGACAAAGGAGCTAAAACGAACCAAAACCGGGCCAAAACGAAGCTAGAAGAGCTGTTCGCTGAAACGAGCAATAGTCGACCGACTATTAAGATAGTCGGCCGACCATGACTATAGTCGACCGACTATTACAATAGTCGGCCGACTATTCTGGAGCTGCAGAATTCAAGTTGATAAATGAATAGTCGACCGACTATTACAATAGTCGGCCGACTATTCTCTGGACCGCGGACAGGCTTCGTGATCAGCAAGAAATTTCCTAAACACAAAGGAATTTCCTAAACAGTTTTTAGGTTATTTGATTTGTATAAATAGGGCTTTTCAGCCACATTAGAATTAACTTCTTCACGATCTCTACACAACTTACTACTCTTTAGATTTCTTTTAGACTTCTTCTCTACTCTTATTCTCTCTAGTTTTAATTTCTTCCCAAAAACTCGGTTATTGTAAGCACTTCAAGATTCTAATCGCCTTCATTCCTTCGGTAATTTTATTAATCTTTCTTCCTTCTTCGTTCTTGATTGATTCTTCTTCGTACTTAATTATTGTTTTATGCTTGTCGTAAATTTATTAGTATTCATCATGTTCAATCTAGTAAATTCTTCTATCAATCTTGTTATTATCAAATTAATCATGAGTAGCTAATTTTCCTCGCTAGGATTTAGGGGATCTGCGAATTGAATGTGGTCACTAAATAATTTATAGATCTGTCAATGATTTTGTGTCTGAGTTGTCAATTGTAGCATATAATCGCGATTAGTCAGTTAATGCGTATGATTGATTAATTGAATTCGGTAAACTTGAACCTAAGATCGGAAGCCTGGTAAAAGTTAGACCTGCTACAACACATTAGTTTGCCCTAATAAGATCGGAAGCCGTTAGAAGCATGCTAGGGTGAATAGCGGACCGGAAGGACCTTTTCAATACCCCTTAGACCAATATCTGCGACAGACCTGTGACTTAGACCGTGACCATATGAGATTCGTAGTGAACCGACAATCCTAGTTTTCTCTCCATATATTTATTCATCTTAAATTCATCTTATTTTATTTTAGTTATTTCTTCCCTTTTAATTCTCTTTCCTTCACTACTTTTAGATTAGTTAAAAACAACTCATAAAAACCCCCCGATTTGGTTACTTAAGATAGACTTTAATTGCGAGTAGAATTTATTTGTCTCCTTGTGGATACGATCCTGACTTCCCTAGCTATATTTTTAGTTAGACCTAAGTTGGTTATCTTTGATAGGTATACGACTAGCTTATCAAAAAACATCATCAAGAAATCAGAAAATATCATATCATATCACAACTCGAATCAACACAATATCATCAATTATCATTCATTATCATACACACTTAGCATCGAGAAACCGATATTACAAACCCGAAGGAAACCGGCCCGATACCCGACACCCTTCACTCGTCACGCCCGAACCAAACCACCACCAACTCACTGACATCCACTCGACGCTCTTGTGCCCAAGCCACGTCCCGACGCGGCCCGATCCGAGTAAACAGAAGCATGTAGGTTGAGGGTGTAACAAAACCCGATTTCTCTTCTTCTTTCTTCCTCCTCGTCCGTCTTATTTTTTATGGGTCGGTCGTCGCTTTTTTTATTTTCTAATATCGATATTATTAAAAAACTATTTTCATATATCGAACATTCTTAAAAATATGATATCGATTTTCTATAATCGAATATTGTATCAAAAAGAATTATATTAAGATCTCGACGATTTTAAAAATCGTTACATCTTTTTTTCGTTCAAACTTCTTTTTACAATTTTTTTTATTCATTCATAATATTCGATATCGATTTCATAATCGAATATCGGATACAACGAATATCGAAAACATAAATCGAATACAAATTAATTCATATTTTTTACGCGATTTATCAAAATTAGCAATTTCGAACAAAAAATAAAAACCGGGACAGACCCGCACGCGAGTCGCGCCACACCCAGGCGACTCGCGCACGGGCCTGAAACCCGAATCTTTTTTTAGCTTTTTTGTTCATTTTATTTTATTATTCTACGAAACGATTTCAAAATTTATATCTTTTCTAAAACTATTCGAAGTATTTGATATTGATTTCGTAGTCAATTATCGAATATAACGAATATCGAAAATATTAGGTCGAGTGCAAATTATGCGATATTTGTACGCGATTTAATAAAAGCATCGAATTTTCAAAAAACCGCTTTCGAAATCAGACCGACACGCGACTCGCCGGCATCCCAGGCGAGCCGCGCGGCCGGCTGCCACGACGCGCCTTTCTCTTTTTTTATTATTTTTCGAACTTCGTTTTTTATACAAAACAGAGTTTTAGCAATATTTTTCAGATTTCGATTAATATTTATTTTCTCGATCTCGTACATTTATTTTATTTGCTATATTATTATTTACAAATCGATACTAACTCGTTTGTTTATCTTGTAGCAAATTTATTCTTTTTTCATCGTTTGTTTTATTATACTAAAACGAATCTCACATGCTAAATTCAACTTTGACGTTAATTTTTCATGCATTAAACCGACTTAGCAACTCATTCAATTCCTCGCATGTTTAGGAAAACAATGTTTGCATATCATTCATCGTATTACTAACGCGCGTATTAAAACATCATTCGATATCCTAGTAGAGGCCGCTAATGTGCGGGCGGGGTTGGGTGTTCTTAGTGAACTTCCCAACACGTACCCTCACCCCTTACTCAGAACCGTGGTTTCCGGATGTCCGAATCCATTGGCAACGAGAGTCATTCAATATACGATTAACCGATCAAGTCGGCATCGGTATCGAACTGCAAAGGGACGAGCCCAATAAACTCTGACATCGGAAATGGGCCGTATTTTGTATACGGCCCACTATGACATAGAGTGGGCTCGAACGGTTCCGAATAACCATAAAATTCGGTGGCGACTCCAACTTCGATTTAAATTTCAATTTGATCATCTCATATGGAGATTCATTCGCCTCCCCAAACCCGCGCGTGGCCGCGTCGGGGTGGACCTATGTCATGTCCACAATTTGGCGACTCCGCTGGGGATTAGCTGATACGTTACTGACCTTCAGCATCCTCAGGGTGAGACTCGAATAGAAATCGTTTGACTAGTACAATACGCGTTTTAGTTTTACGGTTCATGCATAACCCCATATTTTCCCGGGCCGGTACGGGTGACCGACGTCCCACTATACTATCGATGTAGTCCAAATTGGATATGTCGAAGGTGTCCATTAGCCGATTCGTAAAGGTTTTACGGCATGTTCTAAGCTCAACTCGACTTAGGAAGTCCTCCCCGATTCTCGATAGGCTGTGTACACTGGTATAAACCCTTTCAGACTGACCGAGACTTAGAATTAGAGCATACATGGCGTCGTTATACTCTTTCCATGACTACGTGCTACCTGATTTACAAGTCGTTTTTCAAAAACCGTCTTTTTGAAAAATAGCATCCTTTTCAAAATATCCAATTTCAAAACGCGGGACATATACCGAATTTAGGATCCACGATTTTACTAAAAATAGCCTATTTTTAGCCGGTATTACGCCCATTTCAAAACTCGAAAATATTTTCGAAATCTTTCAAAACCCTCCCCGGTCCGCCTTTCCGTTTTCTTTTTCGAAAAACAGGGCCGGGTTCCTCTTCCCGATTTTACTCGGGCTTTCAAAATTCAATTTCAAAACCTTCCTTTCTTAGGACTTCCCATATTTAGCAGTGTCGGGTCGTGTCTTAAGTCGTCGAGTCTTCTAGCGTCGAAACTCCGTCGATCTTATATCACGGGTTTCCTCCCTATCCCAGTCCGCCTTATTAGACTAAGGCAAGGCCCACCTACGTAGGACATACTCCTACAAGGGTCGGCCCGTCTACACAATCGAGTCTAGAAGTCTGGGGAATGTCTCACGTGAACCTCTTTTCAAACAGGGCCCAGCCCACACAGCTGGATCCTAAAGGAGGCCCACCTCTCACGAGTCATCCGTCTAGATGTCTTTTCCGAGTCGTTTCCTCTCTAGTTTCCCTTCTCTTTGCTCGGGATGTACTTTACTTCTATGATTTGGGCTAGTCGCTGATGGTATGGATTTGCCGTGAGTCCAACCGTCAATAATAAACCGACTATTCCTAGTGGGTAGCTAGGGCAAGTAGGGTCGATATCCACAGGGACGGTAGAGTAAGGTCTAGACTAGGTCCACTAAAACTAGGCTAAGTCACACGAACAAACACAAAGAAAGCTATAAAAGGAAACAATTGAGGAGGAGGAGTAAGAACTAGACTAATGAGCGAACTAAGGAATAAACTAGAAGAGCGATATCTAACTAAAACGGTGAACTCAAATATGGAAAGAAGTGGGGTAGGTCGGGTTCATAGAGGTAGAAGGATAATTGGGGTGATCAAGGGTAAAGGTGTCTCCTAATCGCTAGAGTCGGTCCGGGCTCTCGCAACTTAGACCGATGTCAAGGTGAGTCCGGGCTCTCGCAACTTAGACTCTAGTCGGCACTCTCGTGACTATGACTATTCTCAACATTTCCACAAAATAAACAATCAATGAAAAGATGAATACAAGCATGGGAAGCATGGCCACTACAACTCATACAAGCATATCAACAAACACATAGAGTGTCTACAATGTGACTAACAACAAAGGTACAACCTTTTCCCATTAATCAACCCTAATCATCCATAATCTACCCCTAATCCCCCTACTAACCCCACAAAGAAACTACTCACTCATAATCAAAGAGGAACTAACAACTATAAGAGAAAACAAACTAAACATCCAAGCATTCATTATGAACAACAAGAACAATAACAATTATAACATAAAAAGATAGAAACAAGATTTAAATAAACTAAGAACAAGAGTAAAGATGATTATACCAATACTAGATGAGGAAAAGATGAGAACTTGTATAAATAAGACACCCAAATAAAACTCCAAGGTTGTCAATCTTGGAATAATCTTCAAGAATCTTCTTAATACAAGATTAATTACAAGGATTAACTAAGGATTAAGGAGAGATTAGAACTAATGAATGAGAGTAAATCTCGGGTTTTAAGGCTTAAACTAAGGTAGGTTAACATAAGTTTTTGTCTTCTTACAAGAGAAGGGTATATAAAGGGTTTAAGAATGAAAGGAAATGAAAGGAAATGAACACGGGCTGGACTGGGACAATCCCGATCGGGAAAGGAAATCCCGATCGGGAAAGTGGAGAATCCCGATCGGGATTTTATGTTCCCGATCGGGAACACTCCACAGTAGTCGCTCCTTACTTTCCTCTTTATTCCCGATCGGGATGAGGCCATACCCGATCGGGAATAGTCTGGTAGGCCTCCAATATGAACTTTTCGGTCCCTCCTTGGTTCTCATGGCCTTCTCATCGATTCTCGGGACTCGGGATCGGGTCTCGGAGGCTCGGGATTGGGTCCCAAGGTCTCGGGGTCGATTCCAAGGCATCGAGTCATCGTTCCTTAGCTTCGTTGGCTCCAAAATGCATATGTATTGAGTCGGAATCACTCCAACTCTTCATGAACGGTCTTGGGAACCTGAAACGAGCTAAAGGAAACATAAGAAGCCCATAAACCGCTCCAAAGGAGCGGTTCCACAAGGAAAATGGGACCAAAACACTACAGAATAGGCACTACAAACGACAATTATCAACTCCCCCACACTAAACCCTTACTCGCCCTCGAGTAAGCACAAACTAAATACTAATCTAACTGAGCGGGTATTAGCGCACCCTATGCCCTTTCAACTCACGCGAGTACACTTAGAGGAGAAGTGCACTCCGCAAGGCAAGTGGGGTCTTGCGACAAAATCGTGGGTGCAACCGGACACAAAACACAAAAACAAACAAGCATATAAACAACAAACAAACAAACAAACAAAAGGTTGCACCCAAAGGAAAAACAAATACCGCTTCCCTCTAAAAGCCGTGAAAGAAACACCGGTTTAGGACTCGAGGTAAGCGACAACGTTCCCAAGCTAGACATACAAACCAAGGTGAACTAAACCCTAATAGCATGACGACAAAGCAATAAAAACGTTGGTAACTTACCTAGGTCCTCCTAACTTTCTAAAAACTTACTACGGGACGATCGGTGGAGATGGAAAGTGATGAACCACGGTGTTAGTCGACACTGTAGGTAAGTGAGACCCCGCCCCCTTTAGCGTGAGCCGAGAGGGTCTTCCCATGGCTAAAACCGCCTAACTAGTCCAAGTAAAAAGGTGGAAATATGCAAAATGAGGGAAGACCGACTAATGCCGCTATCATCCTTCCTCGGGACTCGGTCCTTTGGTAGGCTCTTCACGGCAAAAGTCGGAAAAAGGCTTATTTTGAGAGGTAGGAGTTATTTTTGTGAGACGATTTTCTTTTGGCATTTTCTCTTTTCTTTTGCATTTTTGCTTTGTTTTTCCATGCCAATTCTTTTTCTTCTTTTCTACTTTGTTTTTGGCTTTTGTGCCTTTTCTTTTTCTTCATTTCTTTTCTTTCTTTCATTTTCTTTTCTTTGCCCCTTTTTTTGGCAAGATTTGGCATTTTCGGCATATCTTTGTATGACAAGAAAGAGAGAATCAACACATTGCATTTTATTGTGTGGAATGTGCGTAGGGGTAGGTAAATGGGTGAGTCGGGACGGCGCCTTCCCTTCAAACCCACAAAAAGTGGAGAACTTGGATGATAATTGTCGTTTGTAGTGCCTATTCTGTAGTGTTTTGGTCCCATTTTCCTTGTGGAACCGCTCCTTTGGAGCGGTTTATGGGCTTCTTATGTTTCCTTTAGCTCGTTTCAGGTTCCCGAGACCGTCCATGAAGAGTTGGAGTAATTCCGACTCAATACATATGCATTTTGGAGCCAACGAAGCTAAGGAACGATGACTCGATGCCTTGGAATCGACCCCGAGACCTTGGGACCCAATCCCGAGCCTCCGAGACCCGATCCCGAGTCCCGAGAATCGATGAGAAGGCCATGAGAACCAAGGAGGGACCGAAAAGTTCATATTGGAGGCCTACAAGACTATTCCCGATCGGGTATGGCCTCATCCCGATCGGGAATAAAGAGGAAAGCAAGGAGCGACTACTGTGGGGTGTTCCCGATCGGGAACATAAAATCCCGATCGGGATTCTCCACTTTCCCGATCGGGATTCCCTTTCCCGATCGGGATTGTCCCAGTTCAGCCCGTGTTCATTTCCTTTCGATTCCTTTCATTCTTAAACCCTTTATATACCCTTCTCTTGTGAGAGGACGGGAAATTATCATACCCTAGACTAGTTTAAGCCTCAAAAACCCTAGATTGATTCTCACTCATTAGCTTTAATCTTCTCTTAATTTTAGTTAATCTTTAGTTAATCCTTTGTAATTAGTGCTTGTATTAAGGGATTCTTGGAGATTGTCTCAAGCTTGACAACCTTGGGATTGTATTTGGGTTTCTCATTAATGCAAGATTGTTCCTTTTCTTCATCTAGTGTTGGTATAATCCTTCCCTATCCTTGTTCTTTGTTATTTATACAAGTTTGAATCTTTTCTTAGTGTTATTGTTATTGTTCTTGTTTGGATTTATCATTATGGATGTTTGGATGTTTGTCTTAGTTTCTCCTTTGATTGTTATTCTTCCTTTCATCATGAGTGAGTAGTCTTCTTGTGGGGTTAGTAGGGGGATTAGGGGTAGATTATGGATAATTAGGGTTGATTAAGGGGAAAGGGTGAATCTTTGTTGCTAGTCACATTGTGAGCACTCCATGTGCTTGTTGTTATGGTTGTATGAGTAGTAGTGGCCAATGCTCCTTGTGCATGTGTTCATGAATCCATTGTTTGCCTATGATGTGGGAATGTTGAGAATAATCGTAGTTGCGAGAGCACGGATTAGGGTCTAAGTTGCGAGAGCCCGGACCCACCTTGACATCGGTTTAAGTTGCGAAAGCCCGGACCGACTCTAGACACTAGGAGACATCCATACCCTTGATCACCCCAATTACCCTTCTACCTCTATGAACCCGACCTACCCCACTTCTTTCCATATTTGAGTTCACCGTTTTAGTTAGATATCGCTCTTCTAGTTTATTCCTTAGTTCACTCATTAGTCTAGTTCTTACTCCTCCTCCTCAATTGTTTCCTTTTATAGCTTTCTTTGTGTTTGTTCGTGTGACTTAGCCTAGTTTTAGTGGACCTAGTCTAGACCTTACTCTACCGTCCCTGTGGATATCGACCCTACTTGCCCTAGCTACCCACTAGGAATAGTCGGTTTATTATTGTTGGCTAGGGACGTGACAAATCCTTACCATCAATTTGGCGCCGTTGCCGGGGATGGTGCATTGTTTAGACTTAGTTTGCTTATTCCTAGACTTAGTTACCCCTCTTTGTGTTCTCCCATCTTCTCTTGTGTATATTCTCTTGATTTTTCTTCTTTCTTTAGTGTTATGTCTTCTTTTTCTCTTTGTCTCTAGTTGTGTTTGTTATTGTCGTTGCCTAGTGCCCATAAAGCACTAGGTGTTCTTACGTTTGTTCTAGTGTGTAGTGTATGCCTAGGAGGGGAGGCGACCTCTATCTCTTTAATCCAGAGCCGGAGAGACTCTTTCGAGCCTTTCGCCAACGGACGATTAATCGGGTTAGGATCTCTCAACCAAGTGCAAGCACCACTCACCAAGGGCAAGCCCAAAGAGCCGACTTGAGCATTTCACCTCGAGAGACGGCCGGAGGGACCTTCATCAATCCCTTCGGTGACTCTTCTCCTAACTCTCCCTCTTCATCTACATCAACACTCTCTACACCCCCATCCTCTCCCTTATATCCAAGGATGCCGAAGTTTTCCTCTCACTCCACTTTCACGGAAGATGTCTTGCCGGGACCGAGTGCATTACCGGAAGCCTATACCGGAAATTTTGTGGCCAAGACTCAATTTATCCAACTTGTGGAGAGGAGCCCATTTAGTGGTATGCCCACCGAAGACCCGCACCAACATATGGAGACCTTCTCCGATTATTGCGATGCTATTTCTCAACCCGGGGTTACACAAGATCAAATTCGATGGGTTTTATTTCCTTTCTCATTAATTGGAAAAGCAAAGCAATGGATCAAGAGTCTAGATCGGGCAACCATGGGGATCGATACTTGGAAAAAGCTTGCCTTGGCGTTTTACCAAAAATTTTACCCTCCGGAGAAGACAAATTTGCTTAGGGCCTCCATCACCGGGTTCCAACAAAGGGATGAAGAGAGCCTATATGAAGCTTGGGAGCGGTTTAAGTCTTTGGTGAGATCGTGCCCACACCATGGACTCTCACAATGGTTCTTGGTGCAACAATTCTGGAATGGCCTTTATGAAGACTCAAGAGCCATCCTTAATATGGGCTCCAATGGTAGGTTTACCGAGGTCGATGACGACCAAACATGGGCGAGAATCGAAGAGATGGCGGTGCATAATTCGCAATACTCTAGGCCTAGGAAGGCAAATCGGGGAGGTAGGCACGAGGTTGATGCTATCACTCAATTGAGCATTGACCTTGGAGCTCAACTAAAAACGCACATGGAGACTATTGACAAGAAGCTCCAAAGCCACCTCAACCAAGTCCAAGGCTCTAGTTCATCCCACCATCAACCGATTCAAGAAGTGAATGCTTTGGGGTTCGCACCTCCTACACCTTACTTTGGGATGTGTGACACTTGCGGAATCGTTGGCCATGACCCTATGAGTTGTAGAGGGAGTATTGAGAAAGTGAACGCCTTTCAAGCGTTCAAGCAAGGTGCTTCTTTCTCTAATCAATACCAAGCTTCCCAACAAGTCCCCCAACAACAAGCGTTTCACCATCAACAACAACATCGTCCCTATGTTCCACCTCCCTTAAGGGACAACGATCAAAGCTACCAAGGTTATGTGGGTAACCAAAGACCCTTCAACAATTTCAAGCAAAATAACCAAGGCAACTTCAACAATAAGCAAGGGTTCCAACAAGGGAACTTCAATCAAGGATATCAAAACCACAACCAAGGGTTTCAAAATCACAATCAAGGAAATTCTCATGGGTTCCAAGGGAACCGTCAACAAGCAACACACAATCAACAACAACAAAGCAAGCCTAGGAGCCGGTCTCCTATCCACGATTACGGTACCCCATTAGCCCTCACCGATACTCCGCATAATCCATCATCTCCACCACGTGATTTTGACATACAAAAGACTATGATGGATTTGCAAAAGAGCAATCAAGAAGTGAAGAACAATCAAATGGACATGTCAAGAAATCATCAAGAGCTCTTTACTTATGTTCGAGGGGAAAACGCTATGAGAGATACCCGGATGACGATACTCGAGAATCAAATAGCTCAACTTGCATCGGGAAGTTCCTCAAAGCAAAAGGGACAATTACCTTCTCAAGGCCAAGCACCGTCATATGAGCATGTAAATGCCATCACCACAAGGAGAGGTACATCCTATGACCCCCCTCCATTCCCTAATGATCAAGAGCCAATGCATGAACCAACAAAGAAATTGGCATCTCCAAGTCAAGAAGACTCAAGCTTAGATCGTCCAATTGAGGAACAAGTCTTAAGGGAGGTCGAGAAGCCCCAAAAAGACAACCCTCCACCACCTCAAGAGAAAGAAAAAGGCAAAGGGAAAGTGTCGTTTGAGGAGTCTATCCCCATGGAGCAAAACAAGTACCAACTGCAATTGCCTTTCCCATCAAGGCAAATAAAGAGTAAGGAGGACTCTCAATATGACAAATTCCTTAATATCATGAAGAAGTTGGATGTCAATGTCCCATTCACCGAGTTACTTACCCAAATCCCGGCATACGGAAAATTCATGCGGGAAATCCTAGCAAGGAAAAGATCTATCGACAAAGAAGAGACGGTAGCGTTCACGAGGGTGGTGAGCGAGCTCATTCAAGGGTCCACGCTTCCGAAGTTGAAAGATCCGGGTAGTTTCTCAATCCCTTGCACCATTGGCAATTTTATGATCAACAATGCATTATGTGACTTGGGTGCGAGTGTGAGCGTCATTCCATACACTATTTGTTGCCGACTCGGGATGAAGGAGTTGAAATGCACATCCATTACGCTCCGAATGGCCGACAAGTCTATTAACCGACCATTGGGAATGCTTGAGGATGTGCCGGTGCGAATAGGGAAATTCTTCATTCCGGTCGACTTCATTGTGCTCGATATGCCGGAAGATGCAAGCACTCCCATTATTCTTGGGCGCCCATTTCTACACTCCGCCGGTGCCATGATCGATGTGAAGAGGGGTAAGATCACATTTGAGTTGGGCGAGGAAAAGATAGTGTTCAACCTACAAGGCAACACTCCACCCACTAGTGATGAAACGTGTAAAGTGATCCATACCACGGAAGACATCGATCGAGGGAGAGAAACGGGACAAAGCTTTAAGAAGTACTCCTATGTACTTGAGGACTCCGATAGTGAGGAAGATGAGTGCCCGAATCACGGGCTTAGTGACAAGTTGCAGAGTGAAGAAAGTGATGAGCCGTCCTTGGGACCGCATGAGGACCGGTGGACATTTGGGTATATCCCAAAAGACCGAAAGTACAAGTTCAACCCATTGAACTTGGAAGATCGGGATGCCCCGGGAACGTCTAGGCAAGGCCATGAGGAGCCTTGGTTTGTGGATGGCTATATTTCGAGCATGATTGAAGACATCTCTAGGGCCTTCGACTTGTTCTTACGTGCCCTTGATGGAGATGGAGCCGGTTGGAGAGTTGATGAAAAAAAGAATGAAGATTTGCACCACCTTGGTTTGACGGAGTTCCACAAGAACCGTCGCATTGTGTATATTTCTTACTCTTAGTTAGTTTGATTTTGGTGATATTCTTGTTGTTTAGACTTTTTGATGAGAGTTGTGAGGGAGAGAATTTTATGTGTGCTTGAGTTTTCTTGATAGGTGAAGTTGATTTGAGCCCTAGAAAGGGTGGATTGTTGATAAGGCTTGGTTTGTGAGCGAGGAAGTCGGTTTTTGAAGCTTGTATCAAGCTTTTGGGTTCATGGAAGGTGAAGATGAAGAATCCCGATCGGGAAAGCCTTATCCCGATCGGGAATGTTGATGCCAAGAATTCGGACTCACTGGAAGGTGATCCCGATCGGGAACACAAAATCCCGATCGGGAAGCCAACATTGGACTAGTCAAAACGATCCTAAACACGGTCACCTAGGGGACGGGACTCGGTAACCAAGGCCTATTCACACCGTGGGTGGTCATAATGGTCAAAATGCAAATCCCGTAGTAAATCCCTAGTAAGAAAGGTGGACTCAAGGTAAAGGACCAACGAAATCATTGATTTAGGGTCATTCTACTAGACTAAAGTCCAAGACTCGATTTATACTACTAGGAAGGGAAAATGGACACTCACACTCTAGCCTCTAAACCGGGTTTTCGAAAACCATTTACACACAAGACTCACAATGCAACATAACACAAGATTTAAAGACATGACGAGAACGAAAGAAAAAGAGACAAAAGTAACAACAACAAACATAACAAAACAAACACATAAACAACACAAACACCACCCCGATTTCCAAACAAGTCTCCAAATCAACCACAACTTTACAAGGCTCCGCCCGAGCACACAACATCACAATCTCCTCCAAAACTCCGCAAGAGATAAAGAAGAAAAAGGGATAGAGGTTACCGAGATTCTTGCAAGCTCTCCAAAGTTGGCGGCGATTAGGCAACCTAAAAGAGAAAAGGGAGGCAAAGCACACGCACAAAACAAATATACTACACAAAGACCCAAAAGTAAAACATACAAAAGGAAAAATCTTTTTGGATTTTGTGAAAATTTTTCAAATTTTTAGGATTTTTTTCAAGATTTTTCGATAAAATAAGAAAATAAAACAAGCTACGATAGAATATCGCTCCCCCACACTTAAATCGAGCAATGTCCTCATATGCTCAATCGTAGTGTCGGAGAGACAAAAGAAAAAGAAGAGAAACTACGAAAATAAAGCTAAGAATCAAAAATTAGTTGAAGAAAAGGGTAGAATGTGTCCGGCCGGGGTGTAGTCAAGTCACCGTGGGCCGAGACGAGAAAAAGATATGGATGGGGGAAGAAATAAAAAGAAGGAAATAAAAGGAAATGGGAGGGGAGGGCTAGGTGTAATCAAGTCACCTAGCCCGGATTCCGCCCGAGTTCCACTAAATTCTAACGATTAGTCCTAAAAAAAAGAAAATAACTTAAATAAATAAATAGAAATAAAAACTAAGGAAAAGAATTACCGATTGTCATTTTGGATTTTGAAGTAACTCTTGACGTAATCACGTCGTCAAGAGTCACCGGGAGCAATCATCAAGGCCCTTAAGGCCACCCAATCGCCTCTTCATCATCGAGGCTAGTAATCACCGTCATCATCATCATCTCCACCATCATCATCGTCACCATCATCGTCGTCACCATCATCATCGTCTTCCTCATCCCCCTCACCCATGTTGACATCCCAAGCGTCCTCCTCCTCAAACTCCTCATCGTTCATCACACCGCCACTAGTACTAGGGTTACCGTGGCTTTGGAAATATTCCGGTCTATACCACGATGGGAGGTTCCCTTGCGGGTTTATATACCCTTGCTGAGCTAGGAGGTGGTACCCGGGGTATTGGGCATAGTAGTCATCCCTCCTATGCTCATATTGCCCAAGATGTAGAGCATTAAGCATGGCGGCCATAGAAAGGTCGGCCGGGGGCGAAGGGTAGACAAAGGGAGTGTAAGGTGCATACGGAGGGATGTTAATGAATGACGGGGGGGTGGGATAGTAGTGTTGGGGTAGTGTAGCTTGTTGTTGTTGTTGTTGTTGTTGAGCCGGGAGTTGGGGACGAGCTCGTGGTCGGGGTCCATGGGAAGAGGAGGCGCCTTGATCACTTCCGATAAAAGGCAATAAAAGATTAGGTTCTTGAACCGGCACGGCGGACCGGTGCAAAGGTGCAAGGGCCGAAAGTGTATCGCAAGGTAGGACGAAGTGCGTCCGACCCCCCGTGCTCCAAAGGTACTTCTTAAGCCTATTATTATAATTGATCCAACGATGATACCTTGATAAACGGTCCTCATCCAATCTTGTGCCCCCCGGCACGGGGATTAAACCGTCTTCCCTAAATGTCGGACTCACTCTCTTGGCTAGGTGAGTAACAAGCCCCCCAATAGCAATTTCTCTTAAATGCTTCCCCCCTTTTGCTATCTTCTCGAAATGCTTGGCTAGTGCAAGTGTGACGTCGGGGGTAAATCGATGTTCCCTCTTTAAATTCAAGTACCCCCCGACTAAGGTCAACTCTTGCCTAGTGTAGGTACCCGTCTCACACCTCCCAAAAATAGTACCCGCTACAAAACGTTGCCATATGCGTAAAACCGGGTGGTGGACAAGTCGACTAGACAAGTGCCTAAAATCCACAAGTGTGAGACCCGTAATACTACGCCATACGTCGGCCACATTAAATTCGTCGGGTATCCGACCATCGTCAACCCCAGGAATCCCAAAAAGGTCACCGAAGTCGTCGAGGGCGCACATAAGGGACGTGTTATTGAGTCGGAAATAAACTCGGCACGGTCGGGATCGAATTTCAAGACGAAAGCTACTTAGGAACTCTAAAGTGAGTTGCCTATATGTGAGCTCATGCATGTCAAAGAGAACTTCCATACCCATCCCAACAAAGAATTGCCTACATTGCTCTAAAATACCAAGCTTTCGAAGGATAATTTTGCATATGAATCGAGTGGGTTCTAGGGGCTTACCAAGGAGCTTGATAAATTTTTCCTTTTGCTCTTCCGATTCAAAAATCAGACTGGGAAACTCCGGGAGACGAGCAATTTCCTGCTCCTCAACCTCGACCATGGGCTCGGGCTCGGGCTGGGCTCTCGAACTCAAAGCATTCTTTCTTTTTCTACTAATCACTGATCCCCCTCTCTTCTTTGGTGCCATATTGGATGGTGAAGGCTAAGAGTGATAGTACCCCAAAAACAAAAATACTTCCTTCCCACAAATAAGAGCTAAAACCCACCAAAAATACCTCAAAGAAGCTTAATATCAAAGAAATAAGCTACCCAAGTGAAGTTTAGCAAGACAAATCAAGTATTAGAGGAAATACCAATTTTCGGATTTGGAGAAAAATGGGCACAAAAACTCGATTTTTTTTCAATTTTTGGGAGTTTTGAAGGTAGAAAATGGGTTTAGGATACTTATGGATGAGATAGGAATCGATTTTGTGAAGTTTTGGAGGTGATTTGGTGAAATTTGGTGGAGAAATGGAGGATTAATGGTGATTTTGGGGTTAGGTTTTGAAAAATGGGGTTTTGAAGAGAGGTTGAAGATGAAGTTGGTAGTGTTGTGTTGAAGTGATATGGGAATGGGTTGGGTTGGGTAAAGAGGGAGGTTGTTAGAGGAAAGGGGTTGGGCGGGTCGGGCTTGGTTAAATGAGGGGAGGGTCGAGCTGGGCTTCATCGGGCGAACTGGGCTCGATTCAATGCCGTCCCGATCGGGTTGAAAATTTCCCGATCGGGTTTTCCCGAAATCCCGAACGGGAATGAAAAATCCCGATCGGGAAGGGCTCACAGTAGTCAGTCTAACTTACACCTGAAAACCCGAACGGGAAGGAAAAATCCCGATCGGGTTTTCCCACCATCCCGAACGAGAAGACCTTTTCCCAAACGGGATGAGTCGTTTCGGCCTTCCACGAACCCAAAAGCTTATCACAAGCTTCAAAAACCGACTTCCTTGCTCACAAACCAAGTCTTATCATCAACCCGTCTTCTCTAGGGCTCACATTCACTTCACCTATCAATAAAGCTCAAACACATAAAATTCTCTCCCTCACAACTCTCATCAAATAACCCAAAAAAACAAAAACAAAAATACCACTAAGAACAAGCTAACTACAAGAAAGAGGTATATACAATGAGACGGTTCTTGTGGAACTCCGTCAAACCAAGGTGGTGCAAATCTTCATTCTTTTTCATCAACCCTCCAACCGGCTCCATCTCCATCAAGGGCACGTAAGAACAAGTCGAAGGCCCTAGAGATGTTTTCAATCATACTAGAAATATAGCCCTCCACAAACCAAGGCTCTTCATGGCCTTGCCTAGACGTTCCCGGGGCATCCCGATCTTCCAAGTTCAATGGCTTGAACTTGTACTTTTGGTCTTTTGGGATATACCCAAATGTCCACCGGTCCTCATGCGGCCCCAAGGGCGGCTCATCATTCTTTTCCTCGCTTTGCAACTTGTCATCAAGCCCATGATTCGGGCACTCATCTTCCTCACTATCGGAATCCTCAAGTACATATGAGTACTTCTTCAAGCTCTGTCCCGGGTCTCTCCCTCGATCGATGTCTTCCGTGGTATGGATCATTTTACACGTTTCATCACTGGTGGGTGGAGTGTCGCCTTGGAGGTCGAACACTATCTTTTCCTCGCCCAACTCAAATGTGATCTTACCCCTCTTCACATCAATCATGGCACCGGCGGAGTGTAGAAATGGGCGCCCAAGAATAATGGGAGTGCTTGCATCTTCCGGCATATCGAGCACAATGAAGTCGACCGGAATGAAGAATTTCCCTATTCGCACCGGCACATCCTCAAGCATTCCCAATGGTCGGTTAATAGACTTGTCGGCCATTCGGAGCGTAATGGATGTGCATTTCAACTCCTTCATCCCGAGTCGGCAACAAATAGTGTAGGGAATGACGCTCACACTCGCACCCAAGTCACATAATGCATTGTTGATCATAAAATTGCCAATGGTGCAAGGGATTGAGAAACTACCCGGATCTTTCAACTTCGGAAGCGTGGACCCTTGAATGAGCTCGCTCACCACCCTCGTAAACGCTACCGTCTCTTCCTTGTCGATAGATCTTTTCCTTGCTAGGATTTCCCGCATGAATTTTCCGTATGCCGGGATTTGGGTAAGTAACTCGGTGAATGGGACATTGACATCCAACTTCTTCATGATATTAAGGAATTTGTCATATTGAGAGTCCTCCTTACTCTTCATTTGCCTTGATGGGTAAGGCAATTGCACTTGGTACTTGTTTTGCTCCATGGGGATAGACTTCTCAAACGACACTTTCCCTTTGCCTTTTTCTTTCTCTTGAGGTGGTGGAGGGTTGTCTTTTTGGGGCTTCTCGACCTCCCATAAGACTTGTTCCTCAATTGGACGATCAAAGCTTGAGTCTTCTTGACTTGGAGATGCCAATTTCTTTGTTGGTTCATGCATTGGCTCTTGATCATTAGGGAATGGAGGGGGGTCATAGGATGTACCTCTCCTTGTGGTGATGGCATTTACATGCTCATATGACGGTGCTTGGCCTTGAGAAGGTAATTGTCCCTTTTGCCTTGAGGAACTTCCCGATACAAGTTGAGCTATTTGATTCTCGAGTATCTTCATCCGGGTATCTCTCATAGCGTTTTCCCCTCGAACATAAGTAAAGAGCTCTTGATGGTTTCTTGACATGTCCATTTGATTGTTCTTCACTTCTTGATTGCTCTTTTGCAAATCCATCATAGTCTTTTGTATGTCAAAATCACGTGGTGGAGATGATGGATTATGCGGAGTATCGGTGAGGGCTAATGGGGTACCGTAATCGTGGATGGGAGACCGGCTCCTAGGCTTGCTTTGTTGTTGTTGATTGTGAGTTGCTTGTTGACGGTTCCCTTGGAACCCATGAGAATTTCCTTGATTGTGATTTTGAAACCCTTGGTTGTGGTTTTGATATCCTTGATTGAAGTTCCCTTGTTGGAGCCCTTGCTTATTGTTGAAGTTGCCTTGGTTATTTTGCTTGAAATTGTTGAAGGGTCTTTGGTTACCCACATAACCTTGGTAACTTTGATCGTTGTCCCTTAAGGGAGGTGGAACATAGGGACGATGTTGTTGTTGATGGTGAAACGCTTGTTGTTGGGGGACTTGTTGGGAAGCTTGGTATTGATTAGAGAAAGAAGCACCTTGCTTGAACGCTTGAAAGGCGTTCACTTGCTCAATACTCCCTCTACAACTCATAGGGTCATGGCCAACGATTCCACAAGTGTCACACATCACAAAGTAAGGTGTAGGAGGTGCGAACCCCAAAGCATTCACTTCTTGAATGGGTTGATGGTGGGATGAACTAGAGCCTTGGACTTGGTTGAGGTGGCTTTGGAGCTTCTTGTCAATAGTCTCCATGTGCGTTTTTAGTTGAGCTCCAAGGTCAATGCTCAATTGAGTGATAGCATCAACCTCGTGCCTACCTCCCCGATTTGCCTTCCTAGGCCTAGAGTATTGCGAATTATGCACCGCCATCTCTTCGATTCTCGCCCATGTTTGGTCGTCATCGACCTCGGTAAACCTACCATTGGAGCCCATATTAAGGATGGCTCTTGAGTCTTCATAAAGGCCATTCCAAAATTGTTGCACCAAGAACCATTGTGAGAGTCCATGGTGTGGGCACGATCTCACCAAAGACTTAAACCACTCCCAAGCTTCATATAGGCTCTCTTCATCCCTTTGTTGGAACCCGGTGATGGAGGCCCTAAGCAAATTAGTCTTCTCCGGAGGGTAAATTTTTTGGTAAAACGCCAAGGCAAGCTTTTTCCAAGTATCGATCCCCGTGGTTGCCCGATCTAGACTCTTGATCCATTGATTTGCTTTTCCAATTAATGAGAAAGGAAATAAAACCCATCGAATTTGATCTTGTGTAACCCCGGGTTGAGAAATAGCATCGCAATAATCGGAGAAGGTCTCCATATGTTGGTGCGGGTCTTCGGTGGGCAAACCACTAAATGGGCTCCTCTCCACAAGTTGGATAAATTGAGTCTTGGCCACAAAATTTCCGGTATAGGCTTCCGGTAATGCACTCGGTCCCGGCAAGACATCTTCCGTGAAAGTGGAGTGAGAGGAAAACTTCGGCATCCTTGGATATAAGAGAGAAGATGGTGGTGTAGATGGTGTTGATGTAGATGAAGAGGGGGAACTAGGAGAAGAAGAATCACCAAAAGGATTAATGAAATTCCCTTCGGCCGTCTCTCGATGTGTATTGTTCAAGCCGGTTCCTTGGGCTTGCCCTTGATGAGTATTGCTTGCACTTGGTTGAGAGATCCTAACCCGGTTAATCGTCCGTTGGCGAAGGGCTCGAAAGAGTCTTTCCGGCTCTGGATTAAAGAGAAAGAATTCGCCTCCCCCCCTAGGCATACACTACGCACTAGAACAAACGTGAGAAAACCTAGTGCTTTATGGGCACTAGGCAACGACAATAAACAAGCACAACTAGAGACAAAAAGAAAAGAAAGCTAAGAAAATAAGAGAATCTAGAAAATATGCACAAGAGAAGATGGAAGAACACAAAGAAGGGTAACTAAGTCTAGAAATAAGCAAACTAAGTCTAAACAATGCACCGTCCCCGGCAACGGCGCCAAATTGATGGTATGGATTTGCCGTGAGTCCAACCGTCAATAATAAACCGACTATTCCTAGTGGGTAGCTAGGGCAAGTAGGGTCGATATCCACAGGGACGGTAGAGTAAGGTCTAGACTAGGTCCACTAAAACTAGGCTAAGTCACACGAACAAACACAAAGAAAGCTATAAAAGGAAACAATTGAGGAGGAGGAGTAAGAACTAGACTAATGAGCGAACTAAGGAATAAACTAGAAGAGCGATATCTAACTAAAACGGTGAACTCAAATATGGAAAGAAGTGGGGTAGGTCGGGTTCATAGAGGTAGAAGGATAATTGGGGTGATCAAGGGTAAAGGTGTCTCCTAATCGCTAGAGTCGGTCCGGGCTCTCGCAACTTAGACCGATGTCAAGGTGAGTCCGGGCTCTCGCAACTTAGACTCTAGTCGGCACTCTCGTGACTATGACTATTCTCAACATTTCCACAAAATAAACAATCAATGAAAAGATGAATACAAGCATGGGAAGCATGGCCACTACAACTCATACAAGCATATCAACAAACACATAGAGTGTCTACAATGTGACTAACAACAAAGGTACAACCTTTTCCCATTAATCAAACCTAATCATCCATAATCTACCCCTAATCCCCCTACTAACCCCACAAAGAAACTACTCACTCATAATCAAAGAGGAACTAACAACTATAAGAGAAAACAAAGTAAACATCCAAGCATTCATTATGAACAACAAGAACAATAACAATTATAACATAAAAAGATAGAAACAAGATTTAAATAAACTAAGAACAAGAGTAAAGATGATTATACCAATACTAGATGAGGAAAAGATGAGAACTTGTATAAATAAGACACCCAAATAAAACTCCAAGGTTGTCAATCTTGGAATAATCTTCAAGAATCTTCTTAATACAAGATTAATTACAAGGATTAACTAAGGATTAAGGAGAGATTAGAACTAATGAATGAGAGTAAATCTCGGGTTTTAAGGCTTAAACTAAGGTAGGTTAACATAAGTTTTTGTCTTCTTACAAGAGAAGGGTATATAAAGGGTTTAAGAATGAAAGGAAATGAAAGGAAATGAACACGTGCTGGACTGGGACAATCCCGATCGGGAAAGGAAATCCCGATCGGGAAAGTGGAGAATCCCGATCGGGATTTTATGTTCCCGATCGGGAACACTCCACAGTAGTCGCTCCTTACTTTCCTCTTTATTCCCGATCGGGATGAGGCCATACCCGATCGGGAATAGTCTGGTAGGCCTCCAATATGAACTTTTCGGTCCCTCCTTGGTTCTCATGGCCTTCTCATCGATTCTCGGGACTCGGGATCGGGTCTCGGAGGCTCGGGATTGGGTCCCAAGGTCTCGGGGTCGATTCCAAGGCATCGAGTCATCGTTCCTTAGCTTCGTTGGCTCCAAAATGCATATGTATTGAGTCGGAATCACTCCAACTCTTCATGAACGGTCTCGGGAACCTGAAACGAGCTAAAGGATACATAAGAAGCCCATAAACCGCTCCAAAGGAGCGGTTCCACAAGGAAAATGGGACCAAAACACTACAGAATAGGCACTACAAACGACAATTATCAGTCGCTGATTACGTGGTATTCTTACAGACAGGCCACCTCACACCCGAACCATGACTAAGGACTAAATTGATCAACTGAACGCCGCATTGGCCAAGATCCAAGAACAACTCGACCAAATCAGGGGTGACCAGATCGCCATTGTTACCCGGGTTAGCGCCATAGAACAAGATAGGCCGAGTGATGAAGACGAAACTAAGGGCCCATTAGCCGAATTGACCAGCGCGGTCCTCAAGCTACAAGAGCAGGTCCACTTGTCGACCCATAACTCGATCCATACGGAGAATGCTCGAACCTATTCTCCCCTAGCCGACCAACTGCCTGCCAATCTCAACTTGACAGGCCTCCCGATGTTCGACGGAACCGAAGACCCGGTATTACATATCCGGGCCTTCAAAGAATTTATGGCCCTAAAAGGAGTCAAGTCCGACATGTTCAAGCATCTGTTCGCTTCCTCGCTAGAGAAGCACCCGAAGGCTTGGTTTTATAAGCTCGACTCCAAAAAGTACAAGTCTTGGGACGACGTAGCAACGGAATTCGCTCGGAACTACGCCGACAATGCGGAAATCCAGACAACCATGCGTACTCTCGAGGTCATGGCCCAAGAGCCAAAGGAGGGTTTTACCAAATACCTCCAAAGGTGGAGGGCCGAACGTGTCAAGCTGGTCGACAAGCCCAGCGAAAAGGTACTAGTGGAGGCCTTCGTGAAAAATCTCCTCCCATCTTACCGGATCCATCTCCGGTACGCTATCATACCCAATTTCGCCACCTTAACCGAGATGGATACAAGAATCGAAGACGATTTAAGGTTAGAGAGCCTTACTAAGGCCTCTACAAAGGGTTATCAAGGAGCCAGTTCATCTTCTGGTAAGCCCGCAACTACAAGTGCGGCCCGAAGCATCTTCGACGAGGTTAATTTGCTAGACACCTCAACCAAAAAGAATACTGCAGCCCGAGTATTCACTGACATAGGGACTACTTATGCCGACGCCTTACAAAGGCTATCTTCTAAAGGCCTGATCCAACCTATAGGCCCAATGCCAGAAGTCCCTGTCGAGAAGCGGTCCAAAAGCTACAACGCTCAGGCCTATTGCCGCTATCACCAAGGCAACGGGCATGACACCGAAAAATGCTGGAAGCTAAAGCATCTCATTCAAGATCTGATCGAGAGTGGGAAGATACCATTACCCAGCGATAAGCCCAGTAACAAAAACAACCCTCTTGCTACTCACCCCATTTCTACTGGAGAAATAGTCGACTGTACTCATCTTATTTCCCCTTTCATTCCCCAAATCAACGGGATATGGAATGACGATGAGGACGATGTTTACCTGGCTAAGGGGGAGACTGTCCCCATCACTGCCGAAGAAATCAGAAAGGCCAAAACCAAGGCCCTGGCCGGTACTCATGTCATCACGGCCGGACGACCTTCGGCCCCGGGATCTGTCACCGAACCCGCCAAGACGGACTCCGCACCTGAAGAGCCAGACCCCGACACGGCCCTAGTCAAACAACTAAAGAGGGTCCGAACTGACCTTACCATATGGCAACTTCTGGTTAGTTCTCAAGAACATCGGGCAGCACTTACTAAGGCTCTCGATGAAATCAAGGTGGACTCGTCGGTTACCCCCACTGAAATGGTAGCCACTATCCTGCCTCACCTCAAGGGCAAGCCCAAAGAAGAAGGCCCACTTATCACCTTCTCTGAATCTGATCTGCCACCATTTGGGGCCACCCACAACCTGGCCCTATATATCACGGTGATTTGTCGAGGCAAGTATCTACCCATGACCCTAATCGATGACGGGTCAGCTGTGAACGTCCTTCCCTTAAGGACTGCAAAGGCTCTCGGCATTACCGAGACTGACTATCTTCCTACTGCACAAACTATCCAGGCTTTCGATGGAAGCCCAAAATCAGTTGCTGGGGCCGTCAAGCTGACCATCATAACATGCCCAATTGAAAAAGAGCTCGAATTCCAAGTGATCGATGTCACTTCATCTTTCAATCTGCTACTTGGAAGACCCTGGATCCACGCGGTTAAAACCGTATCCTCCACTCTTCACAGAAAGGTCAAGCTACCTTTACAAGACGGGGTCATCACCCTCGAAGCTACCCCAATAGCCGTGTCAAGCTGTAACACGGCTGGTTCAATCGACCCGCGAGGATTCAATTTCGTAGGAATGATCGATGAAGAGTATCTCTTTAGGCCCTACTTCACAACCAGCATCGACAAAATGCTGCAAAACTTGGGTTACTTACCGGGGGCTACTTCAAGGCCTGATCTCCCTGCTGGCAAGATCATCGATGTTTTAAGCGATGAAGATTCAAAATTCGGTTTGGGGTACGCCTTAACCCCGGAAAATGTGGTCTGGGCCGGCATCCAAAAGGCCTGCAATATTCTCAAAGGTACCTACTTGGACCCTTACAGCCCAAGACTGAGCGATCACTTTGTCACTCCGGACGGGTCTCTATCAACCCACTATAACCTATCCTGAGGTCAATTTCATCCCAGATGATATCTTTGCTCTCATCCAGGCCGAATCAAAGGAGGATTCGAACCAAGATGAGCCCATGCTGGGGCTCTTGTTCGGGGACAACAAGATAATCCCGACCCCTAAGGAGGAATTAGTCAACCTGATCCTCCATAGCAGCAAGTTCGATCCAACCAAGTTGATCTCTGAAGTAGGTGCTGACGCTGGAAAGAGGGCTTGGAGGAAGACGATCAAGTGGACCGACAGCGAGGGTCGAGTCTACAAGCTCACTACTGGTGAAGGAGACATGCAGGGCGACGAGTCCGAATCCGAATCCGAGTCCGAGTCAGAGTCAGAGTCGGAGTCTGAGTCTAGGTCTAGAAGGTCCAGTACTAGGGTCGAGTCTGTAACCCCTTTTCCTTTAGCTGTACCTCAGGGAGTCTCAGAATCTGTTCCGAGAGCACTCCCCATACCGCCTCTGACCAGCGATCAGATGGCAGCTCTCTTTGAGCTATTTTCAAAGCTCTCTATCAATAATAACGATAACCGTTCTGCTTACGACTTGTCTTATTTTCAAAACATTTTCAAAAAATTTATTTGCAATGACATTGAGAAACCCGACGAACAGGTACCACTACCTCAGCATCTAGTCGAGCAACTCGAACAAAGGGAGTCCCGAGATCCGGTAATCAAAGAAACCGATTCCATCAATGTAGGAACCCCTTTAGAGCCTCAGATGCTTAAGTTAGGTTTATCCTTAGATCCCGAGGAGAAACAACAATTCATAGACCTCCTCCATGAATTCAAAGACGTCTTCGCATGGTCCTACAAGGACATGCCAGGAATAGACCGGGAGATAGCCGAACACCGTATACCCATCAAAGACGGGTGTAAGCCGGTAAAGCAAAAACTCCGAAGAATGAGGCCCGAATGGTCTCTCAAAGTCAAAGAAGAAGTTGACAAACAATTCAAAGAGGGCTTTATCCAAGTGTCTGAATATCCAGACTGGGTTGCAAATATCGTACCAGTACCCAAGAAAGACGGAAAGGTACGAGTTTGTGTAGATTTTCGGGACCTTAATAAGGCCACCCCGAAAGATGATTTCCCGTTGCCACACATCGACATACTGGTGGACAACACGGCCGACCATGCCCTTCTATCCTTTATGGACGGGTATGCCGGATACAATCAGATCAAAATGGCAAAAGAAGACATGAGTAAGACCACCTTCACTACACCTTGGGGGACTTACTGTTACACTGTTATGCCATTTGGGCTTATCAACGCCGGTGCCACTTATCAATGGACCGCCACTACCTTACTACATGACATGATGCATAAGGAAGTAGAGGTCTACGTGGACGATATGATCGTTAAGTCCAAAGAACGAAGCGGACATATTCCAGCCCTCAGGAAGTTCTTCACCCGACTACGCAAGTACAACATGAGGTTAAACTCTCAAAAATGCAGTTTCGGGGTAACATCGGGCAAATTACTGGGCCACATCGTCAGCCAGCGCGACATCGAGGTTGACCCAGCCAAAATCAAGGCCATTACCGAGATGCGGCCGCCTAAAACCGAAAAGGAGATTAGGGGGTTTCTCGGGAAGGTCCAATATATCAGCAGGTTCATTTCGAAGCTAACCATGGTATGTGAACCCATTTTCAAAAAACTGAAGATAGGAGAACGGGTACTGTGGGACGACAAATGTCAAGCGGCTTTCGATAAGATCAAAGAGATTCTGTCATCTCCGCCGGTATTAATGCCTCCTCAACACGACTTACCTTTGTCGTTATATTTGGCAACGACCGAGACAGCCATGGGGGCTATGTTGGCCCAAACGATCGACTCAGAAGAACGAGCCATTTACTACATCAGTAAAAAGTTCCTAGAGTACGAATGCAAATACACGATGCTCGAAAAGACGTGTCTAGCTCTAGTTTGGGCCACTAAAAAGCTCCGACACTATATGCTTAGCCACGAAGTGCACGTACTATCGAGAATGGATCCAATCAAGTATCTGTTCGAAAAGCCCATCCTCAACGGTAGAATATCCAGATGGACTTTAATGCTAGCTGAGTTCGACCTCAAGTTCGTACCATTAAAAGCCATCAAGGGCCGGGTAGTAGCCGACTTCCTCGCCGATAGTCCGATATCTGAAGAGGGACATACCGATACTTGGGCCTTCCCTGACGAAGATATATTCCATACCGACACGGAGACATGGGATCTATATTTTGATGGGGCATCCAACTTTCGAGGATTTGGTGTCGGGATTTTACTAATCTCACCACAAGGGGAGCACACCCCGTTATCCATCAAGTTAGACTTCGACGTGACTAATAATGCAACCGAATACGAAGCATGCATTCACGGGTTGCAAGCCGTCGCTGATTTAGGAGTAACAAACCTCCGGGTCCACGGTGACTCGTCATTAGTCATTAATCAAGCACTCCAGAAATGGAAAACTCGGAAAGCAAATCTCGTAGCTTACCAAGCGCGAGTAAGGGTTCTCGAAAAGCAGTTTCAAAAGGTGGAGTACATTTACCTACCCCGGGAAGAAAACCAGTTTGCAGACGCGCTATCCAAACTAGCATCTTTACTGAATATCCCGGAACACCTAACCAACATGCCGATCTGCGTCGAAAGACGGTCCGAGCCGGCATATATCAACGTTATCCAAGACATCGAAATAACTGACCCAGAACCTTGGTACCAGGCTGTTCTTACCTACTTGACGTCGGGAGAATATCCCCCGGGATCTGAAAACCGGGCCAAGAAAGCCCTACGAAGATGGGCCACTCAGTTCATCCGCATGGACGATGGACAGTTGTACAAAAAGATGGCACAGGGGGCTTTACTCCTATGCATCGACAAAACACAGGCCGAAAAGGTCATGGCCGAGGTACACGATGGTGAGAACGGCCCGCATATGAATGCCCATATGCTAGCTCGAAAAATTGCCAGACTCGGGTACTATTGGAATAGCATGGAAACCGACTGTCAGTTATATGTCAAGCACTGTCACAACTATCAGATTTTCGACAACGTCCAGCATATGCCGTCATCCCTATTATATACTATGACATCACCATGGCCATTTTCAACATGGGGAATTGATATAATCGGGAAAGTGAACCCTTCCGGGACGGGAGGTCACTGCTTTATTCTAGTGGCTATTAACTATTTCACTAAATGGATCGAAGCCGAGTCATATCGTGTCTTGAACGCCAAGCACGTTGCAAAATTTATCCAAGATAAAATTATATGCCGATACGGGATCCCGCACGAATTCATAAGTGATCACGGGACCCATTTCCAAGCCGAAACCGCTACTTTGCTAGCAAAATATAAGATTCAAAGGCATACATCTTCGCCTTACCGTCCCCAAACAAATGGAGCGGTAGAAGCAGCTAATAAAACAATTGTCACCATACTTAAAAAGATGGTTGATAATTACCGGGATTGGCCCGATAAAATCCCTTATGGGGATACCGGACCTCAATTCGCACTGCAACCGTAGCAACTTCGTACTATCTGACATATGGGATAGAGGCAGTCCAGCCGGTCGAGCTTGAAGTACCATCTCTAAGGATTTTACTCGAAAGTCAGGTGCCTGAAGCAGATTGGGTCCAAGCCCGATACGATTCGTTGATTCTTCTGGATGAACGACGATCCCGAGCTCTCAACAATATCAAGATATATCAAAAAAGGATAAAACGGGCTTTCAACAAAAGGGTTAGGCCCAGAAATATCAAAGAGGACGATCTAGTCCTAAAATCTGTCCGGGCTTTGCTACCAGTCGACCCAAGGGGAAAATTCAAACCTAATTGGGCCGGACCATATCTAGTAAAGAAGGTTTTATCAGGAGGAGCAGTACTGCTGACAGACTTGGATGGGAACGAATTTGTCAACCCAACCAACTTGGACCAGTTGAAGCGCTACTACCCCTAACCTTATCTCAATGTCATATGCTAAAAGTTTATCTTTTTTTACAAAAATTTCAAAAATTAAGCAAGTCAATGAGTTAGGATTACTGATCCTACTGTCGCACATCTCGAACTAATAGTCTTGATGTATTTCGAAAATTGCAAAAATCTATGTCTGAACTACGGTCGGTTTGATTCCACTAATCGTGGATACGTAGGCAACCCCTCAAAAGGGTACAACCACTGCAATAACGAAAAGACAGGAACGGTTTTCACTAATATGTCTTTTATTATTTAAAAAAAAATGCCTCACGCAAAAATAAATCACACAAAAGTCACACAAAAAATAGTAGTAATACTTAAATAATAAAATTTAGGAGACTACTCGTACATTTTTCCCTTCCCCTTATCTTTCGGGTCACGCGGATCCCGAGGCCGACGAGGTGGGGGCGAACGTTCCCTAATCACAAGTGGAACTTCCTTTACTCGAACCCGCTTCTTCGACTTTGGTTTCTCCTGCACCGGTTCGATCCGAGCTCGTACGTGCTCGGGAAGTCTATCCGAGGATCAAGTCGGTCCTTAGCTGCCAGTCTTGGACCGAGTCTCCTTTCTAAGTCCGTCTGGGGGCTCATCTTCCCCCATGTACCTTTAGTGCTGGACCCTTTAGTCGAAGTCTTAGCCTTCCCTTTCTGGCCTGACATCAGTCGAACCATGGTAGCCGGGGTGTCGCCATCATCAAAGAAACCTCGATTATCTTTAGCCTGTTCTCGGCGCAGCAAGTCAAAGGCTTCATCAGTCTTTAAAGCAGCACGGGCTTTAGCAGAATCTGCCTGAGTCCACTTCGTATAAGAATCTGATACCCAGATCGAGGGAGAAGCTTTAGAAATGGGCCAAGTGTGCTGGGTATACCATCTTTGCGCCCAAATGTCACACATCACGTCCGTTAGCTGAGTAGATTCACTCACGGCCGCCTCGATTTCCGGGATTCTTTGGGCCCGACCATATTGCCTAAGTATGCGATCGGGATAAAGATGAATCGTCTGCCTAAAAGATAAAATCAGTTGATAACGGGCCCTATCTCACAATTCTAACCCAGTCCAGACGTAAATGGGCCACCAAGGTACGGTCCAACGGATCAATGGGCCTCCATGGAAAGACAACAGCTCGTCCCAGAATCTTTGGGTAGTAAGACGAGAAAAGTCAACGGTCCGTCTTCTTGTCATCACTTGATTCAGGCGATATCGGCTTACATCTAGAGGAGGATCCAAGATCGATAGCCTCTCAAAAAGCCATAGCTGAAAAGTCAAAATTGCGAAAAGTCAAAGTGGTCAAAAAAAAAATCACAAAAAAAAAAAATCGAAAAAAAGCGAAAAAAAACGGGAAAATCGAGAAAAACCGCGGAAATCGCGAAAAAATCGAAGACCGAAAAATCGGAAATTGAAAAAAATCAAAAAAAATTGCGAAAATCGAAAAAAATCAGCCTACCTGTAGAAGACGGGTGCTACCGGACAGCCTGATCGATGGATCCCTCTTACGATTATCTAAGCCTTGGATAATCTCCCCAGTAATCAGCCTAGCTGGGCTATGCTCTATCTCCATTTGATCCGCTACAGCGAGAAGTCTAACATGGCCCATACAAGATAGCCAATCCATATGGCCTTCAAAAACATAGACATGAAGCATGCAAAAAGTAAGGACCTACGGCTATATGCCGGCCTGGCCCGAACGTCATTTGGATTCATGAATTTTTCAGCCAGGTCGATCAAAGAGACTGTATTTCCTTCCAGCATGCGGGACACCTCCATATGAGAAAGCCCTAAAAATTCTCTTAATTTTCTCCTTGGATCATGAACTGAAAAAGGGATGGCAGGACGAAGAATGGGGTTCCACCCTCCCACAACAGCTATTTCCTCAGGAAGGGGACAGATTTCGCCCCGAGGAAACCTAAAAACATGATAAGTATCATCCCAATAGGACAGGCAAGCATCCAAAAAGTGACGATCCACTTGCATCTGGCGGATTGTGGACAGCTGGGTAACGCCATTCTGATTCAAAATAACTTTATCCGCATCCCTGAAAAATCGGGACCAATCTTGCAACATTCCAACTAATCGATCAATACCCATGATGAATTTCTGAAAAGAAGAAATTAGTTTCTCAAGGCTTGATTTTTTCTTTTGAAGGGAGAAGAGGATCGTGTAAATTATGAATAAATTGTGAGCAGGGAGAGGATATTTATAGCATGAAATCAGATTCTCCTCCTCACTTTGGGATTCCTAATCCCAAGGGATTTAGCATACAGGCCTTTTTCCTAGGATCTAGCTAAGTCATCCTGAGCATTCCTATTCCTTCTCAGAGTCAAAATACCTTATTTCAAAAATCCTTCCAAATTCAAAATTTCAAAAAAAATCCTCTTCAATTTTTTATTCCCCAGCACGAGTCATTTCTCCTAAAAATGTGTTATATGCAAACTCTGCATAAATCATTATATAGGACGACTCAAGCAAAACCGTGCAATCAACTCCCCAGCGGCATAGACTTATACGACAAGTCCGATTCCCCACGGAGTATCATTGTCAACTCAGGTACATTTCTAGTCTCCGGCCGGCGGGCCCTTTACGCAGGTCTAATGGACCTTAAACGACCCGACCGGAAGTCTGCCAGGTTTTAATCTTTGATTGACCTGGTAGCTACTCTGACTTTCGTCTTGTCCAAGCCTCAGTCAGAGTGGGGGCTCTGTAGACACCCACATTTTGACCGCCAGGTGTCTATAGCAGTTTCCGACAAACACCCGATGATGATCGGACGCAAACGTGCTTTAAATACTCAGAAACGGGCTCAAAATCATTGGCATTTGGCTTGGGCTCATTATGGAGTACATATCTCACAAAATCAACCTCAAAATCAGGCCCAGTGGGTCGTTTCGAGTCAAATAAGACTAATTTGGGTTGATTCCGACACCAGGGGTAAAACCGTCTTTTAACGACCGAGTCAAAACCCGTCAAAAATTTTCCCGAGGTACGTGAGTCAGCCGTGATACCTCACACGGCTGATTCGAACTCTAATCCTACGAAAAATCAACTACAGAAAATATTAAACAAATACGTTTAAGGATGGAATTCGATCTCAAGTAGGAATCCTATCTGAAAACCGATTCAAACACCCGACCGAGTGCAAACACTCGGCCGAGCAGCCCTCTACCAGCCGGCTCCCTTTCTTCCTTCACAAGAAAGCGGAATCCTCATTCCTTTCGAACTCTTACGTTTCCTATCTTAAACGGTAGTTCAAACTCTCCTAGCCAAGGTCGGGAACTCCCTATAAATAGCCTCTTGCATACAACACTTTCAAGGATCAGAGAAAAACATCATCAAGAAATCAGAAAATATCATATCATAACACAACTCGAATCAACACAATATCATCAATTATTATTCATTATCATACACACTTAGCATCGAGAAACCGATATTACAAATCCGAAGGAAACCGGCCCGATACCGGACACCCTTCACTCGTCACGCCCGAACCAAACCACCACCAACTCACTGACATCCGCTCGACGCTCTTGTGCCCAAGCCACGTCCCGACGCGGCCCGATCCGAGTACACAGAAGCATGTAGGTTGAGGGTGTAACAAAACCCGATTTCTCTTCTTCTTCTTTCTTCCTCCTCGGCCGTCTTATTTTTTATGGGTCGGTCGTCGCTTTTTTTATTTTCTAATATCGATATTATTAAAAAAATATTTTCATATATCGAACATTCTTAAAAATATGATATCGATTTTCTATAATCGAATATTGTATCAAAAAGAATTATATTAAGATCTCGATGATTTTAAAAATCGTTACATCTTTTTTTCGTTCAAACTTCTTTTTACAAAACTTTTTTTATTCATTCCGAATATTCGATATCGATTTCATAATCGAATATCGGATACGACGAATATCGAAAACATAAATCGAATACAAATTAATTCATATTTTGTACGCGATTTATCAAAATTAGCAATTTCGAACAAAAAATAAAAACCGGGACATACCCGCACGCGAGTCGCGCCACACCCAGGCGACTCGCGCACAGGCCTGAAACCCGAATCTTTTTTTAGCTTTTTCGTTCATTTTATTTTATTATTCTACGAAACGATTTCAAAATTTATATATTTTCTAAAACTATTCGAAGTATTTGATATTGATTTCGTAGTCAATTATCGAATATAACGAATATCGAAAATATTAGGTCGAGTGCAAATTATGCGGTATTTGTACGCGATTTAATAAAAGCATCGAATTTTCAAAAAACTGCTTTCGAAATCAGACCGACACACGACTCGCCGGCATCCCAGGCGAGCCGCGCGGCCGGCTGCCACGACGCGCCTTTCTCTTTTTTTATTATTTTTCGAACTTCGTTTTTTATACAAAACAGAGTTTTAGCAATATTTTTCAGATTTCGATTAATATTTATTTTCTCGATCTCGTACATTTATTTTATTTGCTATATTATTATTTACAAATCGATACTAACTCGTTTGTTTATCTTGTAGCAAATTCATTCTTTTTTCATCGTTTGTTTTATTATACTAAAACGAATCTCACATGCTAAATTCAACTTTGACGTTAATTTTTCATGCATTAAACCGACTTAGCAACCCATTCAATTCCTCGCATGTTTAGGAAAACAATGTTTGCATATCATTCATCGTATTACTAACGCGCGTATTAAAACATCATTCGATATCCTAGTAGAGGCCGCTAATGTGCGGGCGGGGTTGGGTGTTCTTAGTGAACTTCCCAACACGTACCCTCACCCCTTACTCAGAACCGTGGTTTCCGGATGTCCGAATCCATTGGCAACGAGAGTCATTCAATATACGATTAACCGATCAAGTCGGCATCGGTATCGAACTGCAAAGGGACGAGCCCAATAAACTCTAACATCGAAAATGGACCGTATTTTGTATACGGCCCACTACGACATAGAGTGGGCTCGAACGGTTCCGAATAACCATAAAATTCGGTGGCGACTCCAACTTCGATTTAAATTTCAATTTGATCATCTCATATGAAGATTCATTCGCCTCCACAAACCCGCGCGTGGCCGCGTCGGGGTGGACCTATGTCATGTCCACACTTAGGGCGCACGTTCCACGGGCACAAATCATGGAGGCCCTTCATCAGCAACACCCTGAAAAGCCACGCCCCTCCATTGAAATGATATATAATATGGGGGTGAAAACGAGGGCCGTGGCAAGAGAAGGTAGGAATACCATAGAGCAGATGATCATACTAGCACGTTGGGGGAGGTACGCCCATTTTATCAGCGAGAACGACTAAGAGCGAGGTTGAACGTATATTCATGGCTCACCCCGAGTCCGTGAAAATGTTCCGTACGTAGTTTCACGTTGTCACTATGGATTCGACATACAAGACAAACATGTACGATATGAAATCAGTTGAGATGATTGGGGTAACACTGTTGGGAAACCTTTTGTGATTCCCTATTCCCTCCTTCGATTTGAAGACAAGTTGTCCTACATTTGGATGCTCCGTAAGCTGAAGCTGCTCATTGGTGACAACGTACCGAATGTCATTGTCATGGACCATGATTTGACGTTGACGGGGGGCAATCCCGCACGTGTTTCCATCTCCGCAGAACCATAACCTGCTCTGTACATGGCACATATCGAATTGTGTGGAAACACGTGCCTTGTTCAGGCTAGGGCGTAAAGATCGAGCAGCAAACTTCATGCAAGCAGTATGGTACCCTTTCTTATATTCGAACAGTATCCCAGATATACAAAGGAAATGGGCTAATATGAGGCAGAAGTGGTTCATGTCCGGAATTCCGCAGTACATAGCTGATACTTGGTATATTTCTATTCGGAATTGGAATCACGCGATCACAGATCGAGTCCTCCATTTCAGCAACAGCACCACATCCATCGCCGAGTCTGAACATGCAGCCTTAGCTTGAAGAAGGATCTTGGCACGGCTACGGCTACCTTAGATCGCTTATTCGAGAGGATTGACAAGCTACTTGGTCGTCAACATTCAAAATTAAGGAAGAAATAGGAAAACTCCCGTAAGAATCGATTATCTGATTTGTCTCCGATTTTTAGTAACTTGAGACTCCAGGTTAGTCGTAAGGCACTGAAGAAGCTAATGGGGGAACTGACGAAGATGCACGAGTTGGTTGATCGGGTTTTTGACGACTGCAGTTGTGTTTTGAGGACATCCCTAGGTTTGTCGTGCGCGTGTCAACTTGCTGGGATGCTGGCGCAGGGTTCTCGGGTGAAACTGACCGATGCGCATGTATTTTTGGAGAACGCTCGACTACAACGGGGAAGAAGCTATGCCCATCAGCGATAGTTTCTAACTGGACGGGTTGATTGACGAGATTCGCCAGAGCGATCCGAGTATGTGGCAGCCTTACGTTGACGTGCCAAGTTTAGCCTTACATCCCATGCGGTTTATTGAGACCAATCCAGTTTCAATCGGCAGAGGATGACATTGTTGGAGCATATTCAGTCTCCCCTACATGGACTTGTGTACTTGTCCTACGGTGACAGAGGTGTTCAGGCGGCCATGTATCGTATAGGTACAATGTGCCCCGGTTCGGTTGGCCAAGCGCACTATCTCCACGACATTGATTTATTCGGTTTTGTCATAATCAACAACTGGGTTATATGTCGACTATCGTCTAACTTAGAGAGTGTTACCTACTACCCATTGCGGGACATGCCAGGTAAACATGTACCATTTGGCGTAATGTGGATAATGCACCTTGAGCGTGATCACTAGATTACGTTGAGAAGGGAAAATGATTGTCTGATGCCTCCTACGCATCTCTTATAGGAGAACTGGCAAGATGGTAGCACAATACATTATCCTTCGATTTTTCAGGCGCGTCTAGACAAGTAGGAGAAGAAGTGGAAAGCGTAATTCCCGAAGCCTCCAAATTATGTTGACCAAGGGGGTCGGGACAACCATATCAACATCCCAGACGAGGATGACCAAGGTGCAACATCGAATTCGGGCGCTGGGTACAACAGTGGTTACACGACAGAGAATCAGTTCTTCGATTTCAACCTCTTTGATTACTAGAAATGTAAACTACGTACGTAAATTATTTACTTAGTAGAGTGTTGTATATTTTAGTATGTTTTGTAGTTCGGATAGTAGGTTATGATTATTTACTTAGTAAATTATTTACGTATGTAAATTATTTTAGTATTATTTACTTAGTAGGTCTTTGTACAATTAATTCCAGTGATAGTAATTTTGCGCATCGAACTTGTGATTCATGAAAATCTAAATTTAATACCGAATGTCTGAGTGTACTAATAAATAATACTTCCTCCGTTCCAATGAATTAATTATTTGCCTTTGCTTTTGGCACCAAGGGTAAGTGATCCAATGAGGAATTGACATGTGGAGCCAATGGTCAAATTACATATAAAAAACATTCCTAAAATAGAAAGGCAAACAATTCATTGGGATGTCCCAATATGGAATAGGCAAACAATTCATTGGAACGGAGGGAGTACAAATCATCCAAAGATGAACCAGAAAAGAATATTCAACACAACATAAAATTCAAATTAAACAATCCATCATTCAGCAAATTACATATAACCACTGATCGATCAACTCCGACCCCGTTTCCCGTCACGTCTGGGTGGCTGGTCACCCGGGTGTGGAAGAACGGGCATGTACGACTCCATGAGCTCGTCCAAGTACGCTAGTCAGGAATCATTCTGGAAGTGTTGGGTTGCGGAGAAACGCTGCATCAACGAAACTACGACCTGAAACAAAGTGGACAAAATTAATATACGTAAATATATTCGTAAATAAATATTTGAAGAGAACGTATTTATTACGTGTTGCGACCCTCCGGACAGCATCGCTTGCTCCCGAACTTCGTCAGCGGCTGGTGGGATGATCCGTGGATGAGAAACTCTTCTATACCATGGCATGTAATCCGGAGCCACCTCCCCCGGGTAATCCATAACCCTTGGGGTAGTCCTTGGTTGAGTATGATGACCCATAAAACTCTTCCACAGATGGTCCTCGAAACCATTGGCGTACATGACACTGTAACTCTTACCGCCGTGGGCAGGACGGTGCTCCCTAGTGGGTCGGGGCATGGGTTCGGGTATGATCTGAATGTACCCTAACTGTCTCAGGACCCAGTCAGCCTAGTACGGCTCAACAATGTCCATGAAGCGCAGTGTTCCCATGAAGGCAGTACTCCGTTACAGCGTCTGCGCACGGTGAAGAAAAGGCTCCCAAGTGACACAATCTGCTGTGAGCTGATCCAGTGCTCTTCGGTACTCCAACACCTTTCTCTCCTTCACCGCTGGTTTACTGACACCAACCAAAGCAGTCGCACGTGGAGAAGTCAGCTAAATCTGGTGGGGTACGCCTGGCCTAAAGTCTGGGAGGTACTCATATATCTAGACCTGAGCAACGTCCAAAAAACCGCCAATAATTCTGGTGCACTCTGCCCTCGTAGCCATCCGCAACTGCCTGTACAGGTACACCAATGTACCAGCACCCCATGCGAAACCGGGAACAGCCGCCACATTGTTCCTCAGTGGAAAGACAGACGAACGAATACGATCGCTAGACTTATCGACGAAGAGAAACTCCCCTAGAAACGTGACCAAATACCCCTGCATAGTCTGCTCTGTGGTCCTAGTACCCATGATCTCATGGATGGCCCTCTCTAGTACATCACCGCTCTTGTAAGTTGTAATGGGTGCAGACGATTCGGGCATGGGCTATTTCAGCTGCTCATCACTCCGACCGAAGAAGTTCGTCACAGCGAGCGGCCATCCTATCAGCTAGTCCCCCCGTATCGTTACGGAAGACACACGACTCACCCTCGATAGGGAGCCCTAAGATCCTAGCAACATCGTGCAGCATAATCGTCATCTCCCCAAACGGCATGTGAAATGTGTTCGTATCAGGCTGCCACCTCTTAACGAACGCAGTAATAAGCAGTACGTCCAAATGGGGTAGAACGCACGCTCGTAGATGGATCAGACCAGCCTCCCGGATGGCAGCCACTAAGGGCTCAAGGATATCATAAGGACCCAACTCCCTAACAAGCCTAGGACGATGATAGACATTCAGCATCGTCGGTGGCGTCCCTGGATAAGACCACATACAATCTGCGCGAAACGTGACCACCAAAGCTCGGGATCACCACCTGATCAACAGGACCTCCGGGGCTAATCCATGCAGATGCCAAGAAGTGTCCTCCCGCGTACCCTGGCCGGCTCTCGTGCTCGAAGAACCAACGCTCCCCTGCAACCGACCATCCGGTCCCTTCTTATATAGAACAGCCCTACCGCTCCTCTGTGTGTCAGCGTCTGGCTGCTCCTCTTCTTCGTCGGGGTACTGTGGGATGTCATCCGAAAGATCGTACTGCATCTCAATCGCGTCAAACTCCACGTCTAGGCCGCCAGTCTGAAACGACCTATACTCGTCGGGGACACCAGCGTTCCCGGTACCCTCCCGATATGAAAACGAAGAACAAAAGACCGTGTCCCTCCCCCAGACGAGCTCCTACCCTCCACCTGCGCAACCGATGTCTGTAATGGCTCTGTGGTAGCCGATGCCTATAGTGGCCAAGTAGGTGGCTGTCGCGCCCTACCTCTAGCGTGCGTCGAAGCCGTGATAACCTTACCGTCGATCCGGCTACCCCCAACCTTACCCTTCCCCTTATCAGCATCTACTTTTGATAATATGACGCGATAAAGAAAATTAAGTTAATTGTTAATAATATTAAAATTTCACGTTATTATCATTGAAAAATGAAAATAAACTAAACGGATTGTTAATAATATTAAAAATTCATAATATTATCATTTTGTATTATCATAATATTCAAAATTCATAATATTAACACTCGAGCCACAAATTGGAACTTAAATATACGTATTTATTGAAAAATGAAAACAAACTAAACGTATAACGTCGTATAATACTCGTACGATTTCATATTAAAAAAAAATGCAAATTACCGTATGACGTCAATCTTTGACGCTATATCGACCAGAATAACATCAAAAATTGACGCCATATCGACCAGAATAACATCAAAAATTGACGGCATATCGACCAGAATAGCGTCAATTTTTGACGTCATACCGGCCAATATAGCGTCAATTTTTAACGCTATTCTGGTCGATATGGTGTCAAAAATTGACGCTATTCTGCTCGATATGACGTCAATTTTCGACGCTTTAGAGGTTTTCGTGTTTTTTTTTTCAAAAATTCTTACAGAAATCAATGAAAGGAACGACTAAAATCGAATACGTCAAATCGTAACAACTAAAATCGAATACACCAATGATTATTTAACCACATGCTAGCTACAGAGAGCCTAAACTATCAACATAATCACAATTATAATGAAACTAATCGAATCACTTACAAATTTAAAGTACTAAAAAATCAATATATACTTACTTGACTAAGGATTAAGTGAAGTGGAGTGGAAGTGGAAGCAGTTTTATACTTAAGAAACGGTTTTTTTTAAGGAATTAGTTTAGAGAGAGAAAGAAGTGAGAGTGAATTATGAGAAACAAGAGGGGGTTTATATAGAAATTTCCTAAAAAGATTCCCGAGTTTTATTGAGACAAGTGCCTCTAAAATCGTAAAAAATTATCAAAACCGTAATCTTAAAGTAGTCGGGAAATAATAATTAGATTAATTAAGTAAAATAATTAATATCGTTAATCATAATTAAAGAAGGGCAAAAGGGTAAAATCACGTATAAAACGCCGATGACCTAGTTGAAATGCCGACGACCTAATGTAGTAGATACCAAAAGGGGTCAAACAAGATACTCCCCCCGTTTAAAATTTTTCGCCCCATAAATTTTGCACAAAAATTAAGAAATATGGATAAAGAGATAAATGATGATGGAAATTTGATGACTAAGCACAATGACTCATCAAAATTAACGGACAATGCTTAATATAAGGGCAAAATATGTAAATAATAGAAAAACATAAGGGTAATGTGGTAA
This sequence comes from Agrostemma githago, assembly GCA_958450325.1. Classification (NCBI taxonomy): domain Eukaryota; kingdom Viridiplantae; phylum Streptophyta; class Magnoliopsida; order Caryophyllales; family Caryophyllaceae; genus Agrostemma; species Agrostemma githago. The sequence continues at coordinate 17,814,233 of OY288254.1, read as the reverse complement.
TATACATAGAACAAATAAGGAAAGTAGAGAAATGGGGCAACAAATTAAAACTTGCCAAATAAAGAATACAGGGTAAAAATTAAAAAACGGTGGGAGTAGAATATAAGGGGGCGTTTGATTGAGAGGTTATAGGAAAGGGAGGGAATAACATCTTTTATTTCTTTTGTTGTTGTTTGATTTAACTTTTGTGCATTCTGTTTCCCCTCTATATTCTCTCCGATACTCATCTATCTTCCTTTCCTCATACCCCTAGGGTTTGGATTTTGTTTCACCACCCACCACTACATAGCATGAATTATTTGTTTATCACCATAACAACCCACCACCATAAAAACACCACCACCACCGATGTCATCACTACCGCTACCCCGACACCATCACCACTGATAAGTGTTGTTTGTAGTGCCTATTTGTTGTGTTTGGTCCCGGTTTCTCTTGTGAAATCGCTTTTTGGAGCGGTTTCTGGGCTACTTATGCTTCTTCTAGTTCGTTTTAGGTTCCCAAGACCATTCATGCAGAATTGGAACGATTCCGACTCGTTTCCTACACATTTGGAGCCAACGAAGAGAAGGAACGATCACTCGGTGCCTTAGATTAGATCCCGAGACCTTGGGACCCATTCCCGAGCCCCTTAGACTCGATCCCAAGCACCGAGAATCGATGAGAAGCCCATGAGAAGCATGAAGGGACCTTTATGATCATATTGGAGGCCTACAAGACCCTTCCCGGGCGGGAAGAGTAGCCTTCCCGGTCGGGAAGGAGTGCACGAAAACAACAGCCACTGATGGGCCATCTCGACCGGGAAGGAAGCTTCCCGACCGGGAAGGATGACCCATCCCGACCGGGATCATTCCTTCCCGACCGGGAAGGAGCAGCTGCAGCTCGTGACTCTTCTTTTCTTCTCCTTCACTCTTGTAACCTTATAAATACTCTCCCTTTGTATTGTTTAAGCATCTTAGACTCCTCTACATTATTCTAAACCCTAGATAGACTTCCTCCTCTCATTAGCTTAATCTTTCCTTAAACTTTTATTAATCTTAGATTAATCCTAGTAATTAGTCTTGTATTAAGGGGATTCTTGAAGACTCATCCAAGATTGACAACCTTGGGAGATTTATTTGGGTTTTTATTATTAATACAAGTTCTTATCTTTTCATCTTCTTTTAAGTAGGTATAATCTTCTTATTCTCTTTACTCTTAATCCTTGTTTAATCTTTCAAGTTTCAATCTTTGATTATTGTTCTTGTTCTTGATAGTTTCATTATGGATGTTTGGATGTTTATGTTGTTTCCTCTTATTATTGTTAGTATTAGTTTGAATATGAGTGAGTAGACTCTTTGTGGGGTTAGAAGGGGGATTAAGTGTCGATTATGGGTAATTAGGGTTTGATTAAGGGTAAAGATGAATCCTTTGTTACTAGTCACATGTTGAGCACACTATGTGTTTGTTGAATTGCTTGTTTGAGTTGTAGTGGCCATTCTTCTCATGCTTGTTTTCATCTTATCATTGTGTAATTTATTTGTGGTTGAATCCTTGTGTAATGGGTAAAATCTTGCATGAGTATTCGGGTTTAGTCTTTGACACGAGAGTGCGGACTTAGGCTTTGACGCGAGAGCGCGGACCGACCTTAGTAACTAGGTGAATCCTACACCCTTGACCTCCCAATCATCCTACTACACTTATGAACCCAACCTAACCCTACTCCTTCCCATATTTGATTTCTCCATCTTCATTAGCAATCATTCTTCTATTTCATTGTTTCTATTTAGTTTTTAGTTAATCGTTTTAGTCCTTGTTATACCTAGTTCATTGTTAGTCTAGTTTCACCCCTTTCCATCATTATAGTTACTCAATTCTCCTTCTCTTTGTGTTGTTTTAGTAACTTAGCCTTGTTTTTGAGTAGACCATAGTCTAGACACCCCATTACCATCTCCGTGGATATCGACCCTACTTACCCTAGCTACGTATTAGGTCTAGTTGGTTGTAACTTGATCGGTAGGACCCACGACAAGCCCTCCCATCAATTTGGCGCCGTTGCCGAGGATGGTGCATGTTTAGACTTAGTTTACTTATTAGCTTGACTTAGTTACCCATCTTGTGTTCTTCTTCTATCCATTGTGCATATTTTTTAGTCTTTTTCTTGTTTTTATTGCTTTCTTCTCTCTTTGTCTTCCGTTGTGCTCGTTTATTGTCTTTGCCTAGTGCTCATAAAGCACTAGGTGTTCTCACGTTTGTTCAAGTGTGTAGTGCATGCCTAGGAGGAGAGGTGACTTCTTTCTCTTCAATCCAGATCCGGAAAGACCCTTTAGAGCCTTTCGCCAACGAACGATTGATCGGGTTAGAACCTCTCAACCGAGTACTAGCAATACCATTGAAGAACAAGCTCAAGGATCCGACTTGAACGAAACACCTCGAGAAACGGCCGAAGGGAATTTCATCAATCCTTTTGGTACTTCTAGTCACTCTTCTCAACCTAGTTCTCCTTCTACATCTACATCAACACCATCTACACCATCATCTCCTGCACATCCCAATGCCTAAGTTCTCTTCTCATTCAACCTTTACGGAAGACGTTTTGCCCGATCCAACCGCTTTACCGGCCGCATATACCGGGAATTTTGTGGCAAAAATGCCATTTATCCAATTGGTTGAAAGAAGTCAATTTAGTGGGTTACCAACCGAAGATCCTCATCAACACATGGAAACCTTTTCGGACTATTGCGATGCTATCTCACAACCGGGAATAACCCAAGACCAAATCCGGTGGGTATTATTTCCCTTCTCTTTGATCGGCAAGGCTAAGCAATGGTTCAAAGGTTTAGATAAGGCGGCTCTCGGTATTGACACTTGGAAGAAGCTAACCTTAGCATTCTACCAACAATTTTATCCACCGGAGAAGACCAATCTATTGAGAGCTTCAATCACGGGATTTCAACAACGTGATGAAGAAAGTCTCTATGAATCGTGGGAAAGGTTCAAAGCCTTGATCCGTTCTTGTCTTCACCATGGTTTATCACAGTGGTTCCTTGTTCAATAGTTTTGGAACGGGTTATATGAAGATTCAAGGGCCATACTCAACATGGGATCTAATGGAACGTTTACCGAGGTAGATGATGACCAAACTTGGTCAAGAATTGAGGAGATGACGGTACACAACTTTCAATACTCAAGGCCTAGGAAGGCGAATCGAGGGGGAAGGCACGAGATCGATGCCATTACACAACTCAGTATTGATCTTGTAGCACAATTAAAAACTCACATGGAAACTATTGACAAGAAGCTCCAAAGCCATTTTGATCAAGGTCAAAGCACAAGTGCCTCCCACCAACATTCAATGCAACAAGTCAATGCTTTGGGAGTTGTACCTCCTACATCTTATTATGGGATATGCGAGATTTGCGGGATATTTGGACATGAACCTCAACATTGTCGAGGTAGTATTGAGCAAGTGAATGCCTTTCAAGCATTCAAGCAAGGTGCCCCATACTCTAACTTCAAGGCTAAAAATGTGCCGAATCCTCACATGTTCCAAGCTTCCCATCAAGCTTCCCAACAACAATCTCTACAACAACACCGTCCCATCTATGTTCCACCTCCGTTAAGGGACAACAACCAAGGCTACCAAGGTTATGTAGGCAACCAAAGGCCTTTCAACAACTTCCAACAACAAAACCAAGGTGCCTTTAGCAACAATCAAGGGTTCCAAAATCAAGGAAACTTCAATCATCAAGGTGGTTTCCAAGGGAACCAACACTCCCAAGGACATCAAAACCACAATCATGGTAACTCTCAACGCCTTAATCAAGGCAATTCTCATGGGTTCCAAGGGAACTTTCAACAACAACAAGGGTCTCAAGGTACTCAACAAGAAAGCAAGCAAAGGAGCCGGTCTCCAATTCATGATTATGGCATTCCTCTAGCCATCACCAACACTCCTCATAACCAACAATCTCCCCCTCGGGATTTCGACATGCAAAAATCAATGTTGGATATGCAAAGGAGTAATCAAGAAATGTAAAGAAGTCAAATGGAGATGCTAAGAAACCAACAAGAATTCTTTTCTCATCTTCAAAGAGAGAACATAGCAAGAGATACTCATATGAAGATGCTCGAAACCCAACTAGCTCAAGTTGCTTCGGGTAGTTCTTCAAGGCAAAAGGGACAACTACCTCCTCAAGGTGAACCGACGAAATTTGAATACGTGAATGCTATTACCTTGAGGAGTGGTGCATCTTATAACTCCCCCTTATTCCCTAATGAGCAAGAAACCATGAAAGAAATTGTATCTCCATCTCAAGACAATGCAAGTTTGGGAAATCTCATGGAGAAGCAAGTCTTGTGGGAGGTTGAGAAACCCCATGAAGACAAGCTTCCCCCACCCCAAGAGAAATACAAAGGAAAGAGGAAAATGTCAATTGAAAAGTCCAACCCTAATGAGCAAGACAAGATACACATCAAGTTGCCATTCCCAACAAGGCAAATGAAGACCAAGATGGATGTTCAATATGACAAGTTCCTTGATATTGTGAAGAAGTTGGATGTGAGCATCCCTTTTACCGAGCTACTTACCCAAGTCCCGGCATATGGAAGATTCATGAAAGAAATCTTGGCTAGGAAGAGATCCGTTGACAAGGAAGTGACCATAGCGTTCTCAAGAGAGGTGAGCGATCTCATTCAAGGCTCTACACTTCCTAAGTTAAAGGATCCGGGTAGTTTCTCAATCCCGTGCACCATAGGGAACTTGAAGATTAAAAGGGCATTATGTGATTTGGGTGCAAGTGTAAGCATTATTCCTTACTCAATTTGTGAGCGACTTGGGATGAAAGAGCTTAAGTGTACTTCTATTACACTCCAAATGGCCGATCGTTCGCTTAATCGACCACTAGGAATGTTAGAAGATGTGCCACTACGAATAGGGAAGTTCTTCATTCCGGTCGATTTCCTTGTGCTTGATATGCCGAAGGATGCTATCACTCCCATTATCCTTGGGCGCCCATTTCTACATACCGCTGGTGCGATGATTGATGTAAAGAATGGTAGGATCACATTTTAGCTAGGCGACGAGAAGCTCGTGTTTGACCTCTAAGGCAACACCTCGCCTACTAATGATGAATCGTGTAATATGATCCACGCCATAAAAGACATCGATCTAGGGGATGAGTCGGGTGAAAGCTTGAAAGACAACTTGTATGGAATTGAAGATGATGATTCCGAGCTTGGGGCGGATGAATGCCCATATCATGAGATTGAAGACAAGTCGGTTAGCAAGAAGAAGGTTGAGCCTCCCTTCGGGCCTTGTGAAGATGAATGGTCGTTTGGGTATATACCGAAGGATCGAAAGTACAAGTTCAAGCCATTGAACTTAGTATATCGGGATGCCCCAGGAACCTCTAGACAAGGTTGTGAAGAACCTTGGAGTGTGGATTGGTATTCCACTAGCTTGATCGAAGATTTCTCGAGAGCCTTCGATTTGTTGCTTCGTGCCCTTGATGGCGATGGAGTTATTCATGATGTTGTTGAAAAAAAAAATGAAGAACCCCCATCCTTGGTTTGACGGAGTTCCAAAAGAATCGTCTTATTGTATATATCTCTTTCTTATTCTTTTGAGCTTTGTGAAATCCTTGTATTTTGGTATTTTGATGAGCGATGTGACGGAGGGATTTTGATGATGTTTATTGAGTTCATTTGATAGGTTATAGTGAAGATGAAGTCTTGAGTGAGTAGTTGATGATAGAAGCTTGGAGCTTGGGCTAGGAAGTGGGTTTTTGAAGCTTTTGACAAGCTTTTGGGGACGAGATTCTAGGTCTCATTGTATTGGTGGCCTTGTGGGTGAAGCTATTAACAATATGAAGGGTAGGAAGACTCTTCCCGACCGGGAAGGAACCATCCCGACCGGGAAGAAGTCCATCCCGACCGGGAAGGATGTCATTCCGATCGGGATGAGTGTGCTGAAAAATGGGTTCTCTGGAGTGTGATCCCGACCGGGATCAAGTTCATCCCGACCGGGAAGGAGCCATCCCGACCGGAAAGAAGTCCATCCCGACCGGGATGGTGCCCAGCTCCTCCTTTTGCCTCCTCTTCGACATTTGAGCCCACCCAACCACCTTATACCCCCTCCCAACCTCCCTACCTATCCTTGCACCTATCATATGACCCCTACACTTCATATACATACATTCATCTCATCTTCTCTTCACTACATATCGAGTTTCACCTCAAATCCCACCTCCTTATACCATTGCAAGCTTAGTACTTCAACCATGCAACCATATCGAGAAGGAAGAGGAATAACAATGACGAAGACTAGCTATGTGCCGATATCGAACATTGAGATGATAGAGTGAGTGAGTTGCTAACCGATTGGTACGGCAACTATCCTTTCTTTTCCGTCTTTTATTGCTTGTTTCCCTTTGTTTGTTCCCTTCCACTTTTTTGTGTCATGGTGGCCCTCGGGGCCTTGGTAGTCATTGCTCTCGACTCTCGATGACGTGACTACATCGAGAGTCATTTCAAAATCCAAATTTGCAAGAATTTTCAATTTTTCTTTGATTTCCCTTTTTTTTTTTTAGGATTTAGTCGGATTCGGGCGGAATCCGGGCTAGGTGACTTGATTACACCTAGTCCTCCCCTCCCATTTCCTTTTATTTCCTTCTTTTTATTTCTTCCCCCATCCATATCTTTTCTCGTCTCGGCCCATGGTGACTTGACTACACCCCGGCCGGACACATTCCCTCTTCTTCACCTTTATTTTTGATTTTTAGCTTTATTTTCGTAATTTATTTTCTTTTTAGTGTCTCCACACACTACCAATCGAGCATGAGGACATTGCTCGGTTTAAGTGTGGGGGAGCGATATCCTAGTGTAGTTTAGTTTTATTTTCGTAGTTTTTCCGAAAAACCTTAAAAATTCCTAAAAATTTGAAAATTTTCACCAAAATCAAAAAGATTTTCTTTTGTGTCTTTTCCTTTTGTGTCGTTGTGTCGTATATTTGTTGTGTTGTGTGTGTTTTGCCTCCCTTTTTCCTTGTAGGTCGCTTAATCTTCGTCAACTTTGGAGGGCTTTCAAGACATCTGGTAACATCATTTTATCCCTTTTTCCTCTTTGTCTCTTGTGGAGTTTGGAGGAGATTTTTGATGATGTGTGCTCGGGTGGAGCTTTGTGGAGTTTGAGGTTGATTTGGTAGCTTGTTTGGAAGTTCGGGGTGGTGTTTGTTCTCTTTGTGTGTTTGCTTTGTTTTGTTTTGTTGTCTTTGTCTCATTTTCTTTCGTTTTTGTCGCGTCTTTGTTTTGTGATGTTTAATTGTGTCTAGTGTAATAAAAGGTTTTAGAAAACCCGGTTTCGAGGCTAGTGCGCAAGTGTTCACTTTCCCTTTCTAGTGATGTGAATCGAGTCTTGGACTTTAGTCTAGTAGAATGACCCTAAATCAATAGTTTCGTTGGTCTTTTACCTTGAGTCCACCTAGTCTACTAAGGATTTACTACGGGATTTGCATTTTGACCATTATGACCACCCACAGTGTGAAAAGGCCTTGGTTGCCGAGTCCCGTTCCTTAGGTGACCATGTTCGAAATTGTCTGATTAGTCCAAGTTCTCCACCTTTTTGTGGGTTTGAAGGGAAGGCGCCATCCTGACTCACCCATTTCCCTACCTCACACACATTTTTCCACAAATAAGTTGCAAAATTGTTGAAATTCTCACTTGGTTGCAAGAATTGCCTACAATACAAGTTATATCAAAAAGGCAAACCAAGTCAAAAGAAAGAAAAAGAATAAGAAAGAAAGAAAAGAAAGAAGAAAAAGAAAAGGCACAACAATCAAAAAGAGAATACAAAAGAAGAAAAAGGAAATGGCATAGAAAATCAAAAGCCAAGTGCAAAAGAAAAGAAAAATGCCAAAAAGAAAACCATCTCACAAAAAGATTCTCCCCCTCTCAAAAATAAGCCTTTTTCCGATCGTTACCGTGAACAGCCTACCAAAGGACCGAGTCCCTAGGAAGGATGATAGCGGTAATGATCGGTCTTCCCTCATTTTGCAATCATATCCACCTTTTTACTAGGACTAGTTGGGCGATTTTGAGCATGAGACGACCCTCTTGGCTTATCGCTAAAGGGGGCGGGGTCTCACTTACCTACAGTGTCGACTAACACCGTGGTTCATCCTTTTTCCATCCCGTCGATCGTCCCGTATTACGTTCTTATAAGGTTAGGAGGAACCTAGGTAATTAAGTTACCAACGTTTTTATTGCTTTGTTGTCATACTATTAGGGTTAGGTTCATATCGGTTTGTATTAATAGCTCGGGAACGTTGTCACTTGCCTTGAGTCCTTAACCGATGCTTCTTTCACCGCTTTGTAGAGGGAAGCGGTATTTATTTCTTCTTGGGTGCAAGCGATTGCTTGTTTGTTTGTATGTTTGCTTGTTTGTGTGTTTTTGTGTCCGGTTGCATCCACAGTTTTGTCACAATACCTCACTTGCCTTGCGGAGTGCACTTTTCCTCTAAGTGTACTCACGTGAGTTGAAAGGGCGTAGGATGCGCTAAAACCGGCTCGGTTAGTAGTCTAGCTTCTTTAGTTTTTAGTTAGTTTGTGCTTACTCGAGGGCGAGTAAGGGTTAAGTGTGGTGAAGTTGATAATTGTAGTTTGTAGTGCCTATTTGTTGTGTTTGGTCCCGGTTTATCTTGTGAAATCGCTCTTTGGAGCGGTTTCTGGGCTACTTATGCTTCTTCTAGTTCGTTTTAGGTTCCCAAGACCATTCACGGAGAAATGGAACGATTCCGACTCGTTTCCTACACATTTGGAGCCAACGAAGAGAAGGAACGATCACTCGGTGCCTTAGATTCGATCCCGAGACCTTGGGACCCATTCCCGAACCCCTTAGACTCGATCCCGAGCACCGAAAATCGATGAGAAGCCCATGAGAAGCAAGGAGGGACCTTTATGATCATATTGGAGGCCTACAAGACTCTTCCCGGTCGGGAAGGAGTGCACGAAAACTACAGCCACTGATGAACCATCCCGACCGGGAAGGAAGCTTCCCAACCGGGAAGGATGACCCATCCCGACCGGGATCATTCCTTCCCGATCGGGAAGGAGCAGCTGCAGCTCGTGACTCTTCTTTTCTTCTCCTTCACTCTTGTAACCTTATAAATACCCTTCCTTTGTATTGTTTAAGCATCTTAGACTCCTCTACATTATTCTAAACCCTAGATAGACTTCCTCCTCTCATTAGCTTAATCTTTCCTTAAACTTTTGTTAATCTTAGATTAATCCTAGTAATTAGTCTTGTATTAAGGGGATTCTTGAAGACTCATCCAAGATTGACAACCTTGGGAGATTTATTTGGGTTTTTCTTATTAATACAAGTTCTTATCTTTTCATCTTCTTTTTAGTAGGTATAATCTTCTTATACTCTTTACTCTTAATCCTTGTTTAATCTTTCAAGTTTCAATCTTTGATTATTGTTCTTGTTCTTGATAGTTTCATTATGGATGTTTGGATGTTTATGTTGTTTCCTCTTATTATTGTTAGTATTAGTTTGAATATGAGTGAGTAGACTCTTTGTGGGGTTAGAAGGGGGATTAAGTGTCGATTATGGGTAATTAGGATTTGATTAAGGGTAAAGATGAATCCTTTGTTACTAGTCACATGTTGAGCACACTATGTGTTTGTTGAATTGCTTGTTTGAGTTGTAGTGGCCATGCTTCTCATGCTTGTTTTCATCTTATCATTGTGTAATTGATTTGTGGTTGAATCCTTGTGTAATGGGTAAAATCTTGCATGAGTATTCGGGTTTAGTCTTTGACACGAGAGTGCGGACTTAGGCTTTGACGCGAGAGCGCGGACCGACCTTAGTAACTAGGTGAATCCTACACCCTTGACCTCCCAATCATCCTACTACACTTATGAACCCAACCTAACCCTACTCCTTCCCATATTTGATTTCTCCATCTTCATTAGCAATCATTCTTCTATTTCATTGTTTCTATTTAGTTTTTAGTTAATCGTTTTAGTCCTTGTTATACCTAGTTCATTGTTAGTCTAGTTTCACCCCTTTCCATCATTATAGTTACTCAATTCTCCTTCTCTTTGTGTTGTTTTAGTAACTTAGCCTTGTTTTTGAGTAGACCATAGTCTAGACACCCCATTACCGTCTCCGTGGATATCGACCCTACTTACCCTAGCTACGTGTTAGGTCTAGTTGGTTATAACTTGATCGGTAGGACCCACGGCAAGTCTTTCCATCAACCACCTAGTCATCCCCGCATAAAGGGACATAAACTTACATCGAAAAGACCCACCACACTACCACCCCAACACCACCACCACCGTGATGTGGGTGGTCATTTGTAATTGTTAGTGGGATTTAAAGTTTTGTGAGGGTGAGGTTTGAAGGGTTATGAGTTTGTCTAAACGGGCCGGGGTGATCTCACTCGCTGGTGACCTCAAGATGTAGGTGATGGAGTAAATTGTGGTGGATGGTGGTGGTTTATAATGGTTGATAATGCTTGTTTTGACTTTTTTTCATTTCTATTCCCCTATAACTTTTAAACAAACAACATGGATAATCTTAATTCCACGAAATATATCCCATCTTCTTTTTGCTGATGACGATGGTTTATTCTTCACGGGGAGTCACAAGATAAGTATTGAGAACTTGAATTATATGCAATTGTGGAATATTGTGATGCATCGGGCCAATGTATCAATAAAAAGAAATCATCTATCACCTTCAACCCGAATACCACCCTTGCCATCGCCCAATCATGTTAGAAAACGTTTGGAATCTTCTCCAACAACATGGCGGGTAACTACCTTAGAGTTCCGTTAGATGTCAATCGTAACAGTAAATCCTTCTATAATGATATCTATGATTCTGTTGTCAGGCGGATCTCATCCTGGAATGGGATCTTACTCTCTCTTGCGGGTCGCCTTACTCTTATCTCTTCTGTTCTAGGCTCAATATTTGTTCATCTCCTATCGGTATTCAAAATACCGGTAAGTATGGCAAATAGGATCAATAAACTATTTGCCCATATCTGGTGGGCTCGAACGCGGAGGGGTAGGACAATCCACTGGAGAAGTACTAGATTTCTCTCCCTTCATAAAATTAAAGGAAGTTTAGGCATAAGGAATGTTCATTGCGTCAATCAAGCTCTTTTATGCAAACTGAGATGGAGGATCCTAACGAATCCCTCTTCAGTCCTTGGGCAGCTTATGGCTACAAAATATCATTGTGATGTTGTAAAGACTTTGGTGGCCACTAACTTACCTTATAACAATTGCTCTTGGGATTGGTTGCACCCCACAACTTAAGAATGTCGTTGCTAGAGCATCGTCCAACATCAGTGATCTTATGGACAATTCTTATAATTGGGACATCTCCAAGCTTCGCCAGTACTTTCAGGACGAGTGGGTCCTCAAAATCCTTTGCTGCCATCTCTTGGCGATCATGGATTGTGTTGGCCACTTTTATTGGTCTCTTACTCCCTCTGGCGACTACAGTGCAAAGAGTGGGTATAAACCAGCTCTTGATATAGTTCTCGATGATAAAGGCCAAATCTTTGGCTGATCCAAATATTAAGAATTTTTGTAGGAAGAAATTACGGAAATTATGTGGTTCGACAAATTCAGGATCTTCCTATGGAAAATCCTTAATTACGCTCTCCTAGTTGGTGTTGAATTTCTCAAAAGAGGTATCTCAAATTCTGTTTCATGTACCTTGTGTAATACGAATAATTGCATTGAAAGTGCAGGTCACTTCTTCTGTGATTGTCCATTCATGGCAAAGGTGCGGAGTGGATGTGATCTTGGTATCCGATCAACTATCAATTCTCATGTCAATTTTAAGGATTGGCTTATTGACAGGATCAATTATTTGGACTCTGAAATGAAAGATCAATCCTAATCTTTGTACTTTCTCGCTGTTCTTTGGGTTGTTTGGCTTACACGTAACAAACTTTCAAGGAACAACACCCAACGAACATGCTACTATGATTCCGCTAAGATCTTAAATGGTAACACTTTACCTATCTAGAGATCACTTTGGTCCACCGGACGATTTCCCCTCCACCACTATTGATGAATGTGGGGATGAAACTATCATAATGGGGCGTAAGCTATTGATTGTTGGGACTGTGGTTCGATGTTCAATGATCGTCATTTTCTTTGACGCTTCATGGAAAGACCACAATAAAGCTGCTGCTGGCTGAACTGCTCATTCTTCTGATGGTCATTGCTTAGGGAATGTTCACAAAAAGATCTTTGCCTCATCTTCTTTACAAACTGAGGCCTTGGCTCTCTATGAGGCTACCACGTGGGCCATAAATATGAATTTTCTTCATGTTAACCTTTTCTCTGACTACTTGATGTTGTTGTTACGGGCTGGAGGTAATGCGAAGCCAGTACCCATGATTTCTAGCATCGTTGAAAACTTCTCACTCTTATCTTCTTCTTTTCATTGTTTTTGAGTTTATCTCATGTTCGTAGGGTTCTTAATAAGAATGTCCATGAACTAGTTTCTATGTGTCTTCGAACTCTGAAATACCCCACATTGATTGAATATGTCCTATTTATGATGAGCTTAAATGACTAGTGCTTAAAAGGATTGAAAGTACTACTCATATCAACAAAGTGCACTTTCTTTTCCGGTCATCCATGCAAAAGAACTCCGCAGTTAAGCGTGCTTGGCTGGGAGTAGTCTAAGGATGGGTGACCTCCTGGGAAGGTTTCTGGGATGCGCATGAGTGAGGACAAAATGCGCTGGAAAGGACGCATGTTGGTCTGTGGGACCAGTACAGAGCCTGATGAGCTACCGCAACTAACATTTCCGGTCCTAGGATTGGGTCGAGGTGTTACAAATGGTATCAGAGCAACCATACGACCGTGCATTTGGCACCTAGCGGGGGTGGATTCTAGGTCAGCAGTTATGGTGCCAGGTGCAACGAGGACGTTGCGTTCTTCAAGTGGGAGTGATTGAAACACCCCACATTGATTGAAGATGTCCTATTTATGAGCTTAAATGACTAGTTGAGGTGTTAAAAACTCTGTAACCCCTTTCTTTCTTGGCTAGAAAAAAATGGAAAATCTAAGAGAATTTCTTTGATTTCCTTTGCCCTTGTTTATCATGTTTATTCCCTTTCACTTTCCGTTGTTCCAACCAAACGCCCCCTAAGTATATTAGTTGGGAATCAATCATCATCTTAATTAAGGTTTTGGTTGAGATGATTCATCTATCATGTTATTAAAGCGAGCATGCCAAAAATCATGTGTTCGAATCCTGGAAGCAAATAAGGACTGCTGGATAGGTGTTGCACGTAAATACGTCTGTAATATTATTCCGAAGTTGAACTTGAAGCTACTATAAAATGCCTGCAATTTGCATTTATTTGATGGGTTCAAACATCAAAATGTAAATCATAGAGTCGTAAGTCTGGTAGAAGGTATTAGACAATATTAATATATGTAGTTAGTAGTAGTAATTAGTAGAGTCCCTTGATATTCCGTCATTAGTATATCATTTAGTATATGTTATTCCCAAGACACATTCGATGTATCTCGTTGTAAGCCTTCGGTATAAATACCGAGCTAGTTGAATAATATGGACAACACATTACGTTAACTTACATGGTATCAGCCTAACCGATCCTCTCAAAAAGCCTTCCGTTTGTAAAAATCTCGTGTTAAAACCACCGGCCGGAGATGGCCGTACGTATTATACCATCTCCGGCGGGTCTCTCTTCTAATAACACCCCTTCAATTACTCAATAAGTAGTAGTATTATAATATTGTTAAAATAATAATATGGTGATGTAGCATGGGCGAGCAACATTCCAATGTTGCTCATCCGTTCAAATTTTCTTATTCATTCGCCCAAGGTTTTATTATTAGTAATATAAAAATAATACCACCCTCATCCTTATCGATTGTCATATTGTTTTGCTGTCGTCATGTTCTCCGTTGATCCTCGCCAATACCGCTCCTACCCTTGTCGTTGTTTCGACAACCGTTTGCCGCACTAAACCGCCACCCCGTCCCATCATCGCCTTCTCCGTGTCCGTCTCAGGTTCGCCCCAGCAACCACCCCTGCCCCACGGGCCGAGTGGTCTGACTCCGCCGGCTACGACCCGCATGGCCAACCAGTCGACACTGGATCGAAGAGCCCCGTCGGGTGTTTTATGTTTCGATTTAGTCGTTTTTTTTCCTTTTATTTTATATTGTTGAGCTTTGCTCCAGTTTGTGGTGCTTTACGGGTTGTCACGCTCCCGTACACCATTTTTTTTCTTTTCTTTTTAATTTATACTGTTGAGCTTTGCTCCAGTTTGTGGTGCCTTACGGGTTGCCACGCGCCCGTACACCGTTTTCTTTTTATTTGTGTCACGACCTGCCGTTTCGGCCTCGTTGACCATTAGATTTGCTAGCGTTTTTTTTTTCAGCATGCGCGAAAGTTCGAGACATACGTTCAAGGCACATAGTTGTAGTTCCGGTGTCAAAAGATCGACTTGGTTCATTTTCAGCGGCATCTACAATTATCTTTTGGTCCAGTCAAAGCATCCGTAAACTACCGTTTTGACTGAGGGTTGTATTAGACAATATTAATATATGTACTTATTAGTAGTAATTAGTAGAGTCCCTTGATATTCCGTCATTAGTATATCATTTAGTATATGTTATTTCCGAGACACATTCGATGTATCTCGTTGTAAGTCTTCGGTATAAATACCGAGCTAGTTGAATAATATGGACATTAATATTGTCTAATAGAAGGTAACTGTAGAAGATTTCAGGAATCAAATATCATGATCAGGAATAATGATAGTAGTATAATTCAGAATAAACACGACCTTAGTTTCATCAAGACAAAACAATAATATTGACTCAAAGCCAAGAGATCTCATCCAACCTCCACAAAAGTTGATATGTTAGACTCAAAGGGGGCACACTAACACTCTTCTCCTCCTCGATTTATTTGGTAACGACTTGACGACTTCAGATAATGATTAATGTTAGCCGACCCAAAACTTTTTAGGACTAAGGCTTTGATGTAGTTGTTGTCGTCATCATCGTCGTCGGGTTTTTATGTGAATTACCTATGAGAAATTGTATATTTAACATGAATAATCTCAACTATATTTAATCTGAAAATAAAGATTAGCTTATGTTGGGTTGTTGACGATAACTAGCCTATTTAATTTGTGTTTTCTTAGTTCAACTTTTCAGGTTATGGTTAATTGAAAATTAGTTGATGAATATTGAGATTGATCGTTTGAAGATCAAGACGAGAAGCCCAAAGAATCAAGAACATCAAAGAGTGTCACGATGTAAAGATAAGAGTCTTTTGATACATTGTAGTTAGTTCTAGTAACTAGCCAACCCAACTGTTTGCAACAGTTCGGTTGACTGTTACTTCTGTTCGACCCTCTTCAAAAGGAAAAGATTTCAAACTTCAAAGCTTTTATCATTTAAATCTTTTCAAACTGATTTTTTAAGTGTAGTGGTGAGCAAGCAAGTGTTTTTGTTTGATCAAAAACGTTTTCCCAAATAAACCCCAAAATGGTTGTGAAGCTTTTTACTAAACACCAAAAGAGAGCTCTCTCTCTCTCTCTCTCTCTCCTAAAGTGGTTGCCTCAAAAGTTGTGTTTGTCCTATTTTGCTTGGCTTCAACCTTGAGTTTCATCCTTCACTTTTATTTGGAAAACTTTTAACTTGCTTTCCTTGTTTCACTTCTTCAAGATTGCCCTTCTTATGTTTCCTTTGATAAGACCAACTCTTTTGCTTCTTCCTAAAAGTGTTGACTTCTCTAAAGAAGCTTCAATCTTGTTTTTTGCTCCTCTATAAAAGGAGATCCTCCACCACACTTATTCTTCAAGACTTTCCAGCCAAATATCTCTCTTTGCAAATTGTTACTTAAAGTTTCAAAACCAAGAAAACTCTTTGCAAAATATTTTCAAAGTCTTCAAAAATCACAGTCGAACGAACTGCTGCATTGTGTCATGAGTGCTCTTGTCTAACTTAGTTAGATTGTAATATTGTAACTTCTTTGTAAGTTAATTAGAGTCGTGACCGGAGTAGGTCATTGGAGAGTTAGGAGACGGAGTAGTCTTCCTAACTCGAGAGTCGTAACCGGAGTAGGTTATTGGTTCTTATTGTAAGGGTTTAAGTTTTCGGAGTAGATTACTTAACAATTATTAATAAGAAAAGCATTGGACGTAGGCCTTTGAGTGTTGGCCGAACCAATTCAAAAACGCAATGTGTTCATGTTTTTCTCTTTACTTCCGCCGCATACAAAGTAGAACACATATCGTTTAGCTTCGCTCTCATTTGTTCGTGGATTAATATTAGTTTTAGTTGTGTTTTTCAAAGTACGTGCAACAGTCGATATACTGTAACATTTCTCTGTAACATTACCTTTGGTTAAAAGAAATAGAGGCAGTCAGACAACAGTCTACCATACTGTGACATTTGCTCTGTGGCCTTATCCTTTGCCAAGGCAAATCTGTCACGGTCAGACTGACTGTTGCATTTACTTGTCTTCACTTCTTTATTTATTTAGTTGTCCACTTAGTTTAACTCTCTTTAATTAATAAAGTTTGAGTTAAAATTTTAAAAGGTACCTAATTCACCCCCTCCCCCTCTTAGGTACTTAGGATTCATAAACTCTTCAGTTTAGATAGTCGCTTCTTTTTTCAAGCTAGAAAGATAGTGAGAATTAAGAAGCTAGCATCACAGCTGCTAGGTTATGGACTTTTTGTATCCACTCTCTAGGTACATAAGCGATAAAATGAAACACCCTAGGTTTATTGAAGATGTCCTACTTATGAGTTTGAATGACTAGTGCTTAAAGAGATTGAAAGTACTACTCATATCAACAAAGTGCACTTTCTTTTCTGGTTTGTCCATGATAAGAACTCCCCAGTTAAGCGTGCTTGGCTGGGAGTAGTCTTAGGATGAGTGACCTCCTGGGAAGGTTTCCGGGATGTGCATAAGTGAGGACAAAATACGCTGGAAAAGACTCGTGTTGGTCTGTGGGACCAATACAAAGCATGACGGGCTACCGCGACTAACTTTTTGGTCCTAGTTTGGGTCGGGGTGTTACAAATGGTATCAGAGCAATCCTGCGACCGTGTTTTGGCACCTAGCGGGGGTGGATAATAGGTCAGCGGTTATGCTGCCAAGCGCAACGAGGAAATTGCGTTCTTCAAGTGGGAGTGATTGAAACACCCCGGGTTTATTGAAGATGTCCTAGTTATGAGCTTGAATGACTAGTGCTTAAAAGGGATTGAAAGTATTACTAATATCAACAAAGTGCACTTTCTTTTCTGGTTTGCCCATGATAAGAACTCGTCCCAAAGATCAACCCAAGTCCTTTCCAGCGCATTTTGTCCTCACTCATGCGCATTCTGGAAACCTTCCTACAGGTCACCCATCCTAAGACTTCTCCCACTCAAGCATGCTTAACTGTGGAGTTCTTTTGAATGGATGACCAGAAAAGATAGTGCACTTTGTTGATATGAGTAGTAGCCCTTTAAGAACTAGTCATTTAAGCTCAAAAATAGGACATCTTCAATTAACATGGGTGTTTCAAAAACAAGAAAAAAGAGTAGGCAGATTTTCTAAAATTTCTGAGGATTGGCGGAGATATCTGGTCCACTTTTTCGATCTGAAGAACCAACTCCAAGTAATCGCTGAACAAGGTAAGATGAATAAAGCCTTGATCACGAACCCAAAATATTGCCTTGAAAAAGCCAAGAGTTTCCGCTTGCAAAGGCGAAGCAACATTGATTCTCATACTCTTTTCAATCACACACCTTCCAGAAGAATCGTAAACAAACCAACCTGTCGCGGCATTATCAGAGTTTGTGCGAGTGATTGGAATAGGAGAACCATTCTTTATCTATTAGCGAGGGTAAATTATTTTGTAATCACCAGACGGAGTGGAGAGCAAACCTTTATCTTTGGCGTTTTCACGAACTGCTTGTAGAACACTCGATAGTTGAAATCTAATCAAGCTTATAGTGTTGGCTTCATTACGTACGATACCTTGAAAGATACTTACATTCCTAACAAGCCATAGAGTCCACAAAACATTAAGGAAGATGGAGACTTCGTCGGCTGGAGAAGCATGATTACGAAGATCATTGATCCAATCCACCATCCAGAATTTAATGTTGATGAAGAACTTACAAATAGTCTGACTTCCTAGATTACAACCATGCAAAAGTCGAGAGGCGAAAGGGGCGGTCTCGGAAAAGGTGTCTGGAGTTTCAAGAGTCCCCTCTCTCCTGCACAGAGAGTAGGAGGAATTGCCCTGAATTCCACGTTTTCAAAATTCAACCCCAATCGGAAGAGCATCATTAAATATTTTTCATAAGGTTTTTCACTTTGCAGAACCATCAAGATTCCATAGTCGCTTACCATAGAACAATTTAAGCTTCTCATCAAGAGGCGGACGCTTAATCTTATGCTTGAAAAAACTTTCAAAAGCAAGTCTGTAACCACTTTTTAGTCGTAAAATCTCCCGTAGGGGTAAGGATCCAATAGAATTGATCACAACTTTTCATGATTGGGAGTTGGCAGAAAAGAATCTTCAAAACCCAATCATCATCATTCAAAGCCTACAATTGTACTCTTAACACTCTCTCCCAAAATATAAACCCATAATTAACCCCCAAATCAACTCCAATCCTGACGTCTTTTGTCAATGTGACTTCTATACTGAATTGAATCACATACCGTTGACGATTTGGATGTGAATGTAACAATTTTTTGGCAACTATATATGGATGTATCAATTGATGGAATTTCATCATTGTATTTTGTGGAGTAACTTTATTTCATGATGTGGATGTGGATGTGAATGTTACAATTTTTTGGCAATTATATATGGATGTACGTATCAATTTATGAATTTTCATTAATTTGTTGAGTAACTTTTTGTTGATGATGCCAAGTGTGGACATGACGAAGGTCCACCCCGACGCGGCGAAGCGCGGGTTTGGGTAGGCGAATGAATCTCGTGGTAAGATCGTTCTCGGGTTCGAAATTTAAGTCAAAATGGAGTCGCCACCGAATTTTGTGGTTATTCGGAACCATACGAGCCCACTCTATGTCGTCATGGGCTATACACAAAGTAAGCCCACTTCGATTTCAGAGTTCATGGGGCTCATCCCTTTGCATTGTTATATCGATATCGTTTACACCGGCTTTCATATATAAAATGACTTTCGTGCGCCAAGGGTTTCGGACATCCGGAAACCAAAGGTTCTGAGTAAGGGGTGAGGGTACGTGTTGGGAAGCCCACTAAGGACACCCAACCCCGCCCGCACATGGCGGCCTCTACTAAGACACCGTTCGTGTTCGTGTACGCGCGCTAGTAAAATAATTAAATGATATGCAAACAGCGTTTTCGGACTAAGCATGTGAATTTGCGTTAACTACGTCATTTAATGCATCTTATTATTTGTCGAAATGATTTAGCATGCGAGGTTCATTTATAAAGCAATTAAGCAAGTAAATAAATAAAACTCGAAATGTAATAAAATAACGTACAAGTTACACGGGCGGAAATACAACCCAGAATTCACAATACAACATTACGTAAAAGTAATAAACAAAAAAAATAAAAAAAATAATGCGATATAATGATATGGACGAACCCGTATGTAAACTAGACCGCGAATTGTGTAGATGGACTAAACCCCGATTAAGTACACATTATGTCGTGTATTAAACGAAGGACAGAATCATGAGACTGTGGCATATTGCTAGCCCGATCTCATATCCCGTAGTCTTGTCCCGACTTATCATGTCAAAAATCGATCAAAGTCGTTCTACGTGTCGTGATGTGCATGGTTTTGAAAATAGGAAAGTCATGTGATAGTCTTTACACGGGATGACTAAAGGTCGATAAAAGAGCGGGGCTTGGAATGTGTGTCCAAGCCCTCGGTTTTCTGGGTTACAGGACCCACTCGACCGAGTTGTGGTGTGACTCGGTCGAGTGCACCTTTTACGTGGCTACTGCCCATTTTATTGGGTGCTACTCGATCAAGTAGCATGTGTACTCGGTCGAGTAGCCCCTGTACGAGGGATAACTCGCTTCGTTTTTTTGGTTTAAAATCGATGGTTGGTTAAATTGAATACAAATATCGCACGATTTGTATTTAACTCAACCTCCGTATTATAATCGTGTACGAACGATTATAATACCGTTATCGGAGTTTTAGGAAAAATGTTTATCGTTTTACCTAGAAAATTTGAATTAGTGACGAAATGCTTCCCTCTACGTCACGACATCGAAACTAACCCTTTCGGATTACGTGATGTCGGTTTTCGTGTCAACGGGTTTCGTACCAATTATGGAAATGGGATTAGATACGTTCAACTACGACCGTTTGCAATCGCATCACGCCCTTGAGTACGTTGGGGCGGGGCTCCTCGAAAGGGCTCCACCTCCGTTGTTGCTCCTAAAGGGATTAGACGGATTTTAGGCAAACATCGTAGTCAAACGGATTTAAAACCGGATTTTGATACTAGTTTACGTATACGCGGTATAATAACGATATTAGTAATAAAAGATGATATAAAAATGAAAATGCAAGAAAAAAAAAGGTATAACGATGCTAGTGTTAGTGTTACTACGATCATAAGTATGATGCAAAAATACGATAAATAAAGCGAAAATGAGACTAGATAAAAGAGATCGAGATGGGGTTTGGGACACCCTCAGCATACATGCTTAGTAAGGACCTCGGAAATGGACTCGTAATAGCGGCACGGGCTCGGGAGTATCGAGGATGTATGCGAGTTATGGTGTGTATGGGTATGTGTGTATGTTTCGCCGGTTTCCGAGGGACGAGGGGCTCGGGTTTTTGTGTAGTCTTGCTAGGGACGTAGTATAGGGAGTGTAGTAGGGTTAGGATGCAAAATGTAGGGTAAAATGCTTAGGGTCCAAACTGTGTCAATGAATGGGGGTGAAGCGGTATTTATAGACATTTCCCTCGACATAGGGGCACTCGATCGAGTGGCCCTAGTGCACTCGATCGAGTGCCCTTGCAAACGGGTCAAACCGGGTTCAAAAAGGCTCCACTCGATCGAGTGGGGTCAATCCACTCGATCGAGTGGATCAGTTGGGCGAGACAAATAAGGGAAGAATTGATCTTGTTGTTGTGATTGATTTTTTGAATTTTATTTTGTGCGCCAACTGAACTTGGCTGATTTATGAGACGGTTTCGTCTTTGACCGGGTTTTGACCCGGTCGCCAAAAGACGGGATTTATCTTTGGTGTCGGTTTTGGCCCAAATTAGTCTTATTTGACTCGGAACGACCCACTGGGCCTGAATTTGAGGTCTGTTCTGTGAGATTTTTACTCCGTTAAAAGTCCATGTCGGATATTATTGATTCCGAGCCCAAATCCGAGTATACCGAGTCACGTCTGCGTCCGATCATCATCGGGTGTTTTTCGGAGACTACCATAGACACGTGGCAGTCAAAATGCGGGTGTCTACACCAAGTGTTACATTCAATTCATCAGTTTAATTCAGTTGAGATCCATTTAGTTTAGTTCAACATCATTTAGTTTAGTTCAGTTCATTCTCATTTAGTTGAGAAAGTTCAGTTGAGTCTAGTTGAGTTTAGTTTAATTCAGTTTCATTGATCAGTTCAACTTTATTTAGTTATTCAAATGTGCATTAATTGGCTATCTATTCAAATGGGATATGTTAAATCATATCCAACTTTTTTCTAATTCATACCCACATTTCCCAAATTACCCTCTTCATTTTTCTTCAATCAATTCATCATCACCATCTCTCTTTTCCTTCTTTCTCTATCTTGATCAATTCATCACTTATCGACATCGTTCGTAACCCTAACCACCATGTCCACCATTTTTTCTCCAACAGCCACCCTAATTAGGGTTTAATTAGACAAATTAAGGGTTTTTCTATATGGCGGCCCTGAACTTTTAACTTTTCTACATGGTAGATTGGTAGCCCTATCCTTTTTGTGTGTATACATGATAACCTTGAACTTTACTATTAATTTAATTGGTGCCCCTTAATGTTTTTTCATCTAGTTCAGTCGTTAAGTTATAATTTTAGCTTAAATGAAGACTTTGATATCATTTAACATAAATAATTAACAAGTAATTGACTTTAAATCAAGTGTTATCATTCGATTTTGCAATATAACGCTACAAATATATTCTTTTTTAGAATTGGAGTATAACTGCAAAAACGTACAAGAATGTTAGTTTAAGTTCAATTATAGCCTAATTAGGTATTTTAAATGGCGTTTAAGTTTTAATCTTGAACAAAAAAAAAGTAGTTTAGTGTCAGAACTTAACAGAAAGATAAGCTTAGAAGTATTAAATAGGTAACAATAAAGTTTAGGAGTACGAACGAAGTTTATAGTAAACTACAAGGGTACCATGTAAACGGAGTAAAATGGTAGGGGTACCATGTAGAAAAGTGAAAAGTTCAAGGTACCGCATAGAAAACCCTAAAAATTAATTAATAACATCCAATGATTATAAACAAACAACGAACTCAATTGTCTCAAATGCGAACTATGATTCGTAATTCTAAAGTTAAAAAGAAGAATCTAATTAGGGTTTAATTAGAAATTAAATAAAGCAATTAATAAGATAACATTCAATAAGTATATTAAAAAGTGAAATCCCTTATATTAAAAAGCTGCAGCATATACTTCTCCTATATTGATCCACGTAGGATGCTGACTGGGAAATGTGACATGACGCCTATGTGTGAGCTGATGTGGTAGAGGAAAAAAGCCGAAAAAACAAGGTAAATGACAAAACTGACAATGTAATTGCAAAACCTTTGCATAGATATAGTAACTGTATGAAACTTCCCCACTATTTGCGGTTACATGTGGTTATGGGGCGCTCCCCACAGAATTTTCATAAATTCTTCATTCTTCAACCACAGAATTTTCATTCTTCAATCCAATCATTCTTCATTCAATATTCAATCAAATATTCTTATTGTCAGCCAATCTCATTTCCCATCTCATATCTCATCCCATATCCCATATACCCCATTCCATATTCCCTGAAAATCATCCCAATTACCCCAGCTCTCATCTCACGGTAATCGTCATTTCACTTCTATTTCAAAAAAAATAATGTCTTTCCAGGGAACCTATTTTAATATCTGAAATTACGGAATCAACGCAATTCGCACAAATTAAAGCGAGAGTAATGAGAAAATGGTTGCGGACGGCCAGAAAATCGGACAACGACGCGACTCGGATTGGGAAGAAGCCTTTCATTTACGGTGTCGAGCTCATTTTGGTAGACAGTAGTATAAGTACAATTGTATCGTGACCATGATACGTTTTACCTTTTACCTTCATTGTAAATTGTAAATCAATTGATCACTACTTTTTTCTGTTCACTTGGTAGGGTTCTACGATCCAAGCGACTATCAAACAAAGGTTATTAACACATTTCAACAGCGGATTCAAAGAGGGACACATTTACAACATTCACAAATTTTCAATTTCATCTAATATGGGGACCGAACAAGCAACAACCCACAAATGTCGGATTTGGTTTGAATTCAGCACAAAAGTGATGGCTATGTGTGGACATGACATAGGTCCACCCCGACGCGGCCACGCGCGGGTTTGGGGAGGCGAATGAATCTCCATGAGATGGCCAAATGGAAATTTAAATCGAAGTCGGAGTCGCCACCGAATTTTATGGTTATTCGGAACCGTTCGAGCCCACTCTATGTCGTAGTGGGCCGTGTAAAATACGGCCCATTTCCGATGTGAGAGTTTATTGGGCTCGTCCCTTTGCATATCGATATAGATGTCGACTAGAGCGGTTAATCGTATATTGAATGACTCTCGTTGCCAATAGTTTCGGACATCCGGAAACCACGGTTCTGAGTAAGGGGTGAGGGTACGTGTTGGGAAGTTCGTGAAGAACACCCAACCCCGCCCGCACATTAGCGGCCTCTACTGGGATATCGAATGACTTTTGAATACGCGCGTTAGTAATACGATGAATGATATGCAAACATTGTTTTCCTAAACATGCGAGGAATTGAATGGGTTGCTAAGTCGATTTAATGCATGCAAAATTGTTAACGTCAAAGTTGAATTTAGCATGTGAGTTCGTTTTAGTATAATAAAACAAAAGATGAAATAAAGATGAATTTGCTACAAGATGAACAAACGAGTTAGTATCGATTTGTAAATAATAATATAGCAAATAAATATACGAGATCGAGAAAATAAATATTAATTGAAATCTGAAAAATATCGTTAAAACGCTGTTTTGTATAAAAAACGAAGTTCGAAAAATAATAAAAAAACGAGAAAAAGGGGCGTCGAGGCAGCCGGCCGCGCGGCTCGCCCGGGTCATCGACGGGTCGGGTGGTGGCCCGTTTTGAAATCGATTTTTGAGGATTTTATTAAATCGCGTACTAATATTGTCTAATTTGCACTCGACTTAATATTTTTGATATTCGTTATATTTAATAGTTGACTACAAAATCAATATCAAATATTCGGAATGGTTTTAGAAAAGATATGAGTTTTGTAATCGTTTCGTAAAAGAAATAATAAAACGAACGAAAAAAAGCTAAAAAATAGACCCGGGTTCCAGGCTCGTGCGCGAGTCGCCTGGTAGGGCGCGCGACTCGCGTACGAGTCTGTCCAATATTTTTTTTTGTTCGAAATCGTTGATTTTTGATAAATCGCGTACAAAATAGGAATTAATTTATACTCGATATTATGCTTTCGATATTCGTCGTATTCGATATTCGATTAGGAAATCGATATCGAATATTCGGAATGAATAAAAAAGATTTTGTAAAGAGTGATTTGAAAAAAAAGATGTAACGATTTTTAATATCGTCGAGATTTTAATATAATTCTTTTAATACGATATTCGACTAAAAAGTTGATATCATGTTTTAAGAATGTTCGTTAATATGAAAATAATTTTGTTATTATCGATATTAGAAAAAAATAAAATAAAAAAAGACTCGACGAATGGAAAAAAAAACGACTCGACCCGTATGTAGAAAAAACGAGAGAAAGAGAAGAAGGAAGAGAAAGAGATCGGGTTTTGTGCACCCTCAACCTACATGTTTTAGTCTACTCGGATTAGGGCTCGTCGGAACGTGACTTGGGCACTTGGAGCGTCGAGTTTATGTTGGTGAGGTGGTGGTGGTGCGGTTTAGGCGCGTGTCGGGTGAAGGGTTTCGGGTTCAACGGGCCGGTTTTCCTTCGGGAATATTATCGGTTTTTCAATGTTTATTTTATGCTAGTAATTGCTTGAATGTGTTGATGGGTGTATGTATTTCGTTGTTGTTTTATAATTACTTCATGTATTTTTTCATATGTATTGTGTTGTGTGCAAGGGGCTATTTATAGGTGATTCCCGACCTTGGCTAGGAGTGTTTGAACTACCGCTTAGGATAGGAAACGTATGAGTTTGAGAGGCATGAGAATTCCGCTTTCTTGTCAAAAAAGAAAGGGGCACGGCTGGTTTGTAGCTTACTCGGCCGAGTGTCCTAGCTCGGTCGGGTGTTTGAATCGGTTTTTGGATAGGAAATGCAAGAGTTCGAAAGGAATGCAAAGTCCGTTTCTTGGTGGAAAAGCCAACATTTCGGCTGTATGAGGAGGAATTTCGGCTGGTGTAGGTGTTTTGGCCAAGTATTATGTGCTCGGTTGATATCCGATTCAGTTTCCGGATAGAATTCCTACTTGAGATCGAATCCTATCCTTAAAAGGATTTGTTTAATATTTTAAGAAGTTGATTTTTTTGTAGGATTGAAGTGAGAACCAGCCGTGTGAGGTGTCACGGCTGACTCACGTGTCTCGGGAAAATCTTTGACCGGGTTTTGACTCGGTCGTAAAAAGACGGTTTTACCCCTGGTGCCGGAATCGACCCAAATTAGTCTTATTTGACTCGAAACGACCCACTGGGCCTGATTTTGAGGTTGGTTTTGTGAGATATGTACTCCATAATGAGCCCAAGCCAAATGCCAATGATTTTGAGCCCGATTCCGAATATATAAAAGCATGTTTGCGTCCGATCATCATCGGGTGTTTGTCGGGAACTGCTATAGACACCTGGCAGTCAAAATGTGGGTGTCTACAGAGCCCCCACTCTGACTGAGGCTTGGACAAGGCGAAAGTCAGAGTAGCTACCAGGTCAATCAGAGATTAAAACCTGGCAGCTTCCGGTCGGGTCGTTTAAGGTCCGTTAGACCTGCGTGAGGGCCCGCCAGCCTGAGATTAGAAATGTACCTGAGCTGATGATAATAACTCCGTGGGAACTCGGGCTTGTCATATAAGCCTATGCCGCTGGGGAGTTGTTTGCACAATTTTGCTTGAGCCGTCCTGTATGAATGATTTATGCAAAGTTTGCATGTAACACATTTTTAGGAAAAATGACTCGTGCTGGGGAATAAAATATTTGAAAGAGGATTTTTTGGAAATTTTGATTTGGAAGGTATTTTGAAAATAAGGTATTTTGACTCTGAGAAGAAATAGGAATGCCCGGGATGACTTAGCTAGATCCTAGGGTGAAGGCCTGTATGCTAAATCCCTTTGGATTAGGAATCCCATAATGAAAAGGAGAGCTAATTTCATGCTATAAATAGTTCTTCCTTGATCACAATTTTTCATAATTCTCACAACTCCTTTCCTTTCAAAAGAAATAAGTTCTAAAATAACTCAATCCTTTTTTCTTCAGAAATTCATCATGGGTATTGATAGATTAGTCGGGATGCTGCAAGATTGGTCCCGCCTATTTAAAGATGCCGATAAAGTTATCCTGAACCAAAACGGTGTTACCCAATTCTTCACGATCCGTCAAATGCAAGTAGACTGTAACTTCCTGGATGCTTGTTTGTCCTATTGGGACAATACTTATCATGTCTTTAGATTTCCTCGAGGCGAAATTTGCCCTATTCCGGAGGAAATTGCTGCTGTTGGGGGATGGAATCCTATACTCCGTCCTGCCGTCCCGTTTTCAATCCGAGATATAAGGAGGAAACTACGAGAATTTTTAGGGCTTTCCCATATGGAGGTATCTCGCATGGCAGAAGGAGACACAATTTCCCTAATCGACCTAGCTGAAAAATTCATGAATCAAGATGACGTTCGGGTCAGGCCGGTATATAGCCGTAGGGCCTTTACTTTCTGTATGCTCCATGTTTATGCTTTCGAAGGTCAAATGGACCTGTTATCGTGCATGGGCCATATTAGACTTCTTTCCGTGGCGGATCAAATGGAGACAGAGCACAGCCCAGCCTGGCTGATTTCAGGGGAGATTATCCAAGGCTTAGACAATTGTAAGCAAGACCCGTCGACTAGGCTGACCGGTAGCACCCGGCTTCTACAGGTAGGCTGATTTTTCCACGATTTTGCAATTTTTGATTTTTATAATTTCCGAGCTTCCGGGTCCTTGATTTTCGCGCGGTTTTTTGCGGCTTTTTTGATTTTTTCGATTTTCTCGTTTTTTTTTTTTTTCGAAATTTTTTTTTTTGCCGCTTTTTTTTTTTTTTTTTTTTTTGACATTGACTTTTTTTTGCAATTTTGACTTTTCAGCTATGGCTTTTTGAGAGGCTATCGATCCTGGATCCTCCTTTGAACGTAAGCCGATATCGCCCAAATCAGGTGATGACAAGAAGACGGACTGTTGACTTTTCCCGCCTTACTACCCAAAAATTCTGGGACGAGCTGCTATCCTTTCATGGAGGCCCATTGATCCGTTGGACCGTACCTTGGTGGCCTATTTATGCCTGGACTGGATTAGAGTTGCGAGATAGGGCCCGTTATCAGCTAATCCTATCTTTTAGGCAGACGATTCACCTTTATCCCGATCGCATACTCAGGCAATATGGTCGGGCCCAGAGAGTTCCGGAGATTGAAGCGGTTGTGAGTGAATCTACCCAGCTAACGGACGTGATGTGTGAGACTTGGGCGCTGATATGGTATACCCGACACACTTGGCCCGTTTCTAGAGCTTCTTCTTCGATCTGGGTGTCAGATTCTTACACGAAGTGGACCCAGGCGGATTCTGCTAAAGCCCGTGCTGCTTTAAAGACTGATGAAGCCTTTGACCTGCTGCGCCGAGAACAGGTTAAGGATAATCGAGGCTTTTTTGACGATGGCGATGCCCCGGCTACGATGGTCCGATTGATGTCAGACCAAAAGGGGAAGACCAAGACTTTGACTAAAGGGTCCAGCTCTAAAGGTACATGGGGGAAAACGGGCCCCCAGACGGACTTAGAAAGGAGACTTGGTCCAAGACTGGCAGCTAAGGACCGACTTGGTCCTCGGGATAGACTACCCGAGCGCATCCGGGCTCAGATTGAACCCGTGCAGAGGGCGGAGAAGCCGAAGTCGAAGAAACGGGTTCGAGCAAAGGAAGTTCCACTCGTGATTAGGGAACGTTCGCCCCCGCCTCGCCGGCCTCGGGATCCGCGTGACCCGAAAGATAAGGGGAAGGGAAAAATGCACGAGTAGTCTCCTAAATTTTATTATTTAAGTATTACTACTATTTTTGTGTGATTTTTGTGATTTGTTTTTGCGTGAGGCATTTTTTGAAATAATAAAAGACATATTAGTGAAAACCGTTCCTGTCTTTTCGTTACTGCAGTGGTTGTACCCTTTTGAGGGGTTGCCTACGTATCCACGATTAGTGGAATCAAACCGACCGTAGTTCAGACATAGATTTTTGCAATTTTCGAAATACATCAAGACTATTAGTTCGAGATGTGCGACAGTAGGATCAGTAATCCTAACTCATTGACTTGCTTAATTTTTGAAAATTTTGTAAAAAAGGTAAATTTTTAGCAAATGACATTGAGATAAGGTTAGGGGTAGTAGCGCTTCAGCTGGTCCAAGTTGGTTGGGTTGACGAATTCATTCCCATCCAAGTCTGTCAGCATAACGGCTCCTCCTGATAAAACCTTCCTCACTAGATAGGGTCCGGCCCAATTAGGTTTGAATTTTCCCCTTGGGTCGACTGGTAACAAAGCCCGAACAGATTTTAAGACTAGATCGCCCTCTTTGATGTTTCTGGGCCTAACCCTTTTGTTGAAAGCCCGTTTTATCCTTTTTTGATATATCTGGATGTTGTTAAGGGCTCGAGATCGTCGTTCGTCTAAAAGAATCAACGATTCGTACCGGGTTTGAACCCAATCTGCTTCAGGTACTTGACTTTCGAGTAAAATCCTTAGAGATGGTACCTCAAGCTCGACGGGTTGGACCGCCTCCATCCCATACGTCAGATAGTATGGAGTTGCTCCGGTTGCGGTTCGGATTGACGTCCGGTATCCCCAGAAAGCGAAAGGAATTTTATCCGGCCAATCTCGGTAATTATCTGCCATCTTTTTAAGTATGGTGACGATGGTTTTATTTGCTGCCTCTACCGCTCCGTTCGTTTGGGGACGGTAGGGTGATGATGTATGCCTTTGGATTTTATATTTTGCTAGCAAAGTAGCGGTTTCAGCTTGGAAATGGGTCCCGTGATCACTTATGAATTCGTGCGGGATCCCGTATCGGCATATAATTTTATCTTGGATAAATTTTGCAACGTGCTTGGCGTTCAAGACACGATATGACTCGGCTTCGACCCATTTAGTAAAATAGTCAATTGCCACTAGAATGAAGCAGTGACCTCCCGTGCCGGACGGATTCACTTTCCCGATTATATCAATTCCCCATGTTGAGAATGGCCATGGTGATGTCATGGTGTATAATAGGGATGACGGCATATGTTGAACATTGCCGAAAATCTGACAGTTGTGACAGTGCTTGACGTATAACTGACAGTCGGTTTCCATGCTATTCCAATAATACCCGAGTCTTGCGATTTTTCGAGCTAACATATGGGCATTCATATGCGGGCCGTTCTCGCCATCGTGTACCTCGGCCATGACCTTTTCGGCCTGTGTTTTGTCGATGCATAAGAGTAAGGCCCCCTGTGCCGTCTTTTTGTACAACTGTCCATCATCCGTGGGGATGAACTGAGTGGCCCATCTTCGTAGGGCCTTCTTGGCCCGGTTTTCAGATCCCGGAGGGTATTCTCCTGACGTCAAGTAGGTAAGAACAGCCTGGTACCAAGGTTCTGGGTCGGTTATTTCGATGTCTTGGATAGCGTTGATATATGCCGGCTCGGACCGTCTTTCGACGCAAATCGGCATGCTAGTCAGATGTTCCGGGATATTCAGTAAAGATGCTAATTTGGATAGTGCATCTGCAAACTAGTTTTCTTCCCGGGGCAGATAAATGTATTCTACCTTTTGAAACTGCTTTTCGAGAACCCTTACTCGCGCTTGGTAAGCTACGAGATTTGCGTTCCGAGTTTTCCATTTCTGGAGTGCTTGATTAATGACTAATGATGAGTCACCGTGGACCCGGAGGTTTGTTACCCCTAAATCAGCGGCGGCTTGCAACCCGTGAATGCATGCTTCGTATTCGGCTGCGTTATTAGTCACGTCAAAGTCTAACTTGATGGATAACGGGGTGTGCTCTCCTTGTGGTGATATTAGCAAAATCCCGACACCAAATCCTCGAAAGTTGGATGCTCCGTCGAAATATAGATCCCATGTTTCTGTGTCGGTATGGAATATATCTTCGTCAGGGAAGGCCCAAGTATCGGTATGTCCCTCTTCAGGTACCGGGCTATCGGCGAGGAATTCGGCTACTACCCGGCCCTTGATGGCTTTAAATGGTACGAACTTGAGGTCGAACTCAGCTAGCATTAAAGTCCATCTAGATATTCTACCGTTGAGAATGGGCTTTTCGAACAGATATTTGATTGGATCCATTCTTGATAGTACGTGAACTTCGTGGCTAAGCATGTAATGTCGGAGCTTTTTAGTGGCCCAAACTAGAGCTAGACACGTCTTTTCGAGCATCGTGTATTTGCATTCGTACTCTAGGAACTTTTTACTGATGTAGTAAATGGCTCGTTCTTCTGAGTTGACTGTCTGGGCTAGCATAGCCCCCATGGCTGTCTCAGTCGTTGTTAAGTATAACGACAAAGGCAAACCGTGTTGAGGTGGCATTAATACCGGCGGAGATGACAGAATCTCTTTGATTTTATCGAAAGCTGTTTGACATTTGTCGTCCCATAGTACCCGTTCTCCTATCTTCAGTTTTTTGAAGATGGGCTCACATACCATGGTTAGCTTCGAAATGAACCTGCTGATATATTGGACTTTCCCGAGAAACACCCTAATTTCCTTTTCGGTTTTAGGTGGCCGCATCTCGGTAATGGCCTTGATTTTGGCTGGGTCAACCTCGATGCCGCGCTGGCTGATGATATGGCCCAATAGTTTACCCGATGTTACCCCAAAGCTGCATTTTTGAGGATTCAGTCTCATGTTATACTTGCATAGTCGGGTGAAGAACTTCCTAAGGGCCGGAATATGCCCGTTTCGTTCTTTGGACTTGACTATCATATCGTCCACGTAGACTTCCACTTCCTTGTGCATCATGTCATGCAATAAGGTAGTGGCGGTCCGTTGATAAGTGGCACCGGCGTTGATAAGCCCAAATGGCATAACGGTGTAACAGTAAGTCCCCCAAGGTGTAGTGAAGGTGGTCTTACTCATGTCTTCTTTTGCCATTTTGATCTGATTGTATCCGGCATACCCGTCCATAAAAGATAGAAGGGCATGGTCGGCCGTGTTGTCCACCAGTATGTCGATGTGTGGCAACGGCAAATTGTCTTTTGGGCTGGCCTTATTAAGGTCCCGGAAGTCTACACAAACTCGTACCTTTCCGTCTTTCTTGGGTACCGGCACGATATTTGCGACCCAGTCTGGATATTCAGACACTTGGATAAAGCCCGCTTTGAATTGCTTGTCGACTTCTTCTTTGACTTTGAGAGACCACTCGGGCCTCATTCTTCGGAGTTTTTGTTTTACCGGCTTACACCCGTCTTTGATAGGTATACGGTGTTCGGCTATCTCCCGGTCTATTCCCGGCATGTCCTTGTAGGACCATGCGAAGACGTCTTTGAATTCGTGGAGGAGCTCCGTAAATTGTTGCTTCTCCTCGGGGTCTAAGGATAAACCTAACTTAAGCATCTGAGGCTCTAAAGGGGTTCCCAGATTGATGGAATCGGTTTCTTCGATCACCGGATCTCGGGACTCTCTTTGTTCGAGTTGCTCGACTAGATGCTGAGGTAATGGTACCTGTTCGTCGGGTTTCTCAATGTCATTGCAAGTAAAGTTTTTGAAAATGTTTTGAAAATAAGACAAGTCGTAAGCAGAACGGTTATCGTTATTATTGATAGAAAGTTTTGAAAATAGCTCGAAGAGAGCTGCCATCTGATCGCTGGTCAGAGGCGGTATGGGGAGTGCTCTCGGGACAGAATCCGAGGCTCCCAGAGGAATGCTTGAAGGGAAAGGGGTTACAGACTCGGCCCTTGTGCTGGACCCTCTAGACTTAGACTCACACTCCGACTCTGACTCTGACTCAGACTCGGATTCGGACTCGTCGTCTTGCATGTCTCCTTCGCCGGTAGTGAGCTTGTAGACTCGACCCTCGCTGTCGGTCCACTTGATCGTCTTTCTCCAAGCCTTGTTGCCCGTGTTGGTGCCGACTTCAGAGATTAGTTTGGTTGGGTCGAACCGGTTACTGTGGAGGATCAGGTTGACTAATTCTTCCTTGGGAGTCGGGATAATTCTACTTTCTCCGAAAAGGAGCCCCAGCATGGGCTCGGTGTTGTCTTTGTTCTCCTTTGATTCAGCCTGGAGAAGAGTGAAGATATCGTCCGGGATAAAGTTGATCTCGGGGTAGATTATGTTGGGTTGATAGAGGCCCGTTTGGACAGCCCCGAATACTGGAGTGACGAAGTCGGTCAGTCTTGAGCTGTAAGGGTCCAAGTAGGTACCCTTGAGAGTG
This sequence comes from Agrostemma githago, assembly GCA_958450325.1. Lineage (NCBI taxonomy): Eukaryota > Viridiplantae > Streptophyta > Magnoliopsida > Caryophyllales > Caryophyllaceae > Agrostemma > Agrostemma githago. The sequence goes on along the minus strand of OY288254.1, from coordinate 17,781,333 downwards.
TTGCAGGCCTTTTGGATGCCGGCCCGGACCACGTTTTCCGGGGTTAAGGTGTACCCCATGCCAAACTTTGAATCTTCATCGCTTAGGACGTCGATGATCTTGCCAGCAGGTAGATTGGGCCTTGAAGTAGCCCCCGGTAGGTAGCCCAAATTTTGTAGCATCGTGTCGATGCTAGTGGTGAAGTAGGGCCTGAAGAGATATTCTTCCTCGATCATCCCGATAAAGTTGAAGCCTCGTGGGTCGGCTGAACCTGCCGTGTTGCAGCTTGACACGGCTATGGGAGTAGCTTCGAGGGTGATGACCTCGCCTTTTAAAGGTAACTTGACCTTTCTGTGGAGCGTGGAGGATACGGCTTTGACCGCGTGGATCCACGGCCTCCCCAGTAGCAGATTGAAAGATGAAGTGACATCGATCACTTGGAATTCGAGCTCTTTTTCGATCGGGCCTGTTATGATGGTCAGCTTGACAGCCCCAACAACTGATTTCGGGCTCCCATCAAAAGCCTGGATAGTCTGTGCAGTAGGAAGATAGTCGGCCTCGGTAATGCCGAGGGCCTTTGCAGTCCTTAAAGGAAGGACATTTACAGCGGACCCGTCATCGATCAGGGTCATAGGTAGATACTTGCCCCGTGAGATCACCGTGATGTACAGGGCCAGGTTGTGGGCGGCCCCGAATGGCGGCAGATCGGACTCGGAGAAGGTGATAAGTGGGCCTTCTCTTTCGGACTTGCCCTTAAGATGAGGTAGGATAGTGGCTACCATTTCTGCTGGGGTAACCAGTGAGTCTACCTTGATTTCGTCGAGAGCCTTAGTAAGTGCTGCTCGCTGCTCGGTGCTCTTGTGAACTGACCAGAAGTTGCCATATAGTGAGATCGGTTCGGACCCTTTTCAGTTGCTTGACTAGGGCCGTATTGGTGTCTGGTTCTTCAGGTGTAGAATCCCTCTTGGGTGGTTCAAGGACGGATTGTGGAGCCGAGGGTCCGGCCGCAATGACATTGGCGCCGGCTAGGGCCTTGGCTTTGGCCCTTCGGATCTCTTCGATAGTGATGGGGACGGTCTCCCCCTTAGCTAAGTAAACGTCGTCCTCGTCATCATTCCATATCCCGTTGATTTGAGGAATGAAAGGTGAAATGAGATGAGTGCAATCGACTACTTCTCCCGTGATGACGGCGTGGGTAGCAAGAGGGTTGTTCTTGTTACTGGGCTTATCGCTGGGTAGCGGTATCTTTCCACTCTCGATCAGATCTTGAATGAGATGTTTTAACTTCCATCATTTTTCGGTGTCGTGCCCGTTGCCTTGATGATAGCGGCAGTAGGCCTGAGCGTTGTAGTTTTTGGACCTTTTTTCTACAGGGACCTCTGGCATTGGGCCTATAGGTTGAATCAGGCCTTTAGAAGATAGCCTTTGTAAGGCGTCGGCATAAGTAGTCCCTATGTCCGTGAATATTCGGGCCGAAGTGTTCTTCTTAGTCGAGGTGTCTAGCGAGTTAACCTCGTCGAATATGCTTCGGGCCGCGCTTGTGGTTGCGGGCTTGCCCGAAGATGAGCTGGCTCCTTGATAACCCTTTGTAGAGGCCTTAGTAAGGCTCTCTAACCTCAGATCGTCTTCAATTCTTGTACCCATCTCGGTTAAGGTGGCGAAATTGGGTATGACAGCGTACCGGAGATGGATCCGGTAAGATGGGAGGAGGTTTTTCACAAAGGCCTCCACTAGTACCTTTTCGCTGGGCTTGTCGACCAGCTTAACGCTTTCGGCCCTCCACCTCTGGAGGTATTTGGTGAAACCCTCTTTCGGTTCTTGGGCCATGACCTCAAGAGTGCGCATAGTCGTCTGGATTTCTGTATTGTCCGCATAATTCCGGGCGAACTCCGTAGCGACATCGTCCCAAGTCTTGTATTTCTTGGAATCAAGCCTGTAGTACCAGGCCCTTGGGTGTTTCTCTAGCGAGGAGGCAAACAGATGTTTGAACATGTCCGATTTGACTCCTTTTAGGGCCATAAACTCTTTGAAGGCCCGGATGTGTAATACCGGGTCTTCGGTTCCATCGAACATCGGGAGGCCTGTCAAATTGAGATTGGCAGGCAGCTGGTCGGTCAGGGGAGAATAGGTTCGAGCATTCTCCGTATGGATCGAGTTGTGGGTCGACAAGTGGACCTGCTCTTGTAGCTTGAGAACTGCGCTAGTCAATTCGGCTAATGGGCCCTTAGTTTCTTCATCACTCGGCCTATCCTGCTCTATAGCGCTAACCCGAGTAACAATGGTGATCTGGTCACTCCTGATCTGGTCGAGCTGTTCTTGGATCTTGGCCAACGAGGCGGTTAGTTGATCAATTGAGTCCTTAGTCATGGTTCGGGTGTGAGGCGGCCTGTCTGTAAGAACACCGTGTAATCAGCAATTGGCCCAAACCTTAGAATAACAGTGCATCCCGAGCAAGGGGAAAAGAAAGACTAGAGAGGAAACGACTCGAAAAAGACATCTAGACGGATGACCTGTGAAAGGTGGGCCTCCTTTAGGATCCAGCTGTGTGGGTTGGGCCCTGTTCGAAAGGAGGTTTACGTGAGACATTCCCCAGACTTCTAGACTCGATTGTGTAGACGGGCCGACCCTTGTAAGAGTATGTCCTACGTAGGTGGGCCTTGCCTTAGTATAATAAGGCGGACTGGGATAGGGAGGAAATCCGTGATGTAAGATCGACGGAGTTTCGACGCTAGATGACTTGACAACTTATGACATGACCCGACACTGCTAAATACGGGAAGTCCTAAGAAGAGGAAAGTTTTAAAATCGATTTTTGAAAGCCCGAGTAAAATCGGGGCGAGGAGTCCGGCCTTTTTTCGGAAAAACGAAAAGAAACGGGCCGGATGACGGGTTTGAAAGGTTCGAAAATATTTTCGAGTTTTGAAATGGGCATAATACCGGCTAAAAATAGGCTATTTTGAGTAAAATCGTGGATCCTAAATTCGGTATATGTCCCGGGTTTTGAAAATTGGATATTTTGAAAAAGATGCAATTTTTGAAAAAGACGGTTTGAAAATAAGACTTGTGGATCAGGTAGCACGTAGTCATGGAAACAGTATAATGACACCATGTATGCTCTAATCTACGTCTCGGTCAGTCTGAAAGGGTCTATACCAGTGTACACAGCCTATCGAGAATCGGGGCGGACTTCCTAAGTCGAGTTGAGCTTAGAACATGCCGTAAAACCCATACGAATCGGCTAATGGACACCTTCGATATATCCAAGTTGGACTACATCGATAGTATAGTGGGACGTCGGTCACCAGTACCGGCCCAGAAAAATATCGGGTTATGCATGAACCGTAAAACTAAAACGCGTATTGGACTAGTCAAACGATTTCTATTCGAGTCTCACCCTGAGGATGCTGAAGGTCAGTAAGGTATCAGCTAATCCCCAGCGGAGTCGCCAAATTGTGGACATGACATAGGTCCACCCCGACGCGGCCACGCGCGGGTTTGGGGAGGCGAATGAATCTCCATGAGATGGCCAAATGGAAATTTAAATCAAAGTCGGAGTCGCCACCGAATTTTATGGTTATTCGGAACCGTTCGAGCCCACTCTATGTCGTAGTGGGCCGTGTAAAATACGGCCCATTTCCGATGTGAGAGTTTATTGGGCTCGTGCCTTTGCATATCGATATAGATGCCGACTAGAGCGGTTAATCGTATATTGAATGACTCTCGTTGCCAATAGTTTCGGACATCCGGAAACCACGGTTCTGAGTAAGGGGTGAGGGTACGTGTTGGGAAGTTCGTGAAGAACACCCAACCCCGCCCGCACATTAGCGGCCTCTACTGGGATATCGAATGACTTTTGAATACGCGCGTTAGTAATACGATGAATGATATGCAAACATTGTTTTCCTAAACATGCGAGGAATTGAATGGGTTGCTAAGTCGATTTAATGCATGCAAAATTGTTAACGTCAAAGTTGAATTTAGCATGTGAGTTCGTTTTAGTATAATAAAACAAAAGATGAAATAAAGATGAATTTGCTACAAGATGAACAAACGAGTTAGTATCGATTTGTAAATAATAATATAGCAAATAAATATACGAGATCGAGAAAATAAATATTAATCGAAATCTGAAAAATATCGTTAAAACGCTGTTTTGTATAAAAAACGAAGTTCGAAAAATAATAAAAAAACGAGAAAAAGGGGCGTCGAGGCAGCCGGCCGCGCGGCTCGCCCGGGTCATCGGCGGGTCGCGTGGTGGCCCGTTTTGAAATCGATTTTTGAGGATTTTATTAAATCGCGTACTAATATTGTCTAATTTGCACTCGACTTAATATTTTCGATATTCGTTATATTTAATAGTTGACTACAAAATCAATATCAAATATTCGGAATGGTTATAGAAAAGATATGAGTTTTGTAATCGTTTCGTAAAAGAAATAATAAAACGAACGAAAAAAAGCTAAAAAATAGACCCGGGTTCCAGGCTCGTGCGCGAGTCGCCTGGTAGGGCGCGCGACTCGCGTACGAGTCTGTCCAATATTATTTTTTGTTCGAAATCGTTGATTTTTGATAAATCGCGTACAAAATAGGAATTAATTTATACTCGATATTATGCTTTCGATATTCGTCGTATTCGATATTCGATTAGGAAATCGATATCGAATATTCGGAATGAATAAAAAAGATTTTGTAAAGAGTGATTTGAAAAAAAAGATGTAACGATTTTTAATATCGTCGAGATTTTAATATAATTCTTTTAATACGATATTCGACTAAAAAGTTGATATCATGTTTTAAGAATGTTCGTTAATATGAAAATAATTTTGTTATTATCGATATTAGAAAAAAATAAAATAAAAAAAGACTCGACGAATGGAAAAAAAAACGACTCGACCCGTATGTAGAAAAAACGAGAGAAAGAGAAGAAGGAAGAGAAAGAGATCGGGTTTTGTGCACCCTCAACCTACATGTTTTAGTCTACTCGGATTAGGGCTCGTCGGAACGTGGCTTGGGCACTTGGAGCGTCGAGTTTATGTTGGTGAGGTGGTGGTGGTGCGGTTTAGGCGCGTGTCGGGTGAAGGGTTTCGGGTTCAACGGGCCGGTTTTCCTTCGGGAATATTTTCGGTTTTTCGATGTTTATTTTATGCTAGTAATTGCTTGAATGTGTTGATGGGTGTATGTATTTCGTTGTTGTTTTATAATTACTTCATGTATTTTTTCATATGTATTGTGTTGTGTGCAAGGGGCTATTTATAGGTGATTCCCGACCTTGGCTAGGAGAGTTTGAACTACCGCTTAGGATAGGAAACGTATGAGTTTGAGAGGCATGAGAATTCCGCTTTCTTGTCAAAAAAGAAAGGGGCACGGCTGGTTTGTAGCTTACTCGGCCGAGTGTCCTAGCTCGGTCGGGTGTTTGAATCGGTTTTTGGATAGGAAATGCAAGAGTTCGAAAGGAATGCAAAGTCCGTTTCTTGGTGGAAAAGCCAACATTTCGGCTGTATGAGGAGGAATTTCGGCTGGTGTAGGTGTTTTGGCCGAGTATTATGTGCTCGGTTGATATCCGATTCAGTTTCCGGATAGAATTCCTACTTGAGATCGAATCCTATCCTTAAACGGATTTGTTTAATATTTTAAGAAGTTGATTTTTTTGTAGGATTGAAGTGAGAACCAGCCGTGTGAGGTGTCACGGCTGACTCACGTGTCTCGGGAAAATCTTTGACCGGGTTTTGACTCGGTCGTAAAAAGACGGTTTTACCCCTGGTGCCGGAATCGACCCAAATTAGTCTTATTTGACTCGAAACGACCCACTGGGCCTGATTTTGAGGTTGGTTTTGTGAGATATGTACTCCATAATGAGCCCAAGCCAAATGCCAATGATTTTGAGCCCGATTCCGAATATATAAAAGCATGTTTGCGTCCGATCATCATCGGGTGTTTGTCGGGAACTGCTATAGACACCTGGCAGTCAAAATGTGGGTGTCTACACTATGCATCCCGACCCCAATATTCCAAGGTGTGTCTACAAATTTGCAGAGTCCGAAGATATCGTTGCAGAAAACGTGCCTAACAACCAATACATAGGTGATACTCTATTTTTTTTTGTGCCTAGATATATAGGTGGTATTCTATTCCTTTTTTTGGTGACCCTACGGATGAAGTTTCGCTAAAACAACTTTGTTCATTTACACAGATGTTATCGGAAAATTTGTAGCGTACAATCCAGTCTTTACATCACCAAAAGGATTTAACTGGAGAAAAATTCTACTCGAAAATTCAAGGTGAAACTATAAAACTAGTTAAATCCTTTTGGTGATGTAAAGACTGGATTTTACGCTACAAATTTTCCGATAACATCTGTGTAAATGAACAAAGTTGTTTTAGCGAAACTTCATCCGTAGTGTCACCAAAAAAAGGAATAGAATACCACCTATATATCTAGGCACAAAAAAATAGAGTATCACCTATGTATGGTTGTTAGGCACGTTTTCTGCAACGATATCTTCGGACTCCGCAAAGCTGTAGACACACCTTGGAATATTGGGGTCGGGATGCATAGCCATCACTTTTGTGCTGAATTCAAACCAAATCCAACATTTGTGGGTTGTTGCTTGTTTGTGTCCCTCTTTGAATCCGCTGTTGAAATGTGTCACTAACCTTTGTTTGATAGTCGCTTGGATAGAACCCTACCAAGTGAATAGAAAAAAGTAGTGATCAATTGATTTACAATTTACAGTGAAGGGAAAAGGTAAAACGTATCACGGTCACGATACAATTGTACTTAAACTACTATCTACCAAAATGAGCTCGACACCGTAAATGAAAGGCTTCTTCCCAATTTGAGTCGCGTCGTTGTCTGGTTTTCTAGCCGTCCGCAACCATTTTCTCATTACTCTCGCTTTAATTTGTGCGAATTGCGTTGATTCTGTAATTTCTAAATAGCATTAAGTGCTCCGATGTGCCTAACCATGAGCTGCGATTAAAGGTTGGTGCTATGGTCATGCTGATTAGGAACATTAACCAATTCCATGGATTATGTAATGGAACACGGTTAATTATTACTAACCTTGCGATAGAGTTATTCGTTGTAGGGTGCTAACGGGTAGCCACAAGGGTGACAGTCTTTATCCCTCGATTCTCTCTGTCTCCATCTGACTCAAGTAAATTTCCAGTACAGTTTACAAGGTCCCAGCTTCCCATTTCAGTATGTTTCGCCATGACTATTAACAAGAGTCAAGGGCAGTCACTATATCATGTTGGTCTATGCCTCCCTAAGCCTGTTTTTACACATTTTGTATGTTGCATTGTCAAGGGTCACCAGCAAGCGCGGATTAAAAATTCCTATTTATGATACGGAAAAGCGCACTACAAACACTACTACTAATTTTGTTTACCATGAAGTCTTTCAATATTTGTAATGATTTTTACTGACATGAATTTCATATTGTTTTGCTAATATTCCCAATTACATTGTTATTCGTTGCAGTTTTTAGGTGTAACACCATCCGATCAATTTTCTACGAGTATAATACAATTGTTTTTATCCGGTACTTTATCTATTTTGTGTATCAGCATCCGTGCAATTGGCACGGGTCAAAACTAGTTAAGGTTATAGAAGAGTCCATAGGGTTTAATTATAAATACAAAAAAAAAAAAACGATTTAGATTACATCCAATAAGTATATTAAAAAGTGAAAGAATTAGGGGGTGTTTGGTTATCGGTGGATCCGCCAAAAAAACAGCATATTTGGATGGATTAGCATGTTTGACCACAAAATCCGCCACTATAGGTGTTTGGTAAATGGTAGATTGAAATGACATATTCGAGTCCAACCCGCCAACTTGCAATATGCTGCTAGTAGCAGCATATTCAATTAGCATATTATAATTTCTATTTTTTTTACCTTGTCACCCCATTTACCAATCAAACCCTACCTTCATCATTCCCTTCATTTTCAACTTTTTCACTTTCATAGTTCATCTTATAAGTACGTCTTCCTTGATTTTTTTTCCACTAATTAATTTATGTTTGGTTTATTTTTCAATTAATTCAATTTTCTGTATTTTATACGATTCTATGGATCTTTATTTTTCAATTCAATGTTGATCTATCTTTGATGATTTGAATTGCTTTGTCTTACGATCAATCATGAACTACTTGGACCAATTCTTTGTATGAAGCACTACCCCTAAAAATAGAAGAAACTACTTGTAAAATGGTTGGTGTGATGTATGTTTGGCATACACGGAGTATTTAATCAAAAATTTGCTTATGTTCCTTTTTTATCATTTTACAAATCAATTAATCAATCCGCTAATCTATAACAGCTAATTACCAAACACTACTAAAATAATTCTGCTAATTAAATCTGCTAGTCGAAACTGTCAATTGATTCTGCTAGTCAAATCTGCTTTCTAAATCTGCTTCTGTCAATATCAATCCGCTATTTACCAAACAAGGCCTTAAGAAAAACACCAAAATTAGTTGTCCATGCATGAATTATGATCCATAATGGTATACTCGTAGTTATCAAAGAATTTAGTAAGATTTCGAGCGATTAGAAAATAAGGAATTTGAAAGAGGGAAGGAGAAGAGTACTGAAGGAAAAAATAACGAAAAAATTGGGTATATATGAAGTAGTAAAATGTAGATATGATTTAGCAGCTACGATTCAAATTTTATTATAACTACCATCAGATGAAATAATTTTGCCATATTTGTGCTCAACTAGAAAATAAATTTTTTTTAAAGATCCCGTGATTATTCACGGGTCATAAAACTACTGTATTTTATTTTTTTATTAAAATAGGATTGTAAATGAAAACTTTTCGTGCAACAATTAAGAAGAAATTATTTTGCATACAAATGGGAAAAATATATTTTATTACTTCCTTTGTGTCAATCATTTGTTCGGCTTTTATACTAGTATTATTTACAAGTTAGATTACATAGGTTAGGGTTTGGGATGAGTGGATGACCAACCATGGGTTGGCAATAAAATCCAGGTAGGTATATGATGAAGTGATCGACCTTTGAAGCAGATAAGGCACTTTTCAATAATGCGCATTCTCTCTCTACTTGCCTTCTTTGAAAAAACATTGAAAGAAAGAGGAAAGCACGCTCCAAAGGTAAGACTCCCTCAAAATGTACACGATTCCACCAATTAGGATAACTATGAGCAATCTAAAGAGTCTCGGCTCGCTTGAATCCTCCTCCGCTTATATACGTCCTTCAATGGTAGCTGTTTCCTGCTCGATCCATACAGTAGCGGTTCCTTGATTGAGCCATCAGTCATTGTCTTTTTACTCAATGCTTCAGGCTTCCTCCTCTTATAACATAAACTGAACTTGCTATGTTCATTCTTCGAGCAATTTTCCTGCAACGAAAACGGATTATGTACAAGGATCAGGAAAAGTTTTGAAGACCGCTTCACTGAGATGACTGGAAAAATTCTATAAAAGCTGAAAAATTGGCCAAGATAAGTTCTTTTCGCAGACTGGCATAAGGAAATTCCAGTGCATCGATGGAATACAAACACTAAACCAGTTTATTTCGTTTTTGGAGGTTCCTTTGAGGTGCTCTCTGCAAGCCAGTACCAAGATTGCAGTAAATCATAAGAAACCAGGTATATTACACACGGAACAAAGCAATACTGAAGTGCGACGCATGTGAAAAGGGGAAAAAGGATGAACTTTTGACCCTTCAAAGAACTTATTTTCGCGAAGAGACTATAGTCTCCGGAATTCTCTAATCACCCGGGCACATTTCAAAACAAACAAGCAACAGCCAGAAACCATGAAAACCATTGAACATAGGATTAAATACCTGTGAAGGCTGTGAGCATTCCTGCTGAGCTCTGTCCAGCTTCACAGATTTTGGAGAATAATCTACATAACACACAGCAAAGTCGAACATAAATAAACACATGCCAACAAGTGGACAAGCAACATAACTCTCTTCTCATGCGTAAGTTGACGCTTCCATTTTATCAAGAGACAGATAGCAACAGAAACGAACCTTTGCAGTCAAGCACTGACTTGGAGTTTGGCAACTTCCTATTTAAATGGTTCTTCCTGGAGTAAGTCTGCGTGATAGTACTACAAACTCTTTTCACCGTATTGATTTCCTGCAGCCTACAATGGTTGGGAGAACTTGTTGCACAATCATCAGCATTTATACTTCCAGGAGTACATGGCCCAGCATTACCTGAAACAAGCGATAAGAAGCCAACAATGAAAAACTTAATACAATAACTAGAGCACATTGAGGCAGCAGTCAGGCATGGGCAATACCTTCACAAGATCTACTGAGAATTTTCTGAAACAGTGTTGTTCCTTGGAAAAGAACAAATGGATATCCTAGCAACTCTCTCCGAACACAATCTGCCATCTCCATGAAGCCAAACGAAGAAACCCAAGTCTCATTTAGCGTGGCTATACCTGGTAGGACCAGTCTTTCAACGCCCAACTCAACAAGCATCTGAAAAGGAAGAAAATGGATGTTTACCATTAAACAGACAAAAACCAAGGTAATAGAAATGTAGATTGATTGATAAAATCTGCAATTTATAGGGTCTGAAGGGATTCGATGGTCTACATCGACAGCGAATTAAAATAGCTCCAAGTAAGCGTATTAGCAAAGTAATAAATTTGAAAATTGAAACTACTATGGGCCTATGGTTATTGTAGATCCAATGCCTAATTATCTAGCCACTGGAAGAAAGAAAGAAGGAAAGAAAGAAAAATGAACGTGCTTGATGAAATTACCTTCTCTAGCTCATGTAGAAGCAATCGACACATTCCCTGGCGACGATACTTGAAAGGTGTAGCTATTAGCGGCATCTCCGCAACCTTTTGACCATGGATTCTGAGTGCAACATAAAGCACCAAAATGAGATGTCATACATCATATTCAATCTCAAAACCTAAAGAGAGACAAGAACTGCCTAATGGGATAACCTGATGGTAGCAGCACAAACAACTTTGTCCCCATTCACCAGAGCCATTACATAGAATCCATGAAAATCCAACCTCCTGAACTTGGATCTATAAGCAAGAAAGGTAGTTATAAGACAGAGAATAGTCTCGTTAGATGCCCACAGATTGACCTAAAAAGCCCATAGTGCACGAGATCTTTAGGTAATCAGCCTAAACTATTATGTTCCACCCAGATGTACATCCAGGAATTAACAAATATTCTGCATTTCATAGAAAAGAAGTATTGATTATGAACACATTTTCCAGAACACGAGTTTAGCAACAGCGAGTGCATGACAAGCCTGCTAGCCGTCATATAAATCTTTGAGCATGTGGATCCTAGATAAGTATCAAGAAAAAAGAAACAAAGGAGTCTCACCCTGAATTATAAACAATATCAGCAACAAGATCTCTGCCAGTATGGGGCTCTATTATGGGTTGGAAACATTCGTGGAAAACGTTCAAAACTTGAGACACCTGAATCATAGGATGAACCCTCTCATTGTACACATTACAATCATTTCTTCGGGACCTTGTTATAGACCAGGTCAGGCCTTCCACAGAAGTAGGACTTGAAATCCTTAGGAGTTGATGAAGACGAGCACATATCTAGAAACATACCAAAAATATATTACAACAAAGTAGAGGTAGAGCATAAAACAATACTCCGTGTATCCTTATCATTTTGTGTTATGTATAAATGTAGGGTATCTATCTTATCTAACACTCTAAGTAATAATCAATAGCCCAGAATCAGTAACATAGTAATTAATGCAATTGTAGGTATAAGATTCACTAGTATTCACCATATAACCATACCTACGACATAGGCATAAGTGCATAACCCTCAAAACTAAGGAGTACTCCCTCCGTATCTATATGTTTGTCCCCTTTGTCTAAAATATGTGAAGAGCATTTTAATGAAAGGTGACGAATTTGCGTGGTGTTTTAATAGATACGGAGGGAGTACTATATTCCACTTCATTGATTTGCGTGGGTTCGCAAAAAAAAATATTGTATATTAAAGTGCCTGGATGAATTTCAGAGGGAAAGGAAATACCTCAAAACAGCTTTTGCTGCAAAACCTAACGTCCTCGGAAACTGATATCCCTGCCTGCTCCAGGCAAGCGAAATGATCTAAGAAAAAAGTAAGAATAAATACACAAAACAAATTGTTCTAACGCAAAAATAAATAGGAAAGTTAAAGAGAGCGCACATTGACGGCTGCACTGATAACAGACATCAGAAAATAGTTTATCGTCATTTGCATAATCTTTTGAGCCACATAAACCACAGCTACAAGATGGACATAACAATTCTCCAATTGTAGCCTCCTGAAATGTCACACAAATCACTAATTCATGTGAATGTCAATTAATTTGTTTAACTCTAAAGTATTCAAGGTCAAAACTGCCAAATAACAAATATTTAAGATAATAAAAGTGAAATGGACATTTGGAGTTAACTATGCATGTACAGAGTAGTTGTATATCTTCAGGGTAAGAAAGGAGCGGCATTCAATGCACAGAAAATAAGAACACTACAAAGGCTGGAGGAAGACAAGAGAGCTACACCCTAACTTATAATCACCGTTGTCTCACATAGAACTAGATTTCAATGCTGAAAGAGTTATATATAACAACTAACAAAGCCACCAACAACATTACCCAAGTACCCCTTAATTCTCAAGCCTATGGCGGGTAAGGGGAGCGGAGATGCAGAGAGTTTAGTAGTCATTTTTGTTATATTTATCATTTCCAAAATACAATAATAGTGTCTTGGGCCCTACTGTTTTTGTTAATGTGTTTTATGAGCAAGCATTCCAAGAAAATACACATTTTCTCAACAGTTTGCACCTGGCCCACTCGAAAACTTATTTGTTGACACTGGACAAAGGTAATGACAAAATAGAAGGAAATATTAACTTCAGGTTTTAATAACAAACATCACCTTAGGGTCAGCGCAAGAAAAATGGTACGAAGACATGCAAGTATCACAATGAAGAAGTTCATCTCCATATTGACAGATGAAACAAACAGAGTCCTGATATCTTCTTCTCCGAGCCTTCTGTTTATCAGTATTACACATAGCATCTTCGGATATGAGCTCTTGACAAGAGTCTGTAGCAGGAAGTGTACTTTCACATTGACTTCCGAACACATAGCCTTCTTTTCGCGGTGAATTTGATTCCTCCAAACAATCTGACAATGTGGGCTTCTGCTTTTTCTCTTCCTCACTCTTTCCTGAAGACATCCTTTTTATTCTCATAGGACTTCTCCTCTTTCTGGCACTGGGTCTACGGATTCTCCCACTTCTTCTTCCTTGTCTAAGAATAGAATATCTAACTGCAAAGCCTACTTTATTTTGTGTTTGTATCGGTTCTTTTCTTCTGCCAACAGCTTTATAATCTAATACCTGTACGGAGACATGATCGTGCATTTTAGTCATTCTTTTGGAACCATCATATGTTTGTCTGTCTAGCTGGTGACTAGTAATTTCTGAATGCTTCTGCTTTCGTGGTGAACTGTTTTCAACACAACGGTTTCTTCTAAACTTATTTTTGACTGGCATCTTTGACTTATTTATGAAACAAGGCGGGCTTTTTGTACGCAGATCACGATTGTGAGTTGTCCTTCCAAGTGGAAGCTCACTGTTTCCCAGAGCACAATCACTTATATGAACACAGCACACGCTTGCAAACTGATCATTTGCTCCCATAGCATCAGCTTTCGGAGAGTCAGCGATTACGCAACTATCTTCAGCCGTAGAATGGCTCTTCCTACACGGAAAATCAGCTAAGTGACAAGCACTAGGGGCGGAAGAAATCGGAGGATCCTTTGGTTCACTCATACACATGCGCCTTGTTCTAACTGCAAGGCTAACTTCTTTAGCTTTTCTTTTCTGCATAGATCTTGTGAGAACAGAGCCATTATTAGATCTGTGGCCGATCTCATATCCCGTAGTCTTGTCCCGACTTATCATGTCAAAAATCGATCAAAGTCGTTCTACGTGTCGTGATGTGCATGGTTTTGAAAATAGGAAAGTCATGTGATAGTCTTTACACGGGATGACTAAAGGTCGATAAAAGAGCGGGGCTTGGAATGTGTGTCCAAGCCCTCGGTTTTCTGGGTTACAGGACCCACTCGACCGAGTTGTGGTGTGACTCGGTCGAGTGCACCTTTTACGTGGCTACTGCCCATTTTATTGGGTGCTACTCGATCAAGTAGCATGTGTACTCGGTCGAGTAGCCCCTGTACGAGGGATAACTCGCTTCGTTTTTTTGGTTTAAAATCGATGGTTGGTTAAATTGAATACAAATATCGCACGATTTGTATTTAACTCAACCTCCGGTATTATAATCGTGTACGAACGATTATAATACCGTTATCGGAGTTTTAGGAAAAATGTTTATCGTTTTACCTAGAAAATTTGAATTAGTGACGAAATGCTTCCCTCTACGTCACGACATCGAAACTAACCCTTTCGGATTACGTGATGTCGGTTTTCGTGTCAACGGGTTTCGTACCAATTATGGAAATGGGATTAGATACGTTCAACTACGACCGTTTGCAATCGCATCACGCCCTTGAGTACGTTGGGGCGGGGCTCCTCGAAAGGGCTCCACCTCCGTTGTTGCTCGTAAAGGGATTAGACGGATTTTAGGCAAACATCGTAGTCAAACGGATTTAAAACCGGATTTTGATACTAGTTTACGTATACGCGGTATAATAACGATATTAGTAATAAAAGATGATATAAAAATGAAAATGCAAGAAAAAAAAAGGTATAACGATGCTAGTGTTAGTGTTACTACGATCATAAGTATGATGCAAAAATACGATAAATAAAGCGAAAATGAGACTAGATAAAAGAGATCGAGATGGGGTTTGGGACACCCTCAACATACATGCTTAGTAAGGACCTCGGAAATGGACTCGTAATAGCGGCACGGGCTCTAGAGTATCGAGGATGTATGCGAGTTATGGTGTGTATGGGTATGTGTGTATGTTTCGCCGGTTTCCGAGGGACGAGGGGCTCGGGTTTTTGTGTAGTCTTGCTAGGGACGTAGTATAGGGAGTGTAGTAGGGTTAGGATGCAAAATGTAGGGTAAAATGCTTAGGGTCCAAACTGTGTCAATGAATGGGGGTGAAGCGGTATTTATAGACTTTTCCCTCGACATAGGGGCACTCGATCGAGTGGCCCTAGTGCACTCGATCGAGTGCCCTTGCAAACGGGTCAAACCGGGTTCAAAAAGGCTCCACTCGATCGAGTGGGGTCAATCCACTCGATCGAGTGGATCAGTTGGGCGAGACAAATAAGGGAAGAATTGATCTTGTTGTTGTGATTGATTTTTTGAATTTTATTTTGTGCGCCAACTGAACTTGGCTGATTTATGAGACGGTTTTGTCTTTGACCGGGTTTTGACCCGGTCGCCAAAAGACGGGATTTATCTTTGGTGTCGGTTTTGGCCCAAATTAGTCTTATTTGACTCGGAACGACCCACTGGGCCTGAATTTGAGGTCTGTTCTGTGAGATTTTTACTCCGTTAAAAGTCCATGTCGGATATTATTGATTCCGAGCCCAAATCCGAGTATACCGAGTTACGTTTGCGTCCGATCATCATCGGGTGTTTTTCGGAGACTACCATAGACACGTGGCAGTCAAAATGCGGGTGTCTACAGAGCCCCCACTCTGACTGAGGCTTGGACAAGGCGAAAGTCAGAGTAGCTACCAAGCCTGTTAAGACCTGGTAGACTTCCGGTCGGGTCGTTTATAGTCCAGTGGACTCGCGTGAAGGGCTCGCCAGCCATAAGCAGAGGGTCATACCTGTCCTGATGATGATAGCTTCGCGGGGGGTCAGACTTGTAGCATAAGTCCTGGGCGCGCCTATACGTGGGCCCATCCTGTACCATTTCGGGAGAAATGCCGCCCTGGGCGTTCCGCTGGGGAAGTATGTGAGCTGTACGGGCTTGCTTCTGAAGCCTTGAGTCGCACTTGAGCTGATGATGATGCTCCGTGGGGAGTAAAGCTTGCCTCTTTTGGGGAGTAGGTGTACCCGTATGCCGACACATCGCACCTTGGATGTAGCATACCGGGGAAAAGCTGACTCCGTTGGGGAATTTAATAATTTCGCGGAGACTTGCTTCTGAAGTCTGGAGTGTACATGTTTGCTGACACATAACAACTTGTATGTAACGCATAGGCAAAACATTGACTCGTGCTGGGGAGATAAAAAAAATATTTGAATTTTCGAAGGGACAAAATTTTGAAAAGAATTTTTATCGCGAAGAAATTTTATCACAGAAAATTTTTGGAGACTCTTAGGAAAGCTCGAGACAGCTTGATTCCTATTCTGGGTTCTAGTTTGAAATCAGGCCTGCGCGCGCATAGGGCCCAGTTTGCTGAGGAGGCAGAGTAGTTAGGTTTTCAGTTAGGTTTTCTCATTATAAATATGAGAATCCCTGCTTCAGTTTTCTGCATCTCAACTCAAATTCTTCTTTTCCTTCTCAAAATCTTTTAGACTTTCAAGAAAGCTAGAAATTCCTGTCATGGGTATCGATCACTTGACAGCTATGCTTCTCGCATGGTCCCAATATTTTCGGGATGAGGAGAAAGTCCGACTGACCCAGATGGGAATTGTCAATTTATTTCCTTTCCAGCGTCTAATAGTTGACTCGCATTTCCTGAACGCCTGCTTGTCGTTTTGGGACACCACCCATCATGTATTCGCGTTCCCGCGGGGAGAAATATGTCCTTTACCCGAGGAGGTTGCGGCTATAGGTGGTTGGGGCCCTGCCGTTCAGCCAGCTATCCCTCCGTTCTACCCGGATCCAAGAAGAAGATTAAGGGAGTTTTTGGGTTTGTCTCATGCTGAGGCAAATCGGATGGTGCAGGGAGATACCGTTTCCCTGTTTGACCTGGCCGACAAGTTCATGAATCCGCGGGACGTAAGGGCCACCCCTGCTCACAGGCGTAGGGCATTCGCCTTTTGCATGCTGCATTGCTATGTCTTCGAAGGGCTGATGGAACTTGACTCATGCAGGGGTCAAATCAGGCTAATTGGAGTGGTTGACCAGATGGAGACTGGTCATAGCCCTGCTTGGCTAGCCACTGGAGAAATCATCATGGGTCTGGATGCCAGGCGGCTTGACCCAACTCGACCTCTGACGGGGAGTACCCGTATTCTGCAAGTATGCGTCTCGTTTTTTTTTTTACGCGAAATACTTGAAGTACGCAAGTCACTCGATCGAGTGGACCTGTCACTCGATCGAGTGACACTCATACTGAGCTACTGCCTGCTTTCAGAGGGCTAACTCGATCGAGTGGACCCTGGCGAACCACCCGTTGCTTATAAAATTTGTGTATTCTCTTCAGATATGGCTGTCGGAGCGGTTATCGATCATAGAGACCCCTCCGAGCATTCCCAATTATCGGAGCAGTCAGATTAGCTCCCGAAGGCGGAAGATAAGCTCGAGTCATCTGATAGATCGAGCTTACTGGGACGAGGAGTTGGTGTTCCACGGGGGTCCCTTGATCAGGTGGACCGTTGCTTGGTGGTTTCTTTCGAAGTTGGCTGGACTGGCCAAGAGGGACCAAGCTCGCTACCTGGTGATCTTGTCCCTTGACTGGACAGTTCACATTTATCCGGATCGTCTCCTAAGACAGTTCGGTTCGTCTCAGCGCATCCCTGAGACTGAAGCCATTATCAGCGTCTCGCTCCAATTGACGGACGCTATGTGCGACACCTGGTTGCAGAGATGGTTCACTCGTCCTACATGGACTATACCCAGCCCTTGCCAATCCGCTTGGGTGTCACGGGCTTATCAGAAATGGACTTCTGAGGAGTCCGAGGAAGCTCGAAAGGCCCTGAAGCTTGAGGAGGCCTTTGAATTGGTTCATCGCGAGTCGGCGAGGGACAACAGGGACTTTTTCACCGGGGAATATACTCTTGAAGCTACAGTCCGGGGGGAATCGGGTCTTAAGTCACAAACTAAGACTCGATCTAAGGAAGTCGATTCTAGCAGCACTCGGGGGCAGACCGACTTGGAACGACGACTTGGGCCAAGGCTGGCGGCCCGGGACCGACTAGGTCCGCGTGACCGGCTCCCTGAGCCCGTGAGGGCTCGACTTGGGCCTATTGATGTGATAGAGGAGTCGGGCTCAAACAATCGAGCCCGAGCTAGAGAGGTTCCTGTGGTGATTCGGGAACGCTCCCCTCCGCGTCGTCGCCAGTGGACGGCTAAGGAGGCTAAGGACAAGGGGAAGGGCAAGATGCCCTAGATGCCGAGTCCTCAGATTTTATTATTATTTAAGTATTATTATTATTTTTTGTTGTGTGCCCCTTTTTTGTATTTACTCTTTTTGAATTCCTGCACTTTGTACTTTTCCCGAGTTTGTCGAGGAGTTTTTTTTTTGAATTAATAAAAGAGGTTTATTATAAAACCGCTCCTGTCTTTTCTTGATTGCATTGGTTGTACCCTTTTGAGGGGTTGCCTACGTATCCGCGACTAGCAGAATCAAACCAAACGTAGTTCAGGCATAGGAAATTTGCAATCTTGAATTACACCAAGACTATTGGTTCAAGATGTTTATGACAGTAGAATAAGTAATTCTAGCTTATTGACTTGCTTTTTGTAAAAAAATAATTTTTATAAAATTTGCTAATGACATTGAGAAGAGGCTAGGGGTAGTAATGCTTCAGTTGGTCCAGGTTGGTTGGGTTGACAAACTCGTTCCCGTCCAGGTCCGTCAGCATCACTGCTCCCCCTGATAGGATCTTCTTCACCAGATATGGACCAGCCCAATTGGGTTTGAACTTTCCCCTTGGGTCAACCGGTAATAAAGCTCGAACAGACTTAAGGACTAGATCGCCTTCTTTGATATGTCTGGGCCTTACTCTCTTGTTGAAGGCCCGTTGGATTCTTTTCTGATAGATTTGGATATTGTTGAGGGCGCGGGACCGTCGCTCGTCTAGTAGAACCAGTGAGTCATACTGTGCTCGAACCCAGTCAGCTTCGGGTACTTGGCTTTCTAGCAGAATTCTGAGGGACGGTACTTCCAGTTCAACTGGTTGGACTGCCTCCATCCCGTAGGTTAGGTAATACGGCATAGCCCCGGTTGCGGTGCGAATTGACGTTCGGTATCCCCATAGGGCAAAAGGTATTTTGTCGGGCCAGTCTCGGTAATTATCAGCCATCTTTTTTAGTATGGTGATAATTGTTTTATTGGCCGCCTCTACTGCTCCATTAGTTTGGGGACGGTAAGGCGAGGAAGTATGCCTTTGGATTTTATACTTAGTCATCAGGGCTGCAGTCTTGGCTTGGAAATGAGTCCCGTGATCACTAATAAATTCAGAGGGACTTCCATATCGACATATTATCTTGTTCTGGATAAACTTGGCGACATGCTTAGCATTGAGAATGCGATATGATTCAGCTTCGACCCATTTGGTGAAATAGTCGATAGCTACCAGAATAAAGCAGTGTCCACCAGTACCTGAGGGATTTATTTTCCCGATTATGTCGATACCCCATGTTGAGAATGGCCAGGGTGATGTCATGGTATACAGCAGTGATGACGGCATATGTTGCACATTGCCAAAGATTTGACGGTTATGACAATGTTTGACATACGACGACAGTCGGCTTCCATGGTATTCCAATAATAACCGAGCCTCATGATTTTCCGGACCAGCATGTGGGCATTCATATGTGGGCCGTTTTCACCATCATGTACTTCAGCCATAACCTTTTCAGCCTTATACTTGTCAACGCAAAGGAGAAGAGCCCCCTGTGCCGTCTTTTTGTATAGTTGCCCGTCGTTGGTACGGATGAACTGGGTGGCTAGCCTCCGTAAGGCTTTCTTGGCTCGACCTTCCGTCCCGGGAGGATATTCTCCGTTTGTCAGGTATTTTAACACAGCTTGGTACCATGGTTCGGGATCAGTTAACTCAATGTCTTCAATGTCGCAGATGTATGCCGGCTCGGACCGTCTTTCGACGCAAATTGGCATACTGGTCACATGGTCGGGAATATTCAGTAAGGATGCCAATTTTGAGAGTGCATCTGCGAACTGATTTTCTTCCCGAGGCAGGTATATATACTCTACCTTTTGGAATTGTTTCTCGAGATCCCTTACTCGTGTCTGGTAGGCCACGAGATTAGCATTTCGAGTCTTCCATTTTTGAAGTGCTTGGTTAATGACCAAGGATGAGTCACCATGTACCCGGAGATTTGTGATCCCCAGATTGGCGGCGGCTTGTAGCCCGTAAATGCATGCTTCGTACTCTGCTGCATTATTGGTAACATCAAAGTCCAGCTTGATGGAGACGGGAGTGTGCTCTCCTCTTGGTGAAATTAGAAGGATCCCGACTCCGAACCCTCGAAAATTGGATGCTCCATCGAAGTATAAGTCCCAAGTTTCAGTATCAGTATGGAAAATATCTTCGTCTGGGAAGGACCAAGTGTCGGTGTGTCCTTCTTCGGTTATCGGGCTGTCGGCGAGAAATTCAGCTACTACTTGACCTTTAATAGCTTTTAACGGTCCAAACTTTTGGTCGAACTCTGCCAGCATTAGAGTCCATCTAGAGATTCGGCCGTTGAGAACGGGCTTTTCGAAGATGTATTTGATAGGGTCCATTTTGGATAGCACATGGACCTCCTAACTGAGCATATAGTGCCGGAGTTTCTTAGTGGCCCAGACTAGAGCCAAACACGTCTTTTCGAGCATGGTATATTTACACTCATACTCTAAAAACTTCTTGCTGATGTAATAAATGGCTCTTTCTTTGGAGTCAACCATCTGAGCCAGCATAGCCCCCATGGCTGTCTCGGTCGTCGTTAGGTATAACGACAGAGGCAAACCGGGTTGAAGTGGCATTAAGACTGGCGGAGCAGACAGAATTTCCTTGATCTTGTCAAAAGCAGCTTGGCACTTGTCATCCCATAGTACCTGTTCTCCCACTTTCAGTTTCTTGAAAATTGGTTCGCACACCATGGTCAGCTTGGAAATGAACCGACTAATATACTGGACTTTCCCGAGAAATCCCCTTATTTCTTTTTCGGTTTTAGGAGGTTGCATCTCGGTAATGGCTTTGATCTTAGCTGGGTCGACTTCGATACCTCGTTGGCTAACGATATGACCCAGTAATTTGCCTGATGTTACCCCGAAACTGCACTTTTGAGGGTTTAACCTCATGTTGTACCTGCGTAGTCGGGTGAAGAATTTTCTTAGGGCGGTGATGTGACCGTCCCGTTCTTTGGATTTGACGATCATGTCGTCTACATAAACTTCTACCTCTTTATGCATCATGTCGTGTAATAAAGTGGTAGCGGTCCTCTGATATGTGGCTCCGGCATTAATGAGGCCAAATGGCATGACGGTGTAGCAGTAAGTACCCCAAGGTGTTGTGAAGGTAGTCTTACTCATGTTCTCTTCCGCCATCTTGATTTGATTATACCCGGCATACCCATCCATAAATGATAGAAGGGCATGATCGGCCGTGTTATCCACCAGTATGTCGATGTGTGGTAACGGAAAATCATCTTTCGGGCTCGCCTTGTTAAGATCCCGAAAATATACACATACCCGCACCTTACCGTCCTTTTTAGGAACTGGCACGATGTTTGCAACCCAGTCCGGATACTCGGACACTTGTATGAAGCCGGCTTTGAATTGTTTGTCGACTTCTTCTTTTACCTTGAGAGACCACTCGGGCCTCATCCGACGAAGCTTCTGTTTGACCGGTTTGCACCCGTCTTTGATTGGTATGTGGTGCTCGGCTATTTCCCGGTCTATCCCCGGCATGTCCTTGTAGGACCATGCGAAGACGTCCTTGAACTCTTGGAAGAGGTTTATGAACTGTTGTTTCTCCTCGGGATCTAAGGATAACCCTATCTTAAGTGTCTGAGGCTCTAAGGCGGTTCCCACATTTATGGACTCGGTTTCTTCGATCACCGGGTTTCGAGACTCCCTTTGCTCTAGTTGCTCGATCAGATGCGGAGGTAAGGGTACATGTTCGTCTGGTTTCTCAATGTCATAGCATAAATCATGTTTAAAAGCAGAATTTAAAAGAGACAAGTCGTAAGCAGAACGGTTGTTATTATTGATTGAAAACTTGGAGAACAGCTCAAAGAGAGCAGCCATCTGATCGTTGGTCAGTGGCGGAAGTGGTAGGGCACTCGGGACAGACCCCGAAGTGCCAGCAGCAGGAATGATAAAAGGGAGGGGGGTTACAGGAGTGACTCTAGCACCGACTTCCCTAGACTCGATCTCAGACTCTGACTCAGACTCCGACTCAGACTCGGACTCGGACTCAGACTCAGGCATGTCTCCCTCTCCGGTGACCAGCTTGTAGATCCTTCCCTGACTGTCAGTCCACTTGACAGTCTTCCTCCAGGCCCTGTTTCCCGTCTTGGAACCAACATCCGAGATCAGCTTGGTCGGGTCAAACCTGTTGCTGCGGAGGATCAGGTTGACCAGGTCTTCTTTTGGAGTTGGGGCTATGGTGTCTTCGCCAAATAGTAGCCCTAGTGCGGGCTCGGCATCTTCAGCTCCGTTGGATTGGATGAGGGCGAACACATCATCCGGGATGTAGTTGCAGTCCCGGGCCAAGTGGGTCCCGAGCTGCAGAGCATTGGGTTGGTACAGACCAACCTGAACAGCCCCAAATACCGGTGTGACAAAATAGTCAGCCAACCGTGGGCTATAAGGGCTCAAGTGGATACCCTTAATAATGTTGCAGGCCTTCTCAATTCCTGCTCGGACAACATTGTCGGGAGTTATGGCGTACCCGAGACCAAAGTGGGACTCTTCATCTTTGAGAACTTCGATGATCCTCCCAGCTGGAAGATCGGGTCGAGAGGTAGCCCCCGGAAAGTACCCTAGGTTTTGGAGCATCGTGTCGATACTCGTAGTGAAGTAAGGCCTAAAGAGGTACTCTTCCTCGATCATCCCCACAAAATCAAACCCCCAGAGGTCCGTGCGACCCGTGGCGTTACAGCTAGCCACAGTCATTGGTGTTGCCTCTAAAGTGATGACATCGTTAAGCAGAGGCATCTTAATCTTTCGGTGGAGGGTGGAGGACACCGCCTTGACCGCGTGGATCCAAGGCCTACCTAGGAGCAAGTTGAATGACGAGGTAACATCGATCACCTGGAATTCGAGCTCCTTTTCTATCGGACCGGTTATGATGGTCAGTTTCACGGCCCCAGCTACCGACTTTGGGCTCCCATCAAAGGCTTGGATGGTTTGAGCAGTCGGGATGTAATCGGTCTCGTTAATGCCGAGGGCTTTGGCGGTCCTTAGTGGAAGGACATTCACAGCGGACCCGTCATCAACTAGGGTCATAGGGAGGTATTTTCCTCGGCAAACCACCGTAATGTAAAGGGCCAGATTGTGGGAGGCCCCGAATGGCGGTAGGTCGGCTTCGGAGAAAGTAATCATTGGGCCTCCTTCCTTAGCTTTGCCCTTTAGGTGGGGCAGGACCGTGGCTACCATCTCAGCAGGGGTAACCAAAGAGTCAACCTTAATTTGATCGAGAGCCTTTGTAAGTGCTTCTCGATGCTCTTGTGAGCTAACCAGAAGTTGCCATATAGTGAGGTCAACTCGGGTCTTCTTCAACTGCTTCATGAGAGCCGCTTCAGCAGCTGGCTCTTCAGGGGCGACTTCCGTCCAGAATGGCTAAGTGACGGTTGTCGGGATAGGGGTGTCCCTAGAGCTAGTGGCTTGATAGGGACGACCAAGTTGGTTACTGGTTAGGACTCGAGATTTAGTCCTTCGAATCTCCTCGGAGGTAATGGGGACAGCTTCCCCTTTGGCGAGGTAGATGTCATCCTCGTCGTCGAACCAGATCCCGTTCACTTGCGGGATAAATGGAGAGATAAGGTGAGAGCAATCAATCACCTCCCCAGTAAAGATGGCGTGGGAGCTGAAAGGGTTCTCCTTGTTGCTGGGCTTATCTCCGGGTAGCGGGATTTTACCGCTTTCGATCAAGTCTTGAATCAAGTGCTTCAGCTTCCAGCACTTTTCGGTATCGTGCCCATTGCCTCGGTGGTACTGGCAATAGGCTTGGGCGTTGTAGTTCTTGGAGCGTCGCTCGACCGGAACTTCAGGAGTTGGGCCTATCGGTTGGATTAGGCCTTTTGAGGATAGCCTTTGTAAGGCATAAGTATAGGTCGTACCTATGTCAGTAAAAACCCGAGGTGGGGTGTTCTTCTTGGACGGGGCATCTAGTAGATTAACCGCGTCGAAAATGCTGCGGGTTGCAGCTTGAGGCTTGGTAGTGGAGGAAGATGCCCCTTGGTAACCCTTAGCAGCGGCCTTAGTGAGGTCTTCCAGTCTTAGGTCATCTTCGATCCTCATACCCATTTCAGTAAGGGTGGTGAAATTGGGTATGACAGCATATCGGAGGTGAACCCGGTAGGATGGGAGGAGGTTCTTGACAAAAGCCTCCACCAAAGTCTTCTCACTGGGCTTATCGACCAGTTTCACGCTATCGGCCCTCCAGCGTTGAAGGTATTTGGTAAAACCTTCCTTCGACTCTTGAGCCATAACCTCCAAAGACCTCATTGTGGTTTGGATCTCGGTGTTGTCAGCATAGTTCCGAGCGAACTCGGTGGCCACATCATCCCAAGTAGGGTATTTCTTCGGGTCTAGCATGTAGTACCAGGCCCGAGGGTGCTTTTCAAGAGATGCGGCAAAAAGGTTCTTGAACATGGAGGAATCCACTCCCTTGATGGCCATGAACTCCTTGAAGGCCCGTACATGTAGTAACGGGTCTTCAGTTCCCTCAAACATGGGCAAACCCGTGAGATTCAGGTTTGCGGGCAGTTTGTCACTCACCGGGTTGTACTCACGACTATTCTCCCGATGGATATTATTACTCCCAGTCAAGTGAACTTGCTCCTCCAGTCGGCGTACTGAGCTAACCAGTTCAGCCAGAGGCCCATTAGTCCCGGTATTAGGAGTCCTGTGCTCCACCGTAGCCAATCGAGTGACGATAGCAACTTGTCCAGCCCTCATTTCATTCAGTTGGGCTTCGATGTCGGCCTGTTTGTCGATCATGGCGTCCACAGAGGTTTTTAGATCAGCTAAAGCAGTTTCCATCCTGCGAGTGTGTCTGGTTGCCGGTGGCCTGTCTGTAAGAACACCACGTAATCAGAAACCGAACCCAGATCTAGGAACCGTAAAAAAACACATCCCGAGCAACCCAAAAGGAAAAGGACTGAGTGGAAAAGACTCGAGAAGGACACTTAGACGGATGACTCGTAGGTGGTATGACTTCCTTAGGATTTTGGCTTAGTGGGCCTTGTCCCGTTCGAAGGAAGGTTCACGTGAGATTATTCCCCAGACTTTTGACTCGAGTGTATGGACGGACTTTCCTTTGTAGGGGTATGCCCCACGCGGGTTGGTCGTGCCTTGACAGATAAGGCGGACTCGGGAAAGAGGGGAAACTCGTGATATAAGATCGACGGAGTTTCGACGCTATAAACCCTCTACGTACTATGCAAAGACCCGACACACGGATAGACGGTAGGTCCTATAATAAGGAAGGTTTATTTTAGGAAAGTTGAAAGTTTTGGAAAGGTTGAGGTTTAAATGCAAAATGAACGAATTTCCGAGAGTTTTGAAAACTGAAAACGGAATTTCGAAAACCGAGATTAGAATTTTGAAAAGGAAAATTCCGAAAATCAAGGTGGTGGGGGTGGAAATTCGAAAATTAAAACGGACAGCATGCCGACTACAGAAAAGGATATTTTGAGTCAAATCGTTGATCCTAAATTTCGGCGGCATTCCGAGTTTTGAAAATGGGATATTTTGAAAAGGTGAGTCCCGAAACGGGCAGCATTTCGGGTTTTTCAAATTTGGATGTTTTGGAAAGATGGGTCCCGAAACGGACAGTATTTCGGGTTTTTTGAAATTTGGTATTTTGGAAAGATGCAATTTTGAAATGACGATTTTTGAAAAATGACACGGAAACCAAGTAGCACGTAGTCAAACAAGCATTATAACGACGCTTATGTATGCATTACGCTAAGTCTCGGTCGGTCAAAATAGGGTCTATACCAACAACGATGGCTTTCTCGTGTGATGGACGGACTCCCTAAGCCGAGTTGGTCTTAGGACATGCCGCGAAACCGAGACGAGTTCTACCATCGATGTCTTTAGCGCACCCATGTAGGAATGCACCGTGGTATAGTGGGACGTCGGTCACAAGTAACCGGCCCGGGCAAATTTGGGTTATGCATGAATCATTAAACTAATGCGCGCACACTAATCTACGAACGATTCCTCTTCGAGTCTCACCCTAGGAACCCCGATGACATGTGGTACATCAGGTATCCCCAGCGGAGTCGCCAAATTGTGGACATGACGAAGGTCCACCCCGACGCGGCGAAGCACGGGTTTGGGTAGGCGAATGAATCTCGTGGTAAGATTGTTCTCGGGTTCGAAATTTAAGTCAAAATGGAGTCGCCACCGAATTTTGTGGTTATTCGGAACCATACGAGCCCACTCTATGTCGTCATGGGCTATACACAAAGTAAGCCCACTTCGATTTCAGAGTTCATGGGGCTCGTCCCTTTGCATTGTTATATCGATATCGTTTACACCGGCTTTCATATATAAAATGACTCTCGTGCGCCAAGGGTTTCGGACATCCGGAAACCAAAGGTTCTGAGTAAGGGATGAGGGTACGTGTTGGGAAGCCCACTAAGGACACCCAACCCCGCCCGCACATGGCGGCCTCTACTAAGACACCGTTCGTGTTCGTGTACGCGCGCTAGTAAAATAATTAAATGATATGCAAACAGCGTTTTCGGGCTAAGCATGTGAATTTGCGTTAACTACGTCATTTAATGCATCTTATTATTTGTCGAAATGATTTAGCATGCGACGTTCATTTATAAAGCAATTAAGCAAGTAAATAAATAAAACTCGAAATGTAATAAAATAACGTACAAGTTACACGGGCGGAAATACAACCCAGAATTCACAATACAACATTACGTAAAAGTAATAAACAAAAAAAATAAAAAAAATAATGCGATATAATGATATGGATGAACCCGTATGTAAACTAGACCGCGAATTGTGTAGATGGACTAAACCCCGATTAAGTACACATTATGTCGTGTATTAAACGAAGGACGGAATCATGAGACTGTGGCATATTGCTAGCCCGATCTCATATCCCGTAGTCTTGTCCCGACTTATCATGTCAAAAATCGATCAAAGTCGTTCTACGTGTCGTGATGTGCATGGTTTTGAAAATAGGAAAGTCATGTGATAGTCTTTACACGGGATGACTAAAGGTCGATAAAAGAGCGGGGCTTGGAATGTGTGTCCAAGCCCTCGGTTTTCTGGGTTACAGGACCCACTCGACCGAGTTGTGGTGTGACTCGGTCGAGTGCACCTTTTACGTGGCTACTGCCCATTTTATTGGGTGCTACTCGATCAAGTAGCATGTGTACTCGGTCGAGTAGCCCCTGTACGAGGGATAACTCGCTTCGTTTTTTTGGTTTAAAATCGATGGTTGGTTAAATTGAATACAAATATCGCACGATTTGTATTTAACTCAACCTCCGGTATTATAATCGTGTACGAACGATTATAATACCGTTATCGGAGTTTTAGGAAAAATGTTTATCGTTTTACCTAGAAAATTTGAATTAGTGACGAAATGCTTCCCTCTACGTCACGACATCGAAACTAACCCTTTCGGATTACGTGATGTCGGTTTTCGTGTCAACGGGTTTCGTACCAATTATGGAAATGGGATTAGATACGTTCAACTACGACCGTTTGCAATCGCATCACGCCCTTGAGTACGTTGGGGCGGGGCTCCTCGAAAGGGCTCCACCTCCGTTGTTGCTCGTAAAGGGATTAGACGGATTTTAGGCAAACATCGTAGTCAAACGGATTTAAAACCGGATTTTGATACTAGTTTACGTATACGCGGTATAATAACGATATTAGTAATAAAAGATGATATAAAAATGAAAATGCAAGAAAAAAAAAGGTATAACGATGCTAGTGTTAGTGTTACTACGATCATAAGTATGATGCAAAAATACGATAAATAAAGCGAAAATGAGACTAGATAAAAGAGATCGAGATGGGGTTTGGGACACCCTCAACATACATGCTTAGTAAGGACCTCGGAAATGGACTCGTAATAGCGGCACGGGCTCGGGAGTATCGAGGATGTATGCGAGTTATGGTGTGTATGGGTATGTGTGTATGTTTCGCCGGTTTCCGAGGGACGAGGGGCTCGGGTTTTTGTGTAGTCTTGCTAGGGACGTAGTATAGGGAGTGTAGTAGGGTTAGGATGCAAAATGTAGGGTAAAATGCTTAGGGTCCAAACTGTGTCAATGAATGGGGGTGAAGCGGTATTTATAGACATTTCCCTCGACATAGGGGCACTCGATCGAGTGGCCCTAGTGCACTCGATCGAGTGCCCTTGCAAACGGGTCAAACCGGGTTCAAAAAGGCTCCACTCGATCGAGTGGGGTCAATCCACTCGATCGAGTGGATCAGTTGGGCGAGACAAATAAGGGAAGAATTGATCTTGTTGTTGTGATTGATTTTTTGAATTTTATTTTGTGCGCCAACTGAACTTGGCTGATTTATGAGACGGTTTCGTCTTTGACCGGGTTTTGACCCGGTCGCCAAAAGACGGGATTTATCTTTGGTGTCGGTTTTGGCCCAAATTAGTCTTATTTGACTCGGAACGACCCACTGGGCCTGAATTTGAGGTCTGTTCTGTGAGATTTTTACTCCGTTAAAAGTCCATGTCGGATATTATTGATTCCGAGCCCAAATCCGAGTATACCGAGTCACGTCTGCGTCCGATCATCATCGGGTGTTTTTCGGAGACTACCATAGACACGTGGCAGTCAAAATGCGGGTGTCTACACCAAGTGTTACATTCAATTCATCAGTTTAATTCAGTTGAGATCCATTTAGTTTAGTTCAACATCATTTAGTTTAGTTCAGTTCATTCTCATTTAGTTGAGAAAGTTCAGTTGAGTCTAGTTGAGTTTAGTTTAATTCAGTTTCATTGATCAGTTCAACTTTATTTAGTTATTCAAATGTGCATTAATTGGCTATCTATTCAAATGGGATATGTTAAATCATATCCAACTTTTTTCTAATTCATACTCACATTTCCCAAATTACCCTCTTCATTTTTCTTCAATCAATTCATCATCACCATCTCTCTTTTCCTTCTTTCTCTATCTTGATCAATTCATCACTTATCGACATCGTTCGTAACCCTAACCACCATGTCCACCATTTTTTCTCCAACAGCCACCCTAATTAGGGTTTAATTAGACAAATTAAGGGTTTTTCTATATGGCGGCCCTGAACTTTTAACTTTTCTACATGGTAGATTGGTAGCCCTATCCTTTTTGTGTGTATACATGATAACCTTGAACTTTACTATTAATTTAATTGGTGCCCCTTAATGTTTTTTCATCTAGTTCAGTCGTTAAGTTATATTTTTAGCTTAAATGAAGACTTTGATATCATTTAACATAAATAATTAACAAGTAATTGACTTTAAATCAAGTGTTATCATTCGATTTTGCAATATAACGCTAAAAATATATTCTTTTTTAGAATTGGAGTATAACTGCAAAAACGTACAAGAATGTTAGTTTAAGTTCAATTATAGCCTAATTAGGTATTTTAAATGGCGTTTAAGTTTTAATCTTGAACAAAAAAAAAGTAGTTTAGTGTCAGAACTTAACAGAAAGATAAGCTTAGAAGTATTAAATAGGTAACAATAAAGTTTAGGAGTACGAACGAAGTTTATAGTAAACTACAAGGGTACCATGTAAACGGAGTAAAATGGTAGGGGTACCATGTAGAAAAGTGAAAAGTTCAAGGTACCGCATAGAAAACCCTAAAAATTAATTAATAACATCCAATGATTATAAACAAACAACGAACTCAATTGTCTCAAATGCGAACTATGATTCGTAATTCTAAAGTTAAAAAGAAGAATCTAATTAGGGTTTAATTAGAAATTAAATAAAGCAATTAATAAGATAACATTCAATAAGTATATTAAAAAGTGAAATCCCTTATATTAAAAAGCTGCAGCATATACTTCTCCTATATTGATCCACGTAGGATGCTGACTGGGAAATGTGACATGACGCCTATGTGTGAACTGATGTGGTAGAGGAAAAAAGCCGAAAAAACAAGGTAAATGACAAAACTGACAATGTAATTGCAAAACCTTTGCATAGATATAGTAACTGTATGAAACTTCCCCACTATTTGCGGTTACATGTGGTTATGGGGCGCTCCCCACAGAATTTTCATACATTCTTCATTCTTCAACCACAGAATTTTCATTCTTCAATCCAATCATTCTTCATTCAATATTCAATCAAATATTCTTATTGTCAGCCAATCTCATTTCCCATCTCATATCTCATCCCATATCCCATATACCCCATTCCATATTCCCTGAAAATCATCCCAATTACCCCAGCTCTCATCTCACGGTAATCGTCATTTCACTTCTATTTCAAAAAAAATAATGTCTTTCCAGGGAACCTATTTTAATATCTGAAATTACGGAATCAACGCAATTCGCACAAATTAAAGCGAGAGTAATGAGAAAATGGTTGCGGACGGCCAGAAAATCGGACAACGACGCGACTCAGATTGGGAAGAAGCCTTTCATTTACGGTGTCGAGCTCATTTTGGTAGACAGTAGTGTAAGTACAATTGTATCGTGACCGTGATACGTTTTACCTTTTACCTTCATTGTAAATTGTAAATAAATTGATCACTACTTTTTTCTGTTCACTTAGTAGGGTTCTACGATCCAAGCGACTATCAAACAAAGGTTATTAACGCATTTCAACAGCGGATTCAAAGAGGGACACATTTACAACATTCACAAATTTTCAATTTCATCTAATATGGGGACCGAACAAGCAACAACCCACAAATGTCGGATTTGGTTTGAATTCAGCACAAAAGTGATGGCTATGCATCCCGACCCCAATATTCCAAGGTGTGTCTACAAATTTGCAGAGTCCGAAGATATCGTTGCAGAAAACGTGCCTAACAACCAATACATAGGTGATACTCTATTTTTTTTTGTGCCTAGATATATAGGTGGTATTCTATTCCTTTTTTTTGGTGACCCTACGGATGAAGTTTCGCTAAAACAACTTTGTTCATTTACACAGATGTTATCGGAAAATTTGTAGCGTACAATCCAGTCTTTACATCACCAAAAGGATTTAACTGGAGAAAAATTCTACTCGAAAATTCAAGGTGAAACTATAAAACTAGTTAAATCCTTTTGGTGATGTAAAGACTGGATTTTACGCTACAAATTTTCCGATAACATCTGTGTAAATGAACAAAGTTGTTTTAGCGAAACTTCATCCGTAGTGTCACCAAAAAAAGGAATAGAATACCACCTATATATCTAGGCACAAAAAAATAGAGTATCACCTATGTATGGTTGTTAGGCACGTTTTCTGCAACGATATCTTCGGACTCCGCAAAGCTGTAGACACACCTTGGAATATTGGGGTCGGGATGCATAGCCATCACTTTTGTGCTGAATTCAAACCAAATCCAACATTTGTGGGTTGTTGCTTGTTTGTGTCCCTCTTTGAATCCGCTGTTGAAATGTGTCACTAACCTTTGTTTGATAGTCGCTTGGATAGAACCCTACCAAGTGAATAGAAAAAAGTAGTGATCAATTGATTTACAATTTACAGTGAAGGGAAAAGGTAAAACGTATCACGGTCACGATACAATTGTACTTAAACTACTATCTACCAAAATGAGCTCGACACCGTAAATGAAAGGCTTCTTCCCAATTTGAGTCGCGTCGTTGTCTGGTTTTCTAGACGTCCGCAACCATTTTCTCATTACTCTCGCTTTAATTTGTGCGAATTGCGTTGATTCTGTAATTTCTAAATAGCATTAAGTGCTCCGATGTGCCTAACCATGAGCTGCGATTAAAGGTTGGTGCTATGGTCATGCTGATTAGGAACATTAACCAATTCCATGGATTATGTAATGGAACACGGTTAATTATTACTAACCTTGCGATAGAGTTATTCGTTGTAGGGTGCTAACGGGTAGCCACAAGGGTGACAGTCTTTATCCCTCGATTCTCTCTGTCTCCATCTGACTCAAGTAAATTTCCAGTACAGTTTACAAGGTCCCAGCTTCCCATTTCAGTATGTTTCGCCATGACTATTAACAAGAGTCAAGGGCAGTCACTATATCATGTTGGTCTATGCCTCCCTAAGCCTGTTTTTACACATTTTGTATGTTGCATTGTCAAGGGTCACCAGCAAGCGCGGATTAAAAATTCCTATTTATGATACGGAAAAGCGCACTACAAACACTACTACTAATTTTGTTTACCATGAAGTCTTTCAATATTTGTAATGATTTTTACTGACATGAATTTCATATTGTTTTGCTAATATTCCCAATTACATTGTTATTCGTTGCAGTTTTTAGGTGTAACACCATCCGATCAATTTTCTACGAGTATAATACAATTGTTTTTATCCGGTACTTTATCTATTTTGTGTATCAGCATCCGTGCAATTGGCACGGGTCAAAACTAGTTAAGGTTATAGAAGAGTCCATAGGGTTTAATTATAAATACAAAAAAAAAAAAAACGATTTAGATTACATCCAATAAGTATATTAAAAAGTGAAAGAATTAGGGGGTGTTTGGTTATCGGTGGATCCGCCAAAAAAACAGCATATTTGGATGGATTAGCATGTTTGACCACAAAATCCGCCACTATAGGTGTTTGGTAAATGGTAGATTGAAATGACATATTCGAGTCCAACCCGCCAACTTGCAATATGCTGCTAGTAGCAGCATATTCAATTAGCATATTATAATTTCTATTTTTTTTACCTTGTCACCCCATTTACCAATCAAACCCTACCTTCATCATTCCCTTCATTTTCAACTTTTTCACTTTCATAGTTCATCTTATAAGTACGTCTTCCTTGATTTTTTTTCCACTAATTAATTTATGTTTGGTTTATTTTTCAATTAATTCAATTTTCTGTATTTTATACGATTCTATGGATCTTTATTTTTCAATTCAATGTTGATCTATCTTTGATGATTTGAATTGCTTTGTCTTACGATCAATCATGAACTACTTGGACCAATTCTTTGTATGAAGCACTACCCCTAAAAATAGAAGAAACTACTTGTAAAATGGTTGGTGTGATGTATGTTTGGCATACACGGAGTATTTAATCAAAAATTTGCTTATGTTCCTTTTTTATCATTTTACAAATCAATTAATCAATCCGCTAATCTATAACAGCTAATTACCAAACACTACTAAAATAATTCTGCTAATTAAATCTGCTAGTCGAAACTGTCAATTGATTCTGCTAGTCAAATCTGCTTTCTAAATCTGCTTCTGTCAATATCAATCCGCTATTTACCAAACAAGGCCTTAAGAAAAACACCAAAATTAGTTGTCCATGCATGAATTATGATCCATAATGGTATACTCGTAGTTATCAAAGAATTTAGTAAGATTTCGAGCGATTAGAAAATAAGGAATTTGAAAGAGGGAAGGAGAAGAGTACTGAAGGAAAAAATAACGAAAAAATTGGGTATATATGAAGTAGTAAAATGTAGATATGATTTAGCAGCTACGATTCAAATTTTATTATAACTACCATCAGATGAAATAATTTTGCCATATTTGTGCTCAACTAGAAAATAAATTTTTTTTAAAGATCCCGTGATTATTCACGGGTCATAAAACTACTGTATTTTATTTTTTTATTAAAATAGGATTGTAAATGAAAACTTTTCGTGCAACAATTAAGAAGAAATTATTTTGCATACAAATGGGAAAAATATATTTTATTACTTCCTTTGTGTCAATCATTTGTTCGGCTTTTATACTAGTATTATTTACAAGTTAGATTACATAGGTTAGGGTTTGGGATGAGTGGATGACCAACCATGGGTTGGCAATAAAATCCAGGTAGGTATATGATGAAGTGATCGACCTTTGAAGCAGATAAGGCACTTTTCAATAATGCGCATTCTCTCTCTACTTGCCTTCTTTGAAAAAACATTGAAAGAAAGAGGAAAGCACGCTCCAAAGGTAAGACTCCCTCAAAATGTACACGATTCCACCAATTAGGATAACTATGAGCAATCTAAAGAGTCTCGGCTCGCTTGAATCCTCCTCCGCTTATATACGTCCTTCAATGGTAGCTGTTTCCTGCTCGATCCATACAGTAGCGGTTCCTTGATTGAGCCATCAGTCATTGTCTTTTTACTCAATGCTTCAGGCTTCCTCCTCTTATAACATAAACTGAACTTGCTATGTTCATTCTTCGAGCAATTTTCCTGCAACGAAAACGGATTATGTACAAGGATCAGGAAAAGTTTTGAAGACCGCTTCACTGAGATGACTGGAAAAATTCTATAAAAGCTGAAAAATTGGCCAAGATAAGTTCTTTTCGCAGACTGGCATAAGGAAATTCCAGTGCATCGATGGAATACAAACACTAAACCAGTTTATTTCGTTTTTGGAGGTTCCTTTGAGGTGCTCTCTGCAAGCCAGTACCAAGATTGCAGTAAATCATAAGAAACCAGGTATATTACACACGGAACAAAGCAATACTGAAGTGCGACGCATGTGAAAAGGGGAAAAAGGATGAACTTTTGACCCTTCAAAGAACTTATTTTCGCGAAGAGACTATAGTCTCCGGAATTCTCTAATCACCCGGGCACATTTCAAAACAAACAAGCAACAGCCAGAAACCATGAAAACCATTGAACATAGGATTAAATACCTGTGAAGGCTGTGAGCATTCCTGCTGAGCTCTGTCCAGCTTCACAGATTTTGGAGAATAATCTACATAACACACAGCAAAGTCGAACATAAATAAACACATGCCAACAAGTGGACAAGCAACATAACTCTCTTCTCATGCGTAAGTTGACGCTTCCATTTTATCAAGAGACAGATAGCAACAGAAACGAACCTTTGCAGTCAAGCACTGACTTGGAGTTTGGCAACTTCCTATTTAAATGGTTCTTCCTGGAGTAAGTCTGCGTGATAGTACTACAAACTCTTTTCACCGTATTGATTTCCTGCAGCCTACAATGGTTGGGAGAACTTGTTGCACAATCATCAGCATTTATACTTCCAGGAGTACATGGCCCAGCATTACCTGAAACAAGCGATAAGAAGCCAACAATGAAAAACTTAATACAATAACTAGAGCACATTGAGGCAGCAGTCAGGCATGGGCAATACCTTCACAAGATCTACTGAGAATTTTCTGAAACAGTGTTGTTCCTTGGAAAAGAACAAATGGATATCCTAGCAACTCTCTCCGAACACAATCTGCCATCTCCATGAAGCCAAACGAAGAAACCCAAGTCTCATTTAGCGTGGCTATACCTGGTAGGACCAGTCTTTCAACGCCCAACTCAACAAGCATCTGAAAAGGAAGAAAATGGATGTTTACCATTAAACAGACAAAAACCAAGGTAATAGAAATGTAGATTGATTGATAAAATCTGCAATTTATAGGGTCTGAAGGGATTCGATGGTCTACATCGACAGCGAATTAAAATAGCTCCAAGTAAGCGTATTAGCAAAGTAATAAATTTGAAAATTGAAACTACTATGGGCCTATGGTTATTGTAGATCCAATGCCTAATTATCTAGCCACTGGAAGAAAGAAAGAAGGAAAGAAAGAAAAATGAACGTGCTTGATGAAATTACCTTCTCTAGCTCATGTAGAAGCAATCGACACATTCCCTGGCGACGATACTTGAAAGGTGTAGCTATTAGCGGCATCTCCGCAACCTTTTGACCATGGATTCTGAGTGCAACATAAAGCACCAAAATGAGATGTCATACATCATATTCAATCTCAAAACCTAAAGAGAGACAAGAACTGCCTAATGGGATAACCTGATGGTAGCAGCACAAACAACTTTGTCCCCATTCACCAGAGCCATTACATAGAATCCATGAAAATCCAACCTCCTGAACTTGGATCTATAAGCAAGAAAGGTAGTTATAAGACAGAGAATAGTCTCGTTAGATGCCCACAGATTGACCTAAAAAGCCCATAGTGCACGAGATCTTTAGGTAATCAGCCTAAACTATTATGTTCCACCCAGATGTACATCCAGGAATTAACAAATATTCTGCATTTCATAGAAAAGAAGTATTAATTATGAACACATTTTCCAGAACACGAGTTTAGCAACAGCGAGTGCATGACAAGCCTGCTAGCCGTCATATAAATCTTTGAGCATGTGGATCCTAGATAAGTATCAAGAAAAAAGAAACAAAGGAGTCTCACCCTGAATTATAAACAATATCAGCAACAAGATCTCTGCCAGTATGGGGCTCTATTATGGGTTGGAAACATTCGTGGAAAACGTTCAAAACTTGAGACACCTGAATCAGAGGATGAACCCTCTCATTGTACACATTACAATCATTTCTTCGGGACCTTGTTATAGACCAGGTCAGGCCTTCCACAGAAGTAGGACTTGAAATCCTTAGGAGTTGATGAAGACGAGCACATATCTAGAAACATACCAAAAATATATTACAACAAAGTAGAGGTAGAGCATAAAACAATACTCCGTGTATCCTTATCATTTTGTGTTATGTATAAATGTAGGGTATCTATCTTATCTAACACTCTAAGTAATAATCAATAGCCCAGAATCAGTAACATAGTAATTAATGCAATTGTAGGTATAAGATTCACTAGTATTCACCATATAACCATACCTACGACATAGGCATAAGTGCATAACCCTCAAAACTAAGGAGTACTCCCTCCGTATCTATATGTTTGTCCCCTTTGTCTAAAATATGTGAAGAGCATTTTAATGAAAGGTGACGAATTTGCGTGGTGTTTTAATAGATACGGAGGGAGTACTATATTCCACTTCATTGATTTGCGTGGGTTCGCAAAAAAAAATATTGTATATTAAAGTGCCTGGATGAATTTCAGAGGGAAAGGAAATACCTCAAAACAGCTTTTGCTGCAAAACCTAACGTCCTCGGAAACTGATATCCCTGCCTGCTCCAGGCAAGCGAAATGATCTAAGAAAAAAGTAAGAATAAATACACAAAACAAATTGTTCTAACGCAAAAATAAATAGGAAAGTTAAAGAGAGCGCACATTGACGGCTGCACTGATAACAGACATCAGAAAATAGTTTATCGTCATTTGCATAATCTTTTGAGCCACATAAACCACAGCTACAAGATGGACATAACAATTCTCCAATTGTAGCCTCCTGAAATGTCACACAAATCACTAATTCATGTGAATGTCAATTAATTTGTTTAACTCTAAAGTATTCAAGGTCAAAACTGCCAAATAACAAATATTTAAGATAATAAAAGTGAAATGGACATTTGGAGTTAACTATGCATGTACAGAGTAGTTGTATATCTTCAGGGTAAGAAAGGAGCGGCATTCAATGCACAGAAAATAAGAACACTACAAAGGCTGGAGGAAGACAAGAGAGCTACACCCTAACTTATAATCACCGTTGTCTCACATAGAACTAGATTTCAATGCTGAAAGAGTTATATATAACAACTAACAAAGCCACCAACAACATTACCCAAGTACCCCTTAATTCTCAAGCCTATGGCGGGTAAGGGGAGCGGAGATGCAGAGAGTTTAGTAGTCATTTTTGTTATATTTATCATTTCCAAAATACAATAATAGTGTCTTGGGCCCTACTGTTTTTGTTAATGTGTTTTATGAGCAAGCATTCCAAGAAAATACACATTTTCTCAACAGTTTGCACCTGGCCCACTCGAAAACTTATTTGTTGACACTGGACAAAGGTAATGACAAAATAGAAGGAAATATTAACTTCAGGTTTTAATAACAAACATCACCTTAGGGTCAGCGCAAGAAAAATGGTACGAAGACATGCAAGTATCACAATGAAGAAGTTCATCTCCATATTGACAGATGAAACAAACAGAGTCCTGATATCTTCTTCTCCGAGCCTTCTGTTTATCAGTATTACACATAGCATCTTCGGATATGAGCTCTTGACAAGAGTCTGTAGCAGGAAGTGTACTTTCACATTGACTTCCGAACACATAGCCTTCTTTTCGCGGTGAATTTGATTCCTCCAAACAATCTGACAATGTGGGCTTCTGCTTTTTCTCTTCCTCACTCTTTCCTGAAGACATCCTTTTTATTCTCATAGGACTTCTCCTCTTTCTGGCACTGGGTCTACGGATTCTCCCACTTCTTCTTCCTTGTCTAAGAATAGAATATCTAACTGCAAAGCCTACTTTATTTTGTGTTTGTATCGGTTCTTTTCTTCTGCCAACAGCTTTATAATCTAATACCTGTACGGAGACATGATCGTGCATTTTAGTCATTCTTTTGGAACCATCATATGTTTGTCTGTCTAGCTGGTGACTAGTAATTTCTGAATGCTTCTGCTTTCGTGGTGAACTGTTTTCAACACAACGGTTTCTTCTAAACTTATTTTTGACTGGCATCTTTGACTTATTTATGAAACAAGGCGGGCTTTTTGTACGCAGATCACGATTGTGAGTTGTCCTTCCAAGTGGAAGCTCACTGTTTCCCAGAGCACAATCACTTATATGAACACAGCACACGCTTGCAAACTGATCATTTGCTCCCATAGCATCAGCTTTCGGAGAGTCAGCGATTACGCAACTATCTTCAGCCGTAGAATGGCTCTTCCTACACGGAAAATCAGCTAAGTGACAAGCACTAGGGGCGGAAGAAATCGGAGGATCCTTTGGTTCACTCATACACATGCGCCTTGTTCTAACTGCAAGGCTAACTTCTTTAGCTTTTCTTTTCTGCATAGATCTTGTGAGAACAGAGCCATTATTAGATCTGTGGCCGATCTCATATCCCGTAGTCTTGTCCCGACTTATCATGTCAAAAATCGATCAAAGTCGTTCTACGTGTCGTGATGTGCATGGTTTTGAAAATAGGAAAGTCATGTGATAGTCTTTACACGGGATGACTAAAGGTCGATAAAAGAGCGGGGCTTGGAATGTGTGTCCAAGCCCTCGGTTTTCTGGGTTACAGGACCCACTCGACCGAGTTGTGGTGTGACTCGGTCGAGTGCACCTTTTACGTGGCTACTGCCCATTTTATTGGGTGCTACTCGATCAAGTAGCATGTGTACTCGGTCGAGTAGCCCCTGTACGAGGGATAACTCGCTTCGTTTTTTTGGTTTAAAATCGATGGTTGGTTAAATTGAATACAAATATCGCACGATTTGTATTTAACTCAACCTCCGGTATTATAATCGTGTACGAACGATTATAATACCGTTATCGGAGTTTTAGGAAAAATGTTTATCGTTTTACCTAGAAAATTTGAATTAGTGACGAAATGCTTCCCTCTACGTCACGACATCGAAACTAACCCTTTCGGATTACGTGATGTCGGTTTTCGTGTCAACGGGTTTCGTACCAATTATGGAAATGGGATTAGATACGTTCAACTACGACCGTTTGCAATCGCATCACGCCCTTGAGTACGTTGGGGCGGGGCTCCTCGAAAGGGCTCCACCTCCGTTGTTGCTCGTAAAGGGATTAGACGGATTTTAGGCAAACATCGTAGTCAAACGGATTTAAAACCGGATTTTGATACTAGTTTACGTATACGCGGTATAATAACGATATTAGTAATAAAAGATGATATAAAAATGAAAATGCAAGAAAAAAAAAGGTATAACGATGCTAGTGTTAGTGTTACTACGATCATAAGTATGATGCAAAAATACGATAAATAAAGCGAAAATGAGACTAGATAAAAGAGATCGAGATGGGGTTTGGGACACCCTCAACATACATGCTTAGTAAGGACCTCGGAAATGGACTCGTAATAGCGGCACGGGCTCTAGAGTATCGAGGATGTATGCGAGTTATGGTGTGTATGGGTATGTGTGTATGTTTCGCCGGTTTCCGAGGGACGAGGGGCTCGGGTTTTTGTGTAGTCTTGCTAGGGACGTAGTATAGGGAGTGTAGTAGGGTTAGGATGCAAAATGTAGGGTAAAATGCTTAGGGTCCAAACTGTGTCAATGAATGGGGGTGAAGCGGTATTTATAGACTTTTCCCTCGACATAGGGGCACTCGATCGAGTGGCCCTAGTGCACTCGATCGAGTGCCCTTGCAAACGGGTCAAACCGGGTTCAAAAAGGCTCCACTCGATCGAGTGGGGTCAATCCACTCGATCGAGTGGATCAGTTGGGCGAGACAAATAAGGGAAGAATTGATCTTGTTGTTGTGATTGATTTTTTGAATTTTATTTTGTGCGCCAACTGAACTTGGCTGATTTATGAGACGGTTTTGTCTTTGACCGGGTTTTGACCCGGTCGCCAAAAGACGGGATTTATCTTTGGTGTCGGTTTTGGCCCAAATTAGTCTTATTTGACTCGGAACGACCCACTGGGCCTGAATTTGAGGTCTGTTCTGTGAGATTTTTACTCCGTTAAAAGTCCATGTCGGATATTATTGATTCCGAGCCCAAATCCGAGTATACCGAGTTACGTTTGCGTCCGATCATCATCGGGTGTTTTTCGGAGACTACCATAGACACGTGGCAGTCAAAATGCGGGTGTCTACAGAGCCCCCACTCTGACTGAGGCTTGGACAAGGCGAAAGTCAGAGTAGCTACCAAGCCTGTTAAGACCTGGTAGACTTCCGGTCGGGTCGTTTATAGTCCAGTGGACTCGCGTGAAGGGCTCGCCAGCCATAAGCAGAGGGTCATACCTGTCCTGATGATGATAGCTTCGCGGGGGGTCAGACTTGTAGCATAAGTCCTGGGCGCGCCTATACGTGGGCCCATCCTGTACCATTTCGGGAGAAATGCCGCCCTGGGCGTTCCGCTGGGGAAGTATGTGAGCTGTACGGGCTTGCTTCTGAAGCCTTGAGTCGCACTTGAGCTGATGATGATGCTCCGTGGGGAGTAAAGCTTGCCTCTTTTGGGGAGTAGGTGTACCCGTATGCCGACACATCGCACCTTGGATGTAGCATACCGGGGAAAAGCTGACTCCGTTGGGGAATTTAATAATTTCGCGGAGACTTGCTTCTGAAGTCTGGAGTGTACATGTTTGCTGACACATAACAACTTGTATGTAACGCATAGGCAAAACATTGACTCGTGCTGGGGAGATAAAAAAAATATTTGAATTTTCGAAGGGACAAAATTTTGAAAAGAATTTTTATCGCGAAGAAATTTTATCACAGAAAATTTTTGGAGACTCTTAGGAAAGCTCGAGACAGCTTGATTCCTATTCTGGGTTCTAGTTTGAAATCAGGCCTGCGCGCGCATAGGGCCCAGTTTGCTGAGGAGGCAGAGTAGTTAGGTTTTCAGTTAGGTTTTCTCATTATAAATATGAGAATCCCTGCTTCAGTTTTCTGCATCTCAACTCAAATTCTTCTTTTCCTTCTCAAAATCTTTTAGACTTTCAAGAAAGCTAGAAATTCCTGTCATGGGTATCGATCACTTGACAGCTATGCTTCTCGCATGGTCCCAATATTTTCGGGATGAGGAGAAAGTCCGACTGACCCAGATGGGAATTGTCAATTTATTTCCTTTCCAGCGTCTAATAGTTGACTCGCATTTCCTGAACGCCTGCTTGTCGTTTTGGGACACCACCCATCATGTATTCGCGTTCCCGCGGGGAGAAATATGTCCTTTACCCGAGGAGGTTGCGGCTATAGGTGGTTGGGGCCCTGCCGTTCAGCCAGCTATCCCTCCGTTCTACCCGGATC
This sequence comes from Agrostemma githago, assembly GCA_958450325.1. Taxonomy (NCBI): domain Eukaryota; kingdom Viridiplantae; phylum Streptophyta; class Magnoliopsida; order Caryophyllales; family Caryophyllaceae; genus Agrostemma; species Agrostemma githago. Next base: position 17,739,547 of record OY288254.1, on the reverse strand, counting down.
CAAGAAGAAGATTAAGGGAGTTTTTGGGTTTGTCTCATGCTGAGGCAAATCGGATGGTGCAGGGAGATACCGTTTCCCTGTTTGACCTGGCCGACAAGTTCATGAATCCGCGGGACGTAAGGGCCACCCCTGCTCACAGGCGTAGGGCATTCGCCTTTTGCATGCTGCATTGCTATGTCTTCGAAGGGCTGATGGAACTTGACTCATGCAGGGGTCAAATCAGGCTAATTGGAGTGGTTGACCAGATGGAGACTGGTCATAGCCCTGCTTGGCTAGCCACTGGAGAAATCATCATGGGTCTGGATGCCAGGCGGCTTGACCCAACTCGACCTCTGACGGGGAGTACCCGTATTCTGCAAGTATGCGTCTCGTTTTTTTTTTTACGCGAAATACTTGAAGTACGCAAGTCACTCGATCGAGTGGACCTGTCACTCGATCGAGTGACACTCATACTGAGCTACTGCCTGCTTTCAGAGGGCTAACTCGATCGAGTGGACCCTGGCGAACCACCCGTTGCTTATAAAATTTGTGTATTCTCTTCAGATATGGCTGTCGGAGCGGTTATCGATCATAGAGACCCCTCCGAGCATTCCCAATTATCGGAGCAGTCAGATTAGCTCCCGAAGGCGGAAGATAAGCTCGAGTCATCTGATAGATCGAGCTTACTGGGACGAGGAGTTGGTGTTCCACGGGGGTCCCTTGATCAGGTGGACCGTTGCTTGGTGGTTTCTTTCGAAGTTGGCTGGACTGGCCAAGAGGGACCAAGCTCGCTACCTGGTGATCTTGTCCCTTGACTGGACAGTTCACATTTATCCGGATCGTCTCCTAAGACAGTTCGGTTCGTCTCAGCGCATCCCTGAGACTGAAGCCATTATCAGCGTCTCGCTCCAATTGACGGACGCTATGTGCGACACCTGGTTGCAGAGATGGTTCACTCGTCCTACATGGACTATACCCAGCCCTTGCCAATCCGCTTGGGTGTCACGGGCTTATCAGAAATGGACTTCTGAGGAGTCCGAGGAAGCTCGAAAGGCCCTGAAGCTTGAGGAGGCCTTTGAATTGGTTCATCGCGAGTCGGCGAGGGACAACAGGGACTTTTTCACCGGGGAATATACTCTTGAAGCTACAGTCCGGGGGGAATCGGGTCTTAAGTCACAAACTAAGACTCGATCTAAGGAAGTCGATTCTAGCAGCACTCGGGGGCAGACCGACTTGGAACGACGACTTGGGCCAAGGCTGGCGGCCCGGGACCGACTAGGTCCGCGTGACCGGCTCCCTGAGCCCGTGAGGGCTCGACTTGGGCCTATTGATGTGATAGAGGAGTCGGGCTCAAACAATCGAGCCCGAGCTAGAGAGGTTCCTGTGGTGATTCGGGAACGCTCCCCTCCGCGTCGTCGCCAGTGGACGGCTAAGGAGGCTAAGGACAAGGGGAAGGGCAAGATGCCCTAGATGCCGAGTCCTCAGATTTTATTATTATTTAAGTATTATTATTATTTTTTGTTGTGTGCCCCTTTTTTGTATTTACTCTTTTTGAATTCCTGCACTTTGTACTTTTCCCGAGTTTGTCGAGGAGTTTTTTTTTTGAATTAATAAAAGAGGTTTATTATAAAACCGCTCCTGTCTTTTCTTGATTGCATTGGTTGTACCCTTTTGAGGGGTTGCCTACGTATCCGCGACTAGCAGAATCAAACCAAACGTAGTTCAGGCATAGGAAATTTGCAATCTTGAATTACACCAAGACTATTGGTTCAAGATGTTTATGACAGTAGAATAAGTAATTCTAGCTTATTGACTTGCTTTTTGTAAAAAAATAATTTTTATAAAATTTGCTAATGACATTGAGAAGAGGCTAGGGGTAGTAATGCTTCAGTTGGTCCAGGTTGGTTGGGTTGACAAACTCGTTCCCGTCCAGGTCCGTCAGCATCACTGCTCCCCCTGATAGGATCTTCTTCACCAGATATGGACCAGCCCAATTGGGTTTGAACTTTCCCCTTGGGTCAACCGGTAATAAAGCTCGAACAGACTTAAGGACTAGATCGCCTTCTTTGATATGTCTGGGCCTTACTCTCTTGTTGAAGGCCCGTTGGATTCTTTTCTGATAGATTTGGATATTGTTGAGGGCGCGGGACCGTCGCTCGTCTAGTAGAACCAGTGAGTCATACTGTGCTCGAACCCAGTCAGCTTCGGGTACTTGGCTTTCTAGCAGAATTCTGAGGGACGGTACTTCCAGTTCAACTGGTTGGACTGCCTCCATCCCGTAGGTTAGGTAATACGGCATAGCCCCGGTTGCGGTGCGAATTGACGTTCGGTATCCCCATAGGGCAAAAGGTATTTTGTCGGGCCAGTCTCGGTAATTATCAGCCATCTTTTTTAGTATGGTGATAATTGTTTTATTGGCCGCCTCTACTGCTCCATTAGTTTGGGGACGGTAAGGCGAGGAAGTATGCCTTTGGATTTTATACTTAGTCATCAGGGCTGCAGTCTTGGCTTGGAAATGAGTCCCGTGATCACTAATAAATTCAGAGGGACTTCCATATCGACATATTATCTTGTTCTGGATAAACTTGGCGACATGCTTAGCATTGAGAATGCGATATGATTCAGCTTCGACCCATTTGGTGAAATAGTCGATAGCTACCAGAATAAAGCAGTGTCCACCAGTACCTGAGGGATTTATTTTCCCGATTATGTCGATACCCCATGTTGAGAATGGCCAGGGTGATGTCATGGTATACAGCAGTGATGACGGCATATGTTGCACATTGCCAAAGATTTGACGGTTATGACAATGTTTGACATACGACGACAGTCGGCTTCCATGGTATTCCAATAATAACCGAGCCTCATGATTTTCCGGACCAGCATGTGGGCATTCATATGTGGGCCGTTTTCACCATCATGTACTTCAGCCATAACCTTTTCAGCCTTATACTTGTCAACGCAAAGGAGAAGAGCCCCCTGTGCCGTCTTTTTGTATAGTTGCCCGTCGTTGGTACGGATGAACTGGGTGGCTAGCCTCCGTAAGGCTTTCTTGGCTCGACCTTCCGTCCCGGGAGGATATTCTCCGTTTGTCAGGTATTTTAACACAGCTTGGTACCATGGTTCGGGATCAGTTAACTCAATGTCTTCAATGTCGCAGATGTATGCCGGCTCGGACCGTCTTTCGACGCAAATTGGCATACTGGTCACATGGTCGGGAATATTCAGTAAGGATGCCAATTTTGAGAGTGCATCTGCGAACTGATTTTCTTCCCGAGGCAGGTATATATACTCTACCTTTTGGAATTGTTTCTCGAGATCCCTTACTCGTGTCTGGTAGGCCACGAGATTAGCATTTCGAGTCTTCCATTTTTGAAGTGCTTGGTTAATGACCAAGGATGAGTCACCATGTACCCGGAGATTTGTGATCCCCAGATTGGCGGCGGCTTGTAGCCCGTAAATGCATGCTTCGTACTCTGCTGCATTATTGGTAACATCAAAGTCCAGCTTGATGGAGACGGGAGTGTGCTCTCCTCTTGGTGAAATTAGAAGGATCCCGACTCCGAACCCTCGAAAATTGGATGCTCCATCGAAGTATAAGTCCCAAGTTTCAGTATCAGTATGGAAAATATCTTCGTCTGGGAAGGACCAAGTGTCGGTGTGTCCTTCTTCGGTTATCGGGCTGTCGGCGAGAAATTCAGCTACTACTTGACCTTTAATAGCTTTTAACGGTCCAAACTTTTGGTCGAACTCTGCCAGCATTAGAGTCCATCTAGAGATTCGGCCGTTGAGAACGGGCTTTTCGAAGATGTATTTGATAGGGTCCATTTTGGATAGCACATGGACCTCCTAACTGAGCATATAGTGCCGGAGTTTCTTAGTGGCCCAGACTAGAGCCAAACACGTCTTTTCGAGCATGGTATATTTACACTCATACTCTAAAAACTTCTTGCTGATGTAATAAATGGCTCTTTCTTTGGAGTCAACCATCTGAGCCAGCATAGCCCCCATGGCTGTCTCGGTCGTCGTTAGGTATAACGACAGAGGCAAACCGGGTTGAAGTGGCATTAAGACTGGCGGAGCAGACAGAATTTCCTTGATCTTGTCAAAAGCAGCTTGGCACTTGTCATCCCATAGTACCTGTTCTCCCACTTTCAGTTTCTTGAAAATTGGTTCGCACACCATGGTCAGCTTGGAAATGAACCGACTAATATACTGGACTTTCCCGAGAAATCCCCTTATTTCTTTTTCGGTTTTAGGAGGTTGCATCTCGGTAATGGCTTTGATCTTAGCTGGGTCGACTTCGATACCTCGTTGGCTAACGATATGACCCAGTAATTTGCCTGATGTTACCCCGAAACTGCACTTTTGAGGGTTTAACCTCATGTTGTACCTGCGTAGTCGGGTGAAGAATTTTCTTAGGGCGGTGATGTGACCGTCCCGTTCTTTGGATTTGACGATCATGTCGTCTACATAAACTTCTACCTCTTTATGCATCATGTCGTGTAATAAAGTGGTAGCGGTCCTCTGATATGTGGCTCCGGCATTAATGAGGCCAAATGGCATGACGGTGTAGCAGTAAGTACCCCAAGGTGTTGTGAAGGTAGTCTTACTCATGTTCTCTTCCGCCATCTTGATTTGATTATACCCGGCATACCCATCCATAAATGATAGAAGGGCATGATCGGCCGTGTTATCCACCAGTATGTCGATGTGTGGTAACGGAAAATCATCTTTCGGGCTCGCCTTGTTAAGATCCCGAAAATATACACATACCCGCACCTTACCGTCCTTTTTAGGAACTGGCACGATGTTTGCAACCCAGTCCGGATACTCGGACACTTGTATGAAGCCGGCTTTGAATTGTTTGTCGACTTCTTCTTTTACCTTGAGAGACCACTCGGGCCTCATCCGACGAAGCTTCTGTTTGACCGGTTTGCACCCGTCTTTGATTGGTATGTGGTGCTCGGCTATTTCCCGGTCTATCCCCGGCATGTCCTTGTAGGACCATGCGAAGACGTCCTTGAACTCTTGGAAGAGGTTTATGAACTGTTGTTTCTCCTCGGGATCTAAGGATAACCCTATCTTAAGTGTCTGAGGCTCTAAGGCGGTTCCCACATTTATGGACTCGGTTTCTTCGATCACCGGGTTTCGAGACTCCCTTTGCTCTAGTTGCTCGATCAGATGCGGAGGTAAGGGTACATGTTCGTCTGGTTTCTCAATGTCATAGCATAAATCATGTTTAAAAGCAGAATTTAAAAGAGACAAGTCGTAAGCAGAACGGTTGTTATTATTGATTGAAAACTTGGAGAACAGCTCAAAGAGAGCAGCCATCTGATCGTTGGTCAGTGGCGGAAGTGGTAGGGCACTCGGGACAGACCCCGAAGTGCCAGCAGCAGGAATGATAAAAGGGAGGGGGGTTACAGGAGTGACTCTAGCACCGACTTCCCTAGACTCGATCTCAGACTCTGACTCAGACTCCGACTCAGACTCGGACTCGGACTCAGACTCAGGCATGTCTCCCTCTCCGGTGACCAGCTTGTAGATCCTTCCCTGACTGTCAGTCCACTTGACAGTCTTCCTCCAGGCCCTGTTTCCCGTCTTGGAACCAACATCCGAGATCAGCTTGGTCGGGTCAAACCTGTTGCTGCGGAGGATCAGGTTGACCAGGTCTTCTTTTGGAGTTGGGGCTATGGTGTCTTCGCCAAATAGTAGCCCTAGTGCGGGCTCGGCATCTTCAGCTCCGTTGGATTGGATGAGGGCGAACACATCATCCGGGATGTAGTTGCAGTCCCGGGCCAAGTGGGTCCCGAGCTGCAGAGCATTGGGTTGGTACAGACCAACCTGAACAGCCCCAAATACCGGTGTGACAAAATAGTCAGCCAACCGTGGGCTATAAGGGCTCAAGTGGATACCCTTAATAATGTTGCAGGCCTTCTCAATTCCTGCTCGGACAACATTGTCGGGAGTTATGGCGTACCCGAGACCAAAGTGGGACTCTTCATCTTTGAGAACTTCGATGATCCTCCCAGCTGGAAGATCGGGTCGAGAGGTAGCCCCCGGAAAGTACCCTAGGTTTTGGAGCATCGTGTCGATACTCGTAGTGAAGTAAGGCCTAAAGAGGTACTCTTCCTCGATCATCCCCACAAAATCAAACCCCCAGAGGTCCGTGCGACCCGTGGCGTTACAGCTAGCCACAGTCATTGGTGTTGCCTCTAAAGTGATGACATCGTTAAGCAGAGGCATCTTAATCTTTCGGTGGAGGGTGGAGGACACCGCCTTGACCGCGTGGATCCAAGGCCTACCTAGGAGCAAGTTGAATGACGAGGTAACATCGATCACCTGGAATTCGAGCTCCTTTTCTATCGGACCGGTTATGATGGTCAGTTTCACGGCCCCAGCTACCGACTTTGGGCTCCCATCAAAGGCTTGGATGGTTTGAGCAGTCGGGATGTAATCGGTCTCGTTAATGCCGAGGGCTTTGGCGGTCCTTAGTGGAAGGACATTCACAGCGGACCCGTCATCAACTAGGGTCATAGGGAGGTATTTTCCTCGGCAAACCACCGTAATGTAAAGGGCCAGATTGTGGGAGGCCCCGAATGGCGGTAGGTCGGCTTCGGAGAAAGTAATCATTGGGCCTCCTTCCTTAGCTTTGCCCTTTAGGTGGGGCAGGACCGTGGCTACCATCTCAGCAGGGGTAACCAAAGAGTCAACCTTAATTTGATCGAGAGCCTTTGTAAGTGCTTCTCGATGCTCTTGTGAGCTAACCAGAAGTTGCCATATAGTGAGGTCAACTCGGGTCTTCTTCAACTGCTTCATGAGAGCCGCTTCAGCAGCTGGCTCTTCAGGGGCGACTTCCGTCCAGAATGGCTAAGTGACGGTTGTCGGGATAGGGGTGTCCCTAGAGCTAGTGGCTTGATAGGGACGACCAAGTTGGTTACTGGTTAGGACTCGAGATTTAGTCCTTCGAATCTCCTCGGAGGTAATGGGGACAGCTTCCCCTTTGGCGAGGTAGATGTCATCCTCGTCGTCGAACCAGATCCCGTTCACTTGCGGGATAAATGGAGAGATAAGGTGAGAGCAATCAATCACCTCCCCAGTAAAGATGGCGTGGGAGCTGAAAGGGTTCTCCTTGTTGCTGGGCTTATCTCCGGGTAGCGGGATTTTACCGCTTTCGATCAAGTCTTGAATCAAGTGCTTCAGCTTCCAGCACTTTTCGGTATCGTGCCCATTGCCTCGGTGGTACTGGCAATAGGCTTGGGCGTTGTAGTTCTTGGAGCGTCGCTCGACCGTAACTTCAGGAGTTGGGCCTATCGGTTGGATTAGGCCTTTTGAGGATAGCCTTTGTAAGGCATAAGTATAGGTCGTACCTATGTCAGTAAAAACCCGAGGTGGGGTGTTCTTCTTGGACGGGGCATCTAGTAGATTAACCGCGTCGAAAATGCTGCGGGTTGCAGCTTGAGGCTTGGTAGTGGAGGAAGATGCCCCTTGGTAACCCTTAGCAGCGGCCTTAGTGAGGTCTTCCAGTCTTAGGTCATCTTCGATCCTCATACCCATTTCAGTAAGGGTGGTGAAATTGGGTATGACAGCATATCGGAGGTGAACCCGGTAGGATGGGAGGAGGTTCTTGACAAAAGCCTCCACCAAAGTCTTCTCACTGGGCTTATCGACCAGTTTCACGCTATCGGCCCTCCAGCGTTGAAGGTATTTGGTAAAACCTTCCTTCGACTCTTGAGCCATAACCTCCAAAGACCTCATTGTGGTTTGGATCTCGGTGTTGTCAGCATAGTTCCGAGCGAACTCGGTGGCCACATCATCCCAAGTAGGGTATTTCTTCGGGTCTAGCATGTAGTACCAGGCCCGAGGGTGCTTTTCAAGAGATGCGGCAAAAAGGTTCTTGAACATGGAGGAATCCACTCCCTTGATGGCCATGAACTCCTTGAAGGCCCGTACATGTAGTAACGGGTCTTCAGTTCCCTCAAACATGGGCAAACCCGTGAGATTCAGGTTTGCGGGCAGTTTGTCACTCACCGGGTTGTACTCACGACTATTCTCCCGATGGATATTATTACTCCCAGTCAAGTGAACTTGCTCCTCCAGTCGGCGTACTGAGCTAACCAGTTCAGCCAGAGGCCCATTAGTCCCGGTATTAGGAGTCCTGTGCTCCACCGTAGCCAATCGAGTGACGATAGCAACTTGTCCAGCCCTCATTTCATTCAGTTGGGCTTCGATGTCGGCCTGTTTGTCGATCATGGCGTCCACAGAGGTTTTTAGATCAGCTAAAGCAGTTTCCATCCTGCGAGTGTGTCTGGTTGCCGGTGGCCTGTCTGTAAGAACACCACGTAATCAGAAACCGAACCCAGATCTAGGAACCGTAAAAAAACACATCCCGAGCAACCCAAAAGGAAAAGGACTGAGTGGAAAAGACTCGAGAAGGACACTTAGACGGATGACTCGTAGGTGGTATGACTTCCTTAGGATTTTGGCTTAGTGGGCCTTGTCCCGTTCGAAGGAAGGTTCACGTGAGATTATTCCCCAGACTTTTGACTCGAGTGTATGGACGGACTTTCCTTTGTAGGGGTATGCCCCACGCGGGTTGGTCGTGCCTTGACAGATAAGGCGGACTCGGGAAAGAGGGGAAACTCGTGATATAAGATCGACGGAGTTTCGACGCTATAAACCCTCTACGTACTATGCAAAGACCCGACACACGGATAGACGGTAGGTCCTATAATAAGGAAGGTTTATTTTAGGAAAGTTGAAAGTTTTGGAAAGGTTGAGGTTTAAATGCAAAATGAACGAATTTCCGAGAGTTTTGAAAACTGAAAACGGAATTTCGAAAACCGAGATTAGAATTTTGAAAAGGAAAATTCCGAAAATCAAGGTGGTGGGGGTGGAAATTCGAAAATTAAAACGGACAGCATGCCGACTACAGAAAAGGATATTTTGAGTCAAATCGTTGATCCTAAATTTCGGCGGCATTCCGAGTTTTGAAAATGGGATATTTTGAAAAGGTGAGTCCCGAAACGGGCAGCATTTCGGGTTTTTCAAATTTGGATGTTTTGGAAAGATGGGTCCCGAAACGGACAGTATTTCGGGTTTTTTGAAATTTGGTATTTTGGAAAGATGCAATTTTGAAATGACGATTTTTGAAAAATGACACGGAAACCAAGTAGCACGTAGTCAAACAAGCATTATAACGACGCTTATGTATGCATTACGCTAAGTCTCGGTCGGTCAAAATAGGGTCTATACCAACAACGATGGCTTTCTCGTGTGATGGACGGACTCCCTAAGCCGAGTTGGTCTTAGGACATGCCGCGAAACCGAGACGAGTTCTACCATCGATGTCTTTAGCGCACCCATGTAGGAATGCACCGTGGTATAGTGGGACGTCGGTCACAAGTAACCGGCCCGGGCAAATTTGGGTTATGCATGAATCATTAAACTAATGCGCGCACACTAATCTACGAACGATTCCTCTTCGAGTCTCACCCTAGGAACCCCGATGACATGTGGTACATCAGGTATCCCCAGCGGAGTCGCCAAATTGTGGACATGACGAAGGTCCACCCCGACGCGGCGAAGCACGGGTTTGGGTAGGCGAATGAATCTCGTGGTAAGATTGTTCTCGGGTTCGAAATTTAAGTCAAAATGGAGTCGCCACCGAATTTTGTGGTTATTCGGAACCATACGAGCCCACTCTATGTCGTCATGGGCTATACACAAAGTAAGCCCACTTCGATTTCAGAGTTCATGGGGCTCGTCCCTTTGCATTGTTATATCGATATCGTTTACACCGGCTTTCATATATAAAATGACTCTCGTGCGCCAAGGGTTTCGGACATCCGGAAACCAAAGGTTCTGAGTAAGGGATGAGGGTACGTGTTGGGAAGCCCACTAAGGACACCCAACCCCGCCCGCACATGGCGGCCTCTACTAAGACACCGTTCGTGTTCGTGTACGCGCGCTAGTAAAATAATTAAATGATATGCAAACAGCGTTTTCGGGCTAAGCATGTGAATTTGCGTTAACTACGTCATTTAATGCATCTTATTATTTGTCGAAATGATTTAGCATGCGACGTTCATTTATAAAGCAATTAAGCAAGTAAATAAATAAAACTCGAAATGTAATAAAATAACGTACAAGTTACACGGGCGGAAATACAACCCAGAATTCACAATACAACATTACGTAAAAGTAATAAACAAAAAAAATAAAAAAAATAATGCGATATAATGATATGGATGAACCCGTATGTAAACTAGACCGCGAATTGTGTAGATGGACTAAACCCCGATTAAGTACACATTATGTCGTGTATTAAACGAAGGACGGAATCATGAGACTGTGGCATATTGCTAGCCCGATCTCATATCCCGTAGTCTTGTCCCGACTTATCATGTCAAAAATCGATCAAAGTCGTTCTACGTGTCGTGATGTGCATGGTTTTGAAAATAGGAAAGTCATGTGATAGTCTTTACACGGGATGACTAAAGGTCGATAAAAGAGCGGGGCTTGGAATGTGTGTCCAAGCCCTCGGTTTTCTGGGTTACAGGACCCACTCGACCGAGTTGTGGTGTGACTCGGTCGAGTGCACCTTTTACGTGGCTACTGCCCATTTTATTGGGTGCTACTCGATCAAGTAGCATGTGTACTCGGTCGAGTAGCCCCTGTACGAGGGATAACTCGCTTCGTTTTTTTGGTTTAAAATCGATGGTTGGTTAAATTGAATACAAATATCGCACGATTTGTATTTAACTCAACCTCCGGTATTATAATCGTGTACGAACGATTATAATACCGTTATCGGAGTTTTAGGAAAAATGTTTATCGTTTTACCTAGAAAATTTGAATTAGTGACGAAATGCTTCCCTCTACGTCACGACATCGAAACTAACCCTTTCGGATTACGTGATGTCGGTTTTCGTGTCAACGGGTTTCGTACCAATTATGGAAATGGGATTAGATACGTTCAACTACGACCGTTTGCAATCGCATCACGCCCTTGAGTACGTTGGGGCGGGGCTCCTCGAAAGGGCTCCACCTCCGTTGTTGCTCGTAAAGGGATTAGACGGATTTTAGGCAAACATCGTAGTCAAACGGATTTAAAACCGGATTTTGATACTAGTTTACGTATACGCGGTATAATAACGATATTAGTAATAAAAGATGATATAAAAATGAAAATGCAAGAAAAAAAAAGGTATAACGATGCTAGTGTTAGTGTTACTACGATCATAAGTATGATGCAAAAATACGATAAATAAAGCGAAAATGAGACTAGATAAAAGAGATCGAGATGGGGTTTGGGACACCCTCAACATACATGCTTAGTAAGGACCTCGGAAATGGACTCGTAATAGCGGCACGGGCTCGGGAGTATCGAGGATGTATGCGAGTTATGGTGTGTATGGGTATGTGTGTATGTTTCGCCGGTTTCCGAGGGACGAGGGGCTCGGGTTTTTGTGTAGTCTTGCTAGGGACGTAGTATAGGGAGTGTAGTAGGGTTAGGATGCAAAATGTAGGGTAAAATGCTTAGGGTCCAAACTGTGTCAATGAATGGGGGTGAAGCGGTATTTATAGACATTTCCCTCGACATAGGGGCACTCGATCGAGTGGCCCTAGTGCACTCGATCGAGTGCCCTTGCAAACGGGTCAAACCGGGTTCAAAAAGGCTCCACTCGATCGAGTGGGGTCAATCCACTCGATCGAGTGGATCAGTTGGGCGAGACAAATAAGGGAAGAATTGATCTTGTTGTTGTGATTGATTTTTTGAATTTTATTTTGTGCGCCAACTGAACTTGGCTGATTTATGAGACGGTTTCGTCTTTGACCGGGTTTTGACCCGGTCGCCAAAAGACGGGATTTATCTTTGGTGTCGGTTTTGGCCCAAATTAGTCTTATTTGACTCGGAACGACCCACTGGGCCTGAATTTGAGGTCTGTTCTGTGAGATTTTTACTCCGTTAAAAGTCCATGTCGGATATTATTGATTCCGAGCCCAAATCCGAGTATACCGAGTCACGTCTGCGTCCGATCATCATCGGGTGTTTTTCGGAGACTACCATAGACACGTGGCAGTCAAAATGCGGGTGTCTACACCAAGTGTTACATTCAATTCATCAGTTTAATTCAGTTGAGATCCATTTAGTTTAGTTCAACATCATTTAGTTTAGTTCAGTTCATTCTCATTTAGTTGAGAAAGTTCAGTTGAGTCTAGTTGAGTTTAGTTTAATTCAGTTTCATTGATCAGTTCAACTTTATTTAGTTATTCAAATGTGCATTAATTGGCTATCTATTCAAATGGGATATGTTAAATCATATCCAACTTTTTTCTAATTCATACTCACATTTCCCAAATTACCCTCTTCATTTTTCTTCAATCAATTCATCATCACCATCTCTCTTTTCCTTCTTTCTCTATCTTGATCAATTCATCACTTATCGACATCGTTCGTAACCCTAACCACCATGTCCACCATTTTTTCTCCAACAGCCACCCTAATTAGGGTTTAATTAGACAAATTAAGGGTTTTTCTATATGGCGGCCCTGAACTTTTAACTTTTCTACATGGTAGATTGGTAGCCCTATCCTTTTTGTGTGTATACATGATAACCTTGAACTTTACTATTAATTTAATTGGTGCCCCTTAATGTTTTTTCATCTAGTTCAGTCGTTAAGTTATATTTTTAGCTTAAATGAAGACTTTGATATCATTTAACATAAATAATTAACAAGTAATTGACTTTAAATCAAGTGTTATCATTCGATTTTGCAATATAACGCTAAAAATATATTCTTTTTTAGAATTGGAGTATAACTGCAAAAACGTACAAGAATGTTAGTTTAAGTTCAATTATAGCCTAATTAGGTATTTTAAATGGCGTTTAAGTTTTAATCTTGAACAAAAAAAAAGTAGTTTAGTGTCAGAACTTAACAGAAAGATAAGCTTAGAAGTATTAAATAGGTAACAATAAAGTTTAGGAGTACGAACGAAGTTTATAGTAAACTACAAGGGTACCATGTAAACGGAGTAAAATGGTAGGGGTACCATGTAGAAAAGTGAAAAGTTCAAGGTACCGCATAGAAAACCCTAAAAATTAATTAATAACATCCAATGATTATAAACAAACAACGAACTCAATTGTCTCAAATGCGAACTATGATTCGTAATTCTAAAGTTAAAAAGAAGAATCTAATTAGGGTTTAATTAGAAATTAAATAAAGCAATTAATAAGATAACATTCAATAAGTATATTAAAAAGTGAAATCCCTTATATTAAAAAGCTGCAGCATATACTTCTCCTATATTGATCCACGTAGGATGCTGACTGGGAAATGTGACATGACGCCTATGTGTGAACTGATGTGGTAGAGGAAAAAAGCCGAAAAAACAAGGTAAATGACAAAACTGACAATGTAATTGCAAAACCTTTGCATAGATATAGTAACTGTATGAAACTTCCCCACTATTTGCGGTTACATGTGGTTATGGGGCGCTCCCCACAGAATTTTCATACATTCTTCATTCTTCAACCACAGAATTTTCATTCTTCAATCCAATCATTCTTCATTCAATATTCAATCAAATATTCTTATTGTCAGCCAATCTCATTTCCCATCTCATATCTCATCCCATATCCCATATACCCCATTCCATATTCCCTGAAAATCATCCCAATTACCCCAGCTCTCATCTCACGGTAATCGTCATTTCACTTCTATTTCAAAAAAAATAATGTCTTTCCAGGGAACCTATTTTAATATCTGAAATTACGGAATCAACGCAATTCGCACAAATTAAAGCGAGAGTAATGAGAAAATGGTTGCGGACGGCCAGAAAATCGGACAACGACGCGACTCAGATTGGGAAGAAGCCTTTCATTTACGGTGTCGAGCTCATTTTGGTAGACAGTAGTGTAAGTACAATTGTATCGTGACCGTGATACGTTTTACCTTTTACCTTCATTGTAAATTGTAAATAAATTGATCACTACTTTTTTCTGTTCACTTAGTAGGGTTCTACGATCCAAGCGACTATCAAACAAAGGTTATTAACGCATTTCAACAGCGGATTCAAAGAGGGACACATTTACAACATTCACAAATTTTCAATTTCATCTAATATGGGGACCGAACAAGCAACAACCCACAAATGTCGGATTTGGTTTGAATTCAGCACAAAAGTGATGGCTATGCATCCCGACCCCAATATTCCAAGGTGTGTCTACAAATTTGCAGAGTCCGAAGATATCGTTGCAGAAAACGTGCCTAACAACCAATACATAGGTGATACTCTATTTTTTTTTGTGCCTAGATATATAGGTGGTATTCTATTCCTTTTTTTTGGTGACCCTACGGATGAAGTTTCGCTAAAACAACTTTGTTCATTTACACAGATGTTATCGGAAAATTTGTAGCGTACAATCCAGTCTTTACATCACCAAAAGGATTTAACTGGAGAAAAATTCTACTCGAAAATTCAAGGTGAAACTATAAAACTAGTTAAATCCTTTTGGTGATGTAAAGACTGGATTTTACGCTACAAATTTTCCGATAACATCTGTGTAAATGAACAAAGTTGTTTTAGCGAAACTTCATCCGTAGTGTCACCAAAAAAAGGAATAGAATACCACCTATATATCTAGGCACAAAAAAATAGAGTATCACCTATGTATGGTTGTTAGGCACGTTTTCTGCAACGATATCTTCGGACTCCGCAAAGCTGTAGACACACCTTGGAATATTGGGGTCGGGATGCATAGCCATCACTTTTGTGCTGAATTCAAACCAAATCCAACATTTGTGGGTTGTTGCTTGTTTGTGTCCCTCTTTGAATCCGCTGTTGAAATGTGTCACTAACCTTTGTTTGATAGTCGCTTGGATAGAACCCTACCAAGTGAATAGAAAAAAGTAGTGATCAATTGATTTACAATTTACAGTGAAGGGAAAAGGTAAAACGTATCACGGTCACGATACAATTGTACTTAAACTACTATCTACCAAAATGAGCTCGACACCGTAAATGAAAGGCTTCTTCCCAATTTGAGTCGCGTCGTTGTCTGGTTTTCTAGACGTCCGCAACCATTTTCTCATTACTCTCGCTTTAATTTGTGCGAATTGCGTTGATTCTGTAATTTCTAAATAGCATTAAGTGCTCCGATGTGCCTAACCATGAGCTGCGATTAAAGGTTGGTGCTATGGTCATGCTGATTAGGAACATTAACCAATTCCATGGATTATGTAATGGAACACGGTTAATTATTACTAACCTTGCGATAGAGTTATTCGTTGTAGGGTGCTAACGGGTAGCCACAAGGGTGACAGTCTTTATCCCTCGATTCTCTCTGTCTCCATCTGACTCAAGTAAATTTCCAGTACAGTTTACAAGGTCCCAGCTTCCCATTTCAGTATGTTTCGCCATGACTATTAACAAGAGTCAAGGGCAGTCACTATATCATGTTGGTCTATGCCTCCCTAAGCCTGTTTTTACACATTTTGTATGTTGCATTGTCAAGGGTCACCAGCAAGCGCGGATTAAAAATTCCTATTTATGATACGGAAAAGCGCACTACAAACACTACTACTAATTTTGTTTACCATGAAGTCTTTCAATATTTGTAATGATTTTTACTGACATGAATTTCATATTGTTTTGCTAATATTCCCAATTACATTGTTATTCGTTGCAGTTTTTAGGTGTAACACCATCCGATCAATTTTCTACGAGTATAATACAATTGTTTTTATCCGGTACTTTATCTATTTTGTGTATCAGCATCCGTGCAATTGGCACGGGTCAAAACTAGTTAAGGTTATAGAAGAGTCCATAGGGTTTAATTATAAATACAAAAAAAAAAAAAACGATTTAGATTACATCCAATAAGTATATTAAAAAGTGAAAGAATTAGGGGGTGTTTGGTTATCGGTGGATCCGCCAAAAAAACAGCATATTTGGATGGATTAGCATGTTTGACCACAAAATCCGCCACTATAGGTGTTTGGTAAATGGTAGATTGAAATGACATATTCGAGTCCAACCCGCCAACTTGCAATATGCTGCTAGTAGCAGCATATTCAATTAGCATATTATAATTTCTATTTTTTTTACCTTGTCACCCCATTTACCAATCAAACCCTACCTTCATCATTCCCTTCATTTTCAACTTTTTCACTTTCATAGTTCATCTTATAAGTACGTCTTCCTTGATTTTTTTTCCACTAATTAATTTATGTTTGGTTTATTTTTCAATTAATTCAATTTTCTGTATTTTATACGATTCTATGGATCTTTATTTTTCAATTCAATGTTGATCTATCTTTGATGATTTGAATTGCTTTGTCTTACGATCAATCATGAACTACTTGGACCAATTCTTTGTATGAAGCACTACCCCTAAAAATAGAAGAAACTACTTGTAAAATGGTTGGTGTGATGTATGTTTGGCATACACGGAGTATTTAATCAAAAATTTGCTTATGTTCCTTTTTTATCATTTTACAAATCAATTAATCAATCCGCTAATCTATAACAGCTAATTACCAAACACTACTAAAATAATTCTGCTAATTAAATCTGCTAGTCGAAACTGTCAATTGATTCTGCTAGTCAAATCTGCTTTCTAAATCTGCTTCTGTCAATATCAATCCGCTATTTACCAAACAAGGCCTTAAGAAAAACACCAAAATTAGTTGTCCATGCATGAATTATGATCCATAATGGTATACTCGTAGTTATCAAAGAATTTAGTAAGATTTCGAGCGATTAGAAAATAAGGAATTTGAAAGAGGGAAGGAGAAGAGTACTGAAGGAAAAAATAACGAAAAAATTGGGTATATATGAAGTAGTAAAATGTAGATATGATTTAGCAGCTACGATTCAAATTTTATTATAACTACCATCAGATGAAATAATTTTGCCATATTTGTGCTCAACTAGAAAATAAATTTTTTTTAAAGATCCCGTGATTATTCACGGGTCATAAAACTACTGTATTTTATTTTTTTATTAAAATAGGATTGTAAATGAAAACTTTTCGTGCAACAATTAAGAAGAAATTATTTTGCATACAAATGGGAAAAATATATTTTATTACTTCCTTTGTGTCAATCATTTGTTCGGCTTTTATACTAGTATTATTTACAAGTTAGATTACATAGGTTAGGGTTTGGGATGAGTGGATGACCAACCATGGGTTGGCAATAAAATCCAGGTAGGTATATGATGAAGTGATCGACCTTTGAAGCAGATAAGGCACTTTTCAATAATGCGCATTCTCTCTCTACTTGCCTTCTTTGAAAAAACATTGAAAGAAAGAGGAAAGCACGCTCCAAAGGTAAGACTCCCTCAAAATGTACACGATTCCACCAATTAGGATAACTATGAGCAATCTAAAGAGTCTCGGCTCGCTTGAATCCTCCTCCGCTTATATACGTCCTTCAATGGTAGCTGTTTCCTGCTCGATCCATACAGTAGCGGTTCCTTGATTGAGCCATCAGTCATTGTCTTTTTACTCAATGCTTCAGGCTTCCTCCTCTTATAACATAAACTGAACTTGCTATGTTCATTCTTCGAGCAATTTTCCTGCAACGAAAACGGATTATGTACAAGGATCAGGAAAAGTTTTGAAGACCGCTTCACTGAGATGACTGGAAAAATTCTATAAAAGCTGAAAAATTGGCCAAGATAAGTTCTTTTCGCAGACTGGCATAAGGAAATTCCAGTGCATCGATGGAATACAAACACTAAACCAGTTTATTTCGTTTTTGGAGGTTCCTTTGAGGTGCTCTCTGCAAGCCAGTACCAAGATTGCAGTAAATCATAAGAAACCAGGTATATTACACACGGAACAAAGCAATACTGAAGTGCGACGCATGTGAAAAGGGGAAAAAGGATGAACTTTTGACCCTTCAAAGAACTTATTTTCGCGAAGAGACTATAGTCTCCGGAATTCTCTAATCACCCGGGCACATTTCAAAACAAACAAGCAACAGCCAGAAACCATGAAAACCATTGAACATAGGATTAAATACCTGTGAAGGCTGTGAGCATTCCTGCTGAGCTCTGTCCAGCTTCACAGATTTTGGAGAATAATCTACATAACACACAGCAAAGTCGAACATAAATAAACACATGCCAACAAGTGGACAAGCAACATAACTCTCTTCTCATGCGTAAGTTGACGCTTCCATTTTATCAAGAGACAGATAGCAACAGAAACGAACCTTTGCAGTCAAGCACTGACTTGGAGTTTGGCAACTTCCTATTTAAATGGTTCTTCCTGGAGTAAGTCTGCGTGATAGTACTACAAACTCTTTTCACCGTATTGATTTCCTGCAGCCTACAATGGTTGGGAGAACTTGTTGCACAATCATCAGCATTTATACTTCCAGGAGTACATGGCCCAGCATTACCTGAAACAAGCGATAAGAAGCCAACAATGAAAAACTTAATACAATAACTAGAGCACATTGAGGCAGCAGTCAGGCATGGGCAATACCTTCACAAGATCTACTGAGAATTTTCTGAAACAGTGTTGTTCCTTGGAAAAGAACAAATGGATATCCTAGCAACTCTCTCCGAACACAATCTGCCATCTCCATGAAGCCAAACGAAGAAACCCAAGTCTCATTTAGCGTGGCTATACCTGGTAGGACCAGTCTTTCAACGCCCAACTCAACAAGCATCTGAAAAGGAAGAAAATGGATGTTTACCATTAAACAGACAAAAACCAAGGTAATAGAAATGTAGATTGATTGATAAAATCTGCAATTTATAGGGTCTGAAGGGATTCGATGGTCTACATCGACAGCGAATTAAAATAGCTCCAAGTAAGCGTATTAGCAAAGTAATAAATTTGAAAATTGAAACTACTATGGGCCTATGGTTATTGTAGATCCAATGCCTAATTATCTAGCCACTGGAAGAAAGAAAGAAGGAAAGAAAGAAAAATGAACGTGCTTGATGAAATTACCTTCTCTAGCTCATGTAGAAGCAATCGACACATTCCCTGGCGACGATACTTGAAAGGTGTAGCTATTAGCGGCATCTCCGCAACCTTTTGACCATGGATTCTGAGTGCAACATAAAGCACCAAAATGAGATGTCATACATCATATTCAATCTCAAAACCTAAAGAGAGACAAGAACTGCCTAATGGGATAACCTGATGGTAGCAGCACAAACAACTTTGTCCCCATTCACCAGAGCCATTACATAGAATCCATGAAAATCCAACCTCCTGAACTTGGATCTATAAGCAAGAAAGGTAGTTATAAGACAGAGAATAGTCTCGTTAGATGCCCACAGATTGACCTAAAAAGCCCATAGTGCACGAGATCTTTAGGTAATCAGCCTAAACTATTATGTTCCACCCAGATGTACATCCAGGAATTAACAAATATTCTGCATTTCATAGAAAAGAAGTATTAATTATGAACACATTTTCCAGAACACGAGTTTAGCAACAGCGAGTGCATGACAAGCCTGCTAGCCGTCATATAAATCTTTGAGCATGTGGATCCTAGATAAGTATCAAGAAAAAAGAAACAAAGGAGTCTCACCCTGAATTATAAACAATATCAGCAACAAGATCTCTGCCAGTATGGGGCTCTATTATGGGTTGGAAACATTCGTGGAAAACGTTCAAAACTTGAGACACCTGAATCAGAGGATGAACCCTCTCATTGTACACATTACAATCATTTCTTCGGGACCTTGTTATAGACCAGGTCAGGCCTTCCACAGAAGTAGGACTTGAAATCCTTAGGAGTTGATGAAGACGAGCACATATCTAGAAACATACCAAAAATATATTACAACAAAGTAGAGGTAGAGCATAAAACAATACTCCGTGTATCCTTATCATTTTGTGTTATGTATAAATGTAGGGTATCTATCTTATCTAACACTCTAAGTAATAATCAATAGCCCAGAATCAGTAACATAGTAATTAATGCAATTGTAGGTATAAGATTCACTAGTATTCACCATATAACCATACCTACGACATAGGCATAAGTGCATAACCCTCAAAACTAAGGAGTACTCCCTCCGTATCTATATGTTTGTCCCCTTTGTCTAAAATATGTGAAGAGCATTTTAATGAAAGGTGACGAATTTGCGTGGTGTTTTAATAGATACGGAGGGAGTACTATATTCCACTTCATTGATTTGCGTGGGTTCGCAAAAAAAAATATTGTATATTAAAGTGCCTGGATGAATTTCAGAGGGAAAGGAAATACCTCAAAACAGCTTTTGCTGCAAAACCTAACGTCCTCGGAAACTGATATCCCTGCCTGCTCCAGGCAAGCGAAATGATCTAAGAAAAAAGTAAGAATAAATACACAAAACAAATTGTTCTAACGCAAAAATAAATAGGAAAGTTAAAGAGAGCGCACATTGACGGCTGCACTGATAACAGACATCAGAAAATAGTTTATCGTCATTTGCATAATCTTTTGAGCCACATAAACCACAGCTACAAGATGGACATAACAATTCTCCAATTGTAGCCTCCTGAAATGTCACACAAATCACTAATTCATGTGAATGTCAATTAATTTGTTTAACTCTAAAGTATTCAAGGTCAAAACTGCCAAATAACAAATATTTAAGATAATAAAAGTGAAATGGACATTTGGAGTTAACTATGCATGTACAGAGTAGTTGTATATCTTCAGGGTAAGAAAGGAGCGGCATTCAATGCACAGAAAATAAGAACACTACAAAGGCTGGAGGAAGACAAGAGAGCTACACCCTAACTTATAATCACCGTTGTCTCACATAGAACTAGATTTCAATGCTGAAAGAGTTATATATAACAACTAACAAAGCCACCAACAACATTACCCAAGTACCCCTTAATTCTCAAGCCTATGGCGGGTAAGGGGAGCGGAGATGCAGAGAGTTTAGTAGTCATTTTTGTTATATTTATCATTTCCAAAATACAATAATAGTGTCTTGGGCCCTACTGTTTTTGTTAATGTGTTTTATGAGCAAGCATTCCAAGAAAATACACATTTTCTCAACAGTTTGCACCTGGCCCACTCGAAAACTTATTTGTTGACACTGGACAAAGGTAATGACAAAATAGAAGGAAATATTAACTTCAGGTTTTAATAACAAACATCACCTTAGGGTCAGCGCAAGAAAAATGGTACGAAGACATGCAAGTATCACAATGAAGAAGTTCATCTCCATATTGACAGATGAAACAAACAGAGTCCTGATATCTTCTTCTCCGAGCCTTCTGTTTATCAGTATTACACATAGCATCTTCGGATATGAGCTCTTGACAAGAGTCTGTAGCAGGAAGTGTACTTTCACATTGACTTCCGAACACATAGCCTTCTTTTCGCGGTGAATTTGATTCCTCCAAACAATCTGACAATGTGGGCTTCTGCTTTTTCTCTTCCTCACTCTTTCCTGAAGACATCCTTTTTATTCTCATAGGACTTCTCCTCTTTCTGGCACTGGGTCTACGGATTCTCCCACTTCTTCTTCCTTGTCTAAGAATAGAATATCTAACTGCAAAGCCTACTTTATTTTGTGTTTGTATCGGTTCTTTTCTTCTGCCAACAGCTTTATAATCTAATACCTGTACGGAGACATGATCGTGCATTTTAGTCATTCTTTTGGAACCATCATATGTTTGTCTGTCTAGCTGGTGACTAGTAATTTCTGAATGCTTCTGCTTTCGTGGTGAACTGTTTTCAACACAACGGTTTCTTCTAAACTTATTTTTGACTGGCATCTTTGACTTATTTATGAAACAAGGCGGGCTTTTTGTACGCAGATCACGATTGTGAGTTGTCCTTCCAAGTGGAAGCTCACTGTTTCCCAGAGCACAATCACTTATATGAACACAGCACACGCTTGCAAACTGATCATTTGCTCCCATAGCATCAGCTTTCGGAGAGTCAGCGATTACGCAACTATCTTCAGCCGTAGAATGGCTCTTCCTACACGGAAAATCAGCTAAGTGACAAGCACTAGGGGCGGAAGAAATCGGAGGATCCTTTGGTTCACTCATACACATGCGCCTTGTTCTAACTGCAAGGCTAACTTCTTTAGCTTTTCTTTTCTGCATAGATCTTGTGAGAACAGAGCCATTATTAGATCTGTGGCCTATTTTTTTGGTAAAACGTCTACGAGAACCAGTAGTAGAATGAGAAGATTTTTCGCTAGCTTTCGTTGTAATATCACAAATAACTTCCCGAAAGTATTCCTTCCAGACAGAATATGCACCACAACACCACTCTGAAATCATTTTCTGGTACCCATAATGAACTTTCAAGTGGGACCAGACACGCCTTATAAGTAGAAATAAATTACCATCTTTCTTATGCTCCCTGGCCAGGTTTACTAACAGCCAGGTACCCCGTTCTCTCCAACCACCTGAAAATTCATCCCATTCAAGGGTCACACGTATATCACTTAATTTGTATATGCGTACATCACCCTCATCAGGGAAATATACACGGCGTTCTTCAGCACCCTCGTCGTCGTCGACAATTACACCTTCCCACCAAGCTTCCTTAAATAAAACATCAACACAGACTCCAAATTTCAACCCCGTATTAATGGGACAAGGTTCTGAATGTGGTGGTATTGGTCGGGTACGACCACGATAGTTTGATTTGACACAAGGGCGCTGGTAAAGGCCCTCAATTGCCCCAGTGACGGGTATTGACTCAACCAACTTGGAGCTGCCTGATTCACACAACAACTCATCATACCTGACATCGCGACAAGAATCTGAAACACCCACAACCACTCCAGAATGCCATGACCCTTTCAGCCCATCCTCTAGTTGTCGCACCTATGAACCGAGCATCCAAATATGCATTAGCCCCTCAATACACATAACTACATAAACCTTGAGCTACACACACAGAAACTGTAATTAAAGCGTCCTATCATTCAGACTGATCATTAAAACACAAAGAGGCAACTTAAACTTTGATAAACTACAAAATACCATCAAAGTTATACAAAAATAAGGCTCACTTAACAACTGAGTACACCAACAAATAAATACTAGAATTCCGAAGATTTAACAAGCATATAAGTAAAAGCTAACAGTAATTCTGGTGGATCCAGAGCAATTCCCATCACCTTACTCAAATTCTTGTCATAAACCAAATTAACTGATCGTTTCAAATTTGATTTCAACGATAAATTCCAAAAAAAAAAAAAAAAATTAAAATCACATTGCCGTAATAGCGATACTGAATTGTATAGGGCAAAACTCTATGCAAATTTTCAATCGAAAAGGTAAATTAACAATGAAAATTGAGATAATTAGCTTAACTGGACAAGTCCTTACCACATTGCAATGAATTAAATCGGACACGAAAAAGAAACCCTAATTGAATCGAAGAAACTAAAAAAGAATATAGAACACATCACTAAGGAAGGAAAGGGAGAACTGAAAGGGAATCGGAAAGAAACCTCGACTTTATGGTGGAGAAGAAGCTTTCGACGATTAGTCATGGAGAAGTGAAGGAGCAGAAATGGCGAAATTAAAGGGAAATTTGGAGGGATCGAACTTTGAGGTATGAAGCAGAGAGAGAGAGAGAGAGAGAGAGAGAGCGATGGAATTAGGGGGTTTGTTTATGCATGTTTGTTTGTTTGTTCTGGTAGAATGAATCATAACTAAGTGAAGGAGTAACAGTGCTTTTCCGACATTTAATTGAAACGCAAACCACCAACAGTCCCAACTCCCACGCCCAATTTTGATATCTCGCTTCGTCTCTCATCTCTAAGGGTAGATTTTTTAAAACTGAACCGATTCCGCAGCCGATCTGAACCTAACCTGTCTTGTAAATAACCCAAAAGAGTCCTTTTTTAACCCAAGCAAGTCAAAATTTGACCCGTAGCGGGTTCACCGTTCAGTCAACACATTTCTTAATACATACATTGTGTTGTAGAGGTTAACTCTATGCATTTTAATGTGGGTTAGATGATTGGCTAAGATCGGAGTCGGTCCTGATCTTCTCGAGGCTCTAGGCAAAATAGTAACTCGGGGCCCCTTCAAAAATTGTCGTAACCGTTATTTACAGTTTTTTCATTGATTTCGTCCTCATATTTTCACATTTCGAGCAAAAAATTTGTCAAAAAAACTAATTGTGATTTTCCTAATTCTACGACATCCCAATTTGCAGTAATACATTTCTACGTAATATTTTACCGAATAACTCAAACCAGATCAACAAATGATATTTAGCTTGGAGGCATGTATTACGAAGTAATTATTATGGGAAAAGTCTCATGGTACCCCGAACTATGTCACATTACACATGGTACACCCGCTTTTAAGCTTTTTCTCATGGTAACCTTGAGTTTTGTAGTTTAGTTCCCAATTTGCCCACATCCCATTTTCTGTCATCACGCCGTTGAATTATGCTTAAGAGCTGCATCATTAAGTGCTAATTAATTTTGGGAGGGAAAATTAATTACATCCCTCAATGACTACTTTTCAGAATCCTTAGCATAAAGAGAGACATTCCCATGGTACCTCTAAAGTTCGATGGTTGTTCCCATGGTACCCCTAAGGTTAAATTTTTATTCACATGGAACCCCTGAAAGCACAGGGGCGATTCTTTGAAGCAAAGTAACGACTAGATTATTTAACTAGTCTTACACAAATGCTTATAAATGCACACCCCTTTTTATTTTGATAGAATATGAACAAAAAAATCCACACAAATCAAACTTCCAACAATGTCGGTTTCACATTCAAGTTCAACTCTAAGAGGAGTTCAAGTGGAAAACAAAACATGCGTAAGATGCAATAGAAGAACAAATATTCGAGCATCCGGATCAACTGCAGCAAATCCATTTAAGCTATACTATAAATGTGATGAATGTGGATGGTTTCAATGGTGCAAAGGAAGAACGGACGAAGTTACAAATATCAACACAATGGATGTAGTTGATCAAGTATCCATTCAACAAGATTTGAAGAAAAAGATGAAGAAACAAATGGAAATAATTTGTGACATCAATAGAAAGATTGATTCTATGTCGAAGTTGCTAAATCTAAGCATCATAATTGGTTCGGTCATGTACTTTAGTCTACTTTATGTTGTTATGAACAAAATGTATGGAAAACAAGTCTAATGCAATGAAATAAGATTACTACTAATATATTCCCACCATCACATTGGTATGTTCGTTAAACAAACGAACTAAAAAGGGAACAACATCGGCGGAATAATTGTTTGTGTGATATGCAAATCACCAAAAGAGAGTTTACGTACCAAATTACCCAAAATATAGGAGCAACACTTATGCAAAATATACGTACCACATACGAGATTATTCATATTCTAAGACCAAGTATGGTGGATTGGTGATATAATAAGAGATCTGTGCAAAATATATACCCCTAGCTAAACCATACACAAATGATAAACAGGTCTTCTCCTTCCTTTCCTTAGCTTGACCCTGAAATTGAAAGAAGATATGAAACTAATGATATTTTGCCCATATAACATTCAACCGTAAATAACATGACAAATTTAACACTCAAAATTAGAAGGTACTTATCTAAGTGTTGGTTGTTGAGGCTCCATCAGCCCTTGTGTTGCTCGTTGATGCTCCATCAGTTCTTGCCTTCTTATTCTGACCACCACCTCGAGAAGCTTGCCTTTCCCTTGCAGTTGGCCCACCTTTGCAGCTCCTTGAATTATGTCCAACCGTCTTGCATATCGAGCATGTCACGAAAGTTGTTCTCTTTCGGATCCCTTCTTAGGCTCATCCGCTTTCCTTTTTCTTTGTCGAGCCGGTCTCCCTATGCTTCTCTCCGGTATAGGTGGTAAGACTTTCCGTACGGCAGAAAGTGCCTTCCGCTTCATGGTGAGTTTTAGTTGTTGTAACCAGTTCTTTTCTAAATTTTCACTCATTTATTTGCTTCACATTATCATAATTGACTTGTGTAGGTGGGACGACAAGAAGTACTCTGATTATATGCGGGATTCCGTAGTCATGACGTATGCGTCCACCCCTGGCGCCTACCGTAGCTGCACGGAGGCGCCACCGGAAGCTCGGGAAGCGATGTATATGCACTTCGCGGTAATTACCTCGTCTGTGTTTCTAAGGTTTTCGTTGCACGATTTATACATTCAATTGTAGCTAACGAATCTTTTTTTTTGACAAACAGAGGAGAGTGCGTATAGACCTGGGGTACGACCTCAGGTCGGATTATGAGAGTCGGATTAAGAAGAAGATAACCGACTTATTCCAGCGAGCTGTCCCGAGGGTCGAGAAGGCGGACTGGATTCCGCAAGAGAAGTGGGAGATATTGAAGAAGAACGCAGCCGACCCAAGCTTCAAGAAGAAATCGGCGATTAAGTCATCGAACAGGAGAGGTGGGCAGGTGGACGGGGTGGCCAAACCCACTAGCTGCCTTGGAAGTAGGAGTGCAGCGACGGCCTTCGCGCAGTTGGTAAGTGCTTATAACACAAGTAAAAAATTTGAGTATAATTCAATATATACTATTGGTAAATAAATGTTGAAAATTTTAACACTGTTATATGAAGGGCCCATCTGCAACCCCGGTCCAGCTCTTGGAGAAGACGAAGAAGGGGAAAGACGGCAAGTGGATTGACCCTAGAGGACCGGAGATCGTGGTGAGTAGTAGTAATGTTTTTAAAAAATATACTAGGCATGAAAATTACGATGTGATAGTATGTGTTCCTAAAGTTATAACACTGTTTCATGTTGCTGATTCAGGAGAGCTACGAGAAAGCGGTCGAGGAGGCACGCGCCTCTGATCAAGCACCCAACACCTTGAAGATCTTCCACGATGTGACAGGTGGCTACAACTCGAAGAAAAGGTTTTGGGGGATAGGTAACGTGGCGAAAGAGCTCTTTCGCCCATGCTTGAACCGTGGTAAGGAGGTATCTGCGGACACATACCTCCCCACCGCCACCTCGCAGGAACGCACACTCAACAAGCGTATGGAAGATAAATTCGAAAGACAAGAAGAGCGCCTGAAGACATTGGAGAAGAGGTGCGAAGAGCAGGACCAGTTTATTCAGTTCATGAGGGAACAGTTCGCCATGGGGAACGAGGGATGCGGTGGAGGACCACGCATGACTAGGCGCAACGATGACGACAACAACGATGGTCATCCGTTTGGGTCGGAGCAGATTGAGTCCCTTTCGTAGGTAGTTCCGCTCTCTTATGTTACTTGTTTAGATTCTGGTTGCATTGTGTGTATATATATTTTACCAACTCCTAGATAGAATTCTGAACCTAGCGCTGGTTGTCTTTGTAATATTTTCATTTTCTATAACAGTATACTAGTTTATGTTTGTTTCGTTTTGTGGAGTTTTGTGAAGAAGACATGTACGAGAGCTTTGATTGGAGTTATTGATGGACTTTTGTTTGGGATGTGGTGCTGTTGTCGTTTGTTGTAGGAGTGGTTTTGTTTGGGATGTGGTGCTGTTGTCGTTTGTTGTAGGAGTGGGTTGGTTAATTGCAGCTTGTTTTATTTCGCGCATACGGGGAGCTGAAAACAAAGAAACGGTTTT
Organism: Agrostemma githago; assembly: GCA_958450325.1. Lineage (NCBI taxonomy): Eukaryota > Viridiplantae > Streptophyta > Magnoliopsida > Caryophyllales > Caryophyllaceae > Agrostemma > Agrostemma githago. The sequence continues at coordinate 17,712,018 of OY288254.1, read as the reverse complement.
TTTGTTAATAGGCTTTGCGTGGGATTAGCCGACGCAAAGTCAACAGAATGTTTGACTTTGCGTCGGCTAATCCCACGCAAAGCCTCTCAGTCAGATCTCAGTCAATGGCTTTGCGTGGGATTAGCCGACGCAAAGTCAAACATTCTGTTGACTTTGCGTCGGCTAATCCCACGCAAAACCATTGACTGAGATCTGACTGAGAGGCTTTGCGTGGGATTAGCCGACGCAAAGTCAAACATTCTGTTGACTTTGCGTCGGCTAATCCCACGCAAAGCCTCTCAGTCAGATCTCAGTCAATGGGTTTGCGTGGGATTAGCCGACGCAAAGTCAACAGAATGTTTGACTTTGCGTCGGCTAATCCCACGCAAAGTCCATTGATAGGGGCGTTGACCTCCATGTCTTCGTATTGGATTAGCCGACGCAAAGCCGACGCAAATCATATGCGTCGGACTAGCCGATGCAAAAAACAAAATTTGCGTCAAATTATAATGGCGGCCTTTTGCGTCGGTTAATCCGACGCAATCTGTAGTTTGCGTCGGATATTGCCCATTTGCGTCGGATTTGTCCGACGCAATCCCGACTTGATTTTTGTAGTGCGTCATATTGAAATTCAATCCATATTTTAGCTGACATTCTGGATGTACACAAACATCAACAATAAATGAGAATTCAGTGAACACAACGATAATAAGAACATAACACATTGAAATATAACACAATTGAAATGTATAACACAACAAAAATATTCAATAGTCATGATGCATATAGGAAAATTGACAACTAAACAAAGTACGGAGTATTTAAATGCAAACCAAGAAAATTTCAGAAACATTCGTGATTGAACATAAACCCTAATTTTGTATAGAACAGAGTAACATATCCAGTTTCGCAAAAAGTGTTTGTTTTGCTTCTTCCATCAATGAATCGTCCATTTGATCTCAACTCTACTCTATACCTCAACTTCTCACAAAGTATAATATCCAGTTTAACCCCCCCATTTTAATGAACAATATTAGATTAACATTCAATCTAGTTTCACAAGAACATAGCATTAGATTGAGAATTGAAATTTTTTACTCATACAAAACCGTACCCTAATTGAAACATATAATCTGAAACCCTAATTTAATCAGAATTCGAAATCAAAATTTAAAGACTAAACCTAAAAGATGTATGGATATAAACCATAGTACAATCACCTAATAGCATAGAAGAAGATGTACGAAGCTTTAATCACAAAAATGCGAAAAAATATAGAGAGTTAGTACTCCCTCCGAGTTCCTATTATTGTCCCATAAGGTTTTGGGGTGAAAAATAAGGAATGAGAAATGAGTGGTTGAAAAAATAAGTAGGAAGAGAGAGAAATAGGAGAGTAATTGTGAACCACACATTGATGGCCTAAAAAGTAAAGTGGGACAAAAATCAAACTCAGCCCAAAAAAGAAATTGAGACAATAATAGGAACTCGGAGGGAGTAGTATTTACCTTGCTTATTGGAAGAAACGATTTTAATCACTTGGGATAGAACTTGCTTATTGGATTAGGTTGATGTTGAAGGATGATTGAGCTAGGTTATGGGGATGAAGTTTGATTTTGCCCTTTTTTTTGTAAACAGAAGAAGATGAAAGATGGAGGTGAAAAGGTTGAGAATAAGTGATTAAATGAATGAGTGAGTAAAGTGTGTGTCAGTGATTAATTCTTGAGTGTGTCAGTGATTAGTTGTTAATCACACGGCGTTATGACGGAAATTGGTGTAAGAACAAATTGGGAAGCAAACTATAATACTTAAGGGTTCCATGGGAACAAACTTAAAATCGAGTGTACCATGTGTAATGTGACATAGTTCAGGGGTACCATGGGAAATTTCCGAATTATTATATGGAGGCGTTGTACTAATATAAAGTCGTTTAAAAAAGTTTGAATATTATTGTATGAGTGTATTGACGTATAAGTATCGTAAATATATATCTTCCATCTATGAGACCTATGATCCGTAAATACACTTAAAATGTGTAATAAAATAGTTTTTCGTGCAAATAAAAATTAAACTGTTGTTCATCTTACAAAGTTAACAAACTACCTGTAATTTTGTAATTAAAATAATATAAACCGTACTCTATATGATAAGGTTATAAATATTTTTTAATATGTATATTTGTAGACACCCGCATTTTGCCTGCTAGTGTCTATAACAGCTTCCAACAAAACACCTGATGATGATCGGACGTAAACATGCTTTAATAGGCTCGAATACGGTCTCGGACTTAGAATCAATAGTATCCGACGTGGACACTTAGCGGAGCACAAATCTCTCAAAACCGACCTCAAATTCAGACTCAGCGGGTCGTTCCCAATAAATAAAGTTGTTTTGAGCTAAAACCGTCGCCGGAAGAAAAACCATCTTTTGCGACCGAGTCAAAATCCGGTCAAAGTCGAAACCCGAGACGACACTAGCCTCACGCTATGTCCAATTACACAAAATGAACAAAGACAAACAACCAAGATCAAAGTCGAAATCAAATCTTGACATTTCCTAAAAAGGCTCTACCCGCCTACACCCACTCGATCGAGTGCCATAAGGCCACTCGATCGAGTGCACCCTCAAAAAACCGACTAGGCACCTTTTTTAGGTCACTCGACCAAGTGCACATTGGGCCACTCGATCAAGTGACCCCTAGCCGGGGAGTAATATCTCTATATACCCCATTTGCACATCATTTGAGGAGAGGCTTTTTGAACCCTTATTCCTCCACATTTCTTCACATTTCTAGGCTTCCTTAGAGTCCCTCATACACTCTAGCATACAAGCCATTCCCGAGATCAAAACTCGCCAAAAATTGAGAACATATTCTCCCTAATCCTAACTCACCCTACATTCTCGACGCTCCCCTGCCTACGCCGCCACTAGACGAGCTCGTGTTCCGTGACCATAAGCATGTAGGTTGAGGGTGTAAATAAACCCCATCTTCTCTAATCTCTAATCTCTACTCTCTTTAAATTTTTGTATACTAACCGTTAACACCTAACATTTAATTCTCGTATTCCTAACTTTTAACATTTATTTTCCGTATCTAACTTTTAATTTTTGTTCCTAACATTACTAACAATCTAACATTTAATTACTGTATATATTTAAAAAAACTATTTTAAATCGATTCGAGCAACATCCAATGACGATAAATCGATAGTCGTAGGCTTTATAAGCCAAATTACGACATCGAAACGCTAAGGATCTAAGTTTGTGACGACAATCGAATTTTCGAGTCAAGTATGTTCGATAACGAATTCCGTCCAAAGTCCGTTATAATCCTTCAAAAAGTCGTACTGGAGGTGGCGCCCTTCGAGGCGCGCCGCCTTAAGCTAGACGCTTAAGGGTATAATGCGATCGCGGTAATTTATTATCGAGCATATTTAACGTCATTTTCAAAATACTACTCTGAAGGTGCGATATTGACTCCGTAGTCAAATGTCACGCCTAAAAGAGTCATCGACAATTGAACTAGCACGAAACTCGTTGACGCGAAATCGAACATCACGTGATCCATAAGGATTAATAACGATGTGGTGACATGGAGGGAATTGATATTAGTTCTAGTCCGATTAATTTCGATTTCATATATTCCACTATAAAATGCTTGATACCGGTTGCGTAACCGAGCGTCGTGAATAACTAGTTATCGAGAACCAAGTGAGTATAAATTATTTAGTATTTATATCTAGCTCGATTATTCTCGATTTAAGTCATCAAATTACGAAATACGTTATTTCAAAGCAAATCTTTCACCTGCTACAGAAGGCACTCGATCGAGTGCCCAAGCGTCACTCGATCGAGTGACGCCCTAAAAAATGGGCAGGAGGATTTCATGAAGGGCACTCGATCAAGTCCCCTCAGCGACTCGATCGAGTAACCTCTATAGGTCAACAACATGAACCTAAAATGTGATACAAAGTCTCGTCAATACATTTTTTTACGACTTTAAGTCGTCATGTGTCGTCACGTGTTAATTCAATCACGTGCTTCTTTTTCAAAACCCATACATTATATCCGTTATTATTTTTAGGACTTTGAGCAACGTCTCGTAAGACTAGTCCTATATTGACGACTCTTTAGTCGTATCCAATATAGGACGGGTCGAGGCATTGTCATGTCACTATGATAAGTCGGGACAAGACTCCGAGGCCCGGGATCAAGCTAGTACTACGCTTCGGTCCCGTACGCTAAACGCGTATTGATCGCCTCCCAATCGGATCGGTCGTTAACGAAGGACGGGGGATCAAATGATATTTATAGACTCGGAATAACACAAAAATTACTAGAGTAATCGTGGTAAGTCGAGGTCGGTCCACAGGGAACGGTGTGCTGACAACGGGTTTAAAGTGGCGTGTTTGATGTCTAGAGGGGGGGTTTTCTAAGGGTCGAGTCTATACTAGGGAAATAACTAGAGAAATAACTAGGGGTGATCAATCTAGGGAAAGGTGTTAGGGGGAAGTCGGGATTCGGTACTTGGAGTCTAAGAAGGTCGGAATCGAGTTTTTGTTGCAACATTGATAAAGGAGAATGCCACCTTTCGGTTTCTTCACCTAACTCATCTAAGAACCCGCTTTCGCGGCGAATAAGGGTAAGTCTCTAGCTATGGTAATTTCTACCCCGGGTTTCCCCATATTGATAGAAACTAGTCAAGGTCGGTCTAGTTGGCTGGACTAAAACAACAATGACATAACAACCATAAACAACATAAACCAACAAGCAAGCAAGCCACCAACATCCCTATATTCAAATAATCCAAGTCCTCATCCCTAAACCCCCCAACAAAAAATCTACTCACTAATCATAATGGAATACAATAAAACATTAACTAAGAAGAAAATCACTACAACATACATATTAACTAGATCTAAGGAAACTATGATCTAAACAAGACAATAGTGAGAAAACAACATTAAAACTGAACTAGAGATTAGAGAGTGGAAAGAAATGTACCAACTATGAAGATCTATAAGAAATAATAAGATTGCATGAATAAAGATTGAATCTTTGATGAATAAAGTGAAGAACTTGTCACTAATTCTTCAATAAACTCAACAAATCTTCAAATAAAACTTGGAATAATCTTCTACAAACTTGTAATCTAGAGAATTGTTGATGGAAACTATGTAGATCTACTACTAATTACTATGTAAACTACTAGAATTATGGAGGATTTCTGCTAGAATACTACTACTATTACTCTACTAATGGATGGTGTAATAAGGTGGAATGGTGTAACTACACTAATGATGGGGTATGAGGATGGTTGTGGATGCCTTGGGCAACAAACTAGGATAACAAATATATAGTAAAGCCTTAATGAGTATTTAACCTAAAGCCCAAATCCAACTTTTTGCTCCATTAGTGAGACAATATCTCTTAGCATCTTCATAGGGTGAAACTTCGTCCTGTGGACTTGACGATAAATCCCACCGGGTGAAATTTTCGCCCGGTGAGATTTTCTTCTTTTTTCGCGGTTTCCAGCTCTTCTCTCCATCGGGCGAAATTTCACCCGGTGGGCGAAATTTTGCCCGGTCAGTTTCGCCCGGTGAGGAGTCTCAGAAAATCTTTGGGGAGGCATTTTTACCGTCGGGTGAAATTTCGCCCGGTGGTATCTCACCGGGTGAAATTTCGCCCGGTCATTTTTCTGGCCTCTTTTCTTGTCTCATTCTTCGTCATATTATTGGATGGCTTCAAACTTTAAGTTGTGTGCTTTGCTCTTTGGACGGTTTTCCCTTCTCTTGTGCTCGTGAAAGCTCAATCGTTATTTCGGTGGCAAATCCTATCAAAATGATAGAAAAATTACCAAAAACACGTAAAACACACAAGAGGGACGCTAATGCGAGAAATACGCAAAATATGGCGATAATCGCACTCAAGACTCGCAAAACGAGGGTAAGACGGGTCTAAATGGGAGGAAAAACGGTCTACATTTAGCACACAACAATTCCCCCACACTAAACCGTTGCTCGTCCTCGAGCAAAGACCCAAAAAGAAATTACAAACTACTACTACTAGCTAGACTATGCTAAGCCGATACGGGGCAATTAACGGGCCCGCTCCGTCCCTTCAACTCACATCGAAATACTCATGAGGTAAAGTACTCCCATGCAAGGTAAGTTGGGGCTTGCTCAAAATGGTGGATGCGACTAAACACACAAAAACACATAACACAAAAGAATAGACGCATCCAAAGCAAAAATAAAATACCGAATCCCTCATCGAGACGGCGGGGAAAGACACCGATTACTTACCTAGGACAACAATAAACTTCCAAGATAAATCACCCACGTAAACAAGGACCAAAGCCTAATACTATGACAATTAAGCAATATAGATGTTGATAACTTAGCTTAGGTCCTCCTATTCTTCTAAAGGGGGGGCGTATAACGGAGTGGAAAAAGTGAACCATGGATTCGTTCGACACTGTAGGTAGGTGCAGTCCCGCTCTCTTTGGCTTAGCCAAGAGGGTCGTTCCAAACTCGAATTTCCTAAATTAGCCCAAACAAAAAGGGTGGAGTGTTTACAATTATTGGGATGGATCGACTCATCACCGCTATCTTCCGACCTCGGGACTCGGTCCTCTAGTTGGCACTTCATGGCGATGAATCGATCAAAGGGCTTTTTTTTGAAGGAGACGTTTTTGATAATTTGATTTTCATTTAAAGCTCCTTTTCTTCTCCTTTGTTTTTCTTTTTCATGTTTTTGTGCCCTTTTTCTCTTGCTTTGGTTTGCCCTTTTTGGCTTTTGATGTGGTTTGTAACCAAGCTTGGAGGTTATTTTTGTGTAAACTTATTGTGGTGATGTATAGGTGGAGGAAAAATAAGTAATCGATAACGCACGCCATTCCCGGATAACCCACAAAAAGACGGAAAGAATTTGGACTAAAGGTGCAATGGTAATTCGAGCAAGGTCACCTAGAAAACGGGATGCGGGAACCAAGGCCTAACTCCTCCATGGGTGGTCAAGGTGGTCAAATGCAAACCCCGAAGTAAACCTCTAGTAGAAAAGGTGGACTCAAAGCTAAAGGATCAACAAATTCATTGCCTAAGAGTCATTCTACTAGATTAAGGTCCAAAATCTACAATGAGTTATCTATAATGGAATGTAAACTCTTGTAATAAGTTCGTAATCGGGTTTTCGAAAAGTTTTAATCCTAGACACACTATACAAAAGCAAAAGAAACACATGAAAAGGAAAAGCAAAATAAAAGAAAACACAATTAAAGTCATGTACTCCATACTCCATCATCATACAAGCACACAAAATCAACCACAACACCAAAATGCTCACTTCGAGAGCCTCCAATAGCAACAACCTAACTCCTCTACAAAAGTAAGGAAGAAAAAAGGAAGGAAGTTACCAAGCGGGTGCTTTCATAATCTCTTCAAATCGCGCTAATAAGGTGGTGGTTACCTGTAAGAGTAGAGAACAAGACCGTACACGGGACACGAAACATAACGAGAAACAAGAAAAGAAAAAGGAAAAGAAAATGTTTTTGATTTTTCGAGTTTTTCAAATTTTTATGTATTTTTGAAAAGATTTTTGAAAAATAAAAGATAGTAGACTCCTCCCCCACACTAAAACTGTACATTGTTCTCAATGGACAAGTAGGGGAAGAACGAAAAAGATGGAAAAGAAAAATAAGAAAAATCTTTTTGGATTTTACGATTTTTCGAATGTTTTTGGATTTTTCAAAAAAAAAAATTGAATGTTTTTGGATTTTTAAAAATTTTTAGAGAAAAGAAAAAGAAAAATAAAATAAGAAAAGCGGTAAAATAGTGGTGGGCCTAGGTGCAATCACATCACCTAGACCCTAGCCAAGTGACTAAGAAAATGAAAATAAAAGAAAATAAAATGAAAGGGTGAAAAATTGGGCGTAGGTGTAGTCACGTCACCTAGCCCGGATTAAGAAAAATTGAGAAAATTGATTAAAAATTTTGATTTTTCAAAGGGTCATTGGCGTAATCACATCGCCGAAAGACCGGGAGCAATACCAAGGCCGCGACGGCCACAAAAAATCATTCAATGGGACGGTGGGACAGCTTGCAATTTTGGTCAAGATAAAACAATCACAATGATTATAATGATGGAACAAGGTAAAAGGAACAAGATTAGTTCAAGAACATACAATTGTAGATGATTGAGACTCACTGACACAATCCACACATATATACCCACAACACATACAAACCACATTATCTACCGACTCTTGTAGGGGGGTCTAATTTGAATAGTCATTTGACGCAAAAGAAGCCTTCGGAGTGCCTTCGTTGGGTTCCAACTCACCGGCGTACTCCGAAACTCCTACATCCCCCGATTCGTTCAGTCGAAATTCACCGGGACCTAAAGGTAGGTCCCAATTGTGACAGTTATAAATATTGGTTCGGTAAATATTAGGGACAATTAAAGCGCGGTCATGGCAAATGGAGACGAGGCGATGGTCAGCTACATTAAAAATCCACGTAGGGAGGTAGGCCTCGTCAAGCCAGAAACGACCGTCAATCGGTTTAAGGTGGTCGGTTGTATAACCCAAATTTTTCGCTATCAAAGTCAGAAGACCACCACAGTCTACGGTAGGGCATTGGTCAATAATAATTTGATGAAAGTGTAACGCCACGACAAGTGGTAGGTCAAGGGGATAAGGGTTACTGAGTCAAGAGTCAGTAATCAATTGTAGGACACACACATTGAGGTTAATGATATTGTCGGTAGACGGTATCAAGCAATGAGAAAGCATTTCAGCAAAGTAACGAATAGAAGGGTTACAGATTTCAGTGGTAAAATTTGAATTAGGTTCGAAATCTCGTTGTTCAGGCGCTATGCACCTCCACAAGTCTCTCCTAGTCGTACTAGCTTGTACACCCCTCAAAGGCTCACGAATTCCGGTACCCGATGTGGGTAGACCTAGAGCTAGGTCAAATTCGGAAATATTCAAGCAATGAGTTCTACCGAACAAATTAAATTTGAACTCTTTAGGTGTGGTCGGGTTGTCAATTGTGAAACTACCTAAAAATTCGCATGTAAGGTCTGTGAAGGTGGAATGCACGAAAGTTAGAAGTCCACTAGTTCTTGTTCTCGACGATAACTCTCTCATATCGTCTTCAATACCTAGGATTTCCATTGTGAATGGACAGGGCCACCTAGTACTCTGACAGTTATTTTCAGAGAAGGTTTGAGCAAGGGACGTATTAGGGCAAGGTAAAAGTTTAGGCCTAGAAGACTTACTAGAAGATGAACGTTTAGAAGGATTAGAAGTCGAGGCCATACCTTTTTTTACGCGCGGCTCATTGAGCTCTTGTCTCCATAATGATATGCTTGCAAGAAAATCCCAAAACTTTTAGCTCCTCCTCTTCAAAAACCCAAAATAAATCACCAAGGATGGAGATGAAGTTATGAATGGATGTTGGGGTGTATGGAAAGTGGTTTAATGATGTTATGGTAGGTGAAAGGGTGAAATGAAGAGTGAGGTGAAAAAGGTGATATAAATAAGGGTGGATGAGAGGGAAATGAAAATTTTTTAAGTGGTTGGTAAATATTTGGTGTAAAAATTATTGGAGGACAAATTATGTTGGGGTAAGTATGAAGGAGGGAAATGAAAATGTAGTGAGTGAGTAAATGTGTAGGTGATCCGGCCGGCTCACGCCGCCGGGTGAAATTTCACCCGGTCGGGCATCATCGGGTGAAATTTCACCCGACGGTTTTTCGTCGTGAAAATCAATTTTGCCATCTTTTTTTCCACCGGGTGAAATTTCACCCGGTGAAAATCTCATCGGGCAAAATTTTGCCCGGTGGTATCTTCACCAATTTCGGCAATTCTGGCAACTTTTCCGTGGGGCAAAGTTTCGCCCGGTCGAGTCTCACCGGGCGAAGTTTCGCCCGGCGGTCTTCTTTTCTGCGTTTTTCCGCCTTGCCATTTCATGGCTCTTCAATAATCACCTAGAGATTCAAATATTGACTCGACTCACATTACATAATCAATATCTCCCACAAACATGCTTGTGGTCTTCAATTAAGCTACATAACTTCTCCAAAAGCTTGATCTTCATCCAAATTTATGCTCCATTGTAAAATCCAATTTCAACCATTCTTCTCAAGCTAACAAAACTAATAAACTCAAAGAAATATGATACATATATACAAGGTGGTTGTTGAGGATACCACCAAACCTACATCAATTTCGAGAAGGAGTTAAACAACGCTCCCCGATGGGAGCTCTCCAAACTTCATGGTAGCAAAGGTCTCACGAACGTGTCCGGGATGATAAATCTTCAAACGTTGCCCATTAACCATAAATTTCCAGGTTTCCGGGCTAGATATCTCTATTGATCCATATGGTTGCACTCCGGTCACTTCGAATGGACCCGACCATTTTGATTTCAACTTACCGGGGAAGAGCTTAAAGCGAGAGTTGAAGAGTAATACTGATGCGCGTCGAATCGTCGCCTATCCAACACGGTCAAACAATATTTATAAACTCCAACTAACTACTACGTAGTAGCGGTAAGTCGGGGATCGATCCACAGGGACGTACTAGGTAAAATCGATCGAGTCAAAGTCTAAGCGTGATTGGGTCGAGAAAGGGGGGTTTTGGGTCGAGAGGTCAAGAGAGGTCGAGAGATCGTAGGCTAGGGTCAATAAGTAGGAAAGGTGTTGGGGAGAGTCGGGATTCGGAAATGGGGTCTAATAGTCTCGGGATCGAGTTTTTGTTACAACGTTAAAAAGGAGAGTGCCACCTTTCGGTATCCTCACCCAACCTACCTAAGCCCGCTTTCGCGATGAAAGGGTAAGTCTCAATCTAAGGTAATTTCTACCCCGAGTTTCCCCATATTGGTAGAAATGAGTCAAGGTCGGCCTAGTCGCGATTCTAAGTCAACAAAGACACAAAAACCTTAACATCGATAATTAACAAGTAAACAACCCACCAACATCCCTTGAATAAAATAATCCAAATCCTCCTCCTTAATTTCCCAACAAAGAAATCTACTCACAATTCATCATGGAAATCATTTCAACATGCATATTAATTAGATCTAAACAAGATAATGATGAGAAATCAACATAAAAACTAAATTAGAGATTAGGGAGTGGAAGAGAATTATACCAACTATGTAGATCTATGAGAAATAAGAGGATTGCATAAGTAAAGATTGAATCTTTGATGAATAAAGTGAAGAACTTGTCACTAATCCTTCATTAAACCCAACAAATCTTCAAATAAAACTTGAATAATCTTCTTACAAACTTGAGATCTAGATAATTGTTGATGGAAATTATGTAGATCTACTATTAATTACTATGTAAACTACTAGAATTTTGGAGGATTTCTACTAGAATACTACTAAACTACTACTAATGGATGGTGTAATAGGATGGTGGAGTGATGTAATGTCTTCCCTCCTTAGCAAAATGGAGAGGTAAGTTGGGCAATAATCTAGGGTTACATATGTATAGTGATCTCGTAATGGGTATTTAACCTAAAGCCCATAATCTAATCCTTGCCCATTAGTGAGACTTTGTCCTTTGAGATGCAACTTTGCCCAATGAGTCTTCATAGGGTGAAGTTTTGCCCTGCGGTTGACGACATTAGCACCACCGGGTGAAATTTCACCCGGTGAGATTTTCCTCTCGAATCGCCATTTTTGACGCTTTTCTCCATCGGGCGAAATTTCACCCGGTGGGCGAAATTTCGCCCGGTCGTTTCGCCCGGTCATCTCATAGGGTGAAATTTCACCCTATGAACTTTTTGTCCAAAATGGTAATCTGGGGAGGAACACCGTCAGGCGAAATTTCGCCCGGTCAAATTCTCATCGGGTGAAATTTCTCCCTGTGACTTCAGAGGGCCATAACTCTCTCGTTTGATCTTCGATTGGGGCGTGTGATATGTCGTTGGAAAGCTAAGAAGATAAGATTTCACCTCCAACTAGAATCGCTTCGATCTAAGGTCTAGAACTCTAGATATATTCATTTGAAGTTCGACCTCTCTGGTGAAGATGCACAATGGACTTGAAGTTTTTCCTTTTCGCTCAAGGTTTCACCTCTTGGGTTTGGACTTTGGATTTTAAGTTGTGTGCTTTGCTTTTCGGACGATCTCCCTCTCTCTCATGCTCATAGGAGCTCAGACACGTTTTTGGTCGAAAATTCTATCAAAATAGACATAAAACTACCAAAAACACGTAAAATGCAAAACAGGGACGCTAATGCGAGAATTACTCAAAATACGGCGATAATCGCACTTTATTCTCGCAAAACGAAGGAAAAACGGGTCTAAATGGGAGGAAAAACGGTCCAAATTTGGCACACAACAATTCCCCCACACTAAACCGTTGCTCGTCCTCGAGCAAAGACCCATAAAGAAATTAGCTACTACTACTAAGCTAGACTATGCTAAGCCGATACGAGGCAATTAACGGGCCCGCTCCGTCCCTTCAACTCACATCGGAATACCCATGAGGTAGAGTACTCCCATGCAAGGCAAGTTGGGTCTTGCTCAAAATGGTGGATGCGACTAAACACACAAAAACACATAACACGAAAGAATAGACGCATCCAAAGCAAAAATAAAACACCGAATCCCTCATCGAGACGGCGGGGAAAGACACCGATTACTTACCTGAAACAACAATAGACTTCCAAGATAAATCACCCACGTAAACAAGGACCAAAGCCTAATACTATGACAATTAAGCAATATAGATGTTGATAATTTAGCCTAGGTCCTCCTAATCTTCTAAAGGGGTACTACGGGGTGTATAACGGAGTGGAAAAAGTGAACCATGGATTCGTTCGACACTGTAGGTAGGTGCAATCCCGCTCTCTTCAGCTAAGCCAAGAGGGTCGTTCCAAACTCGAATTTCCTAAATTAGCCCAAACAAAAAGATGGAGTGTTTACAATTTTTGGGTGGATCGACTCATCACCGCTATCTTCCTACCTCGGGACTCGGTCCTCTAGTTGGCACTTCACGGCGATGAATCGATCAAAGGGCTTTTTTTTTTTTTTTTTGACGATACGATTTTTTTCTTTTGAAGCTCCTTTTCTTTCTCCTTTGTTTTTCTTTTTCATGTTTTTGTCATGTTTTTGTGCCCTTTTTTTTCTCTTGGTTTGGTTTGCCCATTTTGGCTTTTTGATGTGGTTCGAAACCAAGTTTTGAGGTTATTTTTGTGTAAACTTATTGTGGTGATGTATGGGTGAAAGGATAAATAGGTACCCGAGAACGGCGCCTTCCCCGGATAACCCACAAAAAGGCGAATGGAATTTGGACTAAAGGTGCAATGGTCATTCAAGCAAGGTCACCTAGAAAACGGGATGCGGGAACCAAGGCCTAACTCCTCCATGGGTGGTCAAGGTGGTCAAATGCAAACCCCGAAGTAAACCTCTAGTAGAAAAGGTGGAATCAAAGCTAAAGGATCAACAAATTCATTGCCTAAGAGTCATTCTACTAGACCAAGGTCCAAAATCTACAATGGGTTATCCATAATGGAATGTAAACTCTTGTAATAGGTTTGTAATCGGGTTTTCGAAAAGTTTTAATCCTAGACACACTATACAAAAGCAAAACAAACACATGAGGAAAAGCAAAATAAAAGAAAACACAATTAAAGTCATGTACTCCATACTCCATCATCATACAAGCACACAAAATCAACCACAACACCAAAATGCTCACTTCGAGAGCCTCCAATAGCAACAACCTAACTCGTCTACAAAGTTAAAGAAGAAAGAAGGAAGGAAGTTACCAAGCGGGTGCTTTCACAATCTCTTCAATTCGCGCTATTAAGGTGGTGGTTACCTGTAAGAGTAGAGAATAGGACTATACAAGGGACACGAAAACATAACGAAAACGAGAAAAGAAAAAGGGAAAAAGAAAAGGAAAATAAAAAGAAAATATTTTTGGTTTTTCGGAATTTTTCAATTTTTATGGTTTTTGGAAAGATTTTTGAAAAACAAAAGGATAGTAGATCCCTCCCCCACACTAAAACTGTGCATTGTCCTCAATGCACAAGTAGGGGAAAAGATCGAAAAAGATGGAAAAAGAAAAATAAGAAAAAATCTTTTTGGATTTTTAAAATTTTAAAATATTTTTGGATTTTTCGAAATTTTTTAAAGAAATAAAACAAAAGAAAAGAAAATGGTAAAAGGGTGGCGGGCTTAGGTGCAATCACATCACCTAGACCCTAGCCAAGTGACTAAGAAAATGAAAATAAAATAAAAGAAAATAAATTAAAAGAAAAGATGGAAAATGGGCGTAGGTGTAGTCACATCACCTAGCCCGGATTAAGAAAAATTTGAGAAAATGAAAAGAATTTGGATTTTCAAAAGGTCAATGACGTAATCACGTCGCCCAATGACCGGGAGCAATACTAAGGCCGCTTTGGCCGCAACAATCGAACAATGGTACAACTTGCAAAGTTATGTTAGAGATAAATCAATCACAATGACAATAGGATGAAAGGAATAAGAACGGAATCAACCAAAGGACATGCAATTATAGATTATTAAAGACTCATCGACCCAACCCACACACAAATACACAACACACACACACACACCACCGACTCCAGGAGAGGGTCTAGTCCGAGTGATCGTCCGACGCAAATGAAGCGCTAGGAGACCCATAGAAAAAGGGTATACCCTCGGAGGATGGCTCGGGAGAAAACTCCTGCGGACCGTCGCTAAGCGAGAGGGCAAAGTCGGATTCAATCTCACAAAGGTCGTAGATCGTATGACCTGTGGGCAACTTATAGTGTGCATACTCCCAAACTCCCCTTCCTCCCGACTCAGTCTTGGTCAGTCGGAATTCACCAGGACCCAAAGGTAGGTCCCAATTTTTGTGAACATGGATAGTGGTTCGGTGTGTGTTCGGAACTATTAAAGCTCTTCCATGGCTAATGTAGACGAGGCGTTGATGAGGTACATGAAAAATCCAAGTCGGAAAATAGGCCTCGTCAAGCCATATGGAATCGTCTAGTGGGGTGAGGTGGTCGGTCGAATAACCCAATTTGTTTGCAATTATGGTCACGAGACCTCCACAATCTAAGGAGGGGCGTTGGGTAACAATGATACGGTGGAAATGCAACGCCACGACAAGTGGTAGGTCTAAGGGGTTAGGGTTACCGAACAAAGAGTCACAGATCAATTGCAGGACACACACATTAAGAGTATAAATATTATCGGCCGAGGGTAGCAAGCAGTGGGAGAGCATCTCGCAAAAATAGCGAATTGCGGGGTTACGGATTTCGGAGGCAAAGGATAAATTAGCCTCGTAACCCCCTTTACAGCGTGATATGCGCTTCCAAATATCTCTCCTAGATACACAAGCTTGTACGTTGCTCGAGGGTGCACTAAGTCCGGTACCCGATGAGGGTAGGCTTAGCACTAGGCCGAACTCGGAAATAGTTAAACGATGGGGTTTGCTGAATAGTCTAAATTTAATCGCTCTAGGTGTGGTCAGATTGTCGATGGAGAAAGTTCCTAGGAACTCGCAAGTAAGGTCCTTATAGGTGAAGGCTGCGAGGCTAAGGAGCTCGCTAATTCCGGTTCTCGACGATAAATCTTTAATATCGTCTACTATTCCTAGATTGGTCATTGTGTGGGGACAAGGCCACCTAGTGCTCTGAAAGATCTTTTCAGAGAAGGTCCGAGACAAAGAAGTATTTAGATAAGGTAAATTCATAGGCTTAGAAGACTTAGAAGAATATGAACGTTTAGAAGGATTAGAAGTCGATGCCATACCTTGTTTACGCGCGGCTCGTTGAGCTCTTGTCTCCATAGTGATAACCTTGCAAGAATAATCCCAAAAAAAACTTGAGCTTCACCTCTTCAAAGAACCCAAATATAATCACCTAAGATGGAGATGGAACTACGAATGGAGGCTTAAATGTGGTTGAGGTGTATGGAAGGTGGTTTGATGTGTTTATGATGGGTGAAAATGTGGAGTGAATTGTGGGATAAAAAGGGTGATATAAATAAGGGTGGTTGAGGAGGGAAAGTGAAAGTTTTAAAGTGGGTGGTAAAATTTGGTGTAAAAATTTTTGGAGGGAAAGTTATGTGGGATATTTGGGAAGGAGGGAATTGATTTTGTAGTGAGAAAATATGTTATAGGTGATTGACGTTCAAGCTCATGCCGCCGGGTGAAATTTCACCCGGTCAAGCACCACCGGGTGAAATTTCACCCGACGGTATTCCGTCATGAAAATCGATCTTGCCAATTTTTTTCCACCGGGTGAAATTTCACCCGGTGAAAATCTCACCGGGCGAAATTTTGCCCGGTGGTATCTTCACCAATTTCGACAATTCTGGCAACTTTTCTGTAGGGCGAAGTTTTGCCCGGTCGAGTCTCACCGGGCGAAGTTTCGCCCGGCGGTCTTCTTTGCTGCGTTTTTCCGCCTTGCTATTGCATGGCTCTTCAATAATCACCTAGAGATTCAAATATTGACTCGACTCACATTACATAATCAATATCTCCCACAAACATGCTTGTGGTCTTCAAATTACGCTCCATAACTTCTCCAAAAGCTTGATGATCATCCAAATAATTGCTCCATGATGAAATCCAAGTTCATCCATTGTTCTCGAGCTAACAAAGCTAACAAACACAAAGAAATATAATACGTATATACAAGAGAGGGCCCAATCCAAGGCTTCTAAATCTTCAAAAACAAAATGACACAATTACATCACAAATACGAATACACCACCAATCCTCCAACAAGATACAAGCAAGCATCATAATCCACAATCCCAAATGGAACAATCAAATAGAATCTCTTCCATACTTTGATCGCTTCCAAATTCTTCATCATCTATCCATGTTGGCTTCTTGTTGAAGATTCCTACATACAAAATCAAAACACAAAAAAAACGTAAACATGCACTAAAAAGCTTGGGTTGCCTCCCAAGAAGCGCGGTTTTGGCTAGGACCGCCAAACCTTAAAGTTTATTAGTCTTCAGAGTGTAATCTCCACCATACCCATCAAGGGCTCGGAGGAGTAAGTCAAAGGCTCTAGAAGAGTCTTCAGAAAGGCTCATGTGGCCGAGCCAAGCTATCATGAGAAGCTTCCAAGTCGGAAGCGAGAAACGATTATCAAAAGACCAATCATCATATTTCTTGTGGTCTCCCGGGTCTTTCCATCTCACAAGTCCAAGTGACCATTTCTTCCCAAAATACCTTCTAGCTTTCCCAAGCTTCACAATCACACCACTCAACATGAAAGGCGGTTTAGGATTTAATTCCCCATTGTACATCCCCATTTCTTCTTCAAGTTGCGGGCCCATATCCCTAAATCTCAAGACATCACTTGTCCTCATATCATCGTGAAGGAGAGATTCGGAACTTTTACCGACGGTTTCAATTTCTCCTAAACCAAAGTTTGGCTTACTAGCAAAGGACTCGTGATGCTCTTCAACATTCTCGCACAAGGGCAACTTGATTTCATCATCATTCCAAGACTTAACATCATCTATTACCTCATTCAACTCATCCCAAAGACTCATATCCTCGACATTCTTGATTGCATTTACCATGTGGTAATTTTGGGATTCGAGTTCCTTGTTGGGAGTAAAAGTGGTGATCTCTATCCTTGATGACAAAATGTTGCCATTCTCATCGATATCATCAATGATCACTACTTCGCCTTGAGTTGCTTTCTTGGATTGCATTGTGGGGTAAGGAGACTTGGTGTCCATAAGCTTTCCACCATTTTTCATTCCATCAATGATGGTTGATTTTTCTTGAATGGCCTTGGTGGAGGGCAAGGAGACTTCTACCTTCTCGATCATGTTCACAAATCGGCTACACTTGATATTACCTTTTTGAACTTTAGCTTGTTGCGGAAATGGTAAAGTTGGTGCATAGATCGATGGAGGTGGAATATTGGATTCCTTTTCCTCAAGTGTCTTCTCAGGCTCTTGCCTTCTCGCTTCCCTTGAATTTGTTTGTTTGTCCTCGTCCTTTGCAACTAACTCAAATTCTTCTCGAATTCCCCGGTTTTGTTTGGGAGAATCGAGGGTAGCTGGATGTGGTACTTCTTGTTGTTACAAATTTAATGTTGTCTTGGTACTCAAGTGATTATGA
Organism: Agrostemma githago; assembly: GCA_958450325.1. NCBI lineage: Eukaryota > Viridiplantae > Streptophyta > Magnoliopsida > Caryophyllales > Caryophyllaceae > Agrostemma > Agrostemma githago. Next base: position 17,693,917 of record OY288254.1, on the reverse strand, counting down.
GGGTTTTCAAGCTCTTTTCCTTCTCTTTGGATAACAACATGGGTTTGGCATGGTGGATCCCTTGGGTATTGAGGTTGAACGGGAAAGTCATGGGGTAGGTGCATGGGAGCGACTAAGGCTTTAGATGCTCGTTGAGATTTCAAGAGTTCGAGCCTTGCCTTGTCTTTCGCATTTTTGTTCGTCAAATACTCTACTGTTCTTCGCAATTCGTTTAATGAATTGTCCCATTGACCGTTTCCTTGACTTTGTTTTAAATGACCTTGGTTGCCAAAGAATTGAGAGGGTTCATTGCTGCTTTGAGAGTGCAATCCTTTAACCTTTATTACCTTGGTAATTCGGGTTTCCTTGATACACTTCATTGACCAAAGTCTTTCTCATATCAATGATCGAACCATACCCTTGACCACTACCTCGACCATGTTGATAATTACCTTGATTTCCATAAAAAGGAGAGGGTTGGTTATGTCTTTGAAAATCGAACCCTTGGTACCCTTGATTTGACCCTTGGTTACCTTGATAGTTGCATTGGTACCTTTGATTGAACCCTTGATTGTAATAATTACTTCCTTGATCATGGTAATCGTTTTCCTGGATTTGCACTCTGATTATGGAAATTTCTTTGAACATGATAGTTTCTACCTTGGTGGTTGAAGTTTCCCTTTTGACAAGGAGGCATAAGTGGAGGCACTTTGACAGATCCTTGGTTGAAAGATATTTGTTGATTGGAATTGAAGGGTCTTTGCTGTTGACTTGATTGATACATATCTCTTGATTGGATCCGATACATACCTTTTGGTGTACACTTTGCATTCATAGCCTCAAGTTTCTTGGTTAGCTATTCCTTTTTCAATTGGGGTTTCAATTCATTATTCATAGGAGAATTTGCATCTCCCATCTTCTTAGTATCTTGAGGTTGGCCCCAAAGAGAATCACATTTTGCCATTTTTTCCAAAAGTGCTCCAGATGCATCGTCCCCAAGAGTGTAGAAATCTCCTCCGGCCGCCGAATTTATATTTTCTCTCCATCTTAAGGATAGGGCTTCGAAAAAAGTTAGAGTTGTTAACCACTCAGGAATGCCATGATGAGGGCACTTCCTAAGTAGATCGCGAAACCTATCCCACGCTTCACTCAAGCTTTCATGTTCTTCTTGACGGAAGGTTTGAATTTCAATTCGGTATTGATTGGTTTTCGATGGAGGGAAGTACTTCTCTAAGAAAGCATTTGCAAGGTCGGACCATGTTTGGAAGGTGTTGTTCGGATGTCTTTGTAACCATCTCTTGGCATCGTCCCTCAAAGTCTTAGGAAAGAGGATGCGATGTAGTTGACATGAACTAAGACCGTTAAGCTTGGCTCCAACTAGCTTTTCTTTGAAAGAACATACATGTTCAAAAGCATCTTCTTGATAGAATCCATGGAAGGTATCTGATTGCACTTCATTGATCAAGGAATATTTAAGCTCAAAATTTTCGGGGATAATTCCATAGAAAACGGGGGAAGAAAAATTCTCGTGAGTGAGTTGTGAATGTGAACCGAGAGTTGTCATGTTCACTTTTTGAAGGTTGTTTGGTGATGGAGGTGATTTGGGAGGTGAAAGGGTTAGAGAATTTTCTTGTGGAGATGGTGTTTCATGTAGATTGAAGGGTGGTTCTATGTTTGGAGTGATGAGAGGAGTTGTGGAAGGTAGATTTCGTGGAGTGAAAAGTGTAAGTGATATGGATGGATTTGGAGGGGATGGAAGGATAATATGTATGGTTGGTGGTGTGAGGTACGGATGTGGAATCACTCTAGTTGAGATATTTACCATGAATCTCAAGGCTTGAACTGCCATCTTTGGCACGGAATCGAACTAAAAAGTTGATAACCTGTTCCTGGCAAACGCGCTCAAATAGGAAGTGAGTCTCCTAGCACGAAGTGGCACTAGGGTAGAGAGGAAACAATAACCAAACACAAATAGACTAAAAGTCAACCAATCAATCGCCGTCCCCGGCAACGGCGCCATTTTGATGCGCGTCGAATCGTCGCCTATCCAATACGGTCAAACAATATTTATAAACTCCAACTAACTACTACATAGTAGCGGTAAGTCGGGGATCGATCCACAGGGACGGACTAGGTAAAATCGGTCGAGTCAAAGTCTAAGCGTGATTGGGTCGAGAAAGGGGGGTTTTGGGTCGAGAGATCAAGAGAGGTCGAGAGATCGTAGGCTAGGGTCAATAAGTAGGAAAGGTGTTGGGGAGAGTCGGGATTCGGAAATGGGGTCTAATAGTCTCGGGATCGAGTTTTTGTTACAACATTAAAAAGGAGAGTGCCACCTTTCGGTATCCTCACCCAACCTACCTAAGCCCGCTTTCGCGATGAAAGGGTAAGTCTCAATCTAAGGTAATTTCTACCCCGAGTTTCCCCATATTGGTAGAAATGAGTCAAGGTCGGCCTAGTCGCGATTCTAAGTCAACAAAGACACAAAAACCTTAACATCGATAATTAACAAGTAAACAACCCACCAACATCCCTTGAATAAAATAATCCAAATCCTCCTCCTTAATTTCCCAACAAAGAAATCTACTCACAATTCATCATGGAAATCATTTCAACATGCATATTAATTAGATCTAAACAAGATAATGATGAGAAATCAACATAAAAACTAAATTAGAGATTAGGGAGTGGAAGAGAATTATACCAACTATGTAGATCTATGAGAAATAAGAGGATTGCATAAGTAAAGATTGAATCTTTGATGAATAAAGTGAAGAACTTGTCACTAATCCTTCATTAAACCCAACAAATCTTCAAATAAAACTTGAATAATCTTCTTACAAACTTGAGATCTAGATAATTGTTGATGGAAATTATGTAGATCTACTATTAATTACTATGTAAACTACTAGAATTTTGGAGGATTTCTACTAGAATACTACTAAACTACTACTAATGGATGGTGTAATAGGATGGTGGAGTGATGTAATGTCTTCCCTCCTTAGCAAAATGGAGAGGTAAGTTGGGCAATAATCTAGGGTTACATATGTATAGTGATCTCTTAATGGGTATTTAACCTAAAGCCCATAATCTAATCCTTGCCCATTAGTGAGACTTTGTCCTTTGAGATGCAACTTTGCCCAATGAGTCTTCATAGGGTGAAGTTTTGCCCTGCGGTTGACGACATTAGCACCACCGGGTGAAATTTCACCCGGTGAGATTTTCCTCTCGAATCGCCATTTTTGACGCTTTTCTCCATCGGGCGAAATTTCACCCGGTGGGCGAAATTTCGCCCGGTCGTTTCGCCCGGTCGTTTCGCCCGGTCATCTCATAGGGTGAAATTTCACCCTATGAACTTTTTGTCCAAAATGGTAATCTGGGGAGGAACACCGTCAGGCGAAATTTCGCCCGGTCAAATTCTCATCGGGTGAAATTTCTCCCTGTGACTTCAGAGGGCCATAACTCTCTCGTTTGATCTTCGATTGGGGCGTGTGATATGTCGTTGGAAAGCTAAGAAGATAAGATTTCACCTCCAACTGGAATCGCTTTGATCTAAGGTCTAGAACTCTAGATATATCCATTTGAAGTTCGACCTCTCCGGTGAAGATGCACAATGGACTTGAAGTTTTTCCTTTTCGCTCAAGGTTTCACCTCTTGGGTTTGGACTTTGGATTATAAGTTGTGTGCTTTGCTTTTCGGACGATCTCCCTCTCTCTCATGCTCATAGGAGCTCAGACACGTTTTTGGTCGAAAATCCTATCAAAATAGACATAAAACTACCAAAAACACGTAAAATGCAAAACAGAGACGCTAATGCGAGAATTACTCAAAATACGACGATAATCGCACTTTATTCTCGCAAAACGAAGAAAAAACGGGTCTAAATGGGAGGAAAAACGGTCCAAATTTGGCACACAACAAATTCCTTATCACCAACGGAGAAGTCCTTACGAAGTATTCGAGAATCGTGCCATTGGCGAGTTCGTTCTTTGTAGATCTTCGAATTTTCGTAGGCTTCAAGTCTTAGTTCTTCCGATTCTTGTAGCTTTGTGTTTTAGTTCCACCGGTAAATGAAAAGCTTTACCATACACAAGACGATAAGGAGTGGTTCCAATCGGCGCTTTGTAAGCCGTCCTCAATGCCCAAAGGGCGTCATTTAACTTTAATGACCAATCCTTTCGGTGTGTATTTACGACTTTCTCTAAAATTCCCTTGATTTGACGGTTGGAGATCTCGGCTTGCCCATTTGATTGAGGGTGGTAGGCTAAGGACATCTTGCGAGTGATACCATATTTCCTAAGAAGGTGTTCAAAGGTATCTTTTCTAAAATGAGAGCCTCCATCACTAATTATGGCTCTAGGCATACCAAATCTTGGGAAAATTACGTTCTTGAAAAGCTTGATTACAACCTTGGAGTCATTGGTGGGGGAAGCTACGGCCTCGATCCATTTTGAGACATAATCAACCGCGACTAGAATGTACTTGTTACCAAAAGAGGATGTGAACGGACCCATAAAATCAATGCCCCAAACATCGAACAATTCAATCTCCAAGATAGGTTGAAGGGGCATCTCATTTCTTCTTGTAATATTGTCACTTCTTTGGCATGCATCACATGTGAGAATGAAAGCTCGAATGTCTTTGAACATGGAAGGCCACCAAAATCCGCTTTGGAGAACCTTGGCAATTGTCTTTTGGTGGCCAAGTGTCCACCATAAGATGTCGAGTGAAGGTGCTTCACAATATTATATCCTTCTTCGGCCGTAACACATCGTCGGTAAATTCCATCTACACAACGGCGGAATAAATAAGGCTCGTCCCAATAATAGCGTCGGGCTTCATAACGTATTTTCTTCCTCTCTTGTTTGGAATAATCGTCCGGAATATAATGAGACACTAAGAAATTGACGATATCGGCATACCAAGGCGTAATAGTTTCAACGACCATCAAGGCCTCATCTCTCATAGCTTCATTGATGGGGATACCATCTTCTTCATTGCTTTCTTTACCAACCGTTAATCTACTAAGATGATCCGCTACCAAGTTCTCCGATCCGACTTTGTCTTTAATCTCAATATCAAATTCTTGTAAAAGGAGCACCCAGCGAAAGAGTCGGGACTTTGTCTCCTTTTGAGACATGATGTATCGAATGGCCGCATGATCGGTGTGAATAATGACTTTGGAACCGGTAACATAATTTCGAAATTTCTCCATGGCATAGACAACGACAAACATCTCTTTTTCGGTTGTGGTGTACCTTGATTGGGCTTCATCTAGTGTTTTGCTTGCATAATAAATCACATGTAGCTTCTTATCAACCCGTTGTCCTAGAACGGCACCAACGGCTAAATCGGATGCATCGCACATGATCTCAACTGGAAGCCTCCAATCGGGAGCTTTGATAATTGGTGTGGTAGTGAGAGCGGTCTTTATCCTGCAAAAGGCCTCAAGACACGAGTCATCAAAAACAAAAGGTGCATCTTTTATAAGCAAAGAAGTCAAAGGCTTGGCAATCGTAGAAAAGTCTTTAATAAATCGTCTATAAAAACCGACGTGACCTAGAAAACTCCTCATCCCTTTGACATTTGTAGGTGGTGGCAAGTTCTCAATCACGGATACTTTCGCCTTATCGACTTCAACTCCTCTATTAGAAACAATATGACCTAGGACAACAACTTGTTCAACCATAAAATGACACTTTTCCCAATTCTAAACAAGTGTATACTCTTCACATCGAGTCAACACTTGATCAACATTTTCAAGGCAAGAATCAAAAGATGTACCATGGACACTAAAATCATCCATAAAAACTTCCATGGATTTTTCAATAAAATCGGAGAAAATAGCCATCATACATCTTTGAAATGTTCCCGGTGCATTACACAATCCAAAAGGCATCCTTCTATAAGCATAGGTGCCATAGGGACATGTGAAAGTGGTCTTCTCTTGGTCATCGGGGTGAATGGGAATTTGAAGAAATCCAGAATGACCATCGAGGAAACAAAAATAAGAATGATGCACCAATATTTCAAGCATTTGATCAATAAAGGGAAGGGGGAAATGGTCTTTTATGGTGGCCATGTTCAATTTGCGATAATCTATACACATGCGCCAACCGGTAATAGTCCTAGTAGAAATTGACTCACCCTTTTCTCCTTTAACAACCATCATTCTTCCTTTTTTCGGCACAACTTGTACAGGGCTAACCCCTTTACTTACGGTTATTGGGTATATAATGTTAGCCTCATACAACTTGAGGACTTCCTTCATGAAAACCTCTTTCATGGTGGGGTTCAACCTACGTTGACCTTCAACCGAAGGGCGGTGGTCATCATCAAGGATGATCATATGCATACAAACATTTGGGCTTATGCCTTGGAGGTCGGCAATGCTATACCCGATGGCCTTTTTGTGATTTCTCAAAACGATCAAAAGTTTTTCCAATTGAGGTCCATCAAGGGTAGCATTGACGATAACGAGATAATTAGTTCCTTCAAGAAAAGCATATTTGAGGGAAGAGGGGAGTGGTTTAAGTTCAAGATTAGGAGGAGAAGATACCATACTCTTACCCACCGGTAGTGGTTCTACCTTTTCATCATGCAAACATTCTTCTTCAAGAGGTGGAGAGTCAAGTGATTCCTCTTCTTTCTTATCATCATCTGTCAAGCTATACTCAACCAAACTATCAATAATTTCAATGGAATGCATTTGTTCAATCATTGGTTGTTTAAGAGCTTGAGAAAGGGAAAATGAGTTGTTCCCTATGTTAAATGACAACTTTCCATTCTTAACATCAACTATAGTACCGCCGGTAGCCATAAAAGGTCGACCTAAGATAATGAGGGTAATAGTGTCTTCGGGCATATCCATGACAACAAAGTCGGAGGGGATGAAGAACTTACCAACTTGAACGGGTACATCCTCAAGTATCCCAAGTGGGTACTTGACGGACCTACCCGCAAGTTGAATCGACATGCTAGTGGGTCTCATCTCCCCCAAACTAAGTCTCTTAGCAATAGAATAAGGTAATAAACTAACACTAGCCCCTAGGTCACATAAAGCTTGATTAACAACAACATTTCCTACCCGACAAGGGATGGAAAAACTACCGGGATCGTCTAGTTTCTTTGGCATTTGGTTCATAAGAATGGCACTACATTGTACCGTGAGAGAGACGCATTCTTTGTCCTCTATGGTTCTCTTTTTAGTCAAGACTTCTTTCAAAAACTTTGAATAGAGGGGCATTTGAGAAATTACCTCGGTGAAGGGTAAAGCTACCTCTACTTTCTTTAACATATCCACGAAACGGCTAAATTGAGCATTCTCTTTGTGTGGCTTAGCTCGCTCGGGAAAAGGCAATGGAGGAACAAAAACGGGAGGCGGTGGAGCATTAGATTCTTCTTCTTCTTCTTCGGCTAATCGATCCGCCTCTTTTCTTTTTGCTTCTTCGGCTTCCATTTGCTTTTTCTTCTTTCTTTGTTCTCTTTGTTCATTCTCCGCATTTTGGAGGATGTCAAACTCCGCTTGTATTCCCCGGTTTTGTTTGGGGGAAGTGGGAGATGATTCTTGTGGTGCACTTGGTTGATTCACTTTGGATGGGGTGCTCTTGGTGTTCAAGTTCAAGTTCTTATATGGGTCCTCAAGTTCTTTGCCACCTCTCAAAATGACGGCATTTGCTTGGTGTGAAGGGTCTCTTGGGTTTTGGGGTTGACCGGGCAAACCATGGGGTGGATGAATTGGGGCGGCTAAGGCTTTTGTTGCTTCTTGTGATTCCCAAACCTTTAGCCTTGCCTTAGTATCTTGATGTTCATTCCATATTTGGCCAACGGTTCTTTGCAAATCATTATAATTTTCCCATGGGACTCCTCCTTGACCAATTTGAGAATTGTTTGGTTGGCCATAAGATTGAGAGGGTTGATTGAATGGTGGTTGATTGTAACCTTGATTTCCTTGAAAGTTACCTTAGAACCCTTGGTTGTACCCATGATTGAAATGATTACCATGTTGATTTTGGTAATTGTTGTAATTGTTAGGAACATGAAAGTTGCTACCTTGTTGATTGAAGTTGCTCCTTTGATGAGGACGCATATATGGGGGCATCTTTGGAGGACCTTGGTTAAAGGGCCTTTGTTGACTTTGATTAAATGGCCTCATTTGACTCCCTTGGGCACGTGGCATCGTATTTTGAACATTTTGATTTCCATAAGAGAAATTAGGATGAAACCTTGTGCCGGCATTGCAGGTATTGGAAAAGGGATCAAATTGAGGTCTTTGCCCATACACTTGTATAGCTTGGACTTCATTTGGCTCTTCAACATAAACTTATTCATTAGGAATGCAAGAGCTAGAATCATGGCCATAATTGCCACAATGATCACATTGAATTTCCCATGCTATTTGTTTTGGAGGAGATGGTTGCCTTGGTGGAACACTCCCTTGAATTGGGTACATACCTCTAGGAGTGGGCTTAAAATTCATGGCATCCATTCTCCTTTTAAAATCTTCAACTTCCACTTGAAGTTTCAATTCATTAGAACTCGTAGATGAGTTCACTTCAACTTTCTTTCTAGAATCCCTCAATTGACCCATTCTAGAATCACTCATTGCCATCTTTTCAATAAGATTCTTAGATGCCTCATCGGTAAGGGAAGAAAAGTCTCCTCCGGCGGCCGAATTGAGGTTTTCCATGGTTCTCGATGAAAGGGTGTTATAAAACGTTTGGGTGGTTAGCCAATCGGGTATTCCATGGTGTGGACATTTGCGCAACAAATCCCTAAATCTTTCTCAAGCCTCACTTAGGTTTTCAAATTCATCTTGCTTAAAGGTTTGTATCTCCATGCGATATTGGTTAGTCTTTGACGGCGGAAAATATTTCTCCAAGAAGGCATTAGACAATTGAGCCCATGTTGTGAATGTATTAGTGGGATAGCCTTGAAGCCATCTACGAGCTCCATCTCTCAAGGTCTTCGGAAATAATAAACGATGCAATTGACATGAAGTTAATCCATTGAGACGGGCTCCTACTAATTTTTCTTTAAATGAAGCGATGTGCTCTTGAGCATCTTCTTGAGAGAAACCATGAAAAGTATCTTGTTGGACCGCATTGGTCAAAGAGGCTTTCAATTCATAGTTCTCGGGAATCTCTCCGAAATCGACGGGAGAAGGTGTTTCTTCGTGTGTGAGTTGGGAATGAGAGGCTAAGGTCGCCATTTGTTGGATTGGTGGTGATGGTGGATTTGAATTTGGTGAATTTGGAGAATTTGGAGGGGATGGATTTGGATTTGGTGGTGGTGTTTTCGGTGATGGTGGTGAATTTTGTGAAGTGGAAGATATGGAAGGATTATTTGGAGTGGGGTTGTGTGATGCAGAAGGTGTATGTGGTGGGATGGGATTAAGGTTAGGAGGTGATAACGAAGGATGTGGAATGATGGTGGTTGAGTTATTTCCTCGAAAACGCAATGCTCTAAAAGTCCTTTCCGGCTCCGGATCGAACCACAAGGGCGAAGACGTGTTCCTGGGCATAAAACTCAATTAAACGGTGAGACTCCTAGCACCTCGCGGTACTAGGGAAAAGAGAGAAGAGAAAACAATCAAACACAACAACTAAAAACACAATCAACTACTAGCCGTTCCCCGGCAACGGCGCCATTTTGATCGCCTCCCAATCGGATCGGTCGTTAACGAAGGACGGGGGATCAAACGATATTTATAGACTCGGAATAACACAAAAACTACTAGAGTAATCGTGGTAAGTCGAGGTCGGTCCACAGGGAACGGTGTGCTGACAACGGGTTTAAAGTGGCGTGTTTGATGTCTAGAGGGGGGTTTTCTAAGGGTCGAGTCTATACTAGGGAAATAACTAGAGAAATAACTAGGGGTGATCAATCTAGGGAAAGGTGTTAGGGGGAAGTCGGGATTCGGTACTTGGAGTCTAAGAAGGTCGAAATCGAGTTTTTGTTGCAACATTGATAAAGGAAAATGCCACCTTTCGGTTTCTTCACCTAACTCACCTAAGAACCCGTTTTCGCGGCGAATAAGGGTAAGTCTCTAACTATGGTAATTTCTACCCCGGGTTTTCCCATATTGATAGAAACTAGTCAAGGTCGGTCTAGTTGGCCGGACTAAAACAACAATGACATAACAACCATAAACAAGATAAACCAACAAGCAAGCAACCCATCAACATCCCTATATTCAAATAATTCAAGTCCTCATCCCTAAACCCCCCAACAATAAATCTACTCACTAATCATAATGGAAGACAATAAAACATTAACTAAGGAGAAAATCACTACAACATGCATATTAACTAGATCTAAGGAAACTATGATCTAAACAAGACAATAGTGAGAAAACAACATTAAAACTAAACTAGAGATTAGAGAGTGGAAAGAAATGTACCAACTATGAAGATCTATAAGAAATAATAAGATTGCATGAATAAAGATTGAATCTTTGATGAATAAAGTGAAGAACTTGTCACTAATTCTTCAATAAACCCAACAAATCTTCAAATAAAACTTGGAATAATCTTCTACAAACTTGTAATCTAGAGAATTGTTGATGGAAACTATGTAGATCTAGTACTAATTACTATGTAAACTACTAGAATTATGGAGGATTTCTACTAGAATACTACTACTATTACTCTACTAATGGATGGTGTAATAAGGTGGAATGGTGTAACTACACTAATGATGGGGTATAAGGATGGTTGTGGATGCCTTGAGCAACAAACTAGGATAAGATATATATAGTAAAGCCTTAATGGGTATCTAACCTAAAGCCCAAATCCAACTTTTTGCTCCATTAGTGAGACAATCTCCCTTAGCATCTTCATAGGGTGAAACTTCGCCCTGCGGACTTGACGATAAATCCCACCGGGTGAAATTTTCGCTCGGTGAGATTTTCTTCTTTTTTCGCAGTTTCCGACTCTTCTCTCCATCGGGCGAAATTTCATCCGGTGGGCAAAATTTCGCCCGGTCAGTTTCGCCCGGTGGGGAGTCTCGGAAAATCTTCGGGGAGGCATTTTTACCGTCGAGTGAAATTTCGCCCGGTAGTATCTCACCGGGTGAAATTTCGCCCGGTCATTTTTCTGGCCTCTTTTCTTGTCTCATTCTTCGTCATATGATTGGATGGCTTCAAACTTTAAGTTGTGTGCTTTGCTCTTTGGACGGTTTTCCCTTCTCTTGTGCTCGTGAAACCTCAATCGTGATTTCGTTGCCAAATCCTATCAAAATGATAGAAAAACTACCAAAAACACGTAAAACGCACAAGAGGGACGCTAATGCGAGAAATACGCAAAATATGGCGATAATCTCACTCAAGGCTCGCAAAACGAGGGAAAGACAGAATGGGAGGAAAAACGGTCTAAATTTAGCACACAACACGTATTAAAGTCTTTGTCCTCCGATCGATACACAATGCAATGTGTAAGCGATCGTAATTCATCCATTTAGTCGGTTTACGGTTTTGATTACGTCGTCTATTTACGAGTCCATTTTTAGATCACCATTACCGTCGCTAACAAATTTTTATTATCGCTTTGTTCAAGTATTGTGAATTCCGGGTTGTATTTCCGCCCGTGTAATTTGTAATTTATTTTCGAGTTGGTTTATTTTCGATGTCTGTTATTTATTGCTTTTAAATGAACATCGCATGTTTAAATACAACTTCGACATAATTTTGGATGCATTAAATGACGTAGCTTAACACTTATTTCATATGCGTAGCCAAAAACGTTGTTTGCATTTCATTTAATCGTCTTACTCACGCGTGTACACGAAAACCGAACGATATCTTAGTAGACGCCGCTAAGTGCGGGCGGGGTTGAGTGTCCCTCGTGGGCTTCCCAACACATACCTTCACCCCTTACTCAAAACCATTGGTTTCCGGATGCCCGAAACCGTTGGCATACGACAGTCATTCGATGGATACCCGATAACTCGACGTCGGTATCGTAATGCAAAGGGACGAACCTCACAAGCTCTAGTACTAAAGCGGGCCGTGCTTTGTGCACGATACGCCCAAGTATAGAGTGGGTTCAAACGGGTCCGAACTCCCACAAAGTTCGGTGGCGACTCCTATTTCGATTTAAATTTCGACCAGAGAACAATCTTACCACGAGATTCATTCGCCAAAACCGCGCATGGTATGTCATGTCCACAATTTGGCGACTCCGCTGGGGATACCTGATGTGCTACTAGTCATCGGTATTCTCAGGGTGAGACTCGAAGAGAAATCGTTCGGTTAATAATGTACGCGTTTTAGTTCGATAGTTCATGCATAACCCATTTTTGCTCGGGCCGGTTATTTGTGACCGACGTCCCACTATACCGCGGTGCAATCCTAAATGGGTGCGCTAAAAACATCTATGACCAAACTCGTATGGGATTCGCGGCATGTTCTAAGACCAACTCGGCTTAGAAAGTCCGTCCCGATTTACGAGAGAGCCATCGGTGTTGGTATAGACCCGATTTTGACCGACCGAGACTTAGCGTAAAGCATACATGCTGTCATCATAATGCTTAACTGTACTACTTAGATTCCGTGTCATTTATCAAAAACCATCATTTCAAAAAATGCATCTTTTAAAAAATGTCAAGTTTTCCAAAACTCGGAATGCAGCCGAAATTTAGATTTATGATTTGACTAAAAAACAAGCCTATTTTCTAGCCGGCATGCTGTCTATTTCAACATTCGAATTTTTGATCCCCATTTGATTTTTGAATTTTCAAAATTCCATTTCAATTTTCAAATCTTCGAGATTCCATTTCGGTTTTCAAATCTTCGAGATGTAATTTTCGATTTTCAAATTATCGGAAATTCATTATCGATATTCAAAATTTTGAAATTCCAAATATCCAACTTTTCAAACAAACTCGGTCATGTCGGTATGCTGCCAATTTCAAAAGTCAGGACCGTCCTCCGAATTTTTCGAAATTCAATCCTTTTCAAAAACCTTCCTTATTAAAGGACCTACCGTAATCCGTGTGTCAGGTCTTTTCATAATCCGTCAAGGTCTATAACGTCGAACCTTTGTCGATCCTACATCGCGAATTTCTTCCCCATCCTAGTCCGCCTTATCCTAAAGGCACAACCGACCAACACGAGTCATACACTCGTAAATGGAAGGTTCGTCTAAACACTCGAGTCCTAATTAGAAAGTCCCACGCGATTTTTCCCTCCGACAGGACGGTCCCCACGACTTTTCTTAAGGGAATTTCACCCGTATTTCAATTCTTAGTCGAGTCATCCCAATTCAAGAATCCTCTAATTTAAGGGTCTGCCCAAATTCCAGGGCCGAGTCAAGTCAATGGTGTCTAGCGTCAAAGCTCTTCCCCGTCTGCCTTTCCTCAAGACCGAGTCAACCTTTTACAAGGCATAGATGTAACACCCTCATTTACGTAGAAGCGTTACCAGACATTCCCAAGTAAATAAGGACGTTATCATCTCGGTTCCCCGAGGTAGCTCATTACAATACAATATGGAATGCCAAACCGGCCTCATGATTTAAACATTACGACTCATTAACTATTACAACTCTGGTTATACAGCGGAACCTAAGCTACACCTTCTATTAAAACGGGAATGCCTATGCATTCGCCCATACTACGTCTGGACTCATAAGTCGCGCTCACCCCAATCCCGTACATGTATCCCAGGATCCAAACACATCATAATATACATAACCTGCATTATAGACTGCTCCTAAATTGATCGGAAATATCAATCGGATCATCACAGACACGTCAGACATACACACCAGGTCAGTTTACGATAACATTAAATAACATTAGTACAACCAACATCACAAACATCAATATCAGTATCATCATCATCATCATTCCTATTATCTATCGCGACCGCAGTCACGCCTCGTCAGTCCGAGTGTGCACACCCCTTCCAAGCTCTCCTAGGAGGAAACATTAGGGAAGGTCCAGAGATCAACCGGGCCTAGCTAGTCCTAGCTAGCTTCTCTCAATAGGCACACAGCCGCAATTTCAATAGGCACACAACCACAATCTCAAATGGCACACAGCCGAATTTCAACAGGCACACAGCCTCAATCTCAATATCATCATCATACCACTTTATATCATACATCATGCATAGATAATGCATAAACTTAGTAAGGATAACCTTACCTAGTTAGCAGGTCACCGTCGCGCCATTAATACAAATCACCACGGAAACTCTACGAAGTCGGACCTTAATAAAATATTATATACTTAAATTAATATCAAACCTAAACGTAGTTAAATTATAAAATAAAATCGATACCGTTCTAACTAAATTATAAAATTAGAATGACATTGACCCGTCTAAATTATGAAATGAACTGACCCGATCCAACTATATAATAAAATTATACAATTATAACACTAATACTTGTAGTACACAACTATGACAATTACACGACATAACTAGGCTACTCGCCAGACCCGACTATATCACTACACCGACCCATCAACACCGATACAACCCTACACCGACAACAACAGACAACAACCTGCCCTACAACAATACTATGACACCACGACGGCAATAGAATACAAGTTCGGCAATTGACAACAACAACAACGACGACCCATTAACAGAAGATCCCGACACATATAACCGTGACAACAAATAGACACGGATACATACCAGGTTAAGTGAGTGCACGACACGTGAAAACGTCTCTCAACTGTAGCCTAAATCGAGTCCTGGTCATGACAGTTGTTCCGCGGCTGTCTTGATTACTCTTCTCTACGCTTGTGATATGTGTACTGTGTGTTCTAGGGTTTCACGATTGTGAGGGGTAATTAGGTTAGTGGGGATATAATTAGGTTACTAAAACCCGTAACCGACGAGCGTTGAGATGGTAGCCCAAAAGAATGCAGAGGATGACGGGCTAGGGAGTTACGTAGTGGGTAATCACTAATACTCCAACTTGTTTTTAACGTGTACTAAATAAGAAATTGGGGGAAATTAAACAATGGTCTATAAGACTTATGTGTCCAACTTGTACTACAAATAGGTTAACTAATATAAAATACTAAAATACAACCTCCTTTATAATATAACGAGACCCATATTGTTAAATATAAAATATGAGTATCACGGTATTACAATTTGACTTTACTCCATTTCACCTCTATATAAAATTAAGGGTATTACAATCTACCCTCCTTATGAGGAACTTCGTCCTGAAGTTCGCACCCCACCTACATAACTGACCACACGATCAAGTCGTGAACGATCACCGCTGTTAATATGACTTATCGTAGCTAGCATAATCATAGTTAAGGGGAACGAGGTACTACAATCGACCTCCCTTATAAAGAACTTCGCCCCCGAAGTTCAGGACTCGAACGTTAACGACATCCTACCGTTAAACAACACTTCATAACATTAACCGGTACACACATGACCAATTACCGTATCTGCATTATGTACTACTGACTAACAACACACGTACTTATGCCAAATGACAACCATACCACCTTACTATGCGGTGCTAACACAATCACTAAAAATACGACAAGGACAACAAGAACAACGGGTATGACATCCTACCCTCCTTATCAGGAACTTCGCCCGAAGTTCACTGATCTTAGTCTCACTCTACACAACACATCTAGTATATAACTACACTATCTTAACACGAACGAGTTTACTCCTCACCTATCCTTATTATGTATCACACTATTTACTTATCATAGGACATCACTGCAAAAATTTCAAACGAATATACTTGTAAGCCTTGATTAGGGGTGAGTATGTTGGTAATATTCATAATCAATTCATACATTCCATCACAACGATTCTCAACACCTTTCTCACTCGCATAACATCTCTTGTCCAACACAATGGTTCTTTCATGTTTCATCTAGATTTTCCAACTTACTCACCCATCAACGGGTCGTGAGGGATTTCTATCCCCGCCTTCATCCACATTTCACAACATGAATTCTCTTTTTAACGACCACTACATGCATCATTACTTAGACTGTTCTCATGATTCAACATAAGTACCAACAGATCACTTGCATACTCATTCTCATATATCATACTTCACATAATTTAAAAAAACAAACCACTTATTAGCACCATTGTTTTTATCCTTATTATTCATGTCATGACTCAATCCACATGCTGGTATGTCATATCTAATGCACTTGTAACTTTAATAATTGCGCGAGCCCTCAGACTGAGATACTCTTAAATATCTGGACACTGTGACTATCACACAGATAAGATAATTAGTTCACATAAAGATGGTTTTCCCACATTCAAGACATGATACTCAGCGACATTCTACGTTGCTTCATGGACTCGTTGTCGTGATGTTACTATCTTGCACTATATCGATCTGCTGACATCGAAACACAGGTTATAACATAACAAATTTATGTAGACACCTTGGACCACTTACTATCTATTATTCCAGACCCTGATACATCACTGTACCTATTATCCTCCTTTAATGGATTCAATATCACGACTCTCTTTTCACTCTCTTGATATTATTATACTTATTTATACCGTTAGATTCATTGACCACTTTCATTGCAAAATTTTTACAAGTAATTTAAACGACACCATATTCTGATGACACCTCTTAATTATATCCACCCACTGGGTTTTTATCATAAGACACGTACCCTCAATACATATTATGATATCTCGTTGACAGAGTTGTATCTCTAACAAGTTCAGACTCACATGCATACATATGTACAAAAAAAAAACGTATAAAGGGGCAATATAGTCATCACAACAAGGGAACAACACAAGTACACAACTGAACACTCCTAGACGACCGCGTTAATAACTTTACACCTTGCAGGTGATATTTATTCCTCGTAATTGTAACAATAGTTCACCATGTTATATGTTTGCATAAGTTTTGAATTTAGGCACTAGCATATGACTTAAGACCAACAATCAACACATAGACATTATAAACATTCATTCATCGGGGCATACGTTACTCATCGACCAGTAAGGACGGGGATTCACCATGGATGTACAAGATTAATTAAAACTAGCTTTTGACTTATTCAGCAAACATGTCCAAATTCTTTACATAATTACGACTAGAATTTGAAAATTAATGTCATGTTTAACTGTACATAAGTTTTGTACTCAGTTTGTTGTTTGATGACTTGGCCTTTCCTAACTTCTCATTGGAACGACTCCCACTTATTAGACACATGTAGCGATGTTCTTTATCACATGAGTGACTTATGACCATGACAAGTATATCAAACAACACATTTGATCTGTAAGATCCACATTAAGGCAATTATGCAACATGAACCAGTATGACCTCTCGTGACCTGAATTTACTCTGAATTTCTCATTAACATATAGGTTTAACTCTATTACACCATACGATAAGGCAGACACTTTCACATTAATGCATTCACCTCAACAAGGCGAAATAGGGATCATTCAGTGGATTTTGACACGTTTTCATAACATTGCAGAAATGATAGAAAATTCATACTTAAATCGTCTTACTCAAAACTGTGTAAAACTAGTGGGTTAGCTTCAGAAGACATTCCTATACAACTTCACAATTAAACAATTTCCAATTCAAAACGTAACAGTGATTTGCAGAATCATTTTCATAAGCTGACAGATTTTAACCTTGGAAAAGTGTCGATTTATAAAACGAGTTTCGAAACACCTTTTTGAGCAAAACCAAGTTCCAACATTATACAGACTATTCAAAGTGAGATCAATAAAAATTCCAAATGATGATTCAAATCTCTAAGTAAGGTTTAAAATGAAAAGCTTGACGGTCGACAAATCCGCGGACAAATTTTGACCCCCGTTCACAATTAGTTTATTTAGACTGAAGGACTTGAAATTAAATCACGAAATTTTACAGTGAACAACTAGACTTAGAATAAATGTGAGTATCTTTTCAAACTCTTGTGAAATAGACACTGTAAACAGGTAAAATGATTCAGTATCATATTGTTCAGGTTAACAAAGGTATTTTAAGTTGTTCTAACATTATCTCGACAATGTTAATTAGCAAGCGTGTTGTTTTAGCAAAACAGAACTCAATAGACATTTCAAGTTAGATAAAGTGTTGTAAATGTTTATGTCATTAACTTAACACAGGTTTTTGTAAATACGTATTTAAAACATCAAGAATAGAAATCGACGACAAGGTATGACTCGAAACCTATCACGCACTTTAATAGATGAGCATATAAACGCAGAACGAAACACAAATATCCAAGTATCTTTGACAGAAATTCACCTTAATGAGTACATCACTACACATATATCGTTTTAATAACACTTTGTACTCAAATTCAAGTAATAAACAGATTTTAATTTCACATTTTAACTTGTCAATCACACAATGTATTAATCAGAGTGAAATAGAAACGACAGAATTAAATATACATTGTTGCTCCCTATAATACAAACTCATCGACATAATTCCAGATCCACATACATTTTCAAGAACCGATTAATAGACAAGTTCATTTACACCATTACGGGGGAATTAAGGATAAGTACAAATAAGGGCGCCACTTAAATCAATATAAAGCAAGTCAATCAAATTAACTCGAAATGGACCACAAGTATTATTCTTATATTGTTCCACTATTAGTCTCATTAACTCGTACTTGATTCACATGCAACAAAGCTCAATCAACACGTCACGTCACCATTAAACTTCTAGATGCCGATCCTAGTTAACATGAAGGGAGCTTGTACATTACAATGGCAAGGAAATATATAATACTCGAAACAGAATGCAAGTATCCAGGTGCTTTTGAATAACATTCACATTACGACACACTTAAACAACATAAGTTATCGACTCTCTTAACATTTGATGATACTCATACCACATTAGTCATCGAGCCCTTCAAATAACGTGAAACTGTACTAGTATACTACATAGACGAGATAGTACCCAGATTACTCCTATCGACACCCCGTTCACATTACACGAAGGAGGTGCTACTTTACTACATCGTCAAGACCAACACCAGGTATTAAAAAATTCAACTAATCGTAATCCTCTATCGCGTACGACACTACCACGTACAAACAACTTGACATTGCACCTAACTTTATTGCTAACCTTGGCTATGACCTGTCTCCCACCCAACGATGATCGACTCCTACCGTGAACTTATGTGCATCAACCTATAACTCATATGGCATCGTACTAAATACTATACAATGATATTACTGTATCAACGTACTATCACACATCATCTCATGCAGCCCACTACGTCCTACGCATCAAAATGAGCAATCAGTTATCACAGACAATCATCACAAAACATTCATTGCGTCACAACGTATCCCTTCCTAATATATACCCCATCACATTTCTCACACGCGGTTACCGGGTCAAAACCAAAAGGGTCGGGGTTGGTATAAGGACGTCTCCTCAACCAAAGATTTTAAGTGGGCTCCTAATGGTTTATTACCGGGGTAAATTTTATTTTTCCTAGGTTCATTTATTTTAGGCTCCAGGATCGTTCGCTCTGATACCACTTTGTAACACCCTCATTTACGTAGGAGCCTTACCAGACATTTCCAAGTAAATAAGGCCGTTACCATCTCGGTTCCCCGAGGTAGCAGCTCATTACAATACAATATGGAATGCCAAACCGGCTACATGATTTAAACATTACAACTCATTAACTATTACAACTCTGGTTATACAGCGGAAGCTACACCTTCTATAAAAACGGGAATGCCTATGCATTCGCCCATACTACGTCTGGACTCATAAGTCGTGCTCACCCTAATCCCGTACATGTATCCCAGGATCCAAACACATCATAATATACCTAACCTGCATTATAGACTGCTCCCAATTGATCGGAAATATCAATCGGATCATCACAGACACGTCAGACATACACACCAGGTCAGTTTACGATAACATTAAATAACATTAGTACAACCAACATCACAAACATCAATATCAGTATCATCATCATCATTATTCTTATTATCTATCGCGACCGCAGTCACGCCCCGTCAGTCCGAGTGTGCACACCCCTTCCAAGCTCTCCTAGGAGGAAACATCAGGGAAGGTCCCGAGATCAACCGGGCCTAGCTAGTCCTAGCTAGCTTCTCTCAATAGGCACACAGCCGCAATTTCAATAGGCACAACCACTTTATATCATACATCATGCATAGATAAAACATAAACCGAGTAAGGACAACCTTACCTAGTTAGCAGGTCACCGTCGCGCCATTAATACAAATCACCACGGAAACTCTACGAAGTCGGACCCTAATAAAATATTATATACTTAAATTAATATCGAACCTAAACGTAGTTAAATTATAAAATAAAATCGATACCGTTCTAACTAAATTATAAAATGACAATGACATCGACCCGCCTAAATTATAAAATGAACTGACCCGACCCAACTATATAATAAAATTATACAATTATAACACTAATACTTGTAGTACACAACTATGATAATTACATGACATAACTAGGCTACTCGCCAGACCCGACTATCTCACTACACCGACCCATCAATACCGATACAACCCTACACCGACAACAACACACAACAACCTGCCCCACAACAATACTACGACACCACGACGGCAATAGAATACGAGTTCGGCAACTGACAACAACAACGACGACCCATTAACAGAAGATCCCGACACATATAACCGTGACAACAAATAGACACGGATACATACCAGGTTAAGTGAGTGCACGACACGTGAAAACGTCCCTCAACTGTAGCCTAAATCGAGTCCTGGTCATGACAGTTGTTCCGCGGCTGTCTTGATTACTCTTCTCTACGCTTGTGATATGTGTACTGTGTGTTCAAGGGTTTCACGATTGTGAGGGGTAATTAGGTTAGTGGAGATATAATTGGGTTATTGTAGACACCCATATTTTGACCGCCAGGTGTCTATAGCAGTTTCCGAAAAATACTCGATGATGATCGGACGCAAACATACTTTAATGGACTCGGATATGGGCACGAAATCGTGGACATTTGGTTTAGGCTTTTTATGGAGTACAAATATCACAAAACCAACCTCAAAACCAGGCCCAGTAAGTCGTTTCGAGTCAAATAAGACTAATTTGGGTCGAATCCGGCACCAGGGGCAAAATCGTCTTTTAGCGACCGGGTCAAACCCGGTCAAAGATATTTTTTCGAGACACACGGACCAGCCGTGACACCTCACACGTTCGATTTGAACTCAAACACTACAAAAATCAGCTACGATCAATATTAAACAAATCCGTTTAAGGATAGAATTCGATATCAAGTAGGATTCTATCCGAAAACCAAATCAATTTACCGACCGAGCATCAAACACTCGGCCAAAACAGCCCCATTTCAGCCGAGGTACATGGCTTCCTCACCAAGAAATGGAATCCTCGTTTCTTTCAAACTTCTACGTTTCCTATCCAAACCGGTGTTTTCTTGTCACCTAAGCAAGAATACTTCTCCTAGCTTCCATCGAGGACCTCTCCTATAAATAGGATCCTCACAACACATCGAAAAAGACAATTCATTCATACAAAAACACATAATTATCTACATCTATCATATATCAAATACATCTATCAATTATTCACATCTACGAATTATCAATCAATTATTCCCATGCATTGCACATCTACGACATACATCCAAAAATAGCATCAAAATACCGACAACCTGACAAATCCGTCCCCGAGTAGCCGGCCGAACCCGCTAGCCTACACGTCCAAACACACCACCCTAAACTCATCCACATCGTCTCGACGCTCCCGTGCCTAAGCCACTTTCCGACGAGCCTTTTCCCGAGAAAACAAAGCATGTAGGTTGAGGGTGTAAAGTCAAACCCGATTCTTCCTTTTTCTCTTCCTTTTTTCACGTTTTTTTCGTTTTTGTGTCGTGTCGTCGGTCTTTTTTTTTATGGGTTGTTGACACATTTTTTGTTTATTAACACATTACAAAAATATTTTCATAAAACGAAACGTTCTTAAAATACGATATCGATTCTCTAATCGAATATCGTATCTAACAAGAACTAAATTAAATCTCGTTGATGCTAAAAAAATCGTTACATCTTTTTAAACAAAATTCGACGATTTTTACGCAGAGAGAATTAACATTTTTTTCTTTTCATTCAAATTCTTTTCAAAACAAACTTTTTTTTAACTTTTTAATAAAATCATTCCGACTATTTGATATCGATTTCATAATCGAATATCGAATACGACGAATATCGAAAACATAAATCGAGTATAAATTAATCCATATTTGTACGCGATTTATAAAAATTAACGATTTTCGAAAATAAAAAAAATCGGGACAGACTCCCGCGCGAGTCGCGCGCCTGCCAGGCGACTCGCGCGAGAGCCTGGAAAACCGAGCCTTTTTTCTTCGTTTTCTCGTTTTCTATTCTTTTCATTCCTTACATAAAACAGCGACTTTCGCAACATATTTTCAGATTTCGATAAATACTTTTTCAACCTCGATCAACACGTGCTAATCTATCACGTGGCATAAACCTTTTTCAAAATCATGCATATTATCGTATTTACATCTTTATTCGATTTATTTAATCGTTACTAACTTGTTTGCTCGTGTTTGTAGCGATTTATTTTTCATCTTTTGTTTTATTAGACTAAAACAAACTTCACATGCTAAATATTGTAACACCCCGTTATTTTCTGAGTCAATTATAAAGCTTGACTTTTCTACTTTTATTTAAATCGGGTTTTTAAGTTGGAAAAATATTTTATTGTCGTTATAATATTAAAGTATTTTGGGTCGTCTTCTAATAAATCGGTTTTGATTTTCTTAAACTGAAACGTTATTTTATAAACCGATTTTATATCGGATTCGATTTCGAGTTAAACACAATAAGGAAAGGAAAAAAAAAAAAAACCTAACCTTATATAACCTCCCGTACACCCCATTCATTCATTCATCATTCATCTTTCTCTGCCACCCTTCTTCCTCCCCTTTATTCTCGATTTTCTATAATCAATCACCGATCGATCCCGTTCAATTGCTTCTTGCTCCTCTTTCCATATCAGAATAATTGTAAGTATTCAACTTTTACTAATCCCAATTATTTAAAGTTTGTTTTCTGTCACTGTACAAATCAATTTGTTTTATATGAGTTTTATCATATCATGGGTCGGGGTTTAGAGACGTTGGGTCAAACAATTTGTGGGTACGGGTTATTCCGATTCTAGTATTGTGTCTCATGGAGCAATGATTTTCTTGCTATGAAAGTTTTCAATTAGTAATCAAACCTTGTCGGGGTAGAAATTGGGGTGATTAATATGTCCGTTGATTAAGTTTATTAGTGAAATTGGGTTGAATGCTTTGGGGCGTAGTTGAGCAGTGCGTGGGTGGTAAGTTTTGAGGATGATGCAGCGATGATGCAATGCTGATGCAGGGGTGTGCTTCATTTCAACTTTTGCCGTGAAGTTTGGATTGGAATTCATGTCTTGGAGTTTATCGTACACTTTGTCATTGCTCTAGTCTTGGAATTTGGATTGAATAGTCGTGGAGTTTGTAAGTATTGATGGGTACAGTGATTATCAGGCTTGTTTGTGTGAATAATGATTTGGGATTTTAACCAGGTTGTGTCCGAAATCGTAACTCTAGAGTTTGTACGGTAAGTAAAGTAGTTTCGGGGTGGAATTGGCAACTTAGTATGTTGAGAGATTTATTTATCACGTTAGGTACGTGACATATTAAGTTAGGGTCACATCCACTTTAGCTATAAATTATTGAACCAATTTATATTATTATTTGTAACTTGTGGGTTCGAGGAGAAAGAATTCTTGGGATAATACTAGCTGAGTTGTGACCGTCTTGAGAGGTAAGGACGTTTTGACCTTTTCACCTTTAAGTAAAGAGCATGTTCGGTTTAAATTATATTTTTGAAACGGTTTTATAATTATTTTGTCAATGGTGAATTTTTACGATATTTTTGTAATATTTTGGATATTGGAATTTTGTGACACAAGTCACATATTGGTATTATTTTGGTACAATTTTTGGTGGTTATAACAGACTCTGGGAGCTCTGTTGGTCTATGAGGTTAAGGTGCGTCTGAGACGTCCCTGGGATTTCGTCCCGAAGCTGAACTCCTGGCCCGAGTTGTGTTAAGTGGGGTTTTTCCGGCCCCCCACTTGCTAGGTAGTTAGACTTCCTCCTTTGGCAGCCTCATCCTACTGACTGCCCAAATGTGAGTAGTGCGCACTATAGTAAGTCTAGCTAAGCATAGGTGGTACCTCTAGATCGTGCAAAAGGGTAGGACCTTGGCACACAGGTGGAAACAATATATTTTGGTTTTGGTTTTGACTACTGTTTTCACAGTACTTTTTGGTTTGGTATTGAGACGAGGATATTTAACTCTGATTTCAGTTTACTACAAATTATAATTATTGTTTTACGTTTTCAATATAATATATTTTACTCAGCTTTGCGGACATCCTTTTATTTTGGGTCGTTCCCCCGCTGGAACCTGTACCTATTTGTGTTTTGGGTACAGTTGATAGGTACAATTAATATGCTGCATGGGTGCATGTGGTTCGGGATGCTGAGCGAGGAAGGATTTTTTTTTATTTAACGTTTACCTCCAAACTATTTATATTTACGTTGAATTTTTGGGTTGAAGTTGTTTTTAAACCGTTTTGGATTTTGTGGGACTTAAGTTTTCCGCTGCAACGTTTTCATTTAATTATTCATCGGATTTATATTTCTTTTTAATTCTTATAATATTCTTTTGCCTTGCATTTGGCCTTGTGAGCTAAATGCGGAGTAACGGCTTTAAATTTTCTTATTTTATTCTTTTATTTTGGTTGCGAAAATTTAGGGCTGTTACAAATATAACTTTGACGTTATTAGTTTAAGATGCATTAAACGACTTAGCAACCCATTTAATTTTTCTCGCATGCTTAGGGAAAATAATCTTTGCATAGTATTCAACCGTCGAACTAACGCGTGTACACCAAAAACGAACGATATCCTAGTAAAGGCCGCTAAGTGTGGGCGGGGTTGGGTGTTCTTAGTGAACTTCCCAACACGTACCCTCACCCCTTACTCAGAACCATGGTTTCCGGATGTCCGAATCCATTGGCAACGAGAGTCATTCAATACACGATATCCGATAATGTCGGTATCGGTATCATAATGCAAAGGGACGAACCCAATAAGCTCTGACATCGGAAATGGGCCGTATTTTGTATACGGCCCACTACGACATAGATTGGGTTCGAACGGGTCCGAAATCCCACAAAGTTCGGTGGCGACTCCTACTTCGATTTAAATTTCAATTTGACCATCTCATATGGAGATTCATTTGCCTCCCCAAACCCGCGCGTGGCCGCGTCGGGGTGTACCTATGTCATGTCCACAGTTATTAAAACCCGTAACCGACAAGCGTTGAGATGGTAGCCCAAAAGAATGCAGAGGATGACGAGCTAGGGAGTTACGTAGTGGGTAATCACTAATACTCCAACTTGTTTTTAACGTGTACTAAATAAGAAATTGGGGGAAATTAAACAATGGTCTATAAGACTTATGTGTCCAACTTGTACTAAAAATAGGTTAACCAATATAAAATACTAAAATACAACCTCCTTTATAATATAACGAGACCCATATTGTTAAATATAAAATATGAGTATTACGGTATTACAATTTGACTTTACTCCGTTTCACCTCTATATAAAATTAAGGGTATTACAATAGACCTGTAACCAAAGGTTTGCGATCCTTACATCCAAGGGTCACTCGTCCGACACTCGAGCAAAAAAAACAAAACCTTTGATCCCACTCGGGGGCTACTCTTCAGCAGAGCGATCAATCACGATTGCTCTAAGGGTCACGTCTTACACGTGTTGTCTCACATGTGCCACTTTCGAGTCAGTTAGATGCCACACCATCTGAGTCCTATTAGAGTCTTTAGTCTCACTAGGGGGCTATTCTCCAACCGAGCAGTCGACCACGGTCACCCTAAAGGTACCCTACGTTTATCCTACACCATCGTTCTTATGATGCTTTCTTCGAGTCGTACATATTCTACGAACACTCGAGTCTCCTAAAGGTTTATGTTGCCATGGTTGGTCCGAGTATGCGACGCGGTCAAACACAGTTTCCCCATTTTCACACTCACTCTCATGCCGCTCAAGTCTCATGGTCGAGTCTAAGTCACGGTCGTTACTTTGTCTAGGTCAACGTTAGAGTATTCCAACTCAAGAGTCTTTGTCATCCCGTCATCCCGCTCTGTGTCTAGTTTGACTCCCCCTCTTGCATTTGCGCGAAACCGAGCTTAGGCGAGTTCTAACACCTGTCGTTTCTTCCGATTAGGGACCCTATGAACGAGGCATTACCAAACCACAACAAATCCCGCGCCGTCGAGAAAGAGGATATCCAGGGGAGTATGCTTATGCTATCTTGCTCCATTAACAATATCTTCTTGAAAATCAATACCGCCCTAGATAACCTAAATTCCAGGGTAGCCATCATCGAAGAAGATCTTGTAAGAACCCGATCTCGTCTAACACAACTAGAGCGGGTAGGGCAGCCAATCACCCAACCAAGCCATCTAAAGGTTGAAGACTCTTACGAAAATGTCCGGTACCACCAAGATGGCAAGACCGATAGAGGTAATCCTCAAGTCACCTCTCCAAAAATCAAGAACCAGTCAAGAGAAAGGACATTTACCAACTTGGATATGTCCTACACCGTCGCTTTCCAAATGTTGGTTTCAAAGGGCCTAATACTACCTATAGGCCCAACAGCCGACTCACCTTTAGAAAGACATTCCAAAGTATGGAACGTTGAACATTACTGCCAGTTCCACATGAGGAGGGGGCACGATACCAAAAAAGTGCTGGAAACTGAAACACCTCATCAAAGATTTCCTCGATGCCGGGAGGATACCCGTCATGGAAACATTATCACTCATCAGCAATGCAAAACCCCTCATGGACTATACAGGGCCCGACGACCAAAGTATTCAATCTACCTCCCAGGCATCCAAGAGTCCGGATTTGATTTAAGTCCAAGTCTGAGTCCGAATCTAGTATTTTCTGTCTTTCAATTTTTTAGTCAGGGTCAGAGTCGTTTGTACGTTGTCCTCTCTTTCATTTCAATAAAAGTAGCTTTTCATTATTCCATCTTCTCTATATACTTTCCTTATGTGTTTCCGAGAACATGATGAAAACCACCATACAATGTGAGCACATGCATGTGACTATTATAGGCACATCTATAATGACTGCAGGAAACCGAGACCCGTGTTTTCCTTTACATGTTCCATGTCTGGTATAGAAAGCCACATAACTTCCCCTAGCAGGAGCGGTATCAAATCCTACTAAAGAAGCGGGGGCCGCAGTAGCCGCCGAATCTTCTACTGGTACATGGACAACTGTATGGACCAAAGGACGATGCTACCACATCGAGCCCGTTGCTGGAGAAGAAAATCAATATATTTGTTATGTAGCTTACTCATCAAAAAAGGGACCTCAGGAAAATAATTCTCACAGTTGGTGCGCAACATTGGTACTGGTTGCTCGATTTGGTCTCCTTGCACAGCGAGCACGCATAAGGAAGCGGGTTCGACCCATCACTGGTTTTAAGAGAAGGTATATCCCGCGCTAAAAGTGATTGATGCGTCCTGGCTAATATAGCAGGGGAAAAGGCTTTCGAGTTATTTTCCTATGACAAATGTAGGTAGTCTCCCAGTTTGGGTTCAAGACGGAAGGCAACCCCATTTTCCACAATAAACACCCCTCCAATAAGACCGACCAATCCCTACCCTAGACTTTAGTCTGACAAAAAAAAAAAGAAGCATCGTGGTTCTATACACTCAACAATAAGAAATACCCGACTCGGGACGATGTTTCCACCAAGCTTGCTCGGAATTATGCTGACAATCCCGAGATCTAAACCACCATGCTTACCGTAGAGTACTTGTGGACATGACATAGGTCCACCCCGACGCGGCCACGCGCGGGTTTGGGGAGGCGAATGAATATCCATATGAGATGGTCAAATTGAAATTTAAATCGAAGTAGGAGTCGCCACCGAATTTTGTGGTTATTCGGAACCATTCGAGCCCACTCTATGTCGTAGTGAGCCGTATACAAAATACGGCCCATTTCCGATGTCAGAGTTTATTGGGCTCGTCCCTTTGCATTATGATACCGATACCGACATTATCGGATATCGTGTATTGAATGACTCTCGTTGCCAATGGATTCGGACATCCGAAAACCATGGTTCTGAGTAAGGGGTGAGGGTACGTGTTGGGAAGTTCACTAAGAACACCCAGCCCCGCCCGCACTTAGCGGCCTTTACTAAGATATCGTTTGTTTTTGGTGTACACGCGTTAGTTCGACGGTTGAATGATATGCAAACATTATTTTCCCTAAGCATGCGAGAAGAATTAAATGGGTTGCTAAGTCGTTTAATGCATCTTAAACTAATAACGTCAAAGTTATTTTAGCATGTGAGTTCGTTTTAGTCTAATAAAACGATAAAAACAAATAAAAAGCTACAAACACGAGAAAACGAGTTAGTAACGATGAATAAATCGAGTAAAGACATAAATAAATAATATGCATGACTCGAAAAAGTTTTAATGTCACGTGATGGATTAACAAGTGTTGACCGTGGTCGAAAAAGAGTATTTATCGAAATATGTCGCGAAAGTCGCATTTTAATGTAAGGTTCGAAAAGAATTAAAAATAGAAAAGCGAAGAAACGAAAAAAAAAAAAAAAAAAAAAAAAAAAAAAAAAAAGGAGCCGGCGAACAGGCTGCTGTGCGAGTCGCCTGACAGGCGCGCGACTCGCGTGACAGTCTGTTCGGGTTTTTTCGTTTGTTCGAAAATCGTTAATTTTTATAAATCGCGTACAAATATGGATTAATTTATACTCGATTTATATTTTCGATATTCATCGTATTCGATATTCGATTTTGAAATCGATATCGAATAGTCGGAATGATTTTAGAAAAGGTTTTGAAAAAAAGTTTGTTTTGAACGAAAAAGTGAAAAAAAGAATTTTGAACGAAAAAAATGTTAATTCTCTCCGCGTTTAAAATCATCGAATTTTGTTTTAAAAAAAGGTAATGATTTTATTAGCATCAACGAGAATTAATTAATTTAGTTCTTGTAGATACGATATTCGATTAGAGAATCGGTATCGTATTTTGAGAACGTTATATGAAAAATAGTTTTATAGTATCGATTATTAGAAATAAAAAATATGTGACGAACGACCCATATTAAAATACGAAAAGACCGACGACACAAAAAAAGAAGAAAAACGTGAGAAAGAGGGAGAGAAAAGAGAAGAATCGGGTTTGATTTACACCCTCAACCTACATGCTTTATTTTCTCGGTATGAAGCTCGTCGGACGGTGGCTTAGGCACGGGAGCGTCGAGATGATGCGGGATGAGTTAAGGTGTCGGTTTGGTGCGTTTTTTTATGTGTGTGAGACGGATTTGGCCGGATGGTGGTAGTTTTGTCGGTATTTCGAGACTTCTTCGGGGATACGTCGGGATTTGCTTTGAACTATTTTTACTAGATATCGAGTATGTGTGTGACTAATAATTGTTGTGTATTGATCGATAATTCATGTATATCTTGTGTTGAATATGAGGTCCTATTTATAGGAGTCGAGGTAGTCTTGCTTGTGTGACAAGAAATACCGGTTTGGATAGGAAACACGAGAGTTCGAAAGGGAACGAAAGTCTCGTTTCTTGGTGGAGAAGCCAAGTATTTTGGCTGAAAAGGGGATATCTCGGCTGTCTTAGCCGAGTATCTGAGCTCGGGTTGTAAACTGTTTCGGTTTCCGGATAGAATTCCTACTTGAGATCGAATTCTATCCTTAAACGGATTTGTTTAATATTATTTGAAAGCTGATTTTTGTGGTGTTTGAGTCCGGATCAGCCGTGTGAAGTGTCACGGCTGACTCGTGTGTCTCGAGGATATTTTTCGACCGGGTTTTGACTCGGTCGTAAAAAGATGGTTTTACCCCTGGTGCCGGAATCGACCCAAATTAGTCTCATTTGACTCGAAACGACCCACTGGGCCTGGATTTGTGGTTGGTTTTGTAAGATTTGTACTCCGTAATAAGCCTAAACCAAATGTCCATGATTTCGAGCCCATATCCGAGTCCATTAAAGCATGTTTGCGTCCGATCATCATCGGGTGTTTGGTGGGACCTACTATAGACACCTGGCGGTCAAAATGTGGGTGTCTACAGAGCCCCCACTCTGACTGAGGCTTGGACAAGGCGAAAGTCAGAGTAGCTACCAGGCCAATCGAGGATTAAGACCTGGCAGACTTCCGATCGGGTCGTTTAGAGTCCATTAAACTTGCGTTGGTGGGGCTCGCCAGCCATAGGATAGAAATCATACCTGGATAGATGTCCATAGTGGCGCGGGGACTTCTACTAAAAAGTCTTGGATGTGTCTTGTTTACAGACATATTCATCTTGGAATGGCACGGGAGCTTCATTGAAAGCTGTGGGTATACCGCTTACTGATAATCCCACTCGAAATAGCGCGGGAGCTTCCATTAGAAGCTGGGGATGTACCGCTTACTGATACATCCGATTCTTCAGTAAAAAATGTTGCTTGAATTTTCACTGGGAATTTTTTTTTGAGAATTTTCCGGGAGCCTTGGGATACCTGTCTGTTTTGCATGCAACATTCAGATAAAACATTGACTCGCGCTGGGGAAGAAATGATTTGATGATTGATTTTCGGAAAGAGATATTTTTTTCGAAAATTTCGAAAAAACCGAAAATAATTTTTTTTGAAAATGGCGGAAATTTTGAAAAATTTGGAAGGAAAGGAATGTTTGGGATGACTTGATTCCTGATCAGATTCTGACACGGATTCCTAAATCTCCTGGTTAGGCCTGTATGCCTAGGTAAAGTAGGGAATATTGCAAAAATCCCTACTCCAGGGGTGACTAGGAGAGAGGATTTCTCTATTATAAATAAAGAGTTCTTGCCTTAATCTTCTCATATTCCAACCCAAAATATTTCCTTCTCATCTTAAAATCCCTTTAGACTTTTTAAGATAAAACAAAACTTTCTGCTATGGGTATCGAACATCTGACCGCGATGCTTCACGCGTGGGCCTAGGATTTCCGAGATGGAGATAAGGTTCAGCTTACTCGGACGGGAATTGTGGCTTTGTTCCCGCTCCAGCGACTTAAGGTGGATGCACATTTCTTGGACGCTTGCTTAACTTTTTGGGATGCTACCCACCATGTTTTTGCTTTTCCTCGGGGAGAAATATGTCCCCTTCCCGAAGAGATTGCTGCTGTAGGGGGTTGGTGCCCTAATGCTCATCCTGCTATTCCTCCTTTTTACCCTGATTCAAGGAGGAGATTGAGGGACTTTCTTGGGTTATCTCATGCTGAGATCTCCCGTATGGTAAAGGGAAATTCTGTTTCCTTGTTCGACTTAGCTGATAAATTCATGAACCCAAATGGTCCCAGAATTTCTTCTACCCATAGGCGTAGGGCCTTCGCCTTCTGTATGCTGCACCGATATGCCTTCGAAGGTCGGATGGATGCTGACTCATGTTTAGGCAAAATCAGGCTAATCAGCATAGTGGATCAAATGGAGGCATGTTACAGCCCAGCCTGGCTGATAACTGGGGAGATTATCATGGGCCTTGATGCGAGGAGACTTGATCCAGATCGGCAATTAACGGGCAGCATTCGTCTTCTGCAGGTATTTGACCTTTTTTCTCCTTTTCTTTTTTTTCGAATTTTTTTTTTTTTAAAAAAAACTTTCCGAAAAAAAAAATCGAATTTTTTTTATTTTTCCGAATTTTCGAAATTTTTGAATTTTTCTAATTTCCGAATTTTTTTATTTTTTTCGGAATTTTTTATTTTTTTCGAAAGTTTTTTGACTTTTCGAAAATTTTTGCAGATTTGGTTATCCGAACGCCTGTCGATTATAGAGCCCCCGGTGAGCATACCCAGTTATCGAAGCTGTCAGATAGGCTCACGGTCTCGACGAATAAGCTCCAGTCATCACATAAATCGGAAATATTGGGATGAAGAGCTAAAATTCCACGGCGGGCCCTTGATTAGGTGGAACGTGATCTGGTGGTTCCTCTCGAAGATGACGGGCCTAGCTAAAAGAGATAAAGCCCGTTACCAGGTGATCTTGTCCTTGGACTGGACCGGACCGTCCATATTTACCCAGATCGTCTTTTAAGGCAGTTCGGTTCATTTCAGCAGATCCCCGAAACTGAAGCAATTATTAGCGTTTCGCTCCAATTGACGGACGCCATGTGTGATACGTGGTTACAACGCTGGTTTACCCGTGTCATGTGGACTATACCTCGCCCTTGTCAGACCGCTTGGGTTTCCGAATCATATCTCAAGTGGGCTTCTGAAGAATCTAAAGAGGCCCGTGAAGCTTTAAAGACCGATGAGGCTTTTGACTTAGCCCGTAGAGAATCGGTGAAGGACAATAGATGGTTTTTTTATGAGGAAACTCCAACTACCTTTGTCGGGCCGGAGTCAGGTTCTAAGTCAAAGACTAAGACTCGAGCTAAAGAGACCGGTGCTAGTGACTTGGAGAGAAGACTCGGACCAAAGCTAGCGGTCCGAGACAGACTTGGGCCACGGGAACGGTTACCCGAGAGGGCAAGGGCTCGGCTAGGACCGACCGAGGTGATCGGGGAGTCAAGTTCGAAGAAACGAGCCCGGGTTAAGGAGATTCCCTTGGTGATTCGGGAGCGTTCACCTCCATGCCGACGTCGGTGGACCGAAAAAGAGACTAAGGACAAGGGAAAGGGAAAAATGCCTTGGATTTTTTATTATTTAAATATTAGTACTATTGGTGTGTTTTTTTTGGATTTTTTTTTTGATTGGAATTTTTTGTAATAAATAAAGGAAGTTTATTAGAAACCGTTCCTGTTTTTTCGATTGCAGTGGTTGTGCCCTTTTGAGGGGCTGCCTACGTATCCACGAATAGCGGAATCAAACCAGACGTAGTTCAGACTTTGCAATTTCGAAATACATCAAGACTATTGGTTCAAGATGTTTATAATAGTAGAATAAGCAATTCTAACTTTTGACTTGTCTTTAAAAGTTTATTTTTGAAAATATATTTTTTAATAAACTTTTGCAAATGACATTGAGAGAAACGGGTTAAGGGTAATAACGTTTCAGCTGGTCCAGGTTAGTTGGGTTAACAAACTCATTCCCGTCTAGATCTGTTAGCATCACCGCTCCGCCTGATAGAATCTTCTTTACCAAATAAGGTCCGGCCAAGTTAGGTTTGAACTTTCCCCTTGGGTCTACTGGTAATAAAGCCCGTACAGACTTGAGAACCAGATATCCTTCTTTGATGTTCCTGGGCCTTACCCTTTTGTTGAAGGCCCGTTGGATTCTTTTTTGGTAAATCTGTATATTATTGAGGGCACGAGATCTTCGTTCGTCCAAAAGTACTAGCGAATCATATCGTGCTCGAACCCAATCGGCTTCGAGTACTTGACTTTCGAGTAGGATTCTGAGTGACGGTACCTCTAACTCGACAGGTTGGACCGCTTCCATCCCGTATGTAAGGTAATACGGTGTTGCCCCGGTCGCAGTACGAATCGAGATTCGATATCCCCAAAGGGCAAATGGTATCTTATCGGGCCAGTCCCGATAATTGTCAGCCATCTTTTTGAGTATGGTGGCAATGGTTTTGTTAGCTGCTTCCACCGCTCCATTGGTTTGGGGTCGGTAGGCTGAAGACGTATGTCTTTGGTTCTTATACTTGGCTAACAGGGCTGCCGTTTCGGCTTGAAAGTGGGTCCCGTGGTCACTGATGAATTCATGAGGGATCCCATACCGGCATATTATCTTATTTTGGATAAATTTGGCAACATGGCTGGCGTTGAGAATACGGTAGGATTCTGCTTCAACCCATTTGGTGAAATAGTCGATTGCTACCAAAATGAAGCAGTGTCCCCCGGTTCCCGAGGGGTTTATCTTTCCAATTATATCGATTCCCCACGTTGAAAACGGCCAGGGTGACGTCATGGTATACAGCAGGGATGGTGGCATATGCTGTACATTAGCGAAAATCTGGCAATTATGGCAATGTCTGACATATAGCTGACAATCGGTTTCAATGCTGTTCCAGTAATATCCGAGTCTCATGATCTTTCGGACTAGCATCTGGGCGTTCATGTGAGGACCATACTCGCCGTCATGTACTTCGGTCATGACCTTCTCGGCGTTACCCTTATCGACACATAAAAGGAGAGCCCCCTGTGGTGTTTTTTTGTAGAGTTGTCCGTCGTCGGTACGGATGAATTGGGTCGCTAACCTACGCAAGGCCTTTTTGGCTTGATTCTCGGCCCCGGGTGGATACTCCCCGGTTGTCAAATACGTCTGGATCGCCTTGTACCACGGCTCGGGATCGGGTATTTCGATATCCTCGATATCGTGGATATATGCCGGCTCGGACCGTCTTTCGACGCAGATCGGCATGCTGGTCATATGATCGGGAATATTTAGTAAAGATGCAAGTTTTGAAAGTGCATCTGCGAACTGATTTTCTTCCCGAGGCAGATATATATATTCTACCTTTTGGAATTGTTTCTCGAGATCCCTTACTCGTGCCTGGTAGGCCACGAGATTGGCATTTTGGGTTTTCCATTTCTGGAGCGCTTGGTTAATGACCAGAGATGAGTCGCCGTGTACACGGAGGTTTGTGACCCCTAAATCGGCGGCGGCTTGTAACTCATGGATACATGCTTCATACTCAGGGGCGTTATTGGTGACGTCGAAGTCTAATTTGATAGACACGGGAGTATGTTCCCCTCTTGGCGAGATTAGGAGGATTCCGACTCCAAACCCTCGGAAGTTGGATGCCCCGTCAAAGTACAAGTCCCACGTTTCGGTGTCAGTATGGAAAATATCTTCATCCGGGAAGGACCAAGTATCGGTGTGTCCTTCTTCGGTTACGGGACTGTCGGCAAGAAATTCGGCTACTATTCGGCCTTTGATGGCTTTCAATGGTACGAACTTTAGATCAAATTCTGCCAGCATCAGGGTCCATCTTGATATCCTGCCGTTGAGAATGGGCTTTTCGAAAAGGTACTTGATCGGATCCATTCTTGACAGTACCTGTACCTCGTAGCTGAGCATGTAGTGTCGGAGCTTCTTAGTGGCCCAGACTAAAGCTAAACATGTCTTTTAGAGCATGGTGTACTTACACTCGTACTCTAGAAACTTCTTGCTAATGTAGTATATAGCTCGTTCTTCGGAGTTGACCGTTTGAGCTAGCATAGCCCCCATGGCTGTCTCTGTCGTGGTTAGGTACAGTGACAAAGGCAAACCGGGTTGAGGTGGCATCAGGACCGGTGGTGAAGACAAGATTTCTTTGATTCTGTCAAAGGCTGCTTGACACTTGTCGTCCCATAGTAACCGTTCCCCTATTTTCAGCTTCTTGAAGATCGGTTCACACACCATGGTTAGCTTTGAAATGAACCTGCTGATGTATTGGACTTTTTCGAGAAACCCTCTTATTTCCTTTTCGGTCTTAGGAGGTTGCATCTCGGTGATGGCTTTAATCTTGGCTGGATCGACTTCGATACCACGTTGGCTGACGATGTGACCCAGTAATTTGCCAGAGGTTACCCCGAAACTGCATTTCTGAGGGTTTAATCTCATGTTGTATTTGCGTAATCGGGTGAAAAATCTTCTCAGGGCGGTGATGTGGCCGTCCCTGTCCTTGGATTTGACGATCATATCGTCCACGTAAACTTCCACTTCTTTATGCATCATGTCATGTAATAAAGTCGTGGCGGTTTGCTGATAGGTGGCCCCGGCATTGATGAGACCAAATGGCATAACCGTATAGCAATAAGTACCCCAAGGTGTAATGAAGGTGGTCTTATCCATATCTTCCTCTGCCATTTTTATTTGATTGTACCCGGCATACCCGTCCATGAATGATAGAAGGGCATGGTCAGCTGTGTTATCCACCAGTATATCGATGTGTGGTAACGGGAAATCGTCTTTCGGGCTCGCCTTGTTAAGATCCCGAAAGTCCACGTAGACACGTACTTTACCGTCTTTTTTAGGGACCGGTACGATGTTTGCAACCCAATCTGGATACTCGGAGACTCGTATGAACCCAGCCTTGAATTGTTTGTCGACTTCCTCCTTGACCTTGAGGGACCATTCGGGCCTCATGCGTCGGAGTTTCTGTTTAACCGGTTTGAACCCTTCCTTGATCGATATATGGTGCTCGGCTATTTCGCGGTCTATCCCCGGCATGTCCTTGTAGGACCATGCGAATACGTCT
The DNA here is from genome assembly GCA_958450325.1 of Agrostemma githago. Taxonomy (NCBI): domain Eukaryota; kingdom Viridiplantae; phylum Streptophyta; class Magnoliopsida; order Caryophyllales; family Caryophyllaceae; genus Agrostemma; species Agrostemma githago. Next base: position 17,657,610 of record OY288254.1, on the reverse strand, counting down.
TTGAATTCTTGAAGGAGATCGACGAATTGTTGTTTCTCCTCGGGATCTAGAGATAACCCTATCTTAAGCGTCTGAGGTTCTAAAGTTGTTCCCACGTTGATGGATTCGGTTTCTTCGATTACCGGATTGCGGGATTCCCTTTGCTCTAGCTGCTCGATCAGATGTGGAGGTAAGGACACTTGTTCGTCGGGTTTCTCAATGTCATTGCACAGAATATTTTGAAAATTTAGGAAATTTTGAAAATGAGACAAGTCGTAAGCAGAACGGTTGTTATTATTTATAAATGAGCAAATTAGAAATTACTCCCTTCAAAGTTGCGTTTATTAAAATTTACTCCCTTTTAAGATTTTTTTATTATTTAACAGCCAAAAAGATACAAAAGTTCAAAAATTGCTTGCATTGGTAAAATCCGGCCAATTCAGTAATAAGTTGACCGAATTGCCCCTCAGCGTACCACCACCTCACTCAACCTCGTTTTCCCCTTCACTATCTTCATTCCAATTCCCAAACCCAGAAAAAACCCCAAATACCCTAAATCGTAAACCTTAGAAATTCGACAATCAATTTTTGTCCAAAAGAAAATGACAATCAAACAATACGACCTTAGAAAAAAATTATGGGATTTCATTAGGATATAAGGGAGAGGGGTAGTTTGGGTATTAACAGGCAAAAAAAGGATAGAAAATCCAGTTTCGCCGGAGTACCATGCCGGAGTTTACAATTGCAAGCAAATTTTGAACTTTTGTATCTTTTTGGCTGTTAAATAATAAAAAAATCTTAAAAGGGAGTAAATTTTAATAAACGCAACTTTGAAGGGAGTAATTTTTAATTTGCTCTTTATAAATTGAGAGAAAAGCTCAAAAAGAGCTGTCATCTGATCGCTAGTCAGTGGCGGGATAGGTAGGGTGCCCGGGACAGACCGCGAAGCACCAGGAAAAGCTAAAGGGAGAGGGGGAGCTACAGGACTGACCCTAGCACCGGACTCACTAGACTCAATCTCAGACTCTGACTCGGACTCTGACTCAGACTCAGACTCAGATTCTGGCATTTCTCCTTCCCCTGTGATCAGCTTGAAAGTCCTTCCTTGACTGTCAGTCCATTTGACAGTCTTCCTCCAGGCTCTCTTACCTGTCCCGGATCCGACATCTGAGATCAGCTTGGATGGATCGAAAGTGCGGCTGCGGAGAATGAGGCTAACTAGCTCCTCCTTCGGCGTTGGGGTCGCGAGCTCCTCCCCAAAAAGTAGCCCCAGTGCGGGCTCAACATTCTTAGCATCTTCGGACTGGACAAGGGCGAAGATGTCGTCGGGTATGTAGTTACATACCTGGGCCAAGTGGGTCCCACGGCGTGTGGTTGGAGGGCGGTATAGGCCCGTTTGGACGGACTCGAACACTGGCGTGACGAAGATGACTTTAACGGTTCCGGTTTGGCCCATGTTTTCCGGGGTCAGAGTGTAGCCTAGACCGGTTTGAATCTTCCCGTTTTCGAGGACTTCGAGGATTTTTCCTGCGGGAAGATCGGGCCTTGATGTGACCCCTGGTAGGAAGCCCAGATTTTGTAACATCCGGTCCATGCTAACCGTAAAGTAGGGTCAGAAAAGGTATTCTTCTTCGATGGCCCCTATGAAATCGAACCCCCAAAGATCGGTGCGGCTCGAGGTGTTGCAGTTAGCCACAGTCGATAAGGGTCATAGGCAGATATTTTCCACGACAGATTACCGTGATGTAGAGAGCCATGTTGTGGGCTGGCCCAAATGATGGCAGATCAGCATTGGAGAAGGTGATGAGTGGGCCTTCTTCTTTAGCTTTCCCTTTTAGGTGGGGCAGAACCGTGGCTACCATTTCAGCTGGAGTAGCCATAGAGTCGATCTTGACTTGATCGAGGGCCTTAGTGAGTGCCTCTCGATGTTCCTGAGAGCTAACTAGGAGTTGCCATATAGAGAGGTCAACTCGAGTCTTGCTCAGCTGCTTCACCAGAGCCTTTTCAGTAGTTGGCGGCTCTTCCGGGGCGACCTCCGTTTTAGGCGGTGGTTCGGTGATGATGAGGGCGTGACTGTTGGTTAAGGCCTTGGACTTAACCTTCTGGATCTCCTCGGGCGTGATAGGGACGGCTTCTCCCTTAGTGAGATAGACGTCGTCTTCATCGTCACACCAGATCCCGTTAATTTGCGGGATAAACGGGGAAATGAGATGTGCACAGTCTATGACTTCCCCGGAGAAGATAGCGTGAGTGGCCAACGGGTTGTCCTTGTTGTTAGGCTTGCCTCCAGGCAAGGGGATTTTCCCGCTTTCGATGAGATCCTGGATAAGATGTTTCAGTTTCCAGCATTTCTCGGTGTCGTGTCCCTTACCCTGATGGTATTTGCAGTAGGCTTGGGCGTCGTAAAATTTGGAGCGACGCTCAACTGGAGGATCAGGTGTTGGGCCTATCGGGGCGATGAGAGCCTTTGTAAGGCATTCGCATAGGTAGTACCTATGTCGGTGAATACTCGGGGCGTGGCATTCTTCTTGGACGGGTTATCAAGCAGATTTACCTCGTCAAAAATGCTACGAGTAGCAGCAGTGGATGTGGGCTTGCTTGTTGATGAGCTGGCCCCTTGGTATCCCTTGGTGGAGGCCTTAGTGAGGCTTTCCATCCTTAGATCATCCTCGATTCTTGTTCCCATTTCGGTTAGGATCGCGAAACTAGGTATGATGGTGTACCGGAGATGGATCCGGTAGGCGGGCAGGAGATTCTTGACAAAGGCTTCAACCAGGACCTTTTCACTGGGCTTATCGACTAGTTTGACGCTCTCAGCTCTCCAGCGTTGAAGGTACTTTGTAAACCCCTCCTTTGGCTCTTGGGCCATTAATTCCAGGGTGCGCATCGTGGTTTGGATCTCCGCATTGTCGGCGTAGTTCCGAGCGAATTCCGTTGCTACCTCGTCCCAAGACTTGTATTTCTTGGCATCGAGCTTATAGAACCAGGCTTTCGGGTGCTTCTCTAACGAGGAGGCAAACAGATGCTTGAACATGTCTGACTTGACTCCTTTTAGGGCCATAAACTCTTTGAAGGCCCGGATATGTAATACCGGGTCTTCGGTTCCGTTGAACATCGGGAGGCCTGTCAAGTTGAGATTGGCAGGCAGTTGGTCGGTTAGGGGATAATAGGTTCGGACATTCTCCGTATGGATCGAGTTGTGGGTCGACAAATGGACCTGCTCTTGCAATTTGAGGACTGCGCTAGTCAATTCGGCTAAAGGCCCATGAGCTTCATCTTCACCCTTCGGCTTGTCCTGTTCTATGGCGCTAACCCGGGTAACAATGGCGATCTGGTCACCCCTGATTTGGTCGAGCTGTTCTTGGATCTTGGCCAGAGAGGTGTTCAGTTGATCGATAGCATCCTTAGTCATGGTTCGGGTGTGAGGTGGCCTGTCTGTAAGAACACCGTGTAATCAGAATCGAACCCAGATCGAAAGGTGCATCCCGAGCAAGAAGAAAAGACGACTAGACTCGGAAATAGACTATAAACCGACTCCTAGACGGGTGACTCATGGACGGTGGGCTTTCTTTAGGATTTCGGCAGAATGGGCCTAGTCCCGTGTGAAGAAAGACCTACGTGTGAGCTATTCCCCAGACTTTGGACTCGATTGTGTAAGTGGGCTTCCCTTTGTAGGAGTTCGTCCTACGTAGGTGGGCCATGCCTTGACTAATAAGGCGGACTTGGGATGGGGTGGAAACCCGTGATGTAAGATCGACGGAGTTTCGACGCTATAGACTCTAACTACTTATGACAAGACCCGACACTGCTAAATACGGGAAGTCCTAAGAAGAAGGTCTGAAAAGAGGATTTGAATTTGAAAAGCTCGAGCAAAGTCGGATTGGAAGGCCCGATTTTTTTTTGAAAATCGAAAAAAAAATGGTTTATCGTGCCGAGTTTTGAATTTTTTTGAAAAGTTTGGACAGCATACCGGCTAGAAAATAGGCTATTTTGAGTCAAAATCATAAGTCCTAAATTCGGTAGCTTTCCGGGTTTGAAAAATGGATAGTTTTCGAAAAAAGATGCAAGTTTTTGAAAACGACGGTTTTTGAAAAGACGAGACATGGATCAAGTAGCATGTAGTCACGGAAACAGTATAATGACGCCATGTATGCTCTTAGTCTAAGTCTCGGTCGGTCGAATAGGGTCTATACCAACGACGAAGCTTTCTCGCAAATCAGGACGGTCTTCCTAATCCGAGTTGGTCTTAGAACCTGCCGTAAAACCCATGCGAGTTCCGCCATCGAAGTCTTTAGTGCGCCCATTTAGGAACGCACCGTGGTATAGTGGGACGTCGGTCACAAGTAACCAGCCCGGGAAAGAATTGGGTTATGCATGAACCATTGAACTAAAACGCGTACATTACTATTCGAACGATTTCTTTTCGAGTCTCACCCTAGGGATGCCGATGGTAAGTGACTCATCAGTTGATCCCCAGCGGAGTCGCCAAATTGTGGACATGACATAGGTCCACCCCGACGCGGCCACGCGCGGGTTTGGGGAGGCGAATGAATCTCCATATGAGATGGTCAAATAGAAATTTAAATCGAAGTAGGAGTCGCCACCGAATTTTGTGGTTATTCGGAACCATTCGAGCCCACTCTATGTCGTAGTGAGCCGTATACAAAATACGGCCCATTTCCGATGTCAGAGTTTATTGAGCTCGTCCCTTTGCATTATGATACCGATATCGACATTATCGGATATCATGTATTGAATGACTCTCGTTGCCAATGGATTCGGACATCCGGAAACCATGGTTTTGAGTAAGGGGTGAGGGTACGTGTTGGGAAGTTCACTAAGAACACCCAACCCCGCCCGCACTTAGCGGCCTTTACTAAGATATCGTTCGTTTTTGGTGTACACGCGGTTCAACGGTTGAATGATATGCAAACATTATTTTCCCTAAGCATGCGAGAAGAATTAAATGGGTTGCTAAGTCGTTTAATGCATCTTAAACTAATAACGTCAAAGTTATTTTAGCATGTGAGTTCGTTTTAGTCTAATAAAACGATAAAAACAAATAAAAAGCTACAAACACGAGAAAACGAGTTAGTAACGATGAATAAATCGAGTAAAGACATAAATAAATAATATGCATGACTCGAAAAAGTTTTAATGCCACGTGATGGATTAACACGTGTTGACCGTGGTCGAAAAAGAGTATTTATCGAAATATGTCGCGAAAGTCGCATTTTAATGTAAGGTTCGAAAAGAATTAAAAATAGAAAAGCGAAGAAACGAAAAAAAAAAGGAGCCGGCGAACAGGCTGCTGCGCGAGTCGCCTGACAGGCGCGCAACTCGCGTGGCAGTCTGTTCGGGTTTTTTCGTTTGTTCGAAAATCGTTAATTTTTATAAATCGCGTACAAATATGAATTAATTTATACTCGATTTATATTTTCGATATTCGTCGTATTCGATATTCGATTATGAAATCGATATCGAATAGTCGGAATGATTTTAGAAAAGGTTTTGAAAAAAAGTTTGTTTTGAACGAAAAAGTGAAAAAAAAGAATTTTGAACGAAAAAAATGTTAATTCTCTCCGCGTTTAAAATCATCGAATTTTGTTTTAAAAAAAGGTAATGATTTTATTAGCATCAACGAGAATTAATTAATTTAGTTCTTGTAGATACGATATTCGATTAGAGAATCGGTATCGTATTTTGAGAACGTTATATGAAAAATAGTTTTATAGTATCGATTATTAAAATAAAAAATATGTGACGAACGACCCATATTAAAATACGAAAAGACCGACGACACAAAAAAAGAAGAAAAACGTGAGAAAGAGGGAGAGAAAAGAGAAGAATCGGGTTTGATTTACACCCTCAACCTACATGCTTTATTTTCTCGGTATGAAGCTCGTCGGACGGTGGCTTAGGCACGGGAGCGTCAAGATGATGCGGGATGAGTTAAGGTGTCGGTTTGGTGCGTTTTTTTATGTGTGTGAGACGGATTTGGCCGGATGGTGGTAGTTTTGTCGGTATTTCGAGACTTCTTCGGGGATACGTCGGGATTTGCTTTGAACTATTTTTACTAGATATCGAGTATGTGTGTGACTAATAATTGTTGTGTATTGATCGATAATTCATGTATATCTTCTGTTGAATATGAGGTCCTATTTATAGGAGTCGAGGTAGTCTTGCTTGTGTGACAAGAAATACCGGTTTGGATAGGAAACACGAGAGTTCGAAAGGGAACGAAAGTCTCGTTTCTTAGTGGAGAAGCCAAGTATTTTGGCTGAAAAGGGGATATCTCGGCTGTCTTAGCCGAGTATCTGAGCTCGGGTTGTAAACTGTTTCGGTTTCCGGATAGAATTCCTACTTGAGATCGAATTCTATCCTTAAACGGATTTGTTTAATATTATTTGAAAGCTGATTTTTGTGGTGTTTGAGTCCGGATCAGCCGTGTGAAGTGTAACGGCTGACTCGTGTGTCTCGAGGATATTTTTCGACCGGGTTTTGACTCGGTCGTAAAAAGACGGTTTTACCCCTGGTGCCGGAATCGACCCAAATTAGTCTCATTTGACTCGAAACGACCCACTGGGCCTGGATTTGTGGTTGGTTTTGTAAGATTTGTACTCCGTAATAAGGCTAAACCAAATGTCCATGATTTCGAGCCCATATCCGAGTCCATTAAAGCATGTTTGCGTCCGATCATCATCGGGTGTTTGGTGGGACCTACTATAGACACCTGGCGGTCAAAATGTGGGTGTCTACAGTACTCCACCGTGAGTTGCACTCACATAAACACCAACTATGCTTACACCTTACAAAGGTTTAGCACCAAAGGCCTAATCCAACCGATAGGCCCAACCCCAGATCCACCCACAAATGGACGCCACAGATCCGGGAATACCCGTGTTTATTGCCAACACCAAAGGGGGGATAGCAGTGAAAAAAAAAAGAGAAGCTGGACAAAAAAAATCAAAAGTCCAAGGAAGAAGCAAAAGGCCAAAATAAAAAAAGCTGACCATGATCAAAAAAGAGCTCTCAATATTCCCTCGACCAGAGTACGGTCATTCCCTTGACCGGGGTACGGTCAGCTCAAATGTAGAATCTCATGTCCAGGGTTGAGAGGTAAAAAAAGAAGCCCATGACTGTAGCTAACAGTCAAAAGCCCCTGACTCCTATTTCGATTTAATTTTTGACCCGAGAACAATCTTACTACGAGATTCATTCGCCTACCCAAACCTGAGCGTGGCCCGTCGGGGTGGAACTATGTCATGTCCATAATATTGAATTCATTTTTTTTATATCATACAAAAAAATAACACATTAACAAAAAAAATGAAATAATGATGAAAACATAGAAAGACGAAAAATAAACAGTTGTATAGAAGACAGAAAGTGGGTACAAAATGGATATAAAAATTTTGCAAAGCTTGGGTATTGAACCCAAGACCTATTGTACAAAGGCCCATAAATTAACTACTACACCAAAGGTGAACTATTAAAGAAATTTATAGCTAAATACTTGTTATATGTTCATTCATCAAACATTTTCCCTCCATTTGGGCCCCTTTTCAGCGTGGGCCCTGGGCCGTCGCCCCTCCAAACTAGGTTCAGGGCAGCGACGGCCCAGGGCCGGCCCTGGCTAAGATTGGTCCATTCTAATTAATAAAAAAAAAGAAAAAAAATGAGGGATGTCAGTAAACTGACAGCAGCAGTGGAGAGAAGCAACAATTCCCCTCAATCTAACCCTCCCTCCTTACAACTTCATGCTCCCTCATCTTCATCTTCATCCATGATATTACGTAGGCTTTTTAATTGGGCCGAACCATGTTAAAATTGCTAGTGTTATTTACTTTACGCTCTTTATTATTTTTGCTATTTCTATACTTATACTTTTTAGTGGTAAATATAATAGGAAACAAATCATACTTCATTTACTTAACCGTACTCAATACGTGATATTATACTAAACCTTTCATAATAAGGTTTAAGTTTAATACATCGTTAAAATTTTAAAAAGATAAAAATACTCTATTCACCCCCTCTAGAGTATTATATAGGATCGCAAGACTCTACAATTGGTATGTATCAGAGCTTGGTTCTCTTGATTGATCCACATCAAAAGAGTAGATCCAAAAACTAGTGTATCCTCAATATATCCATTTCGATCAAATGGATTCCAAAAACTCAAAGTTTCCCACTTTTGATGGTGTAGACTATGGTTTATGGAAAAACAAAATGATGCACTATATAAAAAGAACAAATTATGAGTGTTGGAAAATTATAGTCAAAGGACCAATTACTATCCAATCTATTGATGTTCTTGGGAACATCACCATAAAGGAAGAAGATGACTATCATGAGGATGATTATAAAAAGGTCGAAAAGAATTCTCGGGTAATGTCTTTATTGCAACGAGGAATTTCGTCCAAAGAATATAATCGACTCAGATCACTTCCTGCGTATCCACCAAAGAAACTTGGGATAGTCTGGAACTAGCATATGAAGTAACTACCCAAGTTAAAAAATTTCGAATTGATTTACTAACTCAACAATATGAGTTGTTTAAAATGGACAAAGATGAGAGTAACAATGACATGTCCGGAAGATTTACCAATATTACAAATGAACTAAGGAATCTTGGAAAATCATTTGATAAGAAAGATCTTGTAAGAAAAGTCTTAAGAAGTCTCAGCAATAAATGGCAACCGAAAGTGACTGTAATTGAGGAATCAAAAGATCTAACCTTACTCAGCTATCAATAATTACTTGGTAATCTTATGACATATGAGCTTGCTCTGAATCAACATCAGAGTGAATCTTCTAAGAGTAAAGGAATAGCTTTAAAAGGTTCTCTCAGCGACGATGAGGAAACCATGAGTGACGACCTAGCTCTCTTCGTTAGACGTTTTTGAAAAAAAATTCAAATTTTGACAAAAAAATTGATTTAGGAAAAAGAAAAATACTCCAACTACAAAACAAAGTAATCGAGGATGTCTTAAGTGTGGAGAAGTCGGACAGCTAATCAAGGATTGTCCAAAGTGGAAAAATATCAAATCAAAAGGAGAAAGAGAAAGATCTGAGTTTCATCACAAACAGGCTATGTTAGCCTCATGTGGATGGGGAGAATTGGACTCGGATGAAGAGGAGGAATCAGATGATGAAGATGAGGCGAATATTTGCCTAAGTGCTCAACATGTGGGATCATCAAAATTCAGAGCACGAAAACACAAGAATATGTGTTTAATGACATGAACATATGATTCAAGCTCAAATTCGGACGAAACAAACGAAGAGGTAAGTATTATGGAAATTATGAAGAAGTTTCATAAACTTACCAAAGATAAACTCTTTACTCACTCTGAAGAACTTTTGGAAACATGTCAACAACAAAAGAAAGAAATAAACGAGTTATTAAAACAAATAAATGATATAGCTTTGGAAAATGTTACCTTAAAAAGATCTAACAAAGTTCAAGCAAACAAAGATAAAGAATCCTCTGAGACTTCAAGGCAAAGCCTTGACATCAGATGATTCAACAAGTTGTTTGAGTCGAAGTAAGGATACAAAAAATCCCGTCGTGCCTCAAGAAAACAGAGATCAAAATAAAGCTATGGATACTTTGAAAAAATCAACTCAACCCTAAAATTAGAAAACGAAGAGCTGAAACGATCTATATCTATATCAAAAAATGAGATAAATCATGAGAAGGCAAGTCATGATAGAATAAAAGATTTACTTACCTAAAAAATTATGGAGTTAATAAAAGAAAAGTGAATGATGCAAAGCAAACTGGAAGAGTATGAGATCAAAACACAATCACATCTGAAAATATAACCGAACAGCTAGCTTAGTAAAATTATAAGACTTCTTAAAGAAATGATAAAAAAGAACTAAACTCAAAAGGGCGAAAGTCTAGGAAATGGAATAAAGAACCGAATAACAATGTTTGTGAGGAACAAATTGTTAAACAAGAAAAAATCAAAAAGAAGTGGGTGCGTAAAGATATACTGTCTGATATTAATGAAAGAGGACCCAACTTTGCTTGGGTACCCAAGACACAAACATAAAATCTTTCAGGTATACAAAAGTTCACAGGCAAATAAGTGGTACCTGGACAGCGGATGCTCAAGGCACGTGACGGGTGTTAAAAAGAATTTTTTTTGACTTGAAGCAGATGATGGGGGAAGTGTGACCTTTGGAGACAACAAGAAAGAAAAGATAATCGGCATTGGAAAAATTAGCATTTTTGAATCACGTTGTATTGATAATGTGCTGCTTGTCAAAGGACTTAAACACAGTCTACTCAGCATCTTTCAACTATGCGATCGAGGAAACAAAGTTGTATTTCATAACAACAAATGTCGTATCATTCGAGAAGATTCATTAAACGTAATTCTAGAAGGCAAAAGGACTAATAATGTGTACATAGCAGACATCAAAACTCTACCAGAAAATGCCATCACTTGCATGAGCGTCACCATCACAGATCCGCTTCTCTGGCATAAACGTTATAAATTTCCTATATTTCCAGGATATTAATGTAGCAAACTTGGTAAGAGGTATACTATTTGCACAAATGTTACCAAGTTCTTGCATTAAGTTTACGTTATTCAATTTCATTTGACTATTTCACAATTATATCACTCAATGGCTTCACTTAGCTCGTGTGTCATTAACATGACATGACATTTTAGTACTTCAATATTGAAAAACATACTTAAGTGTCATTTTTCACTGTCATGTAGTAGGATAACGATAATGATAATATTGAAGATAATAAAGAAGATGAGGAGAAAATGAGACTTATAAAAATGAAAATTATGTATGAAAAAAGGTTTTTAAATTGGAAAAAAAGTCGGTAATGGACCCGATTTAAACTCTAAGTCAGCCTAAAATCCGTATTGACGTAGCCCATATTTTACCTGAACGTGAAGTTACCTGACCCGCAATCTGCTCGCCCGTTTGATGTGTGTAACTATAACATCCCAATTTACCGAGTCGTATCAAGACATTTTCGAGTAAATAAGGGTGTTCACCGAGGAAGGAAAATAAGAGTATATCCAAGCCTGCAAAACAAAACCAACACATAAGCAACCGAAAACGGGAACCAAAGCTCATATCAAACCCCAGCCGAACATCTTACCTCTAAGATCAGGCTTGGACCGACTTTAGGTATCTGAGACTCCGAGGTTGCGATCCTAGGTCTCACCATCACTTGCAAGCAGCGGGTCATCTCAACAAAACACGTCGTTACCCAATCAAAACGTTCAGCTGATCCAAATTAGTCAGGAACGGCAGAATTTTGGTACTAAATCTCTCAACCTTATCTGAAAAATGGGTGGAGCCCAGGAAGTATCACAACCAGAGACAAGCATTCTGCTCTATCGTGATGTGCGTCTGACCCTCCAACACGTGCAACCTCTTAAAATGATCGTTGATATAAGAATCACCAACGCGTGCGGTGAGCCGTACGCCGAAGCCTCAAAGCAATCACCAATCCAACCCCGGACCTCCGACTATCCAAACTAAGGCCTTCTGCAGCTCATATCACCTCAGGACTCCAAGGTAATCCCGTGATCACCCCAAACTCCTCTAAAGTCATCTTGACCTCCCCGAAAGACATAAGGAAGGTCAAGGTAGTGTCTTGAAAACGGTCCATCATCGCCCGTAACACCATCAACTTACTCCAACCTGGTATCCCACGAACCGAGACCACTGACTAATCAGTGGACCCAAAGTCGCCCTCTCTATCCTCGTCCTATCCTCAGGACAAATCTTCTAAGATCTTCAGGGAAGGTCCTCATCTGACCCGGAGGCTTCAAAAACAAACAAATTGTATTTAAGCAACCGTACTCCTAAGTGATTCAAGATCAAAGATATCGAGATCACTGAGATGTACCGAGCCATTTACGGTACGACCAAACACAAACTGACTCATGTCCCAATCCTTGGCCCACTTAGGGTCCAAGTAAGACTCGTCCTCCTGCTCAGCACACCTCCCCCCCCCAGGGGCCCGCTGTCTCTTGTTGGGCCTCTGAGGGAGTCTCCCCGTCACCCGATCAACTTTTTTATCGTTGATCGCCTCAGCCTCTAGTCTAGACTATCAATCACTCTGACGCCTCTTACGAGCGCTTCTCAAACTAGACGTGCCTACCTTGGTACCCAGGTTAACCCTATCAACCTCCAGAACCGTGTCATGGTGCTCCTTGTCATCTCCAACTAAGAATTAGGTGAAATTGAACTATTTAGGTCGACCTGACAAACCAAAACAGTAAAAAAAAAAAGGACTAAAGGCTACGACTAAGCTAAGTGAACCCCGAAAGGCACCCTAATTCACATTTCGGGTCACGATCACAATAAAAACAATTTCGAGAAAATCGGACATCAAATAATGTAATGCATTGAGTAAAATAGATAGGAAAGGAGAACAGGAGATCGAAAAGGGAAAAATATGAGGGGGAATTGGGGCCAGAGTTCGAAAAATCGTACTGCAAAAAGCAACGACCTTAAATTATCTTCGAAATGCATATACATTACTATTCATCTTAAACAAAGCTATTATGAATGTGCATGTTCAGATCCGGCCGGCGCTACCAGTATTCGGTAGCAATGCTCAAATTCACGATTACAAAATAGTCGTGAAGCTTGATTATTGCTTTCGCGAGTCCATTTGTACCTTTGCCCAAACAAACAATTTGGACTCACATAAGAGGAATGACAATATTGCATCATTCTTCCAACTCATGAGATAAGTATCCAACTAATTAATTTTGCATGCAATGATCCTACTTCATGAGATAATACTCTTTTCATACTTGGGTAATAAATTGGTTTTAGCTATACAACTGTTTCATGTACGGAGTATCATACAACTATACAAGACTAATGTAACAATAGGTTAGATTGAACATTTATGCAGACGAAAACACAGGAAGAAATTACATTACATTACATGGCAAGACAAGAATTTATTGTTAAAACGAGATGAAAACCAATCCCTATCAATTAGGCTGCGTAACTACATACACTTCAAGTCACAACAAACATGGTCTTTACATTAGACAATGTTTAGCCTTGTGAGCGCGGGTTGAGTACTCCTTCAAGTATACAGCCGTACTCGTGTTGTGATGGGACTCCGACAAAGAGGACATGTTGAAAGTGTCGGTCCACATTCCGTGCATGTCTTCAAGTTATCATCAATCATGTAAACAGATACAGTCAGTGGAAAGCAGACATTAGTGTTGCTGCCTCAATGACAAGAATGAGAAAATTACCAGGTGACCGCAACCAAATGCCATGTTCTTTGGATTCGTTAAGCAAATTGGGCATGTCTGGAAAATAAATAAAGGCGTGTTAGCATGGTATTGGATCTGGGTAAGACACTTACCCAGATCTATCATGGACATTTTGTAAGACGATCATATTCTTTGAGTGGCATTCAACCACATTTAGGATGCATTAACTAATTTCAAGAACAGGTCCGAAACAGGTATCTAATGCCATAGACGTTAATGAGAATGACTTCATATGATTAGTATACAAATATACGATCATACGAGGGTTTTTTTTGTTTAAAAGAGCTACAAGAGCAGTTGATTCCAATCACCATCTCATAAGGTAGTCCCATCTGGACTGAGAATTTGAGTCAGAAAATTGTTTGCATCTTACCTGTTCCACAGGAAGATTACGTTCTTCAGAGGAAGAACTTGTTGTGTGTTCAGCTACTCTAACCGAGTTATCATGATCTATCACTTCACGTGGAGGAGGAAGCGGCTTAGGCCGTGGACCGTACTCTTTTTTACTGCAAGTATTTGAGTCAAACATAATGTGTTATTAGAGGTAATCATTCAATATTTGTTCGCAACTTGTTTATAATCTCGGTCATACTTGTTGATTTCGAGCTGTTGAGTGGCTCTGTACTGTAAAGGTATTTCCATTAACGCAGCAAGAGCAAACGCTGCCTCTTTCTTTGACATAGCCTTGCTCTCGGACATAACTTTTGTGAAATTGACAAACTGCAGAATACGACAGTGATGAGTGGATAGGTTACTCCGCATTTAATAATGCAGAATTAGAATTTCAAATTTGACCCTCAATCTTTTAAAAATCATTTAGGGGGTGTTTGGTTCAAGGTTTTGGGATGGATTGGAATGGATTTGATCCATTCCAATGTTTGGTTGGAGCATTTAGGATTGGAATTAGAACCCTAATGGATTCCAACTCCATCCCAACCCATTGGAATCCCATCCCCTACCCCAACCTCAAGTTTCTAACTCCATCCCACTTTAATACAAACACAATCCGTTCCACCTCGAACCAAACAACCGTAAACAAGTATGGGTATCTAACTCCAACCCTTCATGGAATCACACCCCATTCCAAATTTCCAATCCATTCCAATACTTTGAACCAAACGCCCCCTTAGTTAGTTTACTAACTCAAATAATCTCAATGCTCAAATGTGCTTCTTTTTAATGTTAGCGTATAGGCATTTATTATTGATCACTCATCCAAAATGAGTTGAGTTGAGCCATCAACATTGTCATCATTTACTCATCAATAAATTTATTTTTGTTACAATGTTAACCGCAAGAAAACCCGGCCAGATATCGGTTTTCATGAATTCATGAACCATTTATAGGCTTGAAGGTACATTAGATGATTAAAATAAATAGAGGGTATATGATAGGATTTGATAAAACAACAGGTTATATGTAATACTAGTACTAAAAAGAACACACACAAAAATTAGACACAAAAGCCAAAGGTCACCAGAAAGATAGCTCAAGCGTGACATAAATTGTCATGACGTTGTGCAGTCGAGAATTTAACATTTAATTGTCATACATCGGTAGATGCCCCTCTCAAACGAGATCAAGTCCTTGGACACGGTGAAGTTAATGTTGTTTAATTTCATTATTTGCATTTTGATCAAAATCTGTACTGAAACGTTTAAAATCTGTAATTTTTGTACAGTAATCTTTAAATAATTTTTCAAGTAAAGAGAAAGAAATGGTAGTTATTTGTGACTGCAATGACATATAGCTAATTCAGGGAATGACTGAAGAAAATTAGTCATCGCCAAACTGAGATAAGCTATGACAGTTCCCCAAGTCTAGAGTAATATGTAATATCTGGCTCAGATATTCTATGCAACAATCTGAGAGAAGTAACACAAATTTGATACCTGGAAATTGTCAAATGCTCGTTGAGGAATATTATCATCGAACTTTTGCATAGCATCCCAGGGTCCATCTCCCACGCCAACCAAAACAATTGAAAGCGGATAATAACTGATAACAATGTCACAGGATTACTTAAGGTCATCTCACAAATTCACAATAACAAGTAATGTTTTGTTGATCTAAATTTTCACCTGGCAGCAACAACAGAATCTACAGTTGCTTGTTCTTGTGGACTAAGTATTCCAGGAGGTAGATGAGCGGGCCTAGTGACCTGCATGTTGGAGGCTTTCAGATTATGTACAAGGACGTGATAAATTGTTCATATGATAACTAATACTGTATATAGCCACCTGTCCATCTGCAATAATGACCAGGACATGATATTGCCCGCCGTTCTCTTTTACTATCTCAATTGCTGCTTCAATTACAGGGGCAAATGATGTTGGGCCTGACAAATGAACACTGACATGAGAGAAAACATCATACACTGGCTATACAATGTGCACATGGTTTCAAGATGAGATTATTACAAATGGCCATGCTCAGATATACAATACTAGACTTCACTGTTACACACAAGTTTAGCTAGAAGCTGTATATCATAACTAAATGTCGTTACTCGTTTTGCTAGATCCTATAAAACAGCAAACTAATGAAAGTACAGGTCATAGACACTTCAGAGAAAATGGCTGATGCATCTTACAGGAGCCAAGATGCTTGAACACTATAAAGTTACAAAAAATACGTGTAGCATTTTGCCCAATTTTTGTGGTTGATAAATTTATCACCAGTATTATAATATCTACTTCATATAATTTAATTCAATGAGGCCCAGAAATTAAACTTTCTAAGTATGCCGACAAACATGTAAATCTAATTCTTTAGTAGGAATAAGGCTAAGTTTTGCCGACTTTCACCTGTATGATTAAACCTCTATTGAGCAGATAAGCAGGCAACAGGAAACATCTTTCTGGCACATAATGATTTAGACAAGCACGCATATAGAATCCAAACATTTTCCAATCTCTCAGAAAAATTACCGTCACTTATCGTTGTTCCCTTATAAAGCTGAAATACAATAGTGAACGTCTAGCTATTTATCAAGAATGGGCATATTATTATTAGAAGGGGTGGGGTAAATGGAGAAGCTTCCAAGAAACCTGATAATTTGATGTAAGGAATGATTTCTTTGTATCGTGCAAGCACCTCTTCAAAACCATTGCAAGCTCGATGATCAGGATAGAAACTGAAGACGTGTTTGTCACGTGTAGTTACTGAAAGGTAAACAATCAATGGCAGTGATGAAGGTAGAGAAGAGCAGCTTGAATACACAAGGGAAGAATTAGCAGAGCAATATGAAAGATGAATACTAGTCGTACATACCGTCCCCAAAACCAAAACAAGGTATCAAGTTATCATCATCAAAAGGAGATAATGTTCGGCCAATTATAGAAATAGCTCTCTCGTAAGGATTCGGATCACTACCAATTGCATGGAGACTTCGGCGGTTGAATGAAAACTTTCCTTGATGATTCAAGAGTACATATATCAATAGCCATTTGGGAAAGAAAAAAAAAATATGAAGGAAAGTGCGTAAACTGAAATTATGTAAGATTATATTACCTGACCACTCATTACTCTTTGTGAAATCAATACCGAGTATCAAGTTTGATGACTCAAGACCAGCTTCTCTGAGAGCCGCTGTTACCTAAAATTCAAGAAGCACCAAATCTCAGAATCATTTAAGTATCGCATTAATATAAAATGTTGGTGTACTAAGATTTAACTTAATTCAGAATAAGGATATCCACCACAGGCGCACCCATACGTCGTGAATCCTACTAGCATTGTATAAGAGGAGGTTTTAAGGTTTCAATTTGATGCTGCGGCAGTTTACCTACTAGCATTAGCATTGTGTGCTCTTGTCGTGAATCCTTGTGAGTTGTGACCGATGACAGGCTAACGGGTGCCTTGATTTCATTTTTTTTTATTTTTTTGGACTCCCAATTCCCAAATCATCCAAACTTTTGGAAATTGAAACAAAATAGTACTCCCTCCGAGTTTCTAAGATTTTTCCTTTTTCCTTTTTGATCCGAGTTTGCATTTATGGAAAAACTTTTTCACTCTAACTTTACCATCTTGTCCTCCCTGCTACTTTTCTTATACAGTATTATACCAATTACCTCTCATTAATTAATACTCCCTCCTAGTTCCTATCATTAATCCGTATCCCTTTTTGGGCTGAGTTTAATCTTTTAAACACTTTCCATTTTAGGCCATAAATGTGTGGTTCACATTTACCCACCCAGTTCTCTCTCTTCATACTTCATTTTTGAACCACTCATTTTTCCACCCAAAAAGTAACTCGGAGGGAGTATAATATTCATCTCTCATATATTATCTCTCTTACTTTTCCAATCCACCGTCACTTTTATTAATATAATATATTTTTGAATTAGCCCCATTGAGGTTGGGCACAAAGTTTAAGAAAAGGTAAAAAAGTAGGGGATAGTGTTGATATGGTATATATATATATATATATAGTTAAGATCGGGTGAGAACCCATACTATGGTGAGAACTGTGAGAACCCTTTACCATCCAATTAATTTAAATTCCCTGCAATTTCACCATCAAACTAATTAGTTTAAATCCCCAAAAATTCCAATTTGTCGATTTTAAAATCTTTTTTGTCCAAATCAAAATCTCAGAAACCCCAATTCTCCAATTAAAAATTCCTAGAAAACCCAATTGCCCAATTTAAAAACCCAGCAAACATTCAATCAAAATCCCAGAGTTGGAAATCACAATTCTCAATGCATCTTTTCTACCTAACCAATCACAATTCTCAACTATCTAATGCTAGTATAACTTACTGATTCTCATTTTCCAGGGCCAATTTATCAAAAAAATAACCATAGTTGATTGGTGTTGATAAGAAATTAGGGGTTGTCTGTCTAGGGTTTGGATTAGTTATGATCCGAAATGATGAAGTAGTGAGAGTTATGATGAAGAACTTGTTTGGTAGAATTACTACTTCTAAATCGTCTACCACTGATTCATCAAACCACAGTTTGTCCAGTTCTTCGGGTTCGGGTACGTCATTGATGCCGGCGATAGTAGTCTCTGTGTTCTCTGGTTTCGAGAGCAGGAGGTCGAAAGGACAAGGGTTGAAAAGGAGTAATAGTAGTAATGGTTGGGGGGGCGACAGTGAAGAGAATCATGGCGAGTGAAGAAGGGTACACTAAAATAGAAAAAAAAGGTACGCTAAAAGTGAAGAAGGGTACACTAAAATTGAAATTGAAAAAAAGTACGCTAAAAGTGAAAAAGGGTACGCTAAAATTTGAAAATGTACGCTAAAACTGAAGAAGGGTACACTAAAATTGAAAATGAAAAAGGGTACGCTGAAATTGAAAAAGAGTACGCCAAAATTGAAAAATGGTACGATAAATTTAAGAAAGGGTACGGTACGCTAAAATTGAAAAATGGTACGCTAAAATTGAAAAAGTTAAAAAGGGTACGCCAAAATTGAAAAAGGGTACGATAAATTTAAGAAAGGGTACGGTACGCTAAAATTGAAAAATGGTACGCTAAAATTGAAAAAGAAAATTAAATCGAGTAGGGCTTGAAGAAGAAGTGTTGTATTCCATATAAAATCCGTACAAAAGAAAATTAAAGGACAATATTTTAGATGAACTCCTAAGTTAATGAGGAAATTTGGAAGAAAAAAACCGAAAGCTAGGATTATTGCAATTATATTTGCCGACGATAATACTATTACTATTGTAATGAAATAATGAATTTAATCGAATAAGTTAACTCATAAAATAATTAATTTAAAAAAAAAATTAAAAGTTACTTAGGTTACTGAGGTTCAATACCCAATTGTGATAAATTGATGGATTGAAAAAAAGTCTATTGAAAAATTGATGGATTGAAAATCGGATTCAATGATCGATTGAAGAATCATGGATTAAAGAATTACGGGTCGAAGAATTTTGTAGAAGGAGTTACAACCTTACGGGTTGAAGGCTCAAGCAATTGTGATTAATTGTTGGGATTGAAAAATTTTGAAGGATCCAACGAATGAGATTGAACACTATGATCTAATGACTCATATTATAGTTCTCATGGTTCTCATTGAAGGAGTGGTTCTCACGTGAACCTAAATCTATATATATATATATATATATATATATATATATATATATATATATATATATATATATATATATATATTTAGTAAATGGGTTGATATTAGCAACTTGGAGGGAGTATCAACTTTCAAGTTGTCGAATAAATTTAGGACGGTGCTTTTCCCTAACGAGTTTTTACTAAATCTTAACGACATATTACGAATTTACCTTTGTCATTTCCTTCTCATTCTCAAAAGTAATTTCTGATTTTCTCTCTAATAAAATTGAACATCAATTTTCTTTTTTCTTAATTTCCAAAGTTACATTCGAGAATGGTGCAATGAAATACAAACCTTAAAACACTTGTTTAATCGATCAATCAATCTAATATCAAAAAATAAGATTCATAAACCCTAAAAAAATCCCTAAAATT
Source organism: Agrostemma githago (assembly GCA_958450325.1). Taxonomy (NCBI): domain Eukaryota; kingdom Viridiplantae; phylum Streptophyta; class Magnoliopsida; order Caryophyllales; family Caryophyllaceae; genus Agrostemma; species Agrostemma githago. Next base: position 17,637,882 of record OY288254.1, on the reverse strand, counting down.
AAAATCAATCATCAAACCCTACAAAAATCCCCAAAATTAAAATCAATCAACCTAATTGATGTACTTTACAATAAATTGATCAAAAAAGACAAAAGTTAAAACTTAAAGCAATATTATTTCATCATTAATTGGAAAACTAGGCACCATAGTTGAATTCACAAAAGAGGTCGATTGATTAATCAGATTTTTTTTGGTAGAGATCAAAGATTAGAAGAATTAATAAAGAGCTTGTATAAAGCAAGGGCATAAAATGGAAAATTTTAAGAAAATTCGTTAGAATTGATTAAAACTTCGTTAGGAAGAAGTAATTGGGTAAATGGATCCAGCCGGAATCCATTCTAGGTCTACTGCTGGCTGAAAAAGCTCATCCATGATGTACAAGTAGTAATGTAATGGAAATGCATAGTATTAGTGAGAAACAAAAAGAGCAATTGAGCAAAACCTCGTCAACGGAACTGAAGTTGTCGGCTATAAATTTCGGCAGCTGATTGGCCTTGTGGCGGCCATAGGTAGAATACATAGAGGAGATTCCTGTAGAGCAAGAGCAAGATGATCGAATATCATCAACATTATGATTTATGACCTCCGTCCGTCCACACAAAAAACGACAACACACACACATACACATACACATACACATAGAGACACAATCCCCAATCATGAGAGTTTACAAGTAGAAATCGACTAAGTTTTTAGGAAAGGAATCAAAAAGAAAGACAACCCCAGATCAGCAATTAGGCAGTTGATACATACATATTCTTGAAATCACATGCACAAGTTGTTGTAACTTTATTATAATCCATAATTGGTAGTAAAAGCTAGAGCAAAGCAACTCAGAAAATTTGCAAAATTGAAAAGAAAGAATTAGCATACCTTGAGATAAATCTTAATCTGAATTAAGATAGAGAATAAAGGAATGGAAGGCTTTTTTTAGGGTGATGATTTATTTTTGAGAAAATTAATTAAGGGTCATGATTTATTGGGATATAATAATCAAGTGACTAACTTGTAGTTACTAATTAAGTTTAAGGAATCCAATCAATCAATTAAAAAAAAATTAATGTATATAAAAACAAATAAATGAAAGACACGTCATAAAGAAATTAATTAAAGATGATAAATATGTGACTGTTACAATTGATGATATTTACAGAAACGATCTATAAAAGAAAAGGTGACGCGTCTACAAAGATAGAGGTGTGCTAAGTTTCAACCAAAAGGGATTCAAATTTAGTGTGTATCTGCACCATACATATCATTTGTGTCACAAAAACACAAGTTGATATTCTTTCAACTACGTTAACAAAAAGACCTTTCATATTGTAGAGGTATTTTTTTCTTTATTTAATATTATACTCCGTATTTCACGTTAACAAGTTGATTTTTTTTAGAAATACCCCGAAGGGCAGAGGGTTTAAATGATAGTCGTAAATCAGCCAAAGCGACATACATGATATATCGAGGTAGAGTACTCCAAACTTAGCATCAGCTTATTCCTGAGCTACCTTGTTAGATTGTCGAGAGTCCTCTTAAAAAAGAACAAACATGAAAAATATCGTCTAGTACTAGATACAAGTCACTTCTCCCCGATGTACGTTGCTTTCAAAGCCTCAACCATCAGTCAATTAGTACTCTCTCCTATTCCTCATTTTTTTTCTTTCACATTTCTTTGATATATGTGAGGTAAGTATATTTTAATGAAAGGAGAAGTACTTTCAATCACAACCGCACGATGCTCTCTCTTCCGAGCTTCATAGAGACCTCCTAGTACCGCCATTGCTTCCCCATTTCCCCTATGCTCGAGTCGACCACTTCCCGTTGCTGCTCCGAGATACCCCATATGACATCCCCATCTTCGTTCCTACATACCTCCCCCAAACCCACGCATATGCCCTCTTTTACCCCTGCATCAGCGTGTTGATTTTTATGCTTCCTGGTCTCGGTTTTTGCCGCCCTGAATTCCGTGCAGCTTGCCCCTCATCTCACACAGAAGCCCTTGCGCACACTTGAGTAACCATCGACACACACACTCCCCCTCAAACACGGTTTTATACCTCACCTCCCATAACGCAAATTTGCGCTGAATTGGATTAAAATACATGCCAATTCACTCACAAAAATGTGAAAAATGCGCATGAAATATGTTTTAAGAGTAATTGAATATCACTGTGTGTTGCTGTAAAAGTATAATCTGTTTTACATATACATAAATGTACTGGCAAAAAGAGTTTTTAATATTCATTTGATTTGATAATCTGGAGAATCAATCATCCTCCCAAAATGAGTTAACCAACAATTTAAAGTCATCTAAAGCTTTGAAGCAACATTACAGCAAAAACCGAACTTACGGAGTACTCCGTATTATATAAGATCATTACCCAGAGTGTTAAAAGAGTTTAAATGTCTATTGAGTATCCATGATTACACTAGCAAGATTTCTCGGGAGTAGAGGACTAATACAAAATTACAGTTGACAGACAAAATCAATTAAACAGACATAAAATAAAAAATAATAATATCAAATCATACCGAGTAGTTTGTCGACGGAACTCTAAATCTAAAACCCCACCGACTTACATAAGGGCATACTCGAGGGTCTCGACCTCGGTAGGTCTCCACATCGTCTTTTGGGCACACAACAATCCTTCCTTGTCTTTGGAATAAGTCATCCTTATTTCCCAATGCATCGACTTGAACGTTGCTTCCAACTCGTTTATGATTTCTACTTTATCGCGCACTATTATCTTACCTTCTGGTCTCAGTATCCTATCAACCTCCGCTATGAAAGCAGGCATGTCGCATCTACACCCACATTATTCCAAAATATGTAAGTGTTCAAATCAAAGTACGTTAGCGAAATAACGTCCAAGTGAGAATGGAAAGGGGAATGCATCAGAAATACATACTTCTTTTTTATTTTGGAGAAAAGATGATCAGCATGAAGGAGATCGTATGACCTAGGATAGGTGCTAAACGACTGGCACCAATCATGGTACATTCCAAAGAGACCACGTTCATAAATGACGGGAAGTGTATCCGGGCCATCTATTGCCACCACATTCATAACCCATATTTTCATCTCTCTCAGAGCTGCCGCAAATCTGCGCACAAAAAAATATACTACCAATTATCAGAACACAAATACTTGTGGTTTTGCTTGGGTACTATGTGCAGGTATTTCGGCCTCAATATCACTAAGTAAGTTTCACTGCAGTAGTTAATCGTGGTTTATGGTGTGAGTATAGCCATACAGCCTGTATTTAATGTTTAAATGGATGGTTTTACAAAGTCTTACTCCGTACAATATAGGAGTAACTGTTTTGAAGATATTTTCTGACAATAAGAATTACCAATCAAAAAGAAGTTAAGGAGCGACACTAGTAAAACACTTGATCCGCAAGGCACAAAATAATTTTTCCATCAAAATCTTAAGAAATCCATCGACTTGGTACTTACCCTCCATATACAGCTCTCATATCCATCACATTTCTAATGTTAGACCAGCTGATTCCCATGCCATTTAGGTATGATTGGCTGACCACACGTTTCCAGTGCTGGTAATCTGCAGTGAAATCCTCAGGTGCCGGCTTTCCATAGACTCCAACCTGGGAGCTTGTTAACCAGTATGGTGCTTTCTGTACTCTTTCGGGCCATTGCTCTGGCCACTGAGTACCCCGTTCTACTTCACCTTCTGGAACTTTATGAATGCATGATTGCAAGGGGACTAACCTGTCAAGTGTTAACACAGAAAATGAATATTTGACTAGCTGTGTTGCAGCGGCCTAACAGGATGTTTCCCGAGAAAAGTAGGGAACCATGAGTTAAAAGACTCAATAATTAATATTGCTCCCTCCATCACCATCTGACGTACGCAGTCTTATGTTCTTAATCATCAATTTTTCCAAAAATCTATGATGGCATAATATCATGTTGTTCTAGCTTAATGTAGTCTAATGGAACAAATAAATCATAAATGTTTCTTTGATGATAGATCAATGCAATTCTCTGTGGAATTTTCATAATACACCGTAGGCCATGGAGAATGGCTTCTGCATGGTAAATCCATTTTACAGTAGTTTACTGTCATGTTATTGTCAATACCCAATTACCCACTACTCTTCTTTAAAAACAAATGCATATAATAACTAGTAAAAGAACGTACCACGCGGCATTGCGATCGTCAGTTTTCTCACACAACGGGGGTTCACTCTTTGACCTTTGCTCATAGCATTCATTGGTTGAAGGTTTCTGATATATAGCTATGCCAACCCCATTCACGGAATCCTTTTCCTTCTTAATAAGCTTCCAGCACATTTGTTTCGTCAATTTAGACATGGCTGTCAAAAAGAAAAGAAGTAACAGTGTTGAAAACTCATATAGAAGGAAATATATAACCAATACCAAGCAACTCCAAAAGAACTTACCATTCCAGATTTCAACATCTTCATCTAGCTTCTGATAAACTGGGGTGGCTGACCACACAAAATAACCGCCAGGTCGTAATACACGGTTCAACTCCAAGAGCAGTTTTCCACCTATATAACAAGTTCCCTTGATTAGGTGTGAACACTAAGGTAGAACTTGTGAAGTAACTAGATAGTACATGAGACTTCATAGAGGAGGTGGGGAAAGGGGAGGTGAAAGGTACCTTCTATGTGCCAAGGAACCCTACACCGGGCACAATGGACAACATCAAAAACAATCCCAGGGAAGGGGAGCCTCTGAGTGCCCATCACAGCGGATATGGCAGGAATACCCCGTTCAAGGGCAAACTGAACCTGCGCTTCATGCTCATCTTTCGGAGCTAAAGACATAGTAAGTACATCTTTCTCAAAGAGAAAACCTCCAAAGCTGGCAACTCCGCACCCAACATCCAGCACAACACGAGACTGCTTACCCCAAGCAATATCGTTCAACATCTGTAGACACCATAAAGAGATCATTAAGAACGATAGTAAGCAACACTCTCTTCACTTCTAAAACAGTTGCAGAATGCACAGGTACTTAACAGTTAAGACACAAGAATAAAAGAAAAGATAAAATTGCCATGCGATTATGAATGATCAGAACTGAGCACTGGGTAAGAGGAAGGGCAAGATGCTCACAGTTTCGATGAATTCAATGTAGTGGAGAGCTCCATGCTTGAACTGGGTTCCACCACCAGGGAAGGTAAGATATTCGCCACTGACCTTCACCCAATTCTGATGTCCCTTGATTTCAGCCAATTTGGTATGTGGGACATTGTAGTACCAGATCTGCAGAAACAGAGAACTACCCTTTTTTAGCCAAAAGGTAATAGTAAAATATAGAAATGAAGCTCAGAAACGTGATACGTAAAAGGATTACCTTTTCACGACTTTTAGGCCACTCAACTGAGCGCTTATATCCTTCTGGAATAGGAACTAGACACGTGGGAGGTTCAACTGGACAATGCCTCTCCCGATGCTCATAATGCTTAGTACTTCTAAGGTGATGAATCGCATCCCAATTATCAAGGCAGGGTATATAATCTGGCCCGGCAGTGGTATTGCAGAGTTTCCATGCGAACTCTTCCTGTTGCTTTGACTTCTGCGACTCTTTCTCATTCTTTGACTCGGTAGCCTGAGTTGAGAAAGCCCCGTTTTGGGTAGTAGTCTCGTTCAGAAGATCTGACTGAGCCCCGGAAGGAAACACCTCTTGGGGATTCTCCTTCTTTTCCTCGTTTTGCTCCGACTTCTCCTCTATCTCACCATCCTCTTTCTTTTCGTCCTTTGCTTCACTGGGGGACTCCTCAGAGTTTTGTCCATTGTCATCAGATTCTGGTTTGCTCTCTACAGAACCTTCCTCGTTCTTCTTTGAATCATCGGATTCCTCCTCTCGTTTTTTCGACTCAAGGTCCTCTGCTTTCTTGCTATCATCATCCTGTTTGGTTCCCTCGACAGTTTCACTAGGCACCTCCTCTTGCTTCTCCGTTTGGGGAGTCTCATTTTGGGTCCCACTCACATTACTGTCCCCTTTTGTGGCGTCATCAGGCAAATCGCTCTGGCTGTCCTCAAACGTCTTTGTGCCGCTGTCATTGCTTTCCGTTAGCACATCCTGCTTCACATCAGCGTTTTGTTTCTTTTGCGGAACATCAATGTTTTGTGAAGAGGAATACGAAGATGAAGTCATCATCCATACCCCAACCAAACAAAGAGCTACAAACACTACCACAGTGATGGTGGAACAATAGCTGGATGACTTCCTCCCATCAACCCTCGTATATTTACCCAACGCCATGGGTTTCCTCTCCCTCTCCAAAACCACCTACCTTTACAGCCCTGGGTATAATAAAAGGGATCAATATTACGAGTATATATATTACAGTCGCAGTACACAACATGGTCACCTTCAGGAACATTAATCACAATTCCTAGCTGAGACTCTAGCTCAAAAACCAGCAATTCCTATATCCATAGCTAAATACTAAGATGATTCATCAAGTACATTAAAAGCGAGTTAGCGCTACTAGCTGAGACTCTAGCTCAAAACAATCCCGAATAGCTAAATTACAGCATTACACACATCCAGGTTCCACCAAAAAGGATAAAGAAAATAATACTCGTACAAGCTACAGCCATGTCCTATTTTCGTAAAATTTATTTAGTACACCCACAAATCTAATAATGAAGTAGAGAAGAAGGGGCGGTAAGCTCAAGTGGTAAGAGTCGCCTTACTCCGACCAAGAAGTTGGGGTTCGATTCTCATCTACGACCTGATGCGCTATTCTCTGGACCAAAAAAACAAATCTAATAATGAATTAGATACACTAACATCCCGTACATCTAAACCTCCCCAAACCCCCCACTGCAATCTAAAAAAAAAAAAAGAAAAATTATGATACAGCCTGACACCAATCCATCATTTTTTTTGTTGGGTCTCAAATGAGCACAGACACGCAGTATATCATGGTTAAGAATCGAAAAGTAGTTTGGGGTTGGTCTCACACGTGAAACCGTCTTATACAAGACTCAATCATCACTGACATCAACCAAATAATGCGAGCCAACCAGATAGATTCTAGCAAAATCGAACCAATTACTAGATTTTGCAACAAAAAGAAAGCAAACCCACATCAGATCTCAACACTAGGAATCAAATTCAGACACACCATCAAACATTCGGCGATATCATTAAAAAAAAAAAGGGATCTAAATAAAAAATGAACCAACCTTGGTGGGATCTAGTAACAAATAGAGAAATCAAAGCAGTAGTACTAGTATGTTTTATGAATCATACATAGGAGTATGAAGAATAAAATCATGAGGGAAGAGAGAAGAGAGTAGAAATAAGATAGTGTGAACTGAGAATAGAGTGTGAAAGATGATTGATTGATATAGAGCAAAAGAAATCTGGGTTTTTACCGTGATGGATTAATATTAAAATAAAATCCCTTATTGTTTGAATAGTAGAGATTATTGGAGAAGCAAGTGAAGGGAAGTTGCGCGGTAAATGGGGAATTTGTTTAGGGTGAAAATCATTAAACAAATGGAGGATCTAAGATTATTTTAATTATTTGTTGAAACTTTTGGGGGAAAATCGTTATTAATTCAGACTAGTACAAAACCCGTGCCTACGCACGGTTTTTTTATTAGTTTTTGTATATATAAATAATTTAGTTACTTACAAAAATATTCCCTTCGATTAAGTCAATAATTACATTTTTCTTTCTTTAGTGTTTCAGTCTACCGTTTATGTTTTCGCTCTTCGCAAAAATTTTAACCTTTACTTTTTTTAACCATAATAAAAAAACATATTCTGTCATTACTTTATTTTTCTGTATGGGGTAACATTCTATTAGAATGAAATTAGTAAAAAATTAGTCGCTACCTGTATACGAAGTATAAAATTAGTCTTATTAATAAATAGAGATGTTGTTCATGCTTTTATCTTCTATTTATATATATTTATATATATATCGTTCATAAAATTAGTATTTTATAAAAAATAAACCTGATGAATAGATCAAATTGCGCCTAATTTATATGGAGTATTTCGTATATATCACATAATATAGTCAGAATATAAGTAAGAAATAATATTGGATGCCTTAATTAATTATCCTACTTATATTAAAAAAAATTACACGGAACTTTGTATATTTAAAGTTTAGTAGAATATTTTTTGGAATTAATTTGTTCTAATTTTAAGTGATTATGATTAGATAAGCGGACATTTAAATTTGGAAATAGACCCGTCAAATTTCGTCTTGACTCGTAAATCGACCCATTTTAATTTGTAAGTTCAAGAGTAAGACCCTAAAATTTTGACCCAATACCAGTTTGGCCCAAACTCGGAATGATCCATTAATTTATGATCAAAACCCGTCGAACGGGTCAACCCACTGGATTGATAACGTGTCATTATTGTTATTACAATATTAGTATATATGTGAGTATATCATATTTAAAATAATAACTAAAAAAATGACTCCGTATTAACATTAATATTGTAAACTAAATAATAATAAAAAATAATAATAATTTTATACGGAGTATAATTTTTATACTAACATGATTAATCTTAAAAATACAAATTTTTAAATAAAAGGTTTATTTAACAAAAATAATATCAACTATAGAGCGTCTTCCCAAAATAATACCAATTTCAATAAATTCGAGAATAATACGTATTATTGGAGTAGTTAAACAAGAGTAGTATAAGTGACTTTATAACCTGCTACATCAGGTCACCTAATTAATATTTAACCTGCTACTTATCCTCCATCCTCCTCCTTAGACACGGATAACAGGTGAACTGTGTCGGGTCAGCTTCGGATCAGGTCACTTTCGGGTTATAATAATCGGGTTGACTTCGGGTCGGGTCGGATAATTTCGGGTTCGGGTCATTCTCGGGTTTGCTGTTTTCGACCTTTTTAGGGATATCGACTAGTTTTCTATAATAATAGTCGGGTCAGTTTCGGGTTAGCTCGGGTCAAAATCATGCTTCGGTTCGGGTGTCGGGTCGGTTTCAGTTTGGCTTATTCGGGTCGGGTCAATTTTCTCAAGTCTACTCCTCCTTACTCTTCTCCTTCATCCTCTCTCTTCATTACCCTTCATCCTTCTTCCGTTTTTTTCTATAAGTTTCGTTTAGAGTAACGTGTTGATTTTGGTGTAGGATTTTGTTGTTAGTCAGTTTTGGTGAGGTTGAAGGAAGAGGAAGACCGAAGACGTTAATGACGTTTAATGCCTCGTCTACTGAGTAAGTGAAAAAGAGTTAACATTAAACAAATTTAAGGCGAAAAAGCAAGGTGAACGAGTTCTATCGTTAACTGGTCATCTATACTACTCTGATTTAACTACTCCAAAAATATGTATTATTCTCAGATTTATTAAATTTGGAATTATTTTCGGAAGACGCTCTAGAGTTGATATTATTGCCGTTAAATAAATCTAAAGGTGCAAAAGGAAGGTGGAAGGGTTCTACAGGTAACCGGTCACCCATACTACTCTCGTTTAACTACTTCAATAATACGTATTATTCTCAGATTTATTAAAATTGATATTATTTTGGGAAGACACCCTATAGTTAGTATTATTGTTGTTAAATAACCCTAAATAAAAATAATAGTACTAATTATTGAATTTAATTACGTTATGATATTAAATATGATTAATATTTTTTAATTAATGGAATTTATCTATTAATAGTTAAATAAGAGTTTTGATATTGTATGGATTGATATTACACATGCACAATTGGGCTTGTAATGAATTTGGACAAAAAAAATACAGTTTTTTTTTCAAGCCCAATTTAGGTAATGAGGGTTCAAATTAGGCGGGAAAGTTGAAATGACTATTTTGTCCCTTGATTTTTGTTTTAGTGAATAGGGGATTTGAGAGTGTGATTGGTCCGTGAATCGAGAGTACAGTATGAGTTGGAGTTGTGTACTGGTGACGGACTTGGCCTTTTTTTTTTACATGATTTTGGCGTTGCCGACTCACTTTCCTACCTCTCTTACTCTTTCTACAACTTGTGTGTAATTAAAGGAAAGTAAACCTCAACCGCAGATATCTTAGTCTATTTGTTAAGATAGATATTGTTTGGGTACAAACAATCAAAGTGCTTCGGCTAGGTGTAGCCGGCTGAGTCCCTCACGGCTCCTGCTTGCTGCAGGTCGGCTTCTGCTATTGCACATGTAGTAAACAAGGATCTTGGAAAGTGTCCGAGGTTGCCTCTCCGACGTTCAAGTCAGCGAGGAGATTAAAGTTGATATAATAGTCTTAGTCAAAGACTTTATCTTTTGGGGAGTGCTTTTTACTAACGAGCCTTACTCAATCCTAACGAATTTTCCTAAAAACTTCCCATATATACCCTTATATAAACTAACTACAATTCTTTCGGTTTCCTCCATCAATTTAGATAATCAATCGCTCCTGAATTCAATAATTATTTCTAATTCAATTCTGATGATGTAAAATCAATTATTTATTTACGACTTTTTTTTTAATTGCATTATTATTGTTTGATTAATTGTTTAGGTTAATTATTTAGGGTTTTTTATTAAGTTGGTGGTTGGCATGGTGGTCGTAGGGACGGGCTCGCTGGAAGGGGTGGTTGGCCGTGGTGGTTCGCCGGAAGGAGGTAACAAAGAAAAAAAAAGAAAAATAACAAAAAGAAAGTAAAACAACAAATAAAACAGCAACAACGTAAAACAGCAAATAAAAAAAAAATTTAAATAAATAGATTAACTAAAAAAAAGAAATACAGCAACAACGGCAACAACCTCCACCATCCTCAACCACCGGACCCCACCGCCGACCACCATCACTGACTCGACCCTAACCGTCGACCACCTTCACCCACCCGATCTTCACCCACCGCAGACAACCCTCACCGATCCGACCCTCACCGTCGACCACCCTCACCAACCGGGACCACCACATCCCCGCCTAATACCACCCAACCCAGGCCATGACCCACCACCACCCTCACCCCCCCGGCCCGACCCCATCCGATCACCGCCCACCACCCAGCCCACCTGCCATCCACACCACAACCCGTCCTCGGCTCCGATCCGACCCCACCCACTCAGGCCCCGCGCGACACGATCCCAACCACCGACTCCAGCCACGACCCCGGACGGTCCCGATATGTGGTGGTTCATGGTGAGTTTATGGTGTTTGAGATTTAATTAGAGAGAAAACCAAATAATTAACATCGTGATGAGAGGAAATGAGAGGGGTAAAGTGGTAAAATGTCGTTAGGATTGAGTAAAGGCTCGTTAGGAAAAAGTAATTTCTTTCTTTTTAGTAAGATAAGTGATCGTGATTTGTGCTCCACTCATTGGGAAGAATAGTGCTCTATTTATAAGGAGACCTCGTGGGGGTTTTCCTTATAATCAGGGCCTTCTGGGCCTAGGGCTATGGCCCAAACCAACAACAGCCGACGAGACCCATGGGACCGTGGTCGACGAGATCGTACCGATCGTGGACGAAGGGTCTGACTGGACGACGACCAAGATGGTTATTGCCTCCTCCAGGGCGGAGCGGACGACGGCTGACCAAGCATGGTCTAGCCATTTTATCGACCCCCATCAGGTATGGTAGACGATAAGTCCCAAGTTCGAATCCTCCCTTCTCAATATTATAATGCGACTAAGTGCGCAATTCGTTGAATAAAAAAAAGTAAAGCACACCTCAAAAACCAAGGTGTTCACCAGCCCAAATCCGGATCGAACCGGATTGATGCGAAGACCAATCACCCAAAAAATCAAACCTCGAGATTTTGGGTAGAAAGGGACCTGGACCGGACTCTCTTAGAACCGATTTTTTGGGGTTTGGACCAGAAAAATAGACTAAATTTTAAAACAATTCAAAGTGTGGACTGGAGACCCGAAGATCGAACATGTCATCAACTTTTGTCAAATTCGGCCGATCCTTGAGAGTGGCCTGACAACCTGGATGGGACAGCCGTGCACCTCGGCTTCAGAGAGGTCAGAGTCGACCAAGCAAAAGCTTGGGTTGCCATTTGACGAATAGCTGATACTTGGCGGAAGAGGGGAACTCTCACGAGGAGCACATCATGCAAGGTTAGCCGATAATCTTGCTTGCCAAGGGTAAATCTCTCCCAATAAATGCCTATAAATACACGACTCTTTCCTTAATCATTATTCATCCACTCTATCTCTAAATACAAAGCCACATTTCTTGTCACGAGGAAAGTTTTATTATGGCAAAAACACTAAATTAGGCATCTGAGAAGTTCCCCTCGATTGGACTCCTCTTTGAGGCCTTGTTTGCTCCTTTTGCAAGGGCATCAGTTGCAACCGACTACGGACATTCAAGCTCCCTCAAAAGCCAGCAATTGATTCAAGTAACCTAAATCTAATCGATTAGATCTAAAGATTTCCTAACTAATTAATTGTTTGGTAACCAAACAATTTGGCGCTGTCTGTGGGGACATTACTCCTCAAAAGAACAAAAAGTCACAGTTATGACTGTAACAACCCTAAATTTTCGCGACCAAAATAACAAAGTGAATAGGAAAACTCAAAGCTGTTACTCCGCACTTAGCTCACAAAGCCAAGTGCAAGGCAAATAAAATAATATAAATCAACCGAAAAAGAAGTTTGATAGAAATAATTGAAATGAAGTAGAATTTCGATAATTAGTTAAATGAAAACATTGGAGTGGAAGACTTAAGTCTTACAAAATCCGAAACGGTTTAAAACAATCTCAAACCAATAAATCAAATATAAATGTAAATAGTTCAGAGACAAAGTTAAACAGTCAAAATCCTTCCTCGCTCAGCAAAACCCGAAACCATAATGAACCCATGCAACATATCAAGTGTACCTATCAACTGTACCCAAACCACGAATAGGTACAAGTTCCAGTGGGGGAACAACCCAAAACAAAAGGACGTCAGCAAAACTGAGTAAAATATATTATAACGAAAACGTAAAATACGATAACAATATAATTTATAGGAACTGAAACCAGGGTTGAAAATCATCGTCTCAATACCAAAACACAATACTGTGAAAACAATAGTCAAAACCAACCAAAATGTATTTTTCACCACCTGTGTGTCAAGGTCCTATCCTTGCACGGTCTAGAGACAACCACCTGTGCTTAGTTCTGTAATCCCCTATAAATTCTAATGCAATACAGTGGCGGAAACACTGTAGATTTGAGATTAAAACACACTGATGTTCTATATTTTACAAAAAGAACGGTCAGTCAATACAAAGGCCACTTTTTACAAAAGGACTAAAAAATAAAAATTCTCCAAATGGGATTAAGAATCCATAAATGAACATAACTCAAGCGGAGTAGGATCCACGCCACTCGCTAGCTCACACCAAACCCCGGAACAAATAATACCTGCCATGTTATAAACATAACAGCCACAATTCAGTGGGGAGCAGGCAGTTCTCCCAGCCATATTACATAATATTAAAACATAATTACTATTATATCAAAATAGTTGAAAACGAAAAACATTTAAAATGATACGGTAAAATACTTCAAAATGATTGTCAACCTGCAAATCAATGTCAATCAATAATAATAACGGCGTTATGGAAATCAATCAGTGTAACGGAATAGACTTTCACTAGGATCATACTAAACTAGGTTCGAGAATTCAGTCAAAACAAATTAGACTTCGGTCTCTAATTAGGCAACTCAACTATAACAAGACTGCGTGCAGCGAGGTCCTGGCTTAAGTAATGTACACCCCTCCTGGACACCAACCGTAATCCAGTTCAACCCGACGGCGACTTACACGATGCGATATCTAAGTTTAAGGTCAAAATATACACACTCCTTAACACAAACTGATGGTAAGGGATTCGTCACGTCCCTAACCGATCAATAAAACACCGACTAACCTAGTGGGTAGCTAGGGCAAGTCGGGATCGTATCCACGAGGACGGTATATCAAGGTTTAGACTAGGTTGGCCTACAACGAGACTAGATTACCAAACAAACACAAAGAAGCGAAGAATGGAAAACTATGATGGAGGAGAAGAGATATGACTAAGCTAATGATCGAACTAATAAATAAACTAAAAGAACGATGGCTAACTAAGGAGATGAACTCAAATATGGAAAGGAAGTGGGGTAGGTCGGGTTCATAGGAGTAGAAGGATAATTGGGGTGATCAAGGGTATAGGTGTCCTAATTGCTAGGGTCGGTCCGGGCTCTCGCAACTTAGACCGATGCCAAGGTGGGTCCGGGCTCTCGCAACTTAGACCCTAGTCCGCGCTCTCGCGACTAAACTATTCTCGACATTTCCACAAAATAAACGATCAATGAGAAGATGAACACAAGTATGGGAAGCATGGCCACTACAACTCACACAAGCATATCAACAAACACATAGAGTGCCTACAATGTGACTAACAACAAAGATGTAACCTTTTCTCCTTAATCAACCCTAATCATCCATAATCTACCCCTAATCCCCCTACTAACCCCACAAGAAGACTACTCACTCATCATTAAGAGAAAACCAACAATAATAAGAGAAATCAATGTCACAAAACAAGCATCCATTATCATTAACGAGAACAATAGCAATAACAAAAACAATAAGAAAGAAACTTGAATAAATAACAAAGACTAAGGATGAAAAGGTTATACCAACAATAGGATGAAGAAAAGATGAAAACTTGTATTAATGAGAAACCCAAATACAATCCCAAGGTTGTCAATCTTGGAACAATCTTCAAGTATCCTCTTAATCCAAGACTAATTACAATGATTAACTAAAGATTAACTAAGATTAAGAGAAGATTAAGACTAATGAGTGAGAGTAAATTTAGGGTTTTTGAGGCTTAAACTAGTCTAGGGTAAGATAAGATGTCTTAAAATTACAAGAAGGGAGTATATATATGGGTACAAGAATGAAGGAGAAGAAAAGAAAAGAGTCGCGCTGCCCCTGTAGCTTCCCGACCGGGACGGATCATCCCGATCGAGACGGCCCTGTCATCCCGATCGGGACGGGATGGTGCCGACCGGGATGGGCTCACAGCAGCCTCCTTCAAAGTGCATCCCATCCCGAACGGGACGAGGCCATCCCGAACGGGATGGGTCTTGTAGGCCTCCCTTAAGAGCTCTTTGGCCCTTCCTTGCCTCTCATGGGCTTCTCGTCGATTCTCGGGACTCGGGATCGGGTCTCGGAGGCTCGGGATTGGGTTCCGAGGTCTCGGGGTCGATTCCAAGGCATCGAGTCATCGTTCCTTTACTCCGTTGGCTCCAAAATGTGTATGTATAGAGTCGGAATCGCTCCAACTCTTCCAAATCGGCCTCGGGAACCTGAAACGAACTAAAGGAAGCATAAGAAACCCATGAATCGCTCCAAAGGAGCCATTCTACAAGGAAAATGGGACCAAAACACAACAATTAGGCACTACAAACTACACTTATCAACTCCCCCACACTTAACCCTTACTCGCCCTCGAGTAAGCACATACTAACTACTACACTAGCCGAATGGGTATTACCGCACCCTACGCCCCTTCAACTCACGCGAGTGCACTTAGAGGAAAAGTGCACTCCGCAAGGCAAGTTGGGTCTTGCGACAAAACTGTGGATGCAACCGGACACAAAACACATAAACAAACAAACACACAAACAAACACATAGACGGTTGCACCCAAAACAAAAGAAATACCGCTTCCCTCTAAAAGCGGTGAATGAAACACCGGTTTAGGACTTGAGGTAAGTGACAACGTTCCCAAGCTAGCAATACAAACCAAGGTGGACTAAACCCTAATAGTATGACGATAAAGCAACAAAAACGTTGGTAACTTACCTAGGTCCTCCTAACTTTCTAAAAACGTACTACGGGACGATCGGCGGAATGGAAAAGTGAAGAACCACGGTGTTAGTCGACATTGTAGGTAAGTGAGACCCCGCCCCCTTTAGCGTGAGCCAAGAGGGTCGTCCCGCGTCCAAGACTGCCTAACTAGTCCAAGTAAAAAGATGGAAAACATGCAAAATGAGGGAATACCGACTAATGCCGCTATCATCCTTCCTCGGGACTCGGTCCTTTGGTAGGCTCTTCACGGCAAAAGTCGGAAAAAGGCTTATTTTTGTGGGGATTTCTTTTTGTGAGACGGGTTTTCTTTTGGCATTTTCTCTTTTCTTTTGCATTTTTGCTTTGTTTTGCCATGCCATTCTTTTTCTTCTTTTCTATTTTCTTTTTGGCTTTTGTGCCTTTTCTTTTTCTTCATTTCTTTTCTTTCTTTCATTTTTCTTTCATTTCTTTTCTTTGCCCTTTTTGGCAAGATTTGGCTTTTGGCATTTCTTGACAATTAAGAAAGAGAGAATCAACAAATTGCAATTTATTTTGTGATATGTGTAGGAGGTAGGGAAATGGGTGAGTCGGGAGCGCGCTTTCCCTTCAAACCCACAAAAAGTGGAGAACTTGGACTAATCAAACGATCCTAAACACGGTCACCTAGGGGACGAGACTCGGTAACCAAGGCCTTTTCACACCGTGGGTGGTCATAATGGTCAAAAAGTACAAATCCCGTAGTAAATCCCTAGTAAGCTAGGTGGACTCAAGGTAAAGGACCAACGAATTCATTGATTTAAGGTCATTCTACTAGACTAAGGCCCAAGACTCGATTTATACTACTAGGAAGGGAAAGTAAGCACTCACACACTAGCCTCTAAACCGGGTTTTCGAAAATGGTTTACACACAACACAACACCACATAAAATTAAAGACATGACGAAAACGAGAGGAAAAGAAACAAAAGCAACAAAAACAAGACATAACAAAACAAACATATAACAAGCACCACCCCGATAATCTATACAAGTCACCAAATCCACCACAAGAATGCACAAGCTCCACCCGAGCACACCTCAACACAACCTTCACCAACCATCAAAAGGAATAAAGAGGGAAAGAGGGTTAGAAGATGTTACCGGATGTCTTTAGAGCTTTCCAAAGTCATTGGTGATTAAAGCAACCTATAATGACAAAGGGAGGCAAAACACGCACACAAACAAATATACGACACAAAGGCATAAAATGAAAACACAAAAGAGAAAATCTTTTTGATTTTAGTGAAATTTTTTCAGTTTTTTAGGATTTTTGAAGATTTTTCGAAAAACTAAGAAAATAAAACTAACTATGCTAGAATATCGCTCCCCCACACTTAAATCGAGCCATGTCCTCATGCTCGATCGTAGGGTGCGGAGAGACAAAAGAAAGAAAAAGAAACGACGAAAATAAAATTAAAAATCAAAAAGAAAAGATGGAGAAAAGGGTAGAAAGCGTCCGGCCGGGGTGTAATCAAATCACCATGGGCCGAGACAAGAAAAGATATGGATGGGGGGAAGAAAATAAAAAGAAGGAAATAAAAGGAAATGGGAGGGGAGGGCTAGGTGTAATCAAGTCACCTAGCCCGGATTCCGTCCAAATCCGACTAACTCCTAAAAAGGGGTGAAAATCTTGTAAATTGGACTAATCGATTGACTCTCGACGTAATCACGTCGTCGGGAGTCGGGAGCAACCATACTACGGCCTCGAAGGCCACTAAGATCCCATGACTCAAGGGAAGGGGGGCAAACAATGAAAAACAAGCGATAAAAAGACGGAAAAGTAAGGATAGTTAACAAACCGAGCGGCTAGTAACTCACTTGCTCCATCGTCTCGATGATCATTAAAGGCTCGTCGCTTGTCTTCTCGGGTGCCATCTCGCTTCACACTCAAGGAGGACTCACGGTCGGGGTAGTAATGGTGTGAGGGGATGGGATTTGATGCGAGAGTCGGTGTAAAGTGGATAGGAAATGGAGTGAGGGCACGACAATGAAGTACATGGGGCATATGATAAGGCTAGGGTAGCTAGGGAGGTTGGGAGGGGGCATAAAACGGTTGGGTGGACTCGATTTGCGAAGAAGAATCACAAAGGGGGAGCAGAGGACCATCCTGGTCGGGAAGATTGATCCCGATCGGGTTACCTCACCCGTCCCGGTCGGGACGCCCTCATCCCGGTCGGGACGGACTCACAGGAAGCTCGAAATATGGTGCACCCATCCCGATCGGGACGGCACCCTTCCCGATCGGGAAGCCTTGTCCTTCCCGGTCGGGACGCCTTATCCCGGCCGGGATGGGCCTTCTTCAACTTCCACAATCCCAAAAGCTCGCTCTAAGCTTCAAAAACCCGATCCTCGTGCTTACAACCCAAGGTATATCATAGCCACTCTTCTCTAGGATCATTCTCACATCACCTATCAAGCAATACTTAAACGCACATCAAACTCTCTCCCTCACAACGCTCATCAATCAATCCAAATAACAAGAATTCACAAAAATCCAACTAACTACAAGAAAGAGATATATACAATGAGACGGTTCTTGTGGAACTCCGTCAAACCAAGGATGGTGCTCTCTTCATTCTTTTTCAACAACCAAAACTAGTTCCATCTCCATCGAGGGCACGTAAGAACAAGTCGAAGGCCCTAGAGAAGTCTTCAATCAAGGATGTCATATAACCAACCACATCCCAAGACTCTTCATAGCCTTGCCTTGACGTTCCCGGGGCATCCCGATCTACTAAGTTCAATGGCTTGAACTTGTACTTGCGGTCTTTTGGGATATACCCAAACGTCCACCGGTCTTCATGTGGCTCCAAGGGAGGCTCATCTTCTTCCTTGTCATTGCACTTGTCATCAAGCCCATGATTTGGGCATTCATCTTCCTCCAAATCGGAGTCATCATCCTCAAGTACATAAGAGTACTTCTTCAAGCTTTGCTCCGGTTCACCCCCTAGATCGATGTCTTTCTTGGCTTGGATCATATTGCATGATTCATCCTTAGTAGGCGAAGTGTTGCCTTGGAGGTCGAACACTATCTTTTCCTCGCCTAACTCAAATGTGATCCTACCGTTCTTCACATCGATCATGGCACCCGCGGTGTGTAGAAATGGGCGTCCAAGGATGATGGGAGTGTTAGCATCCTCCGGCATGTCAACCACAATGAAGTCGACCGGAATGAAGAACTTCCCTATTTGTACCGGCACATCCTCTAACATTCCCAATGGTCGGTTAAGAGACTTATCGGCCATTTGGAGTGTAATGGACGTACACTTCAACTCCGTCATCCCTAATCGCTCACAAATGGTGTAGGGGATAATGCTCACACTCGCACCCAAATCACACATAGCTCTCTCGATCTTGTAATTGCCGATGGTGCATGGGATAGAGAAACTACCCGGGTCCTTCAACTTCGGAAGCGTGGAACCTTGAATAAGCTCGCTCACCACCCTCGTGAACGCTACCGTCTCTTCCTTGTCGATGGACCTCTTCCTAGCTAGGATTTCCCGCATGAATTTTCCATATGCCGGGATTTGGGTAAGTAACTCGGTGAATGGGACACTAACATCCAACTTCTTCACAATGCTAATGAACTTGTCGTATTGAGTGTCCACCTTAGTCTTCATTTGCCTTGATGGGTAAGGCAACTTGATTTGGTACTTGTTTTGCTCAGTGGGGGGTGGATTCTTCAAAGGACACTTTCCTTTTTCCCTTGTCTTTCTCTTGAAGTGGGGGAGGGTTGTCTTCTTGGGGTTTTTCAACTTCCCATAGAACTTGTTCCTCCATTGGATTATCCGAGCTTGAATCTTCTTGAATTGGAGACACAACTTCCTTCATCGCTTCTTGCTCACTAGAAAACACGGGAGGATTATAGGTGGCACCGCTCCTTAAGGTGATGGCATTGACATGCTCAAAATTTGGAGTTTCACCTTGAGGAGGTAATTGCCCCCTTTGTCTTGAAGAACTTCCCGATGCAAGTTGTGACACTTGATTCTCAATCATCTTCATGTGAGTTTTCATTTCCTTGTTATCCATTAGAATTTGAGCAATGATTCCTTGTTGTGACATTTGTGCCTCCAATTGACTCTTTTGCATTTCTTGAGTATTCCTTTGCATATCCATCATTTGCTTTTGTATGTCGAAATCCCGTGGTGGGGATGATGGATTATGCGGAGTATCGGTAAGGGCTAATGGAGTACCATAGTCGTGAATAGGAGACCGGCTCCTAGGCTTTCTTTGTTGATTGCCTTGTGTTGCTTGTTGTTGTTGATGGTTCCCTTGGAACCCATGAGACTTGCCTTGATTAAGGCCTTGATTGTTGCCATGATTGTAGCTTTGATACCCTTGGTTGTGGTTTTGTTGTCCTTGGAAATTTTGGTTTCCTTGGAAACCACCTTGATTGAAGTTCCCTTGTTGGAACCCTTGCTTGTTGTTGAAGTTGCCTTGGTTATTTTGCTTGAAATTGTTGAAGGGTCTTTGGTTACCCACATAACCTTGGTAACTTTCATTGTTGTCCCGTAAGGGAGGTGGAACATAGGGACGATGTTGTTGTTGATGTTGAAGTGTTTGTTGTTGAGGGACTTGATTGGAAGCTTGGTATTGATTAGAGTAGGAGGCACCTTGCTTGAACGCTTGAAAGGCGTTCACTTGCTCAATACTCCCTCTACAATTCATAGGGTCATGACTAACGATTCCACAAGTGTCACACATCCCAAAGTAAGGTGTAGGAGGTGCAAACCCCAAAGCATTCACTTCTTGAATCGGTTGATGGTGGGAGGAACTAGTGCCTTGGACTTGGTTGAGGTGGCTTTGGAGCTTCTTGTCAATAGTCTCCATGTGTGTTTTAAGTTGAGCTCCAAGGTCAATGCTTAACTTAGTGATAGCATCGACCTCATGCATGCCTCCTCGATGTGCCTTCCTAGGCCTAGAGTATTGCGAATTATGCACCGCCATCTCTTCGATTCTCGCCCATGTTTGGTCGTCATCGACCTCGGTAAACCTACCATTGGAGCCCATGTTAAGAATAGCTCTCGAGTCCTCATAAAGACCATTCCAAAATTGTTGCACCAAGAACCATTGCGAGAGTCCATGATGAGGGCACGATCTTACCAAAGACTTAAACCGCTCCCAAGCTTCATATAGGCTCTCTTCATCCCTTTGTTGGAACCCGGTGATGGAGGCCCTAAGCAAATTCGTCTTTTCCGGAGGGTAAAACTTTTGGTAGAACGCCAAGGCAAGCTTTTTCCAAGTGTCGATACCCATGGTTGCCCTATCGAGACTCTTGATCCATTGCTTCGCTTTTCCAATAAGAGAAAACGGGAAAAGTACCCAACGAATTTGATCTTGAGTAACCCCGGTTTGAGATATAGCGTCGTAATAATCGGAGAAGGTCTCCATATGTTGGTGCGGGTCTTCGGTGGGCAAACCACTAAATGGGCTCCTCTCCACAAGTTGGATAAATTGAGTCTTTGCCACAAAATTCCCGGTATAGGCTTCCGGTAATGCACTCGGTCCCGGCAAGACATCTTCCGTGAAGGTGGAGTGAGAGGAAAACTTAGGCATTCTTGGATGTAAGGGAGAAGATGGTGGTGTAGATGGTGTTGATGTAGATGAAGAGGGGGAACTAGGAGAAGAATCACCGAAGGGATTGATGAAGGTCCCTCCGGCCGTCTCTCGAGGTGAATTGTTCAAGTCGGCTCCTTGGGCTTGCCCTTGATGAGTATTGCTTGAACTCGGTTGAGAGATTCTAACTCGGTTAATCGTCCGTTGGCGAAAGGCTCGAAAGAGTCTCTCCGGCTCTGGATTAAAGAGATAGAAGTCGCCTCCCCTCCTAGGCATACACTACACACTAGAACAAACGTAAGAACACCTAGTGGTTTATGGGCACTAGGTAACGACAATAAACAAGCACAACTAGAGACAAAGATAAAAGAAAGCTAAGAAAAGAAGAAAAACTAGAGAATATTCACAAGAGAAGATGGGAGAACACAAAGAAGGGTAACTAAGTCTAGAAATAAGCAGACTAAGTCTAAACAATGCACCGTCCCCGGCAACGGCGCCAAATTGGTGGTAAGGGATTCGTCACGTCCCTAACCGATCAATAAAACACCGACTAACCTAGTGGGTAGCTAGGGCAAGTCGGGATCGTATCCACGAGGACGGTATATCAAGGTTTAGACTAGGTTGGCCTACAACGAGACTAGATTACCAAACAAACACAAAGAAGCGAAGAATGGAAAACTATGATGGAGGAGAAGAGATATGACTAAGCTAATGATCAAACTAATAAATAAACTAAAAGAACGATGGCTAACTAAGGAGATGAACTCAAATATGGAAAGGAAGTGGGGTAGGTCGGGTTCATAGGAGTAGAAGGATAATTGGGGTGATCAAGGGTATAGGTGTCTCCTAATTGCTAGGGTCGGTCCGGGCTCTCGCAACTTAGACCGATGCCAAGGTGGGTCCGGGCTCTCGCAACTTAGACCCTAGTCCGCGCTCTCGCGACTAAACTATTCTCGACATTTCCACAAAATAAACGATCAATGAGAAGATGAACACAAGTATGGGAAGCATGGCCACTACAACTCACACAAGCATATCAACAAACACATAGAGTGCCTACAATGTGACTAACAACAAAGATGTAACCTTTTCCCCTTAATCAACCCTAATCATCCATAATCTACCCCTAATCCCCCTACTAACCCCACAAGAAGACTACTCACTCATCATTAAGAGAAAACCAACAATAATAAGAGAAATCAATGTCACAAAACAAGCATCCATTATCATTAACAAGAACAATAGCAATAACAAAAACAATAAGAAAGAAACTTGAATAAATAACAAAGACTAAGGATGAAAAGGTTATACCAACAATAGGATGAAGAAAAGATGAAACTTGTATTAATGAGAAACCCAAATACAATCCCAAGGTTGTCAATCTTGGAACAATCTTCAAGTATCCTCTTAATCCAAGACTAATTACAATGATTAACTAAAGATTAACTAAGATTAAGAGAAGATTAAGACTAATGAGTGAGAGTAAATCTAGGGTTTTTGAGGCTTAAACTAGTGTAGGGTAAGATAAGATGTCTTAAAATTACAAGAAGGGAGTATATATATGGGTACAAGAATGAAGGAGAAGAAAAGAAAAGAGTCGCGCTGCCCCTGTAGCTTCCCGATCGGGACGGATCATCCCGATCGGGACGGCCCTGTCATCCCGATCGGGACGGGATGGTGCCGACCGGGATGGGCTCACAGCAGCCTCCTTCAAAGTGCATCCCATCCCGAACGGGATGAGGCCATCCCGAACGGGATGGGTCTTGTAGGCCTCCCTTAAGAGCTCTTTGGCCCTTCCTTGCCTCTCATGGGCTTCTCGTCGATTCTCGGGACTCAGGATCGGGTCTCGGAGGCTCGGGATTGGGTTCCGAGGTCTCGGGGTCGATTCCAAGGCATCGAGTCATCGTTCCTTTACTCCGTTGGCTCCAAAATGTGTATGTATAGAGTCGGAATCGCTCCAACTCTTCCAAATCGGCCTCGGGAACCTGAAACGAACTAAAGGAAGCATAAGAAGCCCATGAATCGCTCCAAAGGAGCGATTCTACAAGGAAAATGGGACCAAAACACAACAATTAGGCACTACAAACTACACTTATCACAAACCATGCTCAGTTCAACGACCAATGTGTCTCAACATAGACACACTAGCTTTATAGTTGATGGCAAAACGTATAACCTAGACTGTATTACTCTACCCGTACACTTGTCCTTATTCCATAACTCTAAAACAAAGTCGTTGTCGTAATTCGATAGGATTATCAAAACGTTCTTAAAAAGAAACTTTCTAATTTGGGAAACTTTCTTCAAGTATTAACTTTCCAAAATAGGTATTATTATAATTAGAAATCGTTTAACATTTGAATTATATAAAATAGTTATATTAGGCCTCGAGACATAAACATTATACTTATTTTATAAATATATATTTAATGATCACAAGTCAACGAAAGTCAAAATCATAATTATTTCTCAAAAGGTTGAAATATAATAAGTAATTAAAAGTATTAAATTACAAATTTACAGATTTTCCGGAATAGCACTGTCTTACTATAAAATTTGTAATTAAATCATTAAAAATCAAAAAAATGTAAGATCAGTTGGGTTGAAAACTTTAGAAACTTAGTTACAACTTTTATTTCTGGAGTAAATCAAAATTCCAAATAAAACATGGGTTTTTATTTGTATTTTTACAAAGTGACAGAATTCGACACCCGATGGTATCTCATTAATAAAATACGTTTAATAATTTGTTTTAAAGCAAAACCAATTGGAAACATTAACCACACTTTTCAAAGTTTATTTAGGTAAATTACCCAAATTAAATTCAAAGTTTATCAAAGGTTTTAAATTAGTTCTACAACAACTGACAGATTCGCGGACTATTTTGACATCTGTTCGTAAACATTTTATTGTGACCAAAATACTTGGAATTAATTTACAAAGTTTTACAAACATATAATAGACTTAAAATAAATAGTAGTCTCGTTTCAAACTTTTCGAAAATAAAGTCTTTAAACAGGAGTAATAAATCGTTCAAAATCACTAATCGATTCTGAAACATGCAGTAATTATGTTAAAAATAATAAAAACTTTCACTTTGCTACTTTATATTAAAATAACGAAAATTCAGAAATAAAGTCTTATTTGTATGTTTTAGTCTCAGCCTTATAATACTTTTAGAAGATCCGATGTGAAATAAATTGAGAAGATTAAAAGCGATAGAAACACGAAATCGATTTAAGCATATTATCGCAATATAATTAAAACATGCTTATTCGTATAAAAATTCGATTTTAAAACGATACTACAAACAACTACAACATATATATCACGCAATACCGAGTCATGCCATCATGTGTTACCTTCATCGAGATCAGAGTCAATAATATACTCGTCCTTCTCGGGGTTGTCTTGAAAGCCTATAAAAAAAATTATAAACAAGGTTCAAGACCCTTATTAGTATCATAAATCGAGAAGTAGGAAGAAGGAATTAAGAATTCGATGATTACCCTTCGAATTAGAATGAACCGGGATGAGAAGAATAATCGGAATTGAGAAAAATATGATGTACGTTCAATTATTTTTTTTGTAGAGAAGAGCAGATGAGGGAAGACTGTATTGGTGTTTAAGAGAAGTTGGGAGAGCACAAACAATCAGGAGAACGTGCATACAACTAGGAGAGAAAAGAGGAGTCGGTTTTGACTTTCTCAACCGAATTACGGAAAAAAATCCCAGTCCGATGAGGGAAACGGTCGGGTCTTCTACAATTTGAGCCCAGTTCACGCTTAAAATCGTAAATGGATCACTTTAAAATAAAATATAATAATAATAATAATAATAATAAGTAGACGAAACGAACTCGTATAAGAATGTGTTTACGAGAAAGCAGTATTAAAATCAAGTTTCAAAAATAATTATGTATGAAATTGCGTAGAAAAGGATTAAATAGCAATTTCTCGATATTAATAAAAATTCTTGCGAGTGAGGTAATTAAAATGGGTTTCGAGTTTAAAATAAGAATTCAAGTTTATATAAAGATAAACCCGGGAATATAAACCGTCGAAACGGAAACTCGAAGAGAAATAAAATGAGTAAATCGGATGAAACGTAAGTAAGATACTTTTTTAAGCATAAAAAATGACTTTTCGAGGTAAATAGGATTTTACGTGTTCAAACGATTGAAAAAAATGAATCTGTTTTATAATTATTTAAAAAATACGAGTTAAATTGTAAACAAAATAAAATATTAATAAAATTTAATATATAAAAATCAGGGGTGTTACAAGTTCAACTTATATAGTGCGCACCTCTCGCGTTTGGACAGTCAGTAGGATGAGGCTGCCAAAGGAGAACGTCTAACTACCTAGCAAGTGGGGGCTGGATACCCCACTCAAATATAACTCGGGCCAAGAGTTCAGTTTCGGGACGAAGTCCCAGGAACGTCGTAAACGCACCTTAAACCAACTATACCAACAGAGCTCCCAGAGTCTGTTATAATCTCCAAAAATTTTACTAAAACAATACCAATGTGTGACTCAATACGTCACAAGTTCAATATCCAAAATATTACGAGTATCATAAAAATTCACCATTGAAAAATAATTTACAAACCGTTTTAAAAATATAATTTAAACCGAACATGCTCTTTACTTAAATGTGAAAAGGGTAAAACGTCCTTACCTCTCAAGACGGTCAATCCAAGCTATTATTAATCCAAACAGTATTTCTCCTCGAACCCACAAGCTACAAATAATACAAATTGGTTCAATAATCTATAGCTAAAGCGGATGTGAACCTAAAGTAATACATTAATCCACTATCATACAAAGTCGCTCAAACGTTCACCTTGTAAATAACTCACTCACTACTCAAGCTCCAGGGAAACCAATTTTTAAAAACGACTCTGTTAAAACCTCAAATCCTTACCGATCAATCCCAATAAACTAGTAGAATAATAACCTATGTTGTCAAACTCAATCGTTCACCGAGTCTCCGCCACTCTCCATCTTAGTATAGTGGTAACTCCATCATGCTAGTCCTCTTAATTATGTTTAATCCCTGCTACTCACATTATCCATTACAATGACATCGCACTTACATCACAACAAGCGTTTACTTTCTCCTTTATGCCGGCTACTCCCTTAATCGTCTAATTCCATCTAACAGCATACATATATAAAGAAATCAATTGTCCTTAGCATTAAACATCCGATTTCTATACTAACAAAGAACGATAATGCCCAAAAAAATCACATTACTCCCACAACAGACATTAATTTAATAAGACTAAAATTAGTAGTAAGTAAAATACTTACAATTAAGTTGGTATCAAAAGAGGGACGAGAAGAAACCGATTGAATCAGACTGTGACAAATCTGATTTGTAAAGCAGGAGAACGGAGGGGGAAAAGGTGTGAGGAGGAACAATGGAATATGATACGTGGGAGAGGAGGCAGAGGTATAATCAAAAGGGCTTTTGTTGTGGTTGATATTTGGGGAAAACGGTGGGGTTTAATATAGAGCTATTAGGAGTTTTTTTTCCTTTTCTTTTCTTTTGTGTGTTTGAGTCAAGGTTCAAGTCAAAGTAAGTCGGTTTTTAAATCAACGTTTGAGTTTTTAAAGAAAATAGCCCAAAGCCGATTTACTCTATGAAAGTCCAAAAATACTTTAATATTTGTGGACATGACATAGGTCCACCCCGACGCGGCCACGCGCGGGTTTGGGGAGGCGAATGAATCTCCATATGAGAATGGATCGAATTGAAATTTAGGTCGAAGTGGAGTCGCCACCGAACTTTGTGGGAGTTCGGGCCCGTTCGAACCCACTCTATGTCGTAGTGGGCCGTATACAAAATACAGCCCATTTCCGATGTCAGAGTTTATTGGGCTCGTCCCTTTGCATTTGATACCGATACCGACATTATCGGATACCGTGTATTGAATGACTCTCGTATGCCAATGGATTCGGATATCCGGAAACCATGGTTCCGAGTAAGGGGTGAGGGTACGTGTTGGGAAGCCCACAAAGGACACCCAACCCCGCTCGCACTTAGCGGCCTCTACTAAGATCTCGAATGACTTTCCAATACGCGCGTTAGTAATTCGGTGAAAAATGCTTATGCAAGGATTGTTTTCCCTAAGCATGTGAATGAAATTGAAAGGGTTTCTATGTCCATTTTAATGCAAGTAAACTCTAACGTCGAAGTTGGATTTTAGCATGCGGGTTTATTTTAGTACATTAAAACAAACAATAAATCAACAAGGAAAATAACAAACGGTTAGTAACGGTATAACGAGTAATAACGGTTTGCAAATTGATGAATGATGTAGACAAGATGATGTAAAGTTTTGAAAAGTGAAGTTTTCACGTGATGGATTAACACGTGTTGACATAAGTCATAAAAAGACACCACCGAGACTAAAAGAGGATGTAAGACTCACGGTATTGTCGTGATAAGGGGCCACTCGACCGAGTCATTGAGGGACTGGACCGAGTGGATCCTTTAAAAGGGGTTCTGTTTCTGATTTAGGACCCTACTCGGTCGAGTTACTGACAGAACTCGACCGAGTACGTTGCCACTCGATCGAGTCATGGCGAGACTCGACCGAGTGGAGGTCATTCAGACCCTTCTGTCTCGGTTTTGTGATGTCACTCGATCGAGTGGCCTATAGCACTCGGTCGAGTGGCACCTGTACGAACCGTTGGTTCGTTTTGGTTTTGCTTTTGATTTTTGATAATTTGATGAGTTTGTCGAATCGGGTATAAATATTGTGAAATTTATACTCGAAACTTAACCTCGATACTCGTCATATCCCATATTCGATTATTGAATCGATATGGAATATTAGAGTGAAAACAAAAGGAAAATTGTTTTGAGTCGTTTTAAATTAACTATCGCGATATGAATAGATTTTCTCCGCGTTTAATAATGTCGTGATTCTAGCGAATTGTATGACAATTATTTTAGCATCAACAAAAAAAACCGCATTAGTTAATTAAATTGACTAGATCGTTAGATTCGACATCCAATTATGGAATTGGTATCGAATCTAACGATTCGACACTTTGCTTGAATTAGAGGACTTGATTCCCTCGGCTTCTCCGATATCGAAATAAATCCCTAGAGATCGTGATGTCGGATCCGCGTCAACGGGTTTCGACCCTTATTGAAATAGAATACTTGTTTTGAAAATCGATGCGAATATGCGATTTGAATGACGATACAAACGAAAATAAACAAATTATTGTTTAGGTTGACTTGTTTCAATAATCAAGCAATTGGGGTGTCGGAATAAGCGACCGGCAACGGTGTGTGCGGTACACTTGTATATTCGGGTTTTCTTATTCCGACATCCCTCATACTCGACATAAATCGACAAGTATTTTAATATCTTTTAGTACTAGCGATATTAGGACGCGATAATAACGATAATATAAATAAAAGACGCGACCCTTATGACGATGACGACGACGTGACGCGAGAAAAAAAAGAGAAAGGAGAAGAGCGGGAATTGGCACCCTCAACCTACATGTTTCTTATGCTCGGACGGGACTCGTAGTGACGGATTGCATGGGAGTTTGAGTATGTAAATTGAGTTGTGGTGGTTTAGGGTTTGGAATTCCTAAAGCTAGGTTTAGGGTTTGAGTGTTGTATTGCTTTGGGTAGAATTAGGGTTGTAAAGATGTCAAAAAGATGATTGAAAGGTTGTGCATGGGGGTGTTTATATAGGCAAGGCCTAGGTACCCCGTCTAGGGTTACTCGACCGAGTAACCAGCTGACTCGGTCGAGTGGCCCGGTGTGCCTGCAGTCGGGCCTGAATAAGGCCCACTCGATTGAGTGGGTTGGGCACTCGATCGAGTGGCCCAGCTGGGTCGCACGGGTCAGCTTCTTGGACCGTGGCTTTGGATGTTTGTTGGGTTTTGTGTTTGACTTGGACTTTTGATGATTGTGTGGCAGTTTTTGTATGTCTCGGAAACGAATTTGACCGGGGTTCACCCAATCGCTAAATGTTGGTTTTATTTCTGGTGTCGGTTTTGACCCAAATTAGTCCTGTTTGGTTGGAAACGACCCACTGGGCTGAATTTGAGGTCAGTTTTGTGAGATTTATACTTCGTAAGTGCATTAGCCAACAACTAATGGTTTTGAGCCCATATCCGAGCGCGTAGAAACACGTTAGGGTCCGATCACCATTGGGTGTTTTTTGGAAACTGCCATAGACACCTGGCAGTCAAAATGCGGGTGTCTACAGAACCCCCACTCTGACTAAGGCTTGGACAGGGCGAAAGTCAGAGTAGCTACCAAGCCCACTAAGACCTGGTAGACTTCCGTTCGGGTCGTTTATAGTCCATTGGACTTGCGTGAAGGGCTCGCCAGCCATAAGATAGAAGCCATACCTGAGTTTATGCTAATAACTCCGTGGGGAATAAGGACTTGTCGCGTAAGTCCTGGGTGCACCTATGCGTAGGCCCATCCCGTGCTATTCCGGGGAAAATGCCGCCTCGAGCTTTCAGTTGGGGAATCGGACTTGTCGTATAAGTCCCGGGTGCGCCTGTGTATGGGCCCATACCTGTATAAATGCCGCCTTGGGCTTCCGCTGGGGAGATTTAGTGGGTTGCATGTCCCTGATTGAGGCGTACCTGTATAAGTCACATAAAATTTGCATGCAACACGTAAGTAGTAAAATGACTCGCGCTGGGGAAAAATGATTTTTGAATTTTTGAAAGTTTGAAATTTTGAAATTTGGAATTTTTTGGAATTTTCGACTCCTAAAGAAATTAGGAAAGTTCGGGATGATTATTTCCATGCTAGTATCGAGACTAGGCTTGTGGGTTGATTCCGCTTGGGATTAGGAAACTATTGCGCAAGAAGAGATTAGGAAAGAAGGTTGTAAGGTTGATGCTATAAATAGCCCTCCTTGTCCTTGATTTTCTTCATAATTTCCTCACAAATCATCCTCTCAAAAAGAAAGCTCCTTATTCTTCTCAAGAATTTTAACCATGGATATTGATCGATTGACTGTTATGTTGCAAGAATGGTCCCGACGCTTCAGGGACACAGATAGGGTGGCTCTCAACCAGACGGGTATTACTCAGCTGTACCCGTTTCGCCAGATGCAAGTTGATCGCTACTTTCTGGATGCGTGCTTATCTTACTGGGATGACATATATCATGTCTTTGCCTTTCCTCGGGGCAAAGTCTGCCCCTTACCTGAGGAGATTGCTGCGGTAGGAGGATGGAACCCAATACTTCGACCCGCCGTCCCGTATTCGGTCTACGACTTGAGAAGGAAGCTTCGAGAATTTTTAGGCCTCTCCCATAATGAGGTGTCCCGAATGGCCCGGGACGACAACACAGTTTCTTTGATTGATCTGGCTGAGAAGTTTATGAACCCGCATGACGTCCGGGTGAGACCAATTCACAGCCGTAGGGCCTTTTCTTTTTGCATGCTCCATGTTTATGCCTTTGAGGGTCACATGGACTTGTTATCATGTATGGGTCATATCCGTCTTTTGACCGTGGTTGATTTAATGGAGACGGAGCACAGCCCGACTTGGCTGATTACGGGTGAAATAATCCAAGGATTGGACAATCGCAAGAGGGATTCATCCGTCCATCTCACCGGAAGTAGCCGTTTGCTGCAAGTATGTCGGATTTTCTATTTTTTTTTTTCGATTTCTTGATTTTTATTCTTTTTCGAGATTTTTACTGCTGCAGCAGGCACTCGATCGAGTCACCCTGGCACTCGATCGAGTGCCTTCGTAAAAAGCCCCCTGTTCGCTCTCAGGGATGCCACTCGACCGAGTCACCCTGGCACTCGATCGAGTGTCATCAGGCGGACGCCTTTTTCGTCTTGGGATCTCATACTTTTATTTCCTTTTCCAGATTTGGCTTTACGAGAGGCTATCAGTGATAGATCCTCCCCTTGATGCTAGCAATTACCGCCATAACCAACTGATGACGAGGAGACGGGCCATTGATTTTTCTCGCCAGATTACTCAGAAATACTGGGACGAGGTATTATCAATCCATGGTGGTCGGCAAATTTGATGGGTAGTGCCGTGGTGGCCCATCTACGTTTGGACCGGCTTGGACCCGAGGGACAGAGCTCGTTACCAAGTAATCCTGTCTTTCAGGCAAGCGGTTCATCTCTACCCGGACCGCATACTAAGGCAGTATGGACGGTCCCAGCGAATCCCAGAAATTGAAGCAGTTGTGAGTGACCCTACCCAACTGACTGATGTGATGTGTGATACCTGGATACAGAGATGGTACACCCGGCATACTTGGCCTATTTCCAAATCTCGCCACTCGATCTGGGTTTCAGACTCCTATACAAAGTGGGATAAAGCAGGTGATGCCAAAGCCCGAGCTGCTTTGAAGGTTGACGAGGCTTTCGATTTGCTGCGAAGGGAGCAGGCTAAAGACAACAGGGGATTCTTTGATGAAGGAGACACCCCGGCTACTTTGGTCCGACTAATGTCAGGTCAGAAAAAGAAGACCAAGACTCGAGCTGAAGGGTCTAGTGCTAAAGGTGCTTGGGGGAAAGTGGGCCCCCAGACTGACTTGGAGAGGAGACTAGGCCCAAGATTAGCCGTGCAGGACCGACTTGGCCCACGGGATAGGATACCCGAGCATGTGCGAGCCCGACTTGGGCCGAAGACAATAGTAGAAGACCCGTTGTCGAAGAAACGGGATCGAGCTAAGGAGGTTCCCCTCGTGATTCAGGAACGCTCGCCCCCGCGACCTCGGGCTCCATGTGACCCAAAGGACATGGGGAAGGGCAAAATGCCAGGATACTAGTCTCCTTAGTTTATTATCTAAGTATTATTATTATTATTATTATTATTATTATTATTATTATTATTATTATTATTATTATTATTATTATTATTATTATTATTATTATTATTATTATTATTTTTTGGTGTGATTTTTGTGAGTTTGCCGACTTCGGCATTTTTTTTTGTTTGTAATTCCCGAGTTTATCAAGACTTTAATAAAAGACATATTATTGAATACCGTTCCCGTCTTTTCGTTATTGCAGTGGTTGTACCCTTTTGAGGGGTTGCATACGTATCCACAATTAGCGGAATCAAACCAAACGTAGTTCAAAACTTGATTTGATTTTTTTTGCAATTTTCAAAATACATCAAGATTATTAATTCGAGATGTGCGACAGTAGAATAGTTAATTCTAACTTATTGACTTGTCTATAATTTTGAAAATTTATAAAAAGACACATTTTTATAAATTTTTGCAAATGACATTGAGATAAGGTTTATGGGTAGTAGCGCTTCAACTGGTCCAAGTTGGTTGGGTTGACAAATTCGTTCCCGTCCAAGTCTGTTAGCATCACCGTTCCTTCTGATAGGACCTTCTTGACTAAGTATGGCCCAGCCCAACTGGGTTTGAATTTTCCTCTTGGGTCAACCGGTAGTAAGGCACGAACCGATTTTAGGACCAGATCCCCTTCTTTGATGTTCCTGGGCCTGACCCTTTTGTTGAAAGCCCGTTGGATCCTCTTTTGATATATTTGAATATTGTTGAGGGCCCGGGATCGCCGTTCGTCTAAAAGGACTAGCGAATCGTATCGGGCTTGGACCCAATCTGCTTCAGGTACTTGGCTTTCAAGTAAAATCCTGAGAGATGGTACCTCTAGCTCGACTGGTTGGACTGTTTCCATTCCATATGTCAGATAATATGGAGTTGCTCCGGTCGCGGTGCGTATTGAAGTTCGATACCCCCATAAGTCAAAGGGTATTTTGTCGGGCCAGTCCCGATAATTCTCAGCCATCTTTTTAAGTATGGTGACAATTGTTTTATTGGCCGCTTCTACTGCTCCATTTCTTTGGGGTCGATAGGGTGAGGATGTATGCCTCTGAATTTTATATTTTGCTAGCAAAGTAGCGGTTTTCGCTTGAAAGTGGGTCCCGTTATCACGGATGAACTCATGTGGGATCCCATATCGGCAAATTATTTTATTTTGGATGAATTTGGCCACGTGCTTGGCGTTCAAGACACGGTATGATTCGGCTTCGACCCATTTGGTGAAGTAGTCGATGGCCACTAAAATGAAGCAGTGACCTCCCGTCCCGGAAGGATGCACCTTCCCAATTATGTCAATACCCCATTTCAAAAATGGCCATGGTGATGTCATGGTATATAATAAGGAAGACGGCATATGCTGTACATTGCCAAAGATCTGACAGTTATGGCAGTGTTTGACATATAACTGACAGTCTGTTTCCATGGTGTTCCAGTAATATCCGAGCCTTATGATTTTCCGGGCTAGCATATGGGCGTTCATATGCGGACCGTTCTCACCATCGTGTACCTCGGCCATGGCCTTTTCGGCCTGTATTTTGTCGATACATAGGAGGAGAGCCCCCTGTGCCGTCTTTTTGTACAATTGCCCGTCGTCTGTACGAACAAATTGGGTCGCCAATCTTCGCAAGGCCTTCTTGGCCCGGTTTTCAGTTCCCGGGGGATATTCTCCCGTTTCCAAATAGGTTAGGACGGGTTGATACCAAGGTTCTGGGTCAGTTATCTCGATATCCTGAATGGCATGGATATAAGCCGGCTCGGACCGCCTTTCAACACAAATTGGCATGCTGGTAAGATGGTCTGGTATATTTAGCAGGGATGCTAATTTGGAAAGTGCATCTGGAAATTGATTTTCTTCTCGAGGCAAATAGATATATTCCACCTTCTGGAATTGTTTCTCTAGAACCCTTACCCGTGCTTGGTAAGCCACGAGATTGGCGTTCCGAATTTTCCATTTTTGGAGCGCTTGATTGATGACCAGTGAAGAATCACCGTGGACCCGGAGGTTTGTTACCCCTAAATCAGCGGCGGCTTGCAACCCGTGAATGCATGCTTCGTATTCGGCTGCGTTGTTGGTCACGTCGAAGTCCAACTTGATGGATAATGGGGTGTGTTCCCCTCGGGGTGAGATTAACAGAATTCCTACCCCAAATCCCCGGAAGTTGGATGCCCCATCAAAATACAAATCCCATGTCTCGGTATCGGTATGGAATATGTCTTCGTCAGGGAAGGCCCAAGTATCGGTGTGGCCTTCTTCGGATATCGGGCTATCAGCGAGGAACTCGGCTACTACCCGGCCTTTGATGGCTTTTAATGGTACAAACCTGAGATCAAACTCGGATAACATTAAAGTCCATCTGGACATCCTGCCGTTGAGGATGGGCTTCTCGAATAAGTACTTGATAGGATCCATTTTGGATAACACATGTACCTCGTGACTGAGCATGTAATGTCGGAGCTTTTTAGTGGCCCAAACCAATGCTAGGCACGTCTTCTCGAGCATTTTATACTTGCATTCATATCCGAGGAACTTTTTACTGATGTAGTAAATAGCCCGTTCTTCTAATTCGACTGTCTGGGCCAGCATAGCCCCCATGGCTGTCTCGGTCGTTGTTAGATATAACGACAAAGGCAAACCGGGTTGAGGTGACATTAATACCGGCGGAGCAGACAGAATCTCCTTGATTTTATCGAAAGCCGCTTGACATTTATCGTCCCATAATACCCGTTCCCCTATCTTCAGTTTCTTGAAAATAGGCTCACATACCATGGTTAGTTTTGAAATGAACCGACTGATGTATTGGACTTTCCCGAGAAACCCCCTTATTTCTTTTTCGGTCTTGGGTGGTTGCATCTCGGTGATGACTTTGATTTTAGCTGGATCGACCTCGATGCTGCGTTGGCTAACGATATGGCTGAGTAATTTGCCTGATGTTACCCCAAAACTGCACTTTTGAGGGTTCAGCCTCATGTTGTATTTGCGTAGCCGGGTGAAGAACTTTCTTAGGGCCGAAATGTGCCCGTTTCGGTCTTTGGACTTGACGATCATGTCGTCCACATAGACCTCCACTTCCTTATGCATCATGTCATGTAGCAAAGTAGTGGCGGTCCGTTGATAAGTGGCCCCGGCATTGATAAGCCCAAATGGCATGACGGTGTAACAGTAAGTCCCCCATGGTGTAATGAAGGTGGTCTTACTCATATCCTCTTCTGCCATTTTAATCTGATTGTATCCGGCATACCCGTCCATGAATGATAGAAGGGCATGATCGGCCGTGTTATCCACTAATATGTCGATAAGTGGTAACGGAAAATCGTCTTTTGGACTGGCCTTGTTTAGGTCCCGAAAGTCCACACATACCCGCACCTTGCCGTCCTTCTTGGGTACCGGCACGATGTTTGCGACCCAGTCTGGATATTCAGACACTTGTATAAAGCCTGCTTTGAATTGTTTGTCTACTTCCTCTTTGACTTTGAGGGACCATTCGGGCTTCATTCTTCGGAGCTTCTGTTTTACAGGCTTGCACCCATCTTTGATGGGTATTCGGTGTTCAGCTATTTCTCGGTCTATCCCCGACATGTCCTTGTAGGACCATGCGAAGACGTCTTTAAATTCTTGGAGTAGGTCTGTGAATTGTTTCCTCTCCTCGGGATCTAAAGATAGGCCCAACTTAAGCATCTGGGGCTCTAAAGTGGTTCCCACGTTGATGGACTCGGTGTCTTCAATTACCGAGTCTCGGGACTCTCTTTGTTCGAGCTGTTCGATCAGATGCGGAGGCAGAGGTACCTGTTCGTCGGGCTTCTTAATGTCATTGCATATAAAATTTTTGAAATTGAGAAAATTTTGGAAATAAGACAAGTCGTAAGCAGAACGGTTTTCGTTATTATTATTAATGGTAAATTTTGAAAATATCTCGAATAGAGCTGCCATTTGATCATTGGTCAGTGGCGGGATAGGGAGAGGTCTTGGAACAGGCCCCGAGACCTCCGTGGAAGTGGCTAAGGGAAGAGGGATTACAGACTCGACACTAGCACTAGACCCTCTAGACTTGGACTCAGACTCCGACTCTGACTATGACTCAGGCTCGGATTCGGACTCGGTGTCCGGCATGTCTCCCTCACCGGTGGTCAGCTTGTAGACCTGTCCTTGACTGTCGGTCCATTTTATGGTCTTCCTCCGGGCCCTTTTCTCGGTGTCGGCACCGACCTCGGTGATTAGCTTGGTTGGGTCGAACCGATCGCTGCGAAGGATCAAGTTGACCAAATCATCCTTTGGAGCGGGGACGACCTTGTCTTCTCCAAATAAGAGCCCCAACACGGGCTCGGCATTATTTTCACCTTTCTCGGATTCGGCCTGAACGATGGTGAATATATCATCAGGGATGAAGTTGCATTCCCGAGCCGTTTTGGTCTCGGGATATGTGATGGTGGGTTGGTAGAGGCCCACTTGGATCGCCCCAAACACGGGAGTGACGAACTTGATTGCATCGGCCCGGCCCACATTCTCCGAGCTCATAGTATATCCCAATTCGAGCCGAGACTCTCCGTTGTCCAGGATCTCGATGATCTTCCCTACCGGAAGGTGCGGCCTTGAGGTGGCTCCGGGTAGGTAACCCAGATTTTGTAGCATCGTGTCGATGCTAGTGGTGAAGTAAGGCTTGAGGAGATATTCCTCCTCGATCATACCCAAGAAGTCGAATCCTCGCGGTTCGGCCCGGCTTGTGGCATTACAGCTAGCCACGGTCATGGGGGTCGCCTCCAGTGTGATGACACCGTCCTTGAGCGGCATCTTGACTTTTTTGTGGAGGGTAGAGGATATGGCCTTGACTGCATGGATCCAAGGCCTTCCTAGCAGTAAGTTAAAGGATGAGGTGACGTCGATCACCTGAAACTCCAACTCTTTTTCGATTGGGCCCGTTATGATCGTCAGTTTAACGGTCCCGACTACCGGTTTTGGGCTTCCGTCGAAAGCCTGGATAGTCTGCGCTGTTGGGAGATAGTCGGCATCGGTGATGCCGAGGGCCCTAGCGGTCCTTAGAGGAAGGACATTTACGGCGGATCCGTCATCGATAAGTGTCATTGGGAGATACTTGCCCCGGCAGATGACCGTGATGCACAGGGCCAGATTATGATTGGGCCCAAACGGTGGCAGATCAGCTTCAGAGAAGGTTATGAGTGGGCCTTCGTTCTTGGACTTGCCCTTGAGATGGGGCATGATAGTGGCTACCATTTCAGCGGGGGTAGCCTGTGAATCGACCTTGATTTCATCGAGAGTCTTAGTCAGTGCTTCCCGATGTGCTTGTGAGCTAACTAACAGTTGCCATATGGTTAAGTCAGCTCGAACCCTCTTCAGTTGTTGGACCAAAGCCGTGTCATTGCTTGGCTCTTCGAGGGTAGATCCCGTCCTAGCAGGTTCAGTGACGGGTGTTGGAGTGGCGCGCCCAACGGTGGCGAGGTGATTAGTGGCTAAGGCTTTGGACTTAGCTTTTTGGACCTCTTCTTTGGTGACGGGGACAGCTTCCTCTTTGGCTAGGTAGATATCCTCCTCATCATCGAACCATATCCCGTTAATTTGCGGGATATAAGGGGAAATGAGGTGAGAACAGTCGATTACCTCCCCCGTGAATATAGCATGGGCGCTGAACGGGTTTTCTTTGTTGCTCGGCTTGTCCCCGGGCAACGGTATTTTCCCGTTCTCGATTAGATCTTGGATCAAGTGCTTTAGCTTCCAACATTTTTCCGTGTCATGCCCATTACCTCGGTGATACTGGCAATAGGCTTGGATACTGTAGCTTTTGGGCCTTTTCTCCACTGGAAGCTCGGGAGTCGGGCCTATCGGTTGGATAATGCACTTCGAAGATAGCCTTTGTAAGGCGTAAGTATAGGTAGTCCCTATATATGTGAATACCCGATTTGGAATATTCTTCTTGGATGAGGTATCGAGCAAGTTAACCTCATCGAAAATGCTGCGGGTTGCAGCTGCAGGTGTGGGCTTGTTTGTAGATGAACTAGCCCCCTGATAGCCCTTGGTAGAGGCCTTAGTCAGGCTCTCTAATCTTAAGTCATCCTTGATTCTTGTGCCCATTTCAGTAAGGACAGCGAAATTGGGGATGATAGCGTACCGGAGGTGGACCCGGTAGGATGGGAGGAGGTTCTTGACGAAAGCCTCCACTAGGACCTTCTCACTGGGCTTGTCGACCAGCTTCACACTTTCGGCCTTCCATCTTTGCAGATATCTTGTGAACCCTTCTTTGGGCTCTTCGGCCATGACTTCCAGAGTACGCATTGTAGTCTGGATTTCATTATTGTCGGCGTAATTCCGAGCAAATTCGGTCGCCACATCATCCCAGGTCTTGTATTTCTTCGAATCGAGCCTGTAGAACCAGGCCTTGGGATGCTTTTCAAGGGAAGAAGGGAATAAATGATTAAACATGGTGGACTTCACCCCCTTGACCGCCATGAAATCCTTGAAAGCCCGGATGTGGTGGACCGGGTCTTCGGTACCCTCAAACATAGGAATTCCTGTAAGGTTGAGGTTAGCCGGTAGTTCGTCGTTCAAAGGTGCATAGGAACGAGCATTTTCAGTGTGGATCGAGTTGTTCGTTGATAGGTGAACTTGTTCCTCGAGCCTGTGAACAACACTGATCAATTCAGCTATGGGCCCAGTGGGCTCAGATCCTGCAACAGGGACCGTCTTCTCTACGGTACTCAGGCGGTGGATAAAGTCGCTTGGTTAGCGTGGATGGCAGTCAGTTGAGTCTCGATCTTGATCAGAGCATCTTTCAATTCGTCCATCTTGCGCTGGTATCTAGTCTCGGGTGGCCTGTCTGTAAGAACACCGCATGATCAGAAACTAGCCCAAATCCCGGAATAGAAAGTACATCCCGAACAAGACTAAAAAGGGAAATGACTCGAAAAAGACACCTAGACGGGTGACTTGTGAAAGGTGGGCCTTCTGATGGGTGTGATTTGTTGTGAATCCCAACCGTCAAATACTAACCGGCAAACCTAGTGGGTAGCTAGGGTAAGTCGGGTCGAATCCACAGGGACGGGAGGTCGGACTAAGGTATGCTACGGTCCAGGACTATGTTCAAGACAAGCTAGTCTAAGGGGGATGGCTGGGACTAAGCTAGGTCTAAAACTAGGACTAAGGGAAACTAGGATAACACTAAGAAGGAAGACTAGGGTTAGGTCGGGGTCAAAGGGGTAATGGAATGGTCGAAGGAGAACTAGAGTGAAGGAGGTAGTAGGGTAATCTAGGTAATGCCCGGGCTCTCGCAACTTAGACTCACCTAGAGGTATATCCTAAAACCCTAGACTACTTTAGGTTAGATTAGATTAGATTAGAGTAGATTAGTCGGTAATTAGTAGTTAATCATAGATTAGACTTGTATTAAGGGAATTCTTCAAGATCCATCCAAGATTGACAACCTTGGGTGTTTGTTTTGGGTTTTCTTCATTAATGCAAGTTTTGTTCTTTCTTCTTCATTAGTTTGCCATCCTGAACGGGAAGGTCCTTCCCGACCGGGAAGGATGGCCCATGCCGATCGGGACCAAGCCTTCCCGACCGGGAAGGGTCAGTTACAGCCCGCATTGTTTCC
Organism: Agrostemma githago; assembly: GCA_958450325.1. Classification (NCBI taxonomy): domain Eukaryota; kingdom Viridiplantae; phylum Streptophyta; class Magnoliopsida; order Caryophyllales; family Caryophyllaceae; genus Agrostemma; species Agrostemma githago. Next base: position 17,598,095 of record OY288254.1, on the reverse strand, counting down.
TTTCTTCTCCTTTCCACTTGTAACCCTATAAATACCCCCCTCTGGTATTAAGACACCATCTTATGTTATATCCTAAAACCCTAGACTACTTTAGTTTAGATTAGATTAGATTAGAGTAGATTAGTCGGTAATTAGTAGTTAATCATAGATTAGACTTGTATTAAGGGAATTCTTCAAGATCCATCCAAGATTGACAACCTTGGGTGTTTGTTTTGGGTTTTCTTCATTAATGCAAGTTTTGTTCTTTCTTCTTCATTAGTTTGGTAATCTCCTCTTCCTCTTTTCCTTTAATCTTTCATGTTTAATCATCCAAGTTTTAATCTTTGATTGTTGTTTATTGTTTTCACTAGTTTGTTTATGTATGTTTTGTTTCTTTTGATGATTCCTCTTGTTAGTGTTAGTTGTAGTTTGATTATGTTAGAGTAGTGTTCTTGCTAGGGTTAGTAGGGTGATTAGGGTGTTAATTGGGTGATTAAGGGATTGTTGGAGATGTTGGTGGAAGATTTGGGTTTCCTCTTGGTTTGGTGCACATCACATGTTTGTTGAAATGCTTGATTGACTAAGTAGTTGTGAATGCTTGTTTTTCTTGCCTTTCTCTTGTGGGTGATAGTTTGTTTGTGGGTCCGGTTCCCTCACTAAGTTGCGAGAGCCCGGTGAGAACGACCCCTAGGTCGGTCTAAGTTGCGAGAGCCCGGATTCGACCTAGGCCACCATATCGCGCTAGAACCCCGTTTGTCATGTGTGTCGCCGAGATGGGTTATAGGATGAACCTCTAGGTAGGCCTAAGTTGCGAGAGCCCGGACCAACCTAGATTACCCTACTACCTCCTTCACTCTAGTTATCCCTTGACCATTCCGTTACCCCTTTGACCCCGACCTAATCCTAGCCCGTTTTCCTAGTTTGTTCTCCTTAGTCATAGTCTAGCCTTCTCCCCTCCTTATCATTCTCTAGTTTAGCTCGTTGACTTAGTCTAGTATTTGGGCCGACCTAGTCAAGGCTATACATTACCGTCCCCGTGGATTCGACCTGACTTGCCCTATCTACCGTAGGAATAGCCGGTTATATTATTGACGGTTGAGATTCCACGACAAATCCCTCCCATCAAATTGGCGCCGTTGCCGGTGACGGCGTAGTTTAGACTTTTGTTTGCTTAGTTGTGGACTTTGTTCTTGACTTTTGTGTTCTCTTCTCCTTGTATATCTCCGTTTTTCTTCTTGTGTGCTACCCTCTCTTCCTAGTGCCTCAAAAGCACTAGGATACTAACTTTTGCTCAAGTGCTTCTAGCTCATCCTAGGTACCAAAGCGACGTTATGGACATGGCTCGTCCAAGCTACCATCAACCATCACGGGACAACTTTGGGGCAAATGGCCAAGTCCCGAAATTTCACCAACCATATCAACCTCATCAACAATCTTATGAACGACCTCCTTATGGTTACCAAGAAAGTTGTCAAGGATCATTCCAACATCCTAACAACTACCAAACACCCTCACATAACCCACAACCGAAAATCCCCGACTTCGAAACTTGTCAAATGTGGTCCAAATGCAAAAGAATCAACAAGAGGCGATAATGACATTGCAAAAGAGCCAACAAGAGATGATGATTTTAATGCAAAAGGGTCAACAAGTGATGATGACCTACATACAAGGGATTGAAAGGGAGCTCAAGGCCCTAATAGGAGTGCAAGATGCGCGCATCAATGCATTCATGGCTCATATAATGATGTCGGCCACTCGAGCTCCACTACATGTTGAGGAAGGTTCATTTGGGCATGAAAGTCGGGTGCCTCCACAAGAAAGTCGACCCGATCGTGAAGCTACAAATGAAGAAGAGGGGGTCGATGAAGAGACCATTGTTGAGTGTTGCTTAGGTGGTGAAGATAGGGGAAGAATAGAGGAAGTTGAAGCTTCAAGGGTCGACAATGAGGAGGGATTTGAACATGACTATCAAGATAACTCTTGGGGAGCCAATGTATTGGCGATAAAGTTGGATTTGTTTGATTTTCTTTGTGATGAACCGGATGTTGACAATCCAAACCCAAGTGAAGAGATGACCCCTCTAGACAAGGTGAGTGAAAAGGAGAGCAATACTTGGGAGAAAGAAGTAGATGCCTTGGAACTTGCCTTGTACGGGAAATTGGAGGATCCTAAAGCCTCCATTGAAGAAAACTTGATGCTTTCTCCTCCTCTACCGCACTCGATGTCTAGCCCTTTGTCTTGTGAGAAGGTTGGTGAAGAGGATCCTTGTCGGGCGGTGGAAAAGAGTTCCACTCTCGACCCCGTAGAAGAAGCGACACCCCTAGGGTGTGATCTCCCACATCATGACACCGAGCACGACTCTAGACCACTATACCTACCGGATGGTCATAAGAGTCGTAGCTATGTTGGTTTGGAAGACCGGAAGATCATGAGTACCCCGAGCTCAATGAAGATGATCGCTTCTTCCCTCCGACTTGGAAGCTCTTGGAGTGGCTAGGCTCGGCCATGTGAGCTTAATTGAAGATGTTGCTAGAGCAATTGACTTACTCCTTCGAGCTCTTGATGGCTATGGAGGCGTTGTTGGTGAGAGTAGTTAGTGTAAATATCTTTTCCCTTTTCTTTTGTGCTTGTATTTGTGTTTATGTTTGTATAGTTTGGTTTCTAGGGTTGTTAGTTTTTTGTGAAATTCTTGTTTATTTGAATTGTTGATGAGCGATGTGAGGGAGGGAATTTGATGTTGTATTTGAGCTTATTGTCATAGGTGTAAAGTGAAGATGATTCCTAGAGAGGAATGGTTAATGATAGAGCTTGGATCGTGAGTATGGAAGTCGGTTTTTGAAGCTTCGGTGAAGCTTTTGGGGTTTTGGAGGTCAAGAAGACCCATCCCGGACGGGAAGGGAGCTTCCCGACCGGGACGAGTGTGTCATCCCGACCGGGAAGAAGCCGTCCCGATCGGGATGATGGTGCCATATTTCGAGATTTCTGGAGTGGCTTCCCCACCGGGAAGGAGGCTTCCCGATCGGGAAGGGTTTATCATCCCGATCGGGATCATCTATCCCGACCGGGATGGTCCCCTACTCCTTTTTGGTACCTCTTCTTCGACATTTAAGCCCACCCAACCATTGTATACCCCCACCCAACCTCCATTATTATCCTTTCTCATATCATACCATCCATATACTTCATTTTCATACACTTACTTCATCTTCTATCCACTTGGCACCGACCTTCACATCAATTTCCACCCCTCACACCATTACTACCTTAACCATGCGTACTTATCGAGTTTGAAGAGGAATAGCAATGATGAAGACTAGCTATGTGCTTACATTGATCATCGAGACGATGGAGTGAGTGAGTTGCCAACCATTCGGTATGGCAACTATCCTTTCTTTTCCGTCTTTTATAGCTTATCTCCCTTTGCATGTTCCCCTTCCCATTATTTTGTGTCATGGTGGCCTTCGAGGCCTTGGTATATGGTTGCTCCCGACTCTCGATGACGTGACTACATCGAGAGTCATTTCAAAATCCAAAATTTACAAGTTTTTCACCCCTTTTGTTGGATTTAGTCGGATTTAGGCGGAATCCGGGCTAGGTGACTTGATTACACCTAGCCCTCCCCTCCCATCTCCTTTTATTTCCTTCTTTTATTTCTTCCCCCATCTATATCTTTTCTTGTCTCGGCCCACGGTGACTGGACTACACCCCGGCCGGACACCTTCTACCTTTTCTTCACTTTATTTTTGATTTTTAGTCTTATTTTCGTAGTTTCTTTTTTTTTTTCTTTTGTTTCTCCGCACCCTACGATCGAGCATGAGGACATGGCTCGATTTAAGTGTGGGGGAGCGATATTCTAGGGTAGTTAGCTTTATTTTCGTAGTTTTTTCGAAAAAATCTTCAAAAAACCCTAAAAATTTGAAAAATTTCACAAAAATCAAAAAGATTTTCTTTTGTGTGTCTTTCCTTTTTATGCCTTTGTGTCGTATATTTGTTTTGTTATGTGTGTTTGCCTCCCTTTTCCTTATAGGTTGCTTAATCACCGTTAATTTTGGAAAGCTTTGAAGACATCCGGTAACATCTTCTATCCCTTTTTCCCCTCTTTATTTCTTGTGAAGTTTGGAGAAAGTTGTGTTGAGGTGTGCTCGGGTGGAGCTTGTACATACTTGCGGTTGATTTGGTGATTTGTTTGGAAGCTAGGGGTGGTGATTGTGTTGTTTATATGTTTGTTGTGTTTTGTTTTAGTTTCGTTGCTTTTATTTCTTTTTCTTTCGTTCGTTTTCGTCGTGTCTTTGTTTTGTGTTGTGTTGTGTGTCTTGTGCGTAAAAGGTTTTCGAAAACCCGGTTTAGAGGCTAGTGTGTGAGTGTCTATTTTCCCTTTCTAGTTGTATAAATCGAGTCTAGGACTTTAGCATAGTAGAATGACCCTAAATCAATGATTTCGTTGGTCCTTTACCTTGAGTCCACCTAGCTTACTAGGGATTTACTACGGGATTTGCATTTTGACCATTATGACCACCCACGGTGTGAAAAGGCCTTGGTTACCGAGTCTCGTCCCTTAGGTGACCGTGTTTAGGATCGCTTGATTAGTCCAAGTTCTCCCCTTTTTGTGGGTTTGAAGGGAAGGGCCCGTCCCGACTCACCCATTCACCTACCTCCTACACATCTCCACACAATAAAATGCAAATTGTTGATTCTCTCTTTCTTAATTGTCAAGAAATGCCAAAAAGCCAAATCTTGCCAAAAAAGGGGCAAAGAAAAGAAAAAGAAAGAAAAAAATGAAAGAAAGAAAAGAAATGAAGAAAAAGAAAAGGCACAAAAGCCAAAAAGAAAATAGAAAAGAAGAAAAAGAATGGCATAGCAAAGCAAAGCAAAAATGCAAAAGAAAAGAGAAAATGCCAAAAGAAAATCCGTCTCACAAAAATAATCCCCTCACCACAAAAATAAGCCTTTTTCCGACTTTTGCCGTGAAGAGCCTACCAAAGGACCGAGTCCCTAGGAAGGATGATAGCGGCATTAGTCGGTCTTCCCTCATTTTGCATATTTCCACCTTTTTACTTGGACTAGTTAGGCGGTTTTGGACTTGGGACGATCCTCTTGGCTCAAGCTAAAGGGGGCGGGGTCTCACTTACCTACAGTGTCGACTAACACCGTGGTTCTTCACTTTTCCACTCCGCCGATCATCCCGTAGTACTTTTTTAGAAAGTTAGGAGGACCTAGGTAAGTTACCAACGTTTTTATTCCTTGATCGTCATACTATTAGGGTTTAGTTCACCTTAGTTTGTATTGCTAGCTTGGGAACGTTGTCACTTACCTCGAGTCCTAAACCGGTGCTTCTTTCACCGCTTTTAGAGGGAAGCGGTATTTGTTTTCTTTTGGGTGCAACCGATTATGTGTTTGTTTGTGTGCTTGTTTGTTTGTGTGTCTTGTGTCCGATTGCATCCACAGTTTTGTCGCAAGACCCGACTTGCCTTGCGGAGTGCACTTTTCCTCTAAGTGTACTCGCGTGAGTTGAAGGGGCGTAGGGTGCGCTAATACCCACTCGGATAGTTTAGTAGATAGTATGTGCTTACTCGAGGGCGAGTAAGGGTTAAGTGTGGGGGAGTGGGTTTTAGGATGAACCTCTAGGTGAGTCTAAGTTGCGAGAGCCCGGGCATTACCTAGATTACCCTACTACCTCCTTCACTCTAGTTCTCCTTCGACCATTCCATTACCCCTTTGACCCCGACCTAACCCTAGTCTTCCTTCTTAGTGTTATCCTAGTTTCCCTTAGTCCTAGTTTTAGACCTAGCTTAGTCCCAGACATCCCCCTTAGACTAGCTTGTCTTGAACATAGTCCTGGACCGTAGCATACCTTTGTCCGACCTCCCGTCCCTGTGGATTCGACCCGACTTACCCTAGCTACCCACTAGGTTTGCCGGTTAGTATTTGACGGTTGGGATTCACGACAAATCACACCCATCAAATTGGCGCCGTTGCCGGGGATCGAACCCGGGTCACCCGCGTGACAGGCGGGAATACTTACCACTATACTACAACGACGCCAATTTGATGGGTGTGATTTGTCGTGAATCCCAACCGTCAAATACTAACCGGCAAACCTAATGGGTAGCTAGGGTAAGTCGGGTCGAATCCACAGGGACGAGAGGTCGGACTAAGGTATGCTACGGTCCAGGACTATGTTCAAGACAAGCTAGTCTAAGGGGGATGGCTGGGACTAAGCTAGGTCTAAAACTAGGACTAAGGGAAACTAGGATAACACTAAGAAGGAAGACTAGGGTTAGGTCGGGGTCAAAGGGGTAATGGAATGGTCGAAGGAGAACTAGAGTGAAGGAGGTAGTAGGGTAATCTAGGTAATGCCCGGGCTCTCGCAACTTAGACTCACCTAGAGGTTCATCCTAAAACCCTGGTGGCTTCGCCCGGTCGGGAAGGGCATGCAGTAGTTCCTTCTTCGCTTCCTTTTTCATCCCGGACGGAATGAGGCCATACCCGTTCGGGATGAGCCTTGTAGGCCTGCAATATGAACTTTTTGGTCTCTCCTTGGTTCTCATGGTCTTCCCATCGATTCTCGGGACTCGGGATCGGGTCTCGGAGGCTCGGGATTGGGTCCCAAGGTCTCGGGGTCGACTCCAAGGCATCGAGTGATCGTTCCTTAGCTCCGTTGGCTCCAAAATGTGTATGTATCGAGTCGGAATCGCTCCAACTCTTCCAAATTGGTCTCGGGAACCTGAAACGAACTAAAGGAAGCATAAGTAGCCCATAAAATGCTCCCAAGGAGCGATTCCACAAGGAAAATGGGACCAAAACACTACAAAATAGGCACTACAAAACGCACTTATCACCTTCCTTAGGAGTCGGCGGGTGGGCCGAATCCTGTTCGAAGGAAGGTTCACGTGAGACATCCCCAGACTTTTGGACTCAATTGTGTAGAAGGGCCCTCCTTTGTAGGAGTATGTCCTACGTAGGTGGGCCTTGCCTTAGTCTAATACGGGAACTGCTAAATACGGGAAGTCCTAAGAAGAGAAAGGTTTCGAAAATTGATTGTTTTTTGGAAAACCCGAGAAGACTCGGGGAAAGGCCCGATTTTTCGAAAAAAATCGGAAAGTGTATCGGGCCTCGGTTTTGAAAGTTCGAAAATATTTTCGAATTTTGAATTGGGCAGCATACCGGCTAGAAAATAGACTATTTTGAGTAAAATCTTAAGTCCTAAATTCGGTATGCGTCCTGATAAGTGTCATTTGTAGTGCCTATTTCGTAGTATTTTGGTCCCTTTTTCCTTGTGGAATCGCTCCTTGGGAGCGATTCATGGGCTTCTTATGCTTCCTTTAGTCCGTTTCAGGTTCCCGAGCCCGATTTGGAAGAGTTGGAGTTATTCCGACTCAATACATACACATTTTGGAGCCAACGAGATAAAGGAACGATGACTCGAGGCCTTGGAATCGACCCCGAGACCTTGGGTCCCAATCCCGAGCCTCCGAGACCCGATCCCGAGTCCCGAGAATCGACGGGAAGCCCATAAGATACAAGGAGGGACCCTAGAGCTCTTATTGAAGGCATACAAGACCCTTCCCGGTCGGGATAATAGCCTTCCCGATCGGGAAGGGAGGCACATTTAGAAGCGCCACTGTGGGTCCTTCCCGGTCGGGTTGAGCCCTTCCCGATCGGGATGGCAGAACCCTTTCCGATCGGGATGATCTGTCCCGATCGGGATGGGCTACAGCTCACCCGCACTTCTTCTTTTCTTCTCCTTCATTCTTGTACCCATATATATACTCCCTTCTTGTAATATTAAGACATCTTATCTTACCCTAGATTAGTTTAAGCCTCCATTATCATTCAAAACCCTAGATTATTGCTACTCTCATTAGTTTAATCCTTTCTTGAATCCTTAGTTAATTATGGTAATTAGTCTTGGATTAAGGGATTCTTGAAGATTGTTCCAAGATTGACAACCTTGGGATTGTATTTGGGTTTCTCATTAATACAAGTTTTCATCTTTTATTCATCCTATTGTTGGTATAATCTTTTCATCCTTAGTCTTTGTTATTTATTCAAGTTTCTTTCTTATTGTTATTGTTATTGCTATTGTTCTTGTTAATGATAATGGATGCTTGTTTGGTGACATTGATCTCTCTTATGATTGTTGGTTTTCTCTTAATAATGAGTGAGTAGTTTTCTTGTGGGGTTATTAGGGGGATTAGGGGTAGATTATGGATGATTAGGGTTGATTAAGGGGAAAAGGTTACATCTTTGTTATTAGTCACATTGTAGGCACTCTATGTGTTTGTTGATATGCTTGTGTGAGTTGGAGTGGCCATGCTTCCCATGCTTGTGTTCATCTTCTCATTGATTGCTTATTTTGTGGAAATGTTAAGAATAGTTTAGTCGCGAGAGCGCGGACTAGGGTCTAAGTTGCGAGAGCCCGGACCCACCTTGACATCGGTCTAAGTTGCGAGAGCCCGGACCGACTCTAGTAACTAGGAGGCACCTATACCCTTGATCACCCCAATTACCCTTCTACTCCTATGAACCCAACCTACCCCACTTTCCTTCCATATTTGATCCATCGTCTTAGTTAGCCATCGTTCTTTTAGTTTATTCATTAGTTCGATCATTAGTCTAGTTCTTACTTCTCCTCCATCATAGTTTTCCATTTATTGTTCCTTTGTGTTTGTTTGGTAATCTAGTCTCGTTGTAGGCCGACCTAGTCTAAACCTTGATATACCGTCCTCGTGGATACGATCCCGACTTGCCCTAGCTACCCACTAGGTTAGTCGGTGTTTTATTGTTGGCTAGGGACGTGACAAATCCCTACCATCAAATTTGGCACCGTTGCCGGGGACGGTGCATTGTTTAGACTTAGTTTGCTTATTTCTAGACTTAGTTACCCTCCTTTGTTCTCTCCCATCTTCTCTTGTGAATATTTTCTAGTTTATCTTCTTTCCTTAGTTTTCTTTTTCTCTTTGTCTCTAGTTGTGTTTGTTTATTGTCGTTGCCTAGTGCCCATAAAGCACTAGGTTTTCTTACGTTTGTTCTAGTGTGTAGTGTATGCCTAGGAGGGGAGGCGACTTCTATCTCTTTAATCCAGAGCCGGAGAGACTCTTTCGAGCCTTTCGCCAACGGACGATTAATCGGGTTAGGATCTCTCAACCAAGTGCAAGCACCACTCATCAAGGGCAAGCCCAAGGAGCCGACTTGAGCATTTCACCTCGAGAGACGGCCGGAGGGACCTTCATCAATCCCTTCGGTGATTCTTCTCCTAGTTCCCCCTCCTCTTCTACATCAACACCGTCTACACCACCATCGTCTCCCTTATATCCAATCATGCCTAAGTTCTCTTCTCACTCAACCTTTACGGAAGACGTTTTGCCGGGTCCATCCACTTTACCGGAGGCATATACCGGGAATTTTGTGGCGAAAACGCAATTTATCCAATTGGTCGAGAGAAGTCAATTTAGCGGGTTACCAACCGAAGATCCTCATCAACACATGGAAACCTTTTCGGACTATTGTGACGCTATTTCACAAACGGGAATAACTCAAGACCAAATCCGGTGGGTATTATTTCCTTTCTCTCTTATCGGTAAGGCGAAGCAATGGTTCAAGGGGTTGGATAAAGCAAGACTTGGCATTGATACTTGGAAGAAGCTAGCCTTAGCCTTCTACCAACAATTCTATCCCCCGGAGAAGACAAATCTATTGAGAGCCTCTATCACGGGTTTCCAACAACGCGATGATGAAAGCCTCTACGAATCGTGGGAAAGATTCAAAGCCTTGATCCGTTCTTGTCCACACCATGGCTTATGACAATGGTTCCTCGTGCAACAATTTTGGAATGGGCTATATGAAGACTCGAGGGCCATACTCAACATGGGATCTAACGGTAGGTTTACCGAAGTGGAGGATGACCAAACTTGGTCAAGGATCGAAGAGATGACGGTGCATAATTCACAATACTCAAGGCCTAGGAAGGCAAATCGGGGAGGTAGGCATGAGGTTGATGCCATTACACAATTGAGCATTGATCTTGGGGCTCAACTAAGAACTCACATGGAGACCATTGACAAAAAGCTCCAAAGCCACCTCAACCAAGTTCAAAGCTCTAGTTCCTTCAACCAACACTCGATCCATGATGTAAATGCTTTGGAGTTTGCACCTCCTTTGCCTTATGTTGGGATGTGTGATACTTGTGGAATCGTTGGTCATGATCCTATGCATTGTAGAGGGAGTGTTGAGCAAGTGAACGCCTTTCAAGCGTTCAAGCAAGGTGCCTCCTACTCTAATCAATACCAAGCTTCCAATCAAGTCCCTCAACAACAAGCCTTTCAACATCAACAACAACATCGTCCCTATGTTCCACCTCCTTTACGGGACAACAATGAAAGTTACCAAGGTTATGTGGGTAACCAAAGACCCTTTAACAACTTCAAGCAAAATAACCAAGGCAACTTCAACAACAAGCAAGGGTTCCAACAAGGGAACTTCAATCAAGGTGGTTTCCAAGGAAACCAAAATTTCCAAGGAAACCGGAACTTTCAACAACAACAAAACCACAATCAAGGCCTTAGTCAAGGCAATTCTCATGGGTTCCAAGGGAACCATCAACAACAAGCAAATCAAAGTCATCAACTACAAAGCAAGCCTAGGAGTCGATCTCCTATCCATGACTATGGTACTCCGTTAGCCCTCACCGATACTCCACATAATCCATCATCTCCACCACGGGATTTCGACGTACAAAAGTATATGATGGATATGCAAAGGAGTAATCAAGAGATGGCAAGAAATCAACAAGAGTTCTTTGCTTACGTTCAAAAGGACAACCAAGCAAGAGATGCTCATGCGAAGTCGATGGAAACCCGAATATCTCAACTTGCTTCGGAGATCTCTACAAGACAAAAGGGGCAACTACCTCCTCAAGGCGAAACACCAAAATTTGAGCATGTAAATGATATTACTACGAGGAGTGGTACGTCCTATGAACCCCCTTTTTCACCTAGTGAGCAAGAACCAAGACAAGAAGTCATACCCCTCTCTCAAGATAATGCAAGCTTTGACATTCCAATTGAGGAGCAAGTCTTATGGGAGGCCGAGAAACCCCAAGAAGACACTCCTCCCCCACTTCAAGCACAAGAAAAGGGTAAAGGGAAAGTGTCAAGTGAAGAGTCCACCCCAATTGATCAAAACAAGTACCAAATCAAGTTGCCTTACCCATCGAGGCAAATGAAGACTAAGGTGGACACTCATTACGACAAGTTCCTTAGTATTTTGAAGAAATTGGATGTTAGTGTCCCGTTCACCGAATTACTCACCCAAATCCCGGCATATGGAAGATTTATGAGAGAAATCTTAGCTAGGAAGAGATCCGTCGACAAGGAAGAGACCGTAGCGTTTACGAGGGTGGTGAGCGAGCTTATTCAAGGTTCCACGCTTCAAAAGTTGAAGGACCCGGGTAGTTTCTCTATCCCATGCACCATCGGCAATTACAAGATCGAGAGAGCTATGTGTGATTTGGGTGCGAGTGTGAGCATTATTCCTTACACCATTTGTGAGCGATTAAGGATGACGGAGTTGAAATGTACGTCCATTACACTCCAAATAGCCGATAAGTCTCTTAACCGACCATTGGGAATGTTGGAAGACGTGCCGGTGCGAATAGGGAAGTTCTTCATTCCGGTCGACTTCATTGTGGTGGACATGCCGGAGGATGATAACACTCCCATCATCCTTGGACGCCCATTTTTACACACCGCCGGTGCCGTGATCGATGTGAAGAAGGGTAGGATCACTTTTCAACTAGGCAACGAGGAGTTAGTGTTTGACCTCCAAGGCAACACTTCGCCTATGACCAAGACATGTAATATGATCCATGCCACGGAAGACATCGATCTAGGGGAAGGATCGGGACAAAGCTTGAAGAAGTACTCTTATGTACTTGATGATTATGACTCCGAGAGTGAGGAGGATGAGTGCCCATGTCATGGGCTTGATGACAAGTTGAAGTGCAATGACAAGGAAGAAGATGAATCTCCCTTGGGGCCGCATGAGGACCGGTGGACGTTTGGGTATGTCCCCAAGGACCAAAAGTACAAGTTCAAGTCGTTGAACTTGGAAGAGCGGGATGCCCCGGGAACGTCAAGGGAAGGCCATGAGGAGCCTTGGGATATGGTCGGTTATATGACATGCTTGATTGAAGACTTCTCTAGGGCCTTCGACTTGTTCTTACGTGCCCTTGATGGAGATGGAACTAGTTTTGGTTGTTGAAAAAGATTGAAGAAAGCACCACCTTGGTTTGACGGAGTTCCACAAGAACCGTCCCATAGTACATATCTCTTTCTTGTAGTTAGTTGGATTTTTGTGAATTCTTGTTATTTGGATTGATTGATGAGCGTTGTGAGGGAGAGAGTTTGATGTGTGTTTGAGTATTGCTTGATAGGTGAAGTAAGAACGCTCCTAGAGAGGATTGGCTGTGATATACCTTGGGTTGTAGGCACGAGGATTGGGTTTTTGAAGCTTCGAGCGAGATTTTGGGATTGTGGAAGTTGAAGAAGGCCCATCCCGGTCGGGATGAGGCGTCCCGACCGGGAAGGGTAAGGCTTCCCGATCGGGAAGGGTGCCTTCCCGATCGGGAAGGGCGCACCACATTTCGAGCTTACTGTGGGCTCGTCCCGACCGGGATGGGTGAGCAAACCCGATCGGGAACAATCTTCCCGACCAGGAAGGTCATCTGCTCCCCCTTTGTGATTCTTCTTCGCAAATCGAGTCCACCCAACCGTTTTATGCCCCCTCCCAACCTCCCTAACTACCCTAGCCTTATCATATGCCCCATGTACTTCATTGTCATGCCCTCACTCCATTTCCTATCCGCTTTACACCGACTCTCACATCAAATCCCACCCCCTACCATTACTACCTATACCGTGAGTTCTCTTCAAGTGTGAAGCGAGATGGCAACCGAGAAAACAAGCGACGAGCCTCTAATGATCAACGAGACGATGGAGCAAGTGAGTTACTAGCCGCTCGGTTTGGGTAACTATCCTTACTTTTCCGTCTTTTTTATCGCTTCCTTTTCATTGTTTACCCCCTTCCCTTGAGTCTCGGTATCTAGGGGCCTTTGAGGCCATAGTTTGGTTGCTCCCGACTCCCGACGATGTGATTACGTCAAGAGTCAATCGATTAGTCCATTTACAAGATTTTCACCCCTTTTTAGGAGTTAGTCGGACTTGGGCGGAATCCGGGCTAGGTGACTTGATTACACCTAGCCCTCCCCTCCCATTTCCTTTTATTTCCTTCTTTTTATTTCTTCCCCCATCCATATCTTTTCTTGTCTTGGCCCATGGTGACTTGACTACACCCCGGCCGGACACCTTCTACCCTTTTCTTCACTTTATTTTTGATTTTTAGCTTTATTTTCGTAGTTTCTTTTTCTTTCTTTTGTCTCTCCGCACCCTATGATCGAGCATGAGGACATGGCTCGATTTAAGTGTGGGGGAGCGATATTCTATCGTAGTTAGTTTTATTTTCATAGTTTTTCGGAAAAAAAACCTTTAAAAAATCCTAAATATTTGAAAAATTTCCGCAAAAATCAAAAAGATTTTCTCTTTTGTGTTTTCATTTCGTGTCTTCGTGTCGTATATTTGTTTTGTGTGCGTGTTTTGCCTCCCTTTGTTCTTATAGGTTGCTTTAATCGCCAATGACTTTGGAAAGCTCTAAAGACTCCCGGTAACATCTTATCTCTTTTTCTTCTTTATCCCTCGTGGAGTTTGGAGGAGATTGTGATGTTGTGTGCTCGGGTGGAGCTTTGTAAAGTGTGGTTAATTTGGTGATTTGTTTGGAAGATAGGGGTGGTGTTTGTGTTGTTTATATGTTTGTTGTGTTTTGTTTTTTTGTTTTGTTGCTTTTACTTCTTTTTCTTTCATTCTTTGTCGTGTCTTCATTTTGTGTTGTGTGTCTTGTGCGTAAACCATTTTCGAAAACCCGGTTTAGAGGCTAGTGTGTGAGTGTCTATTTTCCCTTTCTAGTTGTATAAATCGAGTCTTGGACTTTAGCCTAGTAGAATGACCCTAAATCAATGAATTCGTTGGTCCTTTACCTTGAGTCCACCTAGCTTACTAGGGATTTACTACGGGATTTGCACTTTTGACCATTATGACCACCCACGGTGTGAAAAGGCCTTGGTTACCGAGTCTCGTCCCTTAGGTGACCGTGTTTAGGATTGTTTGACTAGTCCAAGTTTTCCCCTTTTTGTGGGTTTGAAGGGAAGGACGCTCCCCGACTCACCCATTCACCTACCTCCTACACATTCCACACAAATAAAATGCAATTTGTTGATTTCTCTCTTTCTCAAATGCCAAAAATGCCAAATCATGCCAAAAGGGGCAAAGAAAAGAAAAGAAATAAAAATGAAAGAAAGAAAAGAATGAAGAAAAAGAAAAGGCACAAAAGCCAAAAAGAAAATAGAAAAGAAGAAAAAGAATGGCATGGCAAAAAAAATCAATACGTCGAAAAGAAAGAAAATGCCAAAAGAAAATCCATCTCACAAAAAGAAATCCCCACAAAAATAAGCCTTTTTCCGACTTTTGCCGTGAAGAGCCTACCAAAGGACCGAGTCCCGAGGAAGGATGATAGCGGCATTAGTCGGTCTTCCCTCATTTTGCATATTCCCACCTTTTTACTTGGACTAGTTAGGCGGTCTTAGACACGGGACGACCCTCTTGGCTCACGCTAAAGGGGGCGGGGTCTCACTTACCTACAATGTCGACTAACACCATGGTTCCTCACTTTTCCACTCCGCCGATCGTCCCGTAGTACGTTTTTAGAAAGTTAGGAGGACCTAGGTAAGTCACCAACGTTCTTGTTGCTTTATCGTCATACTATTAGGGTTTAGTCCACCTTGGTTTGTATTGCTAGCTTGGGAACGTTGTCACTTACCTCGAGTCCTAAACCGGTGTTTCATTCACCGCTTTTAGAGGGAAGCGGTATTTCTTTTGTTTCGGGTGCAACCGATTATGTGTTTGTTTGTGTGTTTGTTTGTTTATGTGTTTTGTGTCCGGTTGCATCCACAGTTTTGTCGCAAGACCCAACTTGCCTTGTGGAGTGCACTTTTCCTCTAAGTGCACTCGCGTGAGTTGAAGGGGCGTAGGGTGCGCTAATACCCATTCAGCTAGTTTAGTAGTTAGTATGTGCTTACTCGAGGGCGAGTAAGGGTTAAGTGTGGGGGAGTTGATAAGTGTCATTTGTAGTGCCTATTTCGTAGTGTTTTGGTCCCTTTTTCCTTGTGGAATCGCTCCTTGGGAGCGATTCATGGGCTTCTTATGCTTCCTTTAGTCCGTTTCAGGTTCCCGAGCCCGATTTGGAAGAGTTGGAGTGATTCCGACTCAATACATACAAATTTTGGAGCCAACGAGATAAAGGAACGATGACTCGAGGCCTTGGAATTGACCCCGAGACCTTGGGTCCCAATCCCGAGCCTCCGAGACCCGATCCCGAGTCCCGAGAATCGACGGGAAGCCCATAAGATACAAGGAGGGACCCTAGAGCTCTTATTGAAGGCATACAAGACCCTTCCCGGTCGGGATAATAGCCTTCCCGATCGGGAAGGGAGGCACATTTAGAAGCGCCACTGTGGGTCCTTCCCGGTCGGGTTGAGCCCTTCCCGATTGGGATGGCAGAACCCTTCCCGATCGGGATGATCCGTCCCGATCGGGATGGGCTATAGCTCACCCGCATTTCTTCTTTTCTTCTCCTTCATTCTTGTACCCATATATATACTCCCTTCTTGTAATTTTAAGACATCTTATCTTACCCTAGATTAGTTTAAGCCTCAAAAACCCTAGATTTACTCTCACTCATTAGTTCTAATCTCTCTTTAATCCTTAGTTAATCATTGTAATTAATCTTGTATTAAGAAGATTCTTGAAGATTATTCCAAGATTGACAACCTTGGGGTTCTATTTGGGTTTCTTATTTATACAAGTTCTCATCTTTTCTTCATCTAGTATTGGTATAATCATCTCTACTCTTGTTCTTAGTTTATTTAGTCTTGTTTGAATCTTTTCATATTGTTATTGTTATTACTCTTGTTATTCATTATGGATGCTTGTTTAGTGGTATTGATTTCCTTTATGATTGTTAGTTTGTTCTTTATCATGAGTGAGTAGTCTTCTTGTGGGGTTAGTAGGGGGATTAGGGGTAGATTATGGATGATTAGGGTTGATTAAGGGGAAAAGGTTTCATCTTTGTTGTTAGTCACATTGTAGGCACTCTATGTGTTTGTTGATATGCTTGTGTGAGTTGTAGTGGCCATGCTTCCCATGCTTGTGTTCTTCTACTCATTAATTGTTTATTTTGTGGAAATGTTGAGAATAGTTTAGTCGCGAGAGCGCGGACTAGGGTCTAAGTTGCGAGAGCCCGGACCCACCTTGACATCGGTCTCTGTTGCGAGAGCCCGGACCGACTCTAGTGACTAGGAGACACCTATACCCTTGATCACCCCAATTACCCTTCTACTCCTATGAACCCGACCTACCCCACTTTCCTTCCATATTTGATCCATCGTCTTAGTTAGCCATCGTTCTTTTAGTTTATTCATTAGTTCGATCATTAGTCTAGTTCTTACTTCTCCTCCATCATAGTTTTCCATTTATTGTTCCTTTGTGTTTGTTTGGTAATCTAGTCTCGTTGTAGGCTGACCTAGTCTAAACCTTGATATACCATCCTCGTGGATACGATCCCGACTTGCCCTAGCTACCCACTAGGTTAGTCGGTGTTTTATTGTTGGCTAGGGACGTGACAAATCCCTACCATCACGTCCCGGGTTTTGAAATGGGATAGTTTGAAAAAAGATGCAATCTTTGAAAAAAAGACGTTTTTTTTTGAAAACGACTCAGAAACCAAGTAGCATGTAGTCAGGCAAGCATTATAACGACGCCATGTATGCTTTACACTAAGTCTCAGTCGGTCTATATAGGGTCTATACCAGTGTACATAGTCTAGACGTTGATCGGGACGGACTTCCTAAGTCGAGTTGATCTTAGAACATGCCGCGAAACCCACTCGAATCGACTATGGACACCGTTTGACATATCCATATTGGAGTACATCAACGGTATAGTGGGACGTCGGTCGCGAGTACCGGCCCGGGAAAATAGGGTTATGCATGAACCGTAAAACTAAAACGCGTATTGTACTAGTCAAACGATTTCTATTCGAGTCTCACCCTGAGGATGCCAATGGTAAGTCATGCATCAGTTCATCCCCAGCGGAGTCGCCAAATTGTGGACATGACATAGGTCCACCCCGACGCGGCCACGTGCGGGTTAGGGGAGGCGAATGAATCTCCATATGAGAATGGATCGAATTGAAATTTAGGTCGAAGTGGAGTCGCCACCGAACTTTGTGGGAGTTTGGGCCCGTTCGAACCCACTCTATGTCGTAGTGGGCCGTATACAAAATACGGCCCATTTCCGATGTCAGAGTTTATTGGGCTCGTCCCTTTGCATTTGATACCGATACCGACATTATCGGATACCGTGTATTGAATGACTCTCGTATGCCAATGGATTCGGATATCCGGAAACCATGGTTCTGAGTAAGGGGTGAGGGTACGTGTTGGGAAGCCCACAAAGGACACCCAACCCCGCCCGCACTTAGCGGCCTCTACTAAGATCTCGAATGACTTTCCAATACGCGCGTTAGTAATTCGGTGAAAAATGCTTATGCAAGGATTGTTTTCCCTAAGCATGTGAATGAAATTGAAAGGGTTTCTATGTCAATTTAATGAAAGTAAACTCTAACGTCGAAGTTGGATTTTAGCATGCGGGTTCATTTTAGTACATTAAAACAAACAATAAATCAACAAGGAAAATAACAAACGGTTAGTAAAGGTATAACGAGTAATAACGGTTTGCAAATTGATGAATGATGTAGACAAGATGATGTAAAGTTTTGAAAAGTGAAGTTTTCACGTGATGGATTAACACGTGTTGACATAAGTCATAAAAAGACACCACCGAGACTAAAAGAGGATGTAAGACTCACGGTATTGTCGTGATAAGGGGCCACTCGACCGAGTCATTGAGGGACTCGACCGAGTGGATCCTTTAAAAGGGGTTCTGTTTCTGATTTAGGACCCTACTCGGTCAAGTTACTGACAAACTCGACCGAGTACGTTGCCACTCGATCGAGTCATAGCGAGACTCGACCGAGTGGAGGTCATTCAGACCCTTCTGTCTCGGTTTTGTGATGTCACTCGATCGAGTGGCCTATAGCACTCGGTGGAGTGGCACCTGTACGAACCGTTGGTTGTTTCGGTTTTGCTTTTGATTTTTGATAATTTGATTAGTTTGTCGAATCGGGCATAAATATTGTGAAATTTATACTCGAAACTTAACCTCGATACTCGTCATATCCCATATTCGATTATTGAATCGATATGGAATATTAGAGTGAAAACAAAAGGAAAATTGTTTTGAGTCGTTTTAAATTAACTATCGCGATATGAATAGATTTTCTCCGCGTTTAATAATGTCGTGATTCTAGCGAATCGTATGACAATTATTTTAGCATCAACAAAAAAAATCGCATTAGTTAATTAAATTGACTAGATCGTTAGATTCGACATCCAATTATGGAATTGGTATCGAATCTAACGATTCGACACTTTGCTTGAATTAGAGGACTTGATTCCCTCGGCTTCTCCGACATCGAAATAAATCCCTAGAGATCGTGATGTCGGATCCGCGTCAACGGGTTTCGACCCTTATTGAAATAGAATACTTGTTTTGAAAATCGATGCGAATATGCGATTTGAATGACGATACAAACGAAAATAAACAAATTATTGTTTAGGTTGACTTGTTTCAATAATCAAGCAATTGTGGTGTCGGAATAAGCGACCGGCAACGCTGTGTGCGGTACACTTGTATATTCGGGTTTCCTTATTCCGACATCGCGCATACTCGACACAAATTGACAAGTACTAGCGATATTAGGACGTGATAATAACGATAAAATAAATAAAAGACGCGACCCTTATGACGATGACGACGACGTGACGCGATAAAAAAAAAGAGAAAGGAGAAGAGCGGGAATTGGCACCCTCAACCCACATGTTTCTTATGCTCGGACGGGACTCGTAGTGACGGATTTCACGGGAGTTCGAGTATGTAAATTGATTTGTGGTGGTTTAGGGTTTGGAATTCTTAAAGCTAGGTTTAGGGTTTGAGTGTTGTATTGCTTTGGGTAGAATTAGGGTTGTAAAGATGTCAAAAAGATGATTGAAAGGTTGTGCATGGGGGTGTTTATATAGGCAAGGCCTAGGTACCCCGTCTAGGGTTACTCGACCGAGTAACCAGCTGACTCGGTCGAGTGGCCCGGTGTGCCTGCAGTCGGGCCTGAATAAGGTCCACTCGATCGAGTGGCCCAGCTGGGTCGCGCGGGTTAGCTTCTTGGACCGTGGCTTTGGATGTTTGTTGGGTTTTGTGTTTGACTTGGACTTTTGATGATTGTGTGGCAGTTTTTTGTATGTCTCGGAAATGACTTTGACCGGGGTTGACCCAATCGCTAAAGGTCGGTTTTATTTCCGGTGTCGGTTTTGACCCAAATTAGTCCTGTTTGATTGGAAACGACCCACTGGGCCTGAATTTGAGGCAGTTTTGTGAGATTTGTACTCCGTAAGTGCATTAGCCAGCAACTAATGGTTTTGAGCTCATATCCGAGCGCGTAGAAACACGTTAGCGTCCGATCATCATCGGGTGTTTTTTGGAAACTGCCATAGACACCTGGCAGTCAAAATGCGTGTGTCTACAATATTATAATGATATCGAAAATATTTTTCAACTTAACAACCCTATTTAAATAAGATAGATAAGTAACAGCTTATAATTGACTCGGAAAATAACGGGGTGTTACAGACTTCCCTCCTTAAAACAAAACTTCGTCCTCTCCTCCTCAAAATAAAGTTTCACATCACCCATAGATACCCAAAATGACCTGTTCACTCCATATATCCAAAATCCGCCAAAATTCCTCATATATATCCAAAATAAACCGTTTACCCCATATATCCAAAATCCGCTAACTTAAATACACAACCTTAAAGATATCTCACGTTTCTAAATTCGTCAAATATATCAATAAACTGTTTACTCTATATATAATTCAAATTGTTCAAAACAGACACATAATCCTTTATATTTCAGATTTCTAAATCCTTCAATTTCCAAAAGCATCTAAACTCTCAAATTCCAAAGTACACAACTTCACAATCACATGATTCTCCAAATTACAAAAGGACCTAATTCCTCAAATTTCAAAATGACAAACTTCACAACCACCAAGATTCCACAAGATCACCTAATTCCACAAGATACTACTAGAGTTCGAAACCACCAAGATTCTCATATTCTCTAAGGTAAAAGTATCACTAAGAAAGTTAGGAGCATGTTGGACAAAATAATTAAATTATTTCAAAATTTGAAATTTCAAAAGTTCAACTTTTTTCCCCCCAAATGCGAAATGCACAAAATCAATTAATCCACACGTGCGTTGAGACAACGAAACAATCATATGTGTGTTAAACACAGACAAACAATAATATGTGCGTTGAGCACAGACAACCAATAATATGTGCGTTGAGCACCAACAAACCACCAATATCCAAAATATGTGCGTTGAGCACAATCAACCAATAATATATGTGTGCGTTGAACACAAACAAGTCATCAATATATGTGAACAAATCAATTTCGAGTGACAACAAATAATCAACGTCATTGTGCTAATTAAGCACCAACAATAACCAATATATCCATATTTTTAACCAATCAACAATGAATAGCATGAAACCACACAAGAACAAGGTTAATCCAACACAAAAGTAAGATAGTCATGCATATTTCTAACCCCCTTAAAACAAAGCTTCGTCCACGAAGCACGAAAATCTACCTTAGGCACAAAGATGGGGTATTTGTCTCACACGGGTGACTCAATTCCCAAGTAGTCTCCACATTTTTATTATTCCACAAAACTTTGGCTTTCTTATTTCACCTCTACGGGTTTTACACACTTTACTATCCAAAATATGAACATCTATTCATAAGCCATAGTCTCGTCAAACTCAATGGTTTCTACGTCTAACACATGCATGTGATTGATCACTAATGTATTTCCTTAGTTAGGAAGAGGGAATACCTTATGCACTCAATCTAGATCAGCTGGTAAGTAAACTCGGTAAGCCACCTCGCCAATACGCTCCAATTGCATACAAACCAATACACTTTGGGCTCAATTTTCCCTTCTTACCAAACCTTAATACTCCCTTAGTAGGAGAAATACAAAAAAGAAATTTGTCACAAACCTCAAATTCCACATGCCTACGAGTTCTATCCGGATAACTCTTCTTACGGTCTTGAGTTGCTTTCATTCTGTCAAGTATCCTCCTAACATGCTCAACCCTTTCGGTTTTCATCTCACCTCCTAAAACCACAAACTCTTTAATATCACCCAAACACACCGGACTCCTACACTTATGTCCGTAAAATGACTCAAATAGTGTCATCTAAATTGTAGCCTGGTAACTATTATTATATGAGAACTCAATAAAATCTAACTTACTCTCCCAATCTCCTTGAAATTATAAGGCACGAGCTCGCAATATGTCCTCAAATATTTGTTTTGTCCTTTCATTTTGACCATCTAGTTCAATAACTGGATTACACGTTTTGTTCATCTTAAGCTTGGTTCCCAAAACTGTTTGAAATTTCTCCCAAAATAATTAAACAAATATGTATCCCTATATAATAAAATATTCTTTGAAACTCCATGAAGTCTTAAGTAGGAAGATCTTAGTGGTACAGAGGGAGTAATGTATATAAGCATCCACAAGTTGCTTCTACTCTCATGTATCTTTCATTGGAATAAAATATGCACTCTCAGGTAACCTATTAATTACCCCAAATCATATTATTACCTTTCTGTGACCTTAACAGTCAACCTATAAAATCCATAAAGATTAAACTCCACTTCCACTCGGGAACTTCTAAAGGTTGTAACTTTCCTTGAGGTCTCCTATGTTCACTCTTAAGTTTCTAATATATCAAGTATTAAGCCACAAAATCTACCATTTGTTTCATCATACTAGTTCACCAAACTCCTAATTTCAAATCCGCATACATTTTATCAACTCCTAACTGAACAGAATACGGGGTTGGATGTGTCTCATTCATTATTCTTTCCTTTATTACGCCTTGTGGTTAGATACACAAACTCTATCTCAGAACTTAATCAATATACTCTATCATCACGCTTGAACAAAACAACTCATTCACCAACCAACTTATCCTAGAAAAATTTATCACCACCTTTCTAACTCTCTAATAAAATTCATCAATTCACTCTCAACAGATAACACACTAGACGGGGTTCCCAATTTTGTCATCTTGATCCAAAATATCAGAACTCTTCCCTCAGCTTATCACGGTGCATCACTAACAATATATTATGGAAAAAAAATTTACTCTCAAGGCACCGACCACCACTTTGGCATTTTCTACATGATAGTGAATCTCGATCTTACAATTCTTAATCAAATCCAACCAGCACCTCCTCTATCTCACGTTTAGCTCTTAAAGGGTAAATATATATCTTAAACTTTTGTGATCATAAAAACCTTAAAGGGTACACCAAACAAATAATGTCTCCAAATTTTCAAGATAATGACCACGGTTGCTAACTCTAAATCATAAGTAGGGTAATATTTCCATAAAGGTGCAACTGCCTAAACGCATAAGCAATCATTCTCTTATTCTGCTGAAAAATACAACCTAATCATTTCTTAAAATGCATATGTATAAAATTCATTAGCTTCATTTCCATCCGGTAAGGCCAGCCCAAAGTAGTGGTCAAATTTTCCTTTAAAATTCAAGACGATTCCTCACACCCCTCATCCCATTTTTTTTTTGTAGCTTTATACATCAGTGTAGTAATTGGTTTATCTATTTGAAAGTCTTTCACAAATCTCCTATAGTAATCAGCTAAACCCAGATGAGCTACGAATTTGAATCACAAATTTCAGTCTAGGCCACTCCTCAACAGCTTTAACCTTAGCAGGATCTATTGACACAACATCCTTACATATAATATGCCCCTAAAATTACTCAAACCAGCAAAAAATCACACCTCAAAAATTTAGCATATACTAGTTTCCTCTCAAGACACCTAAGACATACAATTCATAAATGTTTCTCATGCTCTTCTTCATTACTTGAATAAATCACTATGTCATCAATTAATATCACAACAAATTTATCTAGATAAGTCCTCAAAGTTTGGTTCATCAAATCCATAAATACATCAAGTGCACTAGTCAACCCAAAAGTATCATAGTAAACTCACAATGGTCATATCTAGCAGAAAATGTAGTCTTAGGTATATCCTTAAACACTATCATTAATTGATGGTTCCAAAAATTGTAATTTCAGAGAAAACATAGGCTTCCTTCAGCTGGTCAAATATGTACTTGTAGACACCCACACTTGGCCGATAGATGTCTATAGCAGTTTCCAAAGAACACCCGATGATGATCGGACGCGAACATGCTTTAACATACTCGAATATGGGCTCAAAATCATTAGCATTTGGCTTGGGCTTTTTACAGAGTACAAATCTCACAAAACCGACCTCAAATTTAGGCCCAGTGGGTCATTTCCAGTCAAATAAGACTAATTTGGGTCAAATCTGACACCAAGGGCAAAACCGTCTTTTAGCGACCAAGTCAAACCCCGGTCAAAGATATTCCCGAGCCAAAAATATCTGACGCAAACTCGAAAATCCAACTCGAAGTCAGATTCCTTACAAAAATCAGCTACAAAAAAATATTAAACAAATCCGTTAAAGATAGAATTCGATCTGTAGAAGGAATTCTACCCGGACCAGACCCTCTCGATCGAGTGGATCGGCCCACTCGATCGAGTAAGCTCACGAAACGCACTGAACCGGTGTCAAAACCGGGTACTCGACCGAGTATCAGAGTCACCCGGTCGAGTGACTCCTTTTCCAGCCGGGTTGGATTTCTTTCCCACCAAGTAACGGAATCCTCATTCCTCTCGAATTGTTGCATTTCCTATCCAAAACAGTCTTTCTTGTCAACCAAGTCAGACTATCTCTCCTAACTTCAATCGGAGACTCCTACTATAAATAGACCCCCTTGCACAACACAAAAGATACACACACATACAACATTCATTAGTAACATCGATCACAACTACACATACAATACCCACATACACATAGCATCGAATAACCGATAGTACAACCCGAGATCGCGCCGCCTTAGCCCCGAAATCCGGCCACCTCTACCCGACACCCTACACGAAAAAATCACCATAACTCACTGACACTATCTCGACGCTCCCGTGCCCAAGCCACAGTTAGACGAGCCCCGTCCCGAGAATACGAAGCATGTAGGTTGAGGGTGAATCAAAACCCCGTCTTCTCCTTTCTCCTTCTCTTCCTCTCGTCTTTTTCTTTGCGTCGCTCGTTTGTCCTCGTCGCGTCTTTTACTTTTTTTTTATATAGATATTATTACTACAATCTAATTTTTATACAAAACAAACGTTCTTAAAATACGATATCGACTCTATAATCGAATATCGTATCTAAAAAGAACTAAATCAATCTCGTTGATGCTAAGGAAATCGTCACGTAATCTTAAATGCAAAGTATGACGATTTCAACGCGGAGAGAGTTAATATTACTTTTTCGATTTTCAAAACGACTTACAAAATCTTTTTTTAAAAAAAACTTACTCTAAGTATTCGGTATTGGTCCTATAACCAAGCACCGGGTACAATGAGCAACGCGAAATCGGGACCGAGAACAGTCTGCCACGCGAGTCACACGTGCCTCGTGCGAGTCGCGTGGCTGCGCGAGTCGCATGGTTCCCTGAAAATCGTAACATAAAAAAGCTATTTCGTCTTAATTCTTCAAACGTCTTTTTTTAAAAAGCACACTCTAAATATTCGATATCGATCTAATAATCGAATATCGAATATAACGAATATCGAAAATTTAAGTCGAGTATAAATTATGCTATGTTTATACGCGATGTAACTAAGTTGTCGATTTTACAAAAAAAGCAATTTCAGTAGCAAAACAAACCGGACATCAGTCCGTATAGAGGGCACTCGATCGGGTGCCTAGCCCACTCGATCGAGTGGTACCTCAAAACCGAGACAGGAGCCTTTTTTCGAGACCACTCGGTCGAGTCCTGCAATGACTCGATCGAGTGGCTCCCAATTTAACAAAACAGCGGGCTTTTCAGTATATTTCGGGTCTCGATAAATATTTTCATGACCTAGGTCAACGCGTGCTTAATCCATCACGCGAATTATCTTTGCAAAATCATGAATGTCATCGTATCTATATCTTCTATTCGATTTACAAACCGTTACTAACTTGTTTGTTCATGTTTGTTAGCACTTTATTTTCATTGTTTGTTTATTATACTAAACGAAACTCGCATGCTAAATATAACTTTGACGTTAATTTTAAATGCATTAAACCGACTTAGCAACCCATTCAATTATTCGCATGTTTAGGCAAAAACAATGTTTGCATATCATTCATCGTATAACTAACGTGTGTATTAAAACGTCATTCGATATCAGAGTAGAGGCCGCTAATGTGCGGGCGGGTTTAGGTGTTCTTTGTGAACTTCTCAACACGTATCCTCACCCCTTACTCAGAACCGTGGTTTCCGGATGTTCGAAACCATTGGCCCACGAGAGTCATTCAATACACGGTATCCGATAACGTCGGTATCGATATCAAATGCAAAGGGACGAACCCGATAAACTCTGACATCGGAATGGGCCATACTTTGTGCATGGCCCACTACGACATAGAGTGGGTTCGAATGGGTCCGAACTCCCACAAAGTTCGGTGGCGACTCCAACTTCGATTTAAATTTCAATTCGACCCATCTCATATGGAGATTCATTCGCCTCCCCAAACCCGCGCGTGGCCGCGTCGGGGTGGACCTATGTCATGTCCACAATTTTGCGACTCCGCTGGGGACTAACTGATGCGTGATTTACCATCGGCATCCTCAGGGTGAGACTCGAGTAGAAATCATTTGACTAGTACAATACGCGTTTTAGTTTTACGGTTCATGCATAACCCCATCTTTTCCCGGGCCAGTACTGGTGACCGACGTCCCACTATACCATTGATGTAGTCCAAATTGGATATGTCAAAAGGTGTTCATAGCAGATTCGTATGGGTTTTACGGCATGTTCTAAGCTCAACTCGACTTAGGAAGTTCGCCCCGATTCTCGAATAGGCTATGTACACTGGTATAGACCCCTTATAGACCGACCGAGACTTAGTTTAAGAGCAAACATGGTGTCGTTATACTGCTTCCATGACTACACGCTATTTGATCTACATGACATCTTTTTCAAAACACCGTCATTTTCAAAAATTGCATCTTTTTCAAAATATCCAATTTCAAAACCCGAGACATATACCGAATTTAGGATTTACGATTTTACTCAAAAACAGCCTATTTCTAGCCGGTATTCTGCCCATTTCAAAACTCGGAAATATTTTCGAACTTTCAAAACCGTCACCCGGCTCGCCTTTCCGTTTTTTTTTTCGAAAAAGCCGGGCTCCCCCCCCCTCCCCCGGAATTTTTCGGGCTTTCGAAAAAATCCTATTTCAAAAAATTCCTCTTCTTAGGACTTCCAGTATTTAGCAGTGTCGGGTCGCGTCGTAAGTCACCGAGGTCTCTAGCGTCGAAACTCCGTCGATCTTACATCACGGGTTTCTTCCCCATCCCAGTCCGCCTTACTTAACTAATGCAAGGCCCACCTACGTAGGACATACTTCTACAAAGGATGGCCCGTTTACACAATTGAGTCCAAAGTCTGGGGAATGTCTCACATGAATCTCTTTTCAAACAGGACCCGGCCCACATAGCCAGATTCTAAAGGAGGTCCACCCTTCACAAGTCACCCGTCTAGGTGTCTTTTCTGTGTCATTTCCATCCTAGTCTTCTTTTCCATTGCTCGGGATGTACTTTTGTTATAGGATCTGGGTTAGTTGCTGATTACGCGGTATTCTTACAGACAGGCTGCCCTTCACCCGAACCATGACGAAAGAAGCCATTCATGAGTTGACAGCCTCGTTGGTCAAGTTAGAGGATCAATTGAGGAAAATGAGGGAAGACCAGATTGCCATCCTTACTCGGGTAAGCGCCGTAGAACAAGGAACTCCTAACAATGGAGTTGAGACTGATGGGCCTTTAGCTGAATTGGCCAGCGCGGTCCGTAAGCTGCAGGAACAGGTCCACACGACAACCAACAATACCATCCACGCAGAGAATGCCCGTGCATATTTGCCCCTGACTGATGAATTGCCCGCCAACCTCAACTTGACGGGCCTGCCAATGTTTGATGGGACTGAGGACCCGGTACTCCACATCCAGGCTTTCAAAGAGTTTATGGCTGTTAAGGGGGTTATGTCGACTATGTTCAAGCATCTCTTTGCTTCATCCCTTGAGAAGCACCCAAAAGCCTGGTATTATAGGCTTGATTCCAAGAAATATAAAACTTGGGACGACGTCGCAACAGAGTTCGCTCGGAACTACGCAGATAACACCGAGATCTAGACTACTATGCGTACTCTTGAAGTCATGGCCCAGGAGCCCAAGGAAGGTTTCACTAAATACCTTCAAAGGTGGAGGGCCTGAAAGCGTGAAGCTGGTCGACAAGCACGACGAGAAAGTCTTAGTGCAGGCCTTTGTTAAGAACCTCCTCCCTTCTTACCGGGTCCATCTCTGGTACGCCGTCATACCTAATTTTGCCACCTTAACCGAAATGGGTACAAGAATCGAAGATGACTTGAGGTTAGAGAGCCTTACTAAGGCCTCTGCCAAAGGATATCAAGGGGCCAGTTCGTCCTCCAGCAAGCCCGCAACTGCAACTGCGGCCCGTAGCATCTTCGACGAGGTCAAACTACTAGATACCTCATCCAAAAAGAATACTCCGACTCGGGTGTTCACTGACATAGGGACTACCTATACTCACGTCTTAAAAAGGTTATCTTCAAAGGGCCTAATCCAACCGATAGGCCGATTCCGGAAGTCCCGGTCGAAAAACGGTCCAAAAGCTATAACATCCAGGCCTATTGCCATTATCACCGAGGTAACGGGCACGATACAAAAAAGTGCTGGAAGCTGAAGCATCTCATCCAAGACTTGATCGAAAGCGGGAAAATACCATTGCCCGGAGACAAGCCGAGCAATAAGGAAAACCCATTAAGCACTCATGCCATCTTTTCCGGAGACGTAATCGACTGTTCCCATCTAATTTCACCTTTCGTCCCACAAATTAACGGGATATGGAACGACGATGAAGACGACGTTTACTTACCAAAAGGGGAAGCTGTCCCTATCACCCCTAAAGAGGTCCGGAAGGCTAAATGCAAAGCCTTGGCCAACAACCACCACGTCACCACCAGCCGTCCTGTCCCGAAAATCGTCGCCGAGCCTGCCAAGACCGAATCAACCCTTCAAGAGCCAAATACTTATACGGCTCTGGTGAAACAGCTGAAAAGGGCTCGAGTGGATCTCACCATATGGCAGCTTTTGGTTAGTTCCCAAGTACATCGAGAGGCGCTTATTAAGGCCCTCGATCAGATCAAGGTCGACTCGTTGGTTACCCCAACTGAAATGGTAGCCACCATCATGCCCCATCTCAAGGGCAAATCCAAGGAAGAAGGCCTACTCATCACCTTCTCAGAGTCTGACTTGCCACCGTTCGCGACGACCCACAACTTAGCTCTCTACATTACGGTGATCTGCCGGGGCAAATATCTCTCGATGACCCTGATCGATGACGGGTCTGCTGTAAACGTTCTTCCCGTAAGGACAGCTAAGGCCCTCGGCATCACCGAGGTCGATTATCTCCCAACGGCGCAAACTATCCAGGCTTTTGACAGAAGCCCAAAATCGGTTGTTGGGGCCGTCAAATTAACAATTATAACCGGCCCGATAGAGAAAGAGCTAGAATTTCAGGTGATCGATGTCACCTCATCTTTCAATCTGCTACTCGGGAGACCATGGATTCACACGGTCAAAGCCGTATCCTCCACTCTCCATAGAAAAGTCAAGATACCTCTACGAGAGGGTGTTGTTTCTCTCGAAGCCACCCCCATAACTGTAGCAAGCTGCAACACGGCGGGCCAGACTGACCCACGAGGATTCGATTTCGTGGGAATGATTGAAGAAGGGTATCTCTTCAAGCCATATTTCACCACAAGCATCGATACGATGCTACAGAACTTGAGCTACTTACCAGGAGCAACTTCCAGGCCATATCTCCCGGTTGGAAAGATTATCGAAGTCCTAAATGACGAGGGATCTCGATTTGGCCTGGGTTACACTATGACCCCGGGACACGTGGACCGAACAAATGCAATGAAGTTTGTCACTCTAGTGTTCAGAGCTATTCAAATGGGCCTCTATCAGCCCACCATCTCGTATCCCGAGACCAAATTGGCTCGGGAATGCAATTTCATCCCGGATGACATCTTTGCTATCATCCAGGCCGAGTCAAAGGAAGGTGCAAGTAATACCGAGCCCGTGCTGGGGCTCTTATTCGGGGAAGACAAGGTCATCCCGACTCCCAAGGAAGAACTAGTGAACCCGATCCTCCACAGCAGCAGGTTCGATCCAACCAAGCTGATCTCTGAAGTTGGTGCTGACACTGGGAAGAGAGCTTAGAGAAAGACAATCAAGTGGACCGACAGCCAGGGTCGAGTCTACAAGCTGACTACCGGTGAAGGGGATATGCCAGACACTGAGTCTGAGTCCGAGTCGGAGTCGGAGTCCGAGTCCAAGTCTAGAGGGTCCAGTACTAGATTTCAGTCGGTAACCCCCCTTCCTTTAGTCACACCTTTGGGAGTCTCGGAGTCTGTCGGGAAAACACTTCCTATCCTGCCTCTGACCAACGATCAGATGGCCGTTCTCTTTGAGCTATTTTCAAAATTTGCTAGCAATAATAACGATAATCGTTCTACTTACGACTTGTCTTATTTTCAAAACATTTTAAAAAATTTTACTTACAATAACATTGTGAAACCCGACGAACAGGTACCACCACCTCCGCATCTAATCGAGCAACTCGAACAAAGGGAATCCCGAGATCCGGTAATTGAGGAAACCAATTCCATCAATGTAGGAACCCCTTTAGAACCTCAGATGCTTAAGTTAGGTTTATCCTTAGACCCCAAGGAGAGACAACAATTCACGAACCTCCTCCAAGAATTCAAAGACGTCTTCCCATGGTCCTAGAAGGACATTGCCGGGGACAGATCGGTAGATAGCTGAACACCGTATACCCATCAAAGACAGGTGTAAGCCGGTAAAACAAAAGCTTCGAAGAATGAGGCCCGAATGGTCTCTCAAAGTCAAAGAAGAAGTCGACAAGCAATTCAAAGCGGGCTTTACTCAAGTGTCCGAATATCCAGATTTTGTTGCAAACATCGTGTCGGTACCCAAGAAAAACGACAAGGTACGGGTATGTGTAGACTTTCGGGACCTTAATAAACCCTGCCCAAAAGATGATTTCCCGTTACCACACATCGATATACTGGTGGACAACACGGCCGATTATGCCCTTCTATCCTTTATGGACGCGTATGCCGGGTACAATAAAATCAAAATGGCGGAAGAAGATATGAGTAAGACCACCTTCACTACACCTTGGGGTACTTACTGTTACACCGTCATGCCATATGGGCTTATCAACGCCGGAGCCACTTATCAACGAACCGCCACTACCTTGTTACACGATATGATGCATAAGGAAGTAGAGGTTTACGTAGACGACATGATTGTTAAGTCCAAAGACCGAAACAGGCACATTTCGGCCCTAAGAAAATTCTTTATCCGACTGCGCAAGTACAATATGAGACTAAACCCTCAAAAGTGCAATTTCGGGGTAACATCGGGCAAATTACTGGGCCATATCGTTAGCCAGCACGGCATCGAGGTTGACCCGGCTAAAATCAAGTCCATTACAGAGATGCAGCCACCCAAAACCAAAAAGGAAATAAGGGGGTTTCTTGGGAAAGTCCAATACATCAGCCGATTCATTTCAAAGCTAACCATGGTATGTGAGCCCATTTTCAAGAAACTGAAGATAGGAGAACGGGTACTGTGGGATGATAAATGTCAAACGGCTTTCGATAAAATCAAGGAGATTCTGTCTGCTCCGCCGGTATTAATGCCACCTCAATCCGGTCTACCTTTGTCGTTATACCTAACAACGACCGAGACAGCCATGGAGGCTATGCTGGCTCAGACAGTCGATTCAGAAGAACGGGCTATTTACTACATCAGTAAAAAGTTCTTGGAATACGAGTGCAAGTATACGATGCTCGAAAAGACGTGCCTAGCTTTAGTTTGGGCCACTAAAAAGCTCCGACACTACATGCTCAGTCACGAAGTACATGTACTATCCAAAATGGATCCTATTAAGTACTTGTTCGAGAAGCCTATCCTTAACGGTAGGATATCCAGATTGGACTTTAATGCTAGCTGAGTTCGACCTCTAGTTCGTACCGTTAAAAGCCATCAAAGGCCGGGTAGTAGCAGAATTTCTTGCTGATAGTCCGGTATCTGAAGAAGGACACACTGATACTTGAGCCTTTCCAGATGAAGATATATTCCATACCAACACGGAGACATGGTATTTATATTTTGATGGGGCGTCCAACTTCTGAGGATTCGAAGTCGGAATTGTGCTAATATCACCAAAAGGAGAGCACACCACGTTATCCATTAAACTGGACTTTGACGTGACTAACAACGCGGCCGAATACGAGGCATGCATTCACGGGCTGCAAGCCGCCGCTGATTTAGGAGTAACAAACCTCCGGGTCCACGGTGACTCATCTCTAGACATTAATCAAGCACTCAAAAAATGGAAAACTCGGAACGCCAATGTCGTTGCCTATCAAGCGCGAGTAAGGGTTCTCGAAAAATAATTCCAAAAGGTAGAATACATTTATCTGCCCCGGGAAGAAAACCAATTTGCAGATGCACTTTCAAAGTTAGCATCTTTATTAAATATCCCGGAGCATCTAACCAGCATGCCAATTTGCGTCGGAAGACGATCCGAGCCGGCATACATCCACGCCATCCAAGACATCGAAATAACTGATCCGGAACCTTGGTATCAGGCTGTTCTAACCTCTTTAACATTGGGAGAATATCCTCCGGGAGCTGAAAACCGGGCCAAGAAAGCCCTACGAAGGTGGGCCACCCAATTCATTCTTACGGACGACGAACAGTTATACAAAAAGACGTCACAGGGGGCTCTCCTCCTATGTATCGACAAAACGGAGGCCGAAAAGGTAATGGCAGAGGTACACGATGGTGAAAATGGTCCGCATATGAATGCCCATATGCTAGCCCGAAAAATCGCGAGACTCGGGTATTATTGGAATAGCATGGAAACTGACTGCCAGTTATTTGTCAAACACTGCCATAACTGTCAGATTTTCGCCAATGTGCAGCATATGCCATGCATCATCCTTATTATATACCATGACATCACCATGGCCATTCTCGACATGGGGAATCGATATAATTGGGAAAGTAAACCCTTCCGGGACGGGAGGTCACTATTTCATTTTAGTGGCTATCGACTATTTCACCAAATGGGTCGAAGCCGAGTCATACCGGATTTTGAACGCCAAGCATGTGGCTAAATTCATCCGAAACAGGATCATATGCCGATACGGGATCCCGCACGAGTTCATCAGTGATCACGGGACTCATTTCCAGGCTGAAACCGCTACTTTGCTAGCAAAATATAAGATTCAAAGGCATACATATTCGCCTTACCGTCCCGAAACAAATGGAGCGGTAGAGGCAGCTAATAAAACAATTGTCACCATACTTAAAAAGATGGCTGATAATTACCAGGACTGACCCGACAAAATTCCTTTTGCCCTATGGGGGTACCGAACGTCAATTCGCACCGCAACCGGAGCAACTCCATATTATCTGACATACGGAATGGAAGCGGTCCAACCAGTCGAGTTAGAAGTACCATATATACCTCAGGATTTTACTTGAAAGCCAAGTGCCTGAAGCAGATTGGGTCCAAGCTCGATACGATTCGCTAGTTTTTTTGGACGAATGGCGATCCCGGGCCCTCAACAGTATCCAAATATACCAAAAGAGGATACAACAGGCTTTCAACAAAAGGGTTAGGCCCAGAAATATCAAAGAAGGGGATATAGTCCTAAAATCCGTCCGGGCCTTGTTACCAGTCGACCCAAGAGGGAAATTTAAACCTAATTGGGTTGGGCCGTACTTAGTAAAGAAAATCCTTTCAGGTGGAGCGGTGATGCTGACAGACTTGGACGGGAACGAATTCGTCAACCCAACCAACTTGGACCAGTTGAAACGCTACTACCCCTGAAACCTTATCTCAATGTCATTTGCAAAAAAAAAATTTAAAAAATATTGTCTTTTTATAAATTTTCAAAATTATAAGCAAGTCAATAAGTTAGGATTATTTATCCTACCATCACACATCTCGAACTAATAGTCTTGATGTATTTCGAAAAATCGCAAAAAATCTAAGTTGGAACTACGTTTGGTTTGATTCCACTAATCATGGATACGTAGGCAACCCCTCAAAAGGGTACAACCGCTGCAATAACGAAAAGACGGAAACGGTATTCAGTAATATGTCTTTGATTAAAAACCCGATAAACTCGGAAATACATCACACAAAAACAAAACAAAAAATCACACCACAAAAATTAGTAATAATACTTAAATAATAATAAAAACTAAGGAAACTAATGGTCATGCATTTTGCCTTTCCCTTTGCCCTTTGGGTCACGCGGAGCCCGAAGTCGCCGGGGCGGGGGAGAGCGTTCCCGGATCACAAGTGGAACCTCTTTAGCTCGAACCCGTTTCTTCGATGGCGGGTCTTCTGCCTTTCTCACTGGTCCGAGCCGAGCCCGTACATGCTCATGCAGTCTATCTCGAGGACCAAGTCGGTCCTGCACTGCCAGTTTTGGACCAAGTCTCCTTTCCAGATCGTCTGAGGGCTCACTTTCCCCTGTGCACCTTTAGTACTGGAACCTTCAGCTTGAGTCCTAGTCTTTCCTTTCTGACCTGACATCAGTCGAACCAAGGTAGCCGGAGTGTCACCCTCGTCAAAGAAGCCTCTGTTATCTTTGGCTTGTTCTCGTCGCAGCAGGTCAAAGGCCTCATCAGTCTTCAGGGCAACACGGGCTTTAGCAGAATCCGCTTTTGTCCATTTCACATAAGAATCCGATACCCAGATTGAGTGAAGAGTCTTAGAAACAGACCAAGTAGCCCGGGTGTACCACTGCTGCATCCAGGTGTCACACATCACATCCGTCAGCTGAGTAGATTCACTCACGACCGCCTCAATTTCCGAGATTCTTTGGGCCCGACCATATTGCCTAAGTATGCGATCGGGGTAAAGGTGAATTGTCTGCCTAAAAGATAGGATCACCTGATATCGTGCCCTATCTCTCGATTCCAAACTGGTCCGAACATAAATGGGACACCACGGCACGGTCCATCGGATCAATGGACCTCCATGGAAAGACAACACTTCGTCCCAATATTTCTGAATATTGCGGCGAGAAAAGTCAATGGTCCGTCTCCTCGTCATCACTTGATTATGGCGATATCGGCTCACGTCAAGGAGAGGATAATGCACGATTGATAGCCTCTCGAATAGCCAAAGCTGAAAAAGAAACGGAAAATATGATTATCAAGGCAAAAATTGATGTCCGCACAGGGGCACTCGATCAAGTGCTTGGAGGTCACTCGATCGAGTGGTGCTCTAGAAGCCGGACAAGAGGTTTTTTTAGAAGGCACTCGATCGAGTGCCAGGGTGACTCGATCGAGTGCTTGCTGGAGCAGGAAACCGCGAAACAAAAAGCGAAAACTGGGAAATCGGAAAATCAGGAAAAATCCGAGACAATATACCTGTAGAAGATGTGTACTCCCAGTCAAACGGATCGACGAATCCTTTTTGCGGTTATCCAAACCTTGGATAATTTCCCCCGTTATCAGCCAAGTCGGACTGTGCTCCGTTTCCATCAGATCAACCACAGTGAAAAGTCGAACATGGCCCATACATGATAATAAGTCCATATGACCTTGAAGACACCCACATTTTGACTGCCAGGTGTCTATAGCTGTTTCCGACAAACACCCGATGATGATCGGACGCAAACGTGCTTTAATATATTCGGAAACGGGCTCAAAATCATTGGCATTTGGGTTGGGCTTTTTACGGAGTACATATCTCACAAAACTGACCTCAAAATCAGGCCCAGTGGGTCGTTTCGAGTCAAATAAGACTAATTTGGGTCGATTCCGACACCAGGGGTAAAACCGTCTTTTAGCGACCGAGTCAAAACCCGGTCAAAAATATTCTCGGGACACGCGAGTCAGCCGTGACACCTCACGTGGCTGATTCGAGCTCCAATACTACAAAAAATCAGCTACACAAAATATTAAACAAATCCGTTTAAAGATAGAATTCGGTCTCAAGTACGAATTCTATCCGAAAACCGAATCAAACACTCGACCGAGCGCAAGACACTCGGCCGAGCAGCCCTCTTCCAGCCAGATTCCATGGCTTCCTCTCCAAGGAACGGAATCCTCGCTCATCTCAAATTCTTACATTCCCTATCCTAATCGGTATTTCTTGTCGTATAAGCAAGGCTACCTCTTCTCCTATAAATAGGACCCTTTCGCATGCACATTAACACATCAATTATTCACACAACATATCAACTTTCCTATTCTCAATTACACACATCTATAAAACTCCTTACGTTTAGCATCGAGAAACCGATATTACATCTAAGACCCGAAGGAAACCGGCCCTTACACCCGTCACCCTTCACCGAGCAACCATAACTCACCGACATTCACTCGACGCTCCTGTGCCCAAGCCACGTTCCGACGAGCTCCGATCCGAGTAAACTAAAACATGTAGGTTGAGGGTGTAACCAAACCCGACTCCTCTATTTCTCTCTTCTCCCTCTCGTTTTCTTCTTTTCGTCGTCCTTTTTTTCCTTTTACGGGTCTTCGGTCGTCCTATTTTTTATTACGGGTCGTTTGTCGTTTTTTTTATTTCTAATAACGATATTACTAAAACTATTTTCATATAAACAAACATTCTTAAAAATACGATACCAACTCTATAGTCGAATATCGTATTAAAAGAATTAATTTAAATCTCGTCGATGCTAAAAAATCGTTACATTTTTTTTACAAAATACAACGATTTTAACGTGGAGAGAATTAACATCTTTTTTTCATCCTTTTCGTTCAAATTCTTTTCAAAACAATTTTACAAAACTTTTTCTAAAAATCATTCTGAAT
Organism: Agrostemma githago; assembly: GCA_958450325.1. NCBI lineage: Eukaryota > Viridiplantae > Streptophyta > Magnoliopsida > Caryophyllales > Caryophyllaceae > Agrostemma > Agrostemma githago. The sequence continues at coordinate 17,561,653 of OY288254.1, read as the reverse complement.
ATTCGATATCGGTTTCATAATCGAAAATCGAATACGACGAATATCGAAATTATAAATTGAGTATAAATTAATTCGTATTTGTACGCGATTTATCAAAATTAGCAATTTTCGAACAAAAAAAACAAACCGGGACAGACCCGCACGCGAGTCGCGCCCCTTCCCAGGCGACTCGCGTGAGAGTCTGAAATCCGCCCCCCCTTTTTTTTCCTTCTTCGTTCTTCTTTAAAACGTCGTTTTCTTAATTCTACGAAACGATTTTTCCAAATTTACATCTTTTCTAAAAAACTATTCCGAGTATTTGATATCGATTATCGAATATAACGAATGTCGAAAATATTAAGTTGAGTGCAAATGGGCAATATTTGTACGCGATTTAATAAAAGCATCGAATTTTCAAAAAAATCGATTTCGAAAACAGGCCGGGACGCGAGTCGCGCGCGTCCCGGGCGAGTCGCCTGGCCGGCTGCAATGCGACGCCCTTTTCTCGTTTTTTATTATTTTTTGAACTTCGTTTTTTAGACAAAACCGCGTCTTTTATCAATATTTCAGGTCTCGATATTTTTTTTTCTATATCATGCATGTTATTATTATTCACAAACCAATACTAACTCGTTTGTTCATCCTTTGTAGCAAACTCATCTTTTTTCTATCGTTTGTTTAATTATACTAAAACGAATCTCATATGCTAAATTCAACTTTGACGTTAATTTTCATGCATTAAACCGACTTAGCAACCCATTCAATTCCTCGCATGTTTAGGAAAATAATGTTTGCATATCATTCATCGTATTACTAACGCGCGTATTCAAAAATCAAACGATATCCTAGTAGAGGCCGCTAATGTGCGGGCGGGGTTGGGTGTTCTTTGTGAACTTCCCAACACATACCCTCACCCCTTACTCAGAACCTCGGTTTCTGGATGTCCGAAACCATTGGCGACGAGAGTCATTCAATACACGGTATCAGATCAAGTCGGTATCGGTATCAAATGTAAAGGGACGAACCCGATAAACTCTGACATCGGAAATGGGCCGTATTTTGTACACGGCCCACTGCGACATAAAGTGGGTTCGAACGGGCCCGAACTCCCACAAAGTTCGGTGGCGACTCCAACTTCGATTTAAATTTCAATTTGACCATCTCATATGGAGATTCATTCGCCTCCCCAAACCCGCGCGTGGCCGCGTCGGGGTGGACCTATGTCATGTCCACAATTTGGCGACTCCGCTGGGGATTAACTGATGTGTGACTTACCATCGGCATCCTCAGGGTGAGACTCGAATAGAAATCGTTTGACTAGTACAATACGCGTTTTAGTTTTATGGTTGGTACTGGTGACCGACGTCCCACTATACTATTGATGTAGTCCAAATTGGATATGTCAAAGGTGTCCATTAGCCGATTCGTATGGGTTTTACGGCATGTTCTAAGCTCAACTCGACTTAGGAAGTCCACCTCGATTCTCGATAGGCTGTGTACACTGGTATAGACCCTTACAGACTGACCGAGACTTAGAATAAGAGCATACATGGCGTCGTTATACTGCTTCCATGACTACGTGCTACCTGATTTACAAGTCGTCTTTCAGAAACCCGTCTTTTTTTTTTCAAAATAGCATCCTTTTCAAAATATCCAATTTCAAAACCCGGGGCATATACCGAATTTAGGATCCACGATTTTACTCAAAATAGCCTATTTTTAGCCGGTATTATGCCCATTTTAAAACTCGAAAATATTTTTCAAACCCGTCACCCGGCCCACCTTTTCTGTTTTTTTTTTCTCGAAAAAGGGCCGGTTCTCCCCGATTCTGTCGGGCCTTTCAAAAATTCAATTTTGCAAACTTCCTTTTCTTAGGACTTCCCGTATTTAGCAGTGTCGGGTCGTGTCATAAGTCTTCAAGTCTTCTAGCGTCGAAACTCCGTCGATCTTATATCACGGATTTCTTCCCTATCCCAGTCCGCCTTATTTGACTAAGGCAAGGCCCACCTACGTAGGACATGCTCCTACAAGGGTTGGCCCGTCTACACAATCGAGTCTAAAAGTCTGGGGAACGTCTCACGTGAACCTTCTTTCGAACAGGGCCCAGCCCACACAGCTGGATCCTAAAGGAGGCCACCTTTCACAGGTCACCCGTCTAAGTGTCCTTTTCCGAGTCATTTCCTTCCTTGCTTCCTTTCTTCCCTTGCTCGGGATGTACTTTGGTTCTAGGATTTGGGCTAGTTGCTGATTACGCGGTGTTCTTACAGACAGGCCACCTTTAACCCGAACCATTACGCAACAAGCCATTGACGAGTTGACAGCTTCGTTAGCCAAGCTTCAAGACCAACTGACGAAAATGAGGGAGGATCAGATCGCCATCCTCACCCGAGTAAGCGCAGTCGAACAAGGAACTCCTAGCGCTGGGGTTGAAGACGATGGGCCGTTAGCTGAACTGGTCAGCGCGGTCCATAAACTGCAAGAACAGGTCCACACGGCGACCAGCAACACCATCCACACGGAAAATGCTCGGGCTTATTCGCCTCTAACTGATGAATTGCCCGCTAATCTCAACTTGACGGGCCTACCCATGTTCGATGGGACTGAAGACCCGATACTCCATATCCGGGCTTTTAAGGAATTCATGGCGGTTAAGGGGGTCAAATCGACCATGTTCAAGCATCTCTTTGCTTCATCCTTGGACAAGCACCCGAGAGCTTGGTACTACAGGCTTGATTCCAAGAAGTACAAAACTTGGGACGATGTCGCAACGGAGTTCGCCCGAAACTATGCGGACAATACTGAGATCCAGACGACCATGCGTACTCTGGAGGTCATGGCCCAAGAGCCTAAGGAGGGTTTCACCAAATACCTCCAAAGGTGGAGGGCTGAAAGTGTCAAGCTGGTCGACAAGCCCAGCGAAAAGGTGCTAGTGGAGGCCTTTGTGAAAAATCTCCTCCCATCTTACCGGATCCACCTCCGGTACGCCATCATACCCAATTTCGCCACCTTAACCGAGATGGGTACGAGAATCGAAGATGATTTAAGGTTAGAGAGCCTTACTAAGGCCTCTACTAAGGGGTATCAAGGAGCCAGCTCGTCTTCTGGCAAGCCCGCAACTACAACTGCGGCTCGAAGCATCTTCGACGAGGTCAATTTGCTAGACACCTCGACCAAAAAGAATACTCCAGCCCGAGTATTCACTGACATAGGGACTACTTATGCCAACGCCTTACAAAGGCTATCTTCTAAGGGCCTGATCCAGCCGATAGACCCAATGCCGGAGGTTCCTGTCGAAAAACGGTCCAAAAGCTACAACGCCCAGGCCTATTGCCACTATCACCGAGGCAACGGACACGACACCGAAAAATGCTGGAAGTTGAAGCATCTCATTCAGGATCTCATCGAGAGTGGGAAGATACCACTGCCCAGCGATAAGCCCAGTAACAAAATCAACCCTCTTGCTACTCACGCCATTTTTACTGGAGAAATAATCGATTGTACTCATCTCATTTCCCCTTTCATTCCTCAAATAAACGGGATATGGAATGATGACGAAGATGATGTTTATTTGGCTAAGGGGGAAACCGTCCCCATTACTATCGAAGAAATCCGGAAGGCCAGAACTAAGGCCCTGGCCGGCACACACGTCATCACGGCCGGACCTTCGGCGCCAGGATCCGTAACTGAACCTGCCAGGACGGAATCTGCACCTGAAGAATCAAATGTTGACATGGCCCTGGTCAAGCAATTGAAGAGGGTCCGAACTAATCTCACTATATGGCAGCTTCTGGTCAGTTCTCAAGAGCATCGGGTAGCACTTACTAAGGCTCTCGATGAAATCAAAGTAGACTCGCTGGTTACCCCCACTGAAATGGTAGCCACTATTCTACCTCACCTCAAAGGCAAGCCCAAAGGAGAAGGCCCACTTATCACTTTCTCCGAGTCCGACCTTCCACCATTTGGGGCCACCCATAACTTGGCCCTATATATCACGGTGATCTGCCGGGGCAAGTATATACCCATGACCCTAATTGATGATGGGTCAGCCATGAATGTCCTTCCTTTAAGGACTGCAAAGGCTCTCGGCATTACCGAGGCTGACTACCTTCCTACTGCACAAACTATCCAGGCTTTCGATGGGAGCCCGAAATCAGTCGCTGGGGCCATCAAACTAACCATCATAACGGGCCCGATCGAAAAAGAGCTAGAATTCCAAGTGATCGATGTCACTTCATCGTTCAACCTACTACCCGGAAGACCCTGGATCCACGCGGTCAAAGCCGTATCCTCCACTCTCCACAGAAAGGTCAAGTTACCTTTGCAAGATGGGGTCGTCACTCTCGAAGCTACCCCAATAGCCGTATCGATCTGTAATACGGCGGGCCCAACCGACCCACGAGGTTTTAATTTTGTGGGAATGATCGAGGAAGAGTATCTCTTTAGGCCCTATTTCACCACCAGCATCGACATGATGCTGCAGAGCTTGGGTTACCTACCGGGGGCTACTTCAAGGCCTGGTCTCCCGGCTGGCAAGATCATCGATTTCTTAAGCAATGAGGAGTCAAAATTCGGCTTAGGGTATGCCATAACCCCAGAAAACGTGGTCTAGGGCGGCATCCAAAAGGCCTGCAACATTCTCAAGGGTACCTACTTTGTCCCCTACAGCCCAAGACTGACCGATTACTTTGTCTCCCCAGTATTCAGAGCTATCCAAACGGGCCTCTATCAGCCCATCATAACTTATCATGAGGTCAACTTCATCCCGGATGATATCTTTGCTCTCATCCAGGCCGAATCGAAAGAGGATTCAAACCACGCCGAGCCCATGTTGGGGCTCTTGTTCGGGGAAAGCAAGATAATCCCGACTCCTAAAGAGGAATTGGTGAACCTGATCCTCCATAGCAGCAAGTTCGATCCGACCAGGCTGATCTCTGAAGTCGGTAATAACACTGGAAAGAGGGCTTGGAGGAAGACGATCAAATGGACCGACAGCGAGGGTCGAATCTACAAGCTCACTACTGGCGAAGGGGATATGCAAGACGCCGAGTCGGAATCCGAGTCAAAGTCAGAGTCAGAGTCGGAGTCTGGGTCTAAGTCTAGAGGGTTCTGTACTAGGGTCGAGTCTGTAACCCCTTTTCCTTTGGTCACACCTGTGGGAGTCTCGGAGTCTGTCCCGAGAGCACTCCCCATCCCGCCTCTGACCAACGATCAGATGGCTGCTCTCTTTGAGCTATTTTCAAAATTCTCTATCAATAATAACGATAATCGTTCTGCTTACGACTTGTCTTATTTTCAAAACATTTTCAAAAATTTTATTTGCAATGACATTGAGAAACCCGACGAACAGGTACTACTACCTCCGCATCTAGTCGAGCAACTCGAACAAAGGGAATCCCGAGATCCGGTCATTGAGGAAACTGACTCCATCAATGTAGGAACCCCTTTAGAGCCTCAGATGCTTAAGTTAGGTTTATCCTTAGATCAGAAACAACAATTCACGGAGCTCCTCCACAAATTCAAAGACGTCTTCGCATGGTCCTACATGGACATGCCGGGAATAGATCGGGAGAAAGCCGAGCACCGTATACCCATTAAGGACGGTTGTAAACCGGTAAAGCAAAAACTTCGAAGGATGAGGCCCGAATGGTCTCTCAAAGTCAAAGAAGAAGTAGACAAGCAATTCAAAGCGGGCTTTATTTAAGTGTCTGAATATCCAGACTGGGTCGCAAATATCCTACCAGTGCCCAAGAAAGACGGAAAGGTACGAGTTTGTGTAGATTTCCGGGACCTTAATAAGGCCAGCCCGAAAGTCGATTTCCCGTTGCCACACATCGACATACTGGTGGACAAAACGGCCGATCATGCCCTTCTATCCTTTATGGACGGGTATGCCGGATACAATCACATCAAAATGGCGGAAGAAGACATGAGTAAGACCACCTTCACTACGCCTTGGGGGACTTACTGTTACACCGTTATGCCATTTGGGAGGTGCCACTTATCAACGGACCGCCACTACCTTATTACATGATATGATGCACAAGAAAGTGGAGGTCTACGTGGACGACATGATCGTTAAGTCCAAAGAACGAAATGGGCATATTTCGGCCCTCAGAAAGTTCTTCACCCGATTACGCAGTTTCGGGGTAACATCCATATCGTCAGTCAGCGTGGCATCGAGGTTGACCCAGCCAAAATCAAGGATATTACCGAGATGCGGCCGCCTAAAACCGAAAAGGAGATCAGGGGGTTTCTCGGAAAAGTCCAATATATCAGCCGGTTTATTTCGAAGCTAACCATGGTTTGTGAGCCCATTTTCAAGAAACTGAAGATAGGAGAACGGGTGCTGTGGGACGACAAATGTCAAGCAGCTTTCGATAAGATCAAAGAGATTCTGTCATCTCCGCCGGTATTAATGTCACCTCAACATGGTCTGCCCTTGTCGTTATACCTAACAACGACTGAGGCAGCCATGGGGGCTATGCTGGCCCAGACAGTCGACTCAGAAGAACGATCCATTTACTACATCAGTAAAAAGTTCCTAGAGTACGAATGCAAATATACGATGCTCGAAAAGACATGCCTAGCTCTAGTTTGGGCCACTAAAAAGCTCTGACACTATATGCTTAGCCACGAAGTGCACGTGTTGTCTAGAATGGATCCAATCAAGTATCTGTTCAAAAAACCCATCCTCAATGGTAGGATATCTAGATGGACTTTAATGCTAGCTGAGTTCGACCTCAAGTTCGTGCCATTAAAAGCCATCAAAGGCCGGGTAGTAGCCGAATTCCTTGCCGATAGTCCGGCATCTGAAGAAGGACATGCCGATACCTGGGCCTTCCCAGATGAAGATATATTCCATACTGACACGGAGACATTGGATCTATACTTTGATGGGGCATCCAACTTTCGAGGATTTGGTGTCGGAATTTTGCTAATCTCACCGCAAGGAGAACACACCCCGTTGTCCATTAAATTGGATTTTGACGTGACTAACAACGCAGCCGAGTATGAAGCATGCATTCACGGATTGCAAGCCGCCGCAGATTTAGGAGTAAAAAACCTCCGGGTCCACGGTGACTCATCGTTAGTCGTCAATCAAGTACTCCAGAAATGGAAAACTCGGAACGCAAAGCTCGTAGCTTACCAAGCGCGAGTAAAGGTTCTCGAAAAGCAGTTTCAAAAGGTAGAATACATCTATCTACCTCGGGAAGAAAACCAGTTTGCAGATGCGCTATCCAAATTAGCATCTTTACTGAATATCCCGGAACACATGACCAGCATGCCGATTTGCGTCGAAAGACGGTCCGAGCCGGTATACATCAATACTATTCAAGATATTGAAATAACTGATCCAGAACCCTGGTACCAGGCTGTTCTAACCTACTTAACGTCGGGAGAATACCCTCCGGGATCTGAAAACCGGGCCAAGAAAGCCCTACGAAGGTGGGCCACTCAGTTCATCCGCACGAACGATGGACAATTGTACAAAAAGACGGCCAGGGGGCTCTGCTCTTATGCATCAACAAAACGCAGGCCGAAAAGGTCATGGCCGAGGTACACGATGGCGAGAACGGCCCGCATATGAACGCCCATATGCTAGCTCGAAAAATCGCAAGACTCGGGTACTACTGGAATAGCATGGAAACCGACTGCCAGTTATATGTCAAACACTGTCATAACTGTCAGATCTTCGGCAACGTCCAGCATATGCCGTCATCCTTGTTGTATACCATGACTTCACCATGGCCATTTTCGACATGGGGAATTGATATAATCAGGAAGGTGAACCCTTCCGGGACGAGAGGTCACTGTTTTATTCTAGTGGCTATTGACTATTTTACTAAATGGGTCGAAGCCGAATCATATCGTGTCTTGAACACCAAGCACGTAGCAAAATTTATCCAAGATAAAATTATATGCCGATACGGGATCCCGCACGAATTCATTAGTGATCACGGGACCCATTTTCAAGCCGAAACCGCTACTTTTCTAGCAAAATATAAGATTCAAAGGCATACATCTTCACCTTACCGTCCCCAAACCAATGGAGCGGTTGAGGCAGCAAATAAAACAATTGTCACCATACTTAAAAAGATGGCTGATAATTACCGGGATTGGCCCGATAAAATCCATTTCGCCTTATGGGGGTACCGGACATAAATCCGCACCGCAACCGGAGCAACTCCATACTATCTGACATATGGGATGGAGGCGGTTCAGCCGGTCGAGCTTGAGATACCATCCCTGAGGATTCTACTCGAAAGCCAGGTGCCTGAAGCAGATTGGGTCCAAGCCTGATACGATTCGTTGATTCTCTTGGATGAACGACGATCCCGAGCCCTTAACAATATCCAGATATACCAAAAAAGGATACAACGGGCTTTCAACAAAAGGGTTAGGCCCAGAAATATCAAAGAGGGCAATCTAGTCCTAAAATTTGTCAGGGCCTTGCTACCAGTCGACCCAAGGGGAAAATTCAAACCCAATTGGGCCGGACCGTATCTAGTAAAGAAGGTTTTATCAGGAGGAGCAGTAATGCTGACAGACTTGGACGGGAACGAATTCGTCAACCCAACCAACTTGGACCAGTTCAAGCGCTACTACCCCTAACCTTATCTTAATGTCATTTGCTAAAAGTTTATAAAAATTTTTCTTTTTATAAAATTTTCAAAAATTTAGCAAGTCAATAAGTTAGGATTACTTATCCTACTGTCGCACATCTCGAACTAATAGTCTTGATGTATTTCGAAAATTGCAAAACATCTACGTCTGAACTACGGTTGGTTTGATTCCACTAATCGTGGATACGTAGGCAACCCCTCAAAAGAGTACAACCACTGCAATAACGAAAAGACAGGAATGGTTTTCACTAATATGTCTTTTATTATTTCAAAAAAAAATGCCTCACGCAAAAAAAAAACAAAAAACAAAAAACAAAAAAAAACAACAACAAAAATCACACCACAAAAATAATAGTAGTACTTAAATAATAAAATCTAGGAGACTACTGCTCATACATCTTCCTCTTCCCTTTATCTTTTGGGTCACGCGGAGCCCGGGGTCGACGGGGCGGTGGCGAACGTTCCCGTATCACTAAGGGAACCTCTTTAGCCCGAACCGTTTCCTCGACAACGGATCTTCAGCTATCGTCACTGGCCCAAGCCGAGCCCGTACGTGTTCGAGAAGTCTGTCGCGTGGACCAAGTCGGTCCTTAACCACCAGCCTTGGGCCGAGTCTCCTTTCAAAGTCTGTCTGGGGGCTCACTTTCCCCCGTGCACCTTTAGTACTGGACCCTTCAGTCTGAGTCCTAGTCTTCCCCTTTTGGCCTGACATCAGGCGAACCATGGTAGCCGGGGTATCACCGTCATCGAAAAAGCCTCGATTGTCTTTAGCTTGTTCTCAACGCAGTAAGTCAAAGGCTTCGTCGGTCTTCAAAGCAGCACGGGCTTTAGCAAAGTCCGCTTTGGTCCACTTCACAGAAGAATCGGATACCCAGATCGAGTGAAGAGTCTTGGAAACAGGCCAAGTAGCCCGGGTATACCACCTTTGCATCCAGGTGTCACACATCACATCCGTTAGCTGAGTAGATTCACTCACGACCGCCTCGATTTCCGGGATTCTCTGCGTGATGGTAGGGATTCGTCACGTCCCAACCGTCAATAATATAACCGGCTAATCCTAACTAGGTTAGATAGGGTAAGTCGGGTCGAATCCACGGGGACGGTAATGTATAGCCTAGACTAAGGTCGCCTAAATACGAGACTAAGTCAACGAGCTAAACTAGAGAATGATAAGAAGGGGAGAAGGCTAGACTATGGCTAAGGAGAAAGCAAACAAAGGAGAACGGGCTAGGATTAGGTCGGGGTCAAAGAGGTAACGGAATGGTCAAGGTATAACTAGAGCGAAGTAGGTATTAGGGTAATCTAGGTTGGTCCGGGCTCTCGCAACTTAGGCCTACCTAGAGGTTCCACCTAGAACCCAACTCGGCGATACACAACACAATCGGGGTTACTAGCACGCTATAGGCCTAGGTCGAATCTGAGCTCTCGCTACGTAGACCGACCTAGGGGTCGTCCTCACCGGGCTCTCGCAACTTAATGAGGGAACCGAACCCACAAACAAACTATCACCCACAAGAGAAAGGCAATAAAAACAAGCATTCGCATCTACTTAGTCAATCAAGCATTTCAACAAACATGTGATGTGCACCAAACCAAGAGGAAACCCAAATCTTCCACCAACAACTCCAAAAAACCCTTAATCACCCAATTAACACCCTAATCACCCTACTAACCCTAGCAAGAACACTACTCTAACATAATCAAACTAAAAGTAACATAAACAAGAAGAATCAACCTAAACATCAAAACAAACATAAACAAACTAGTGGAAATGATGAACTATAATCAAAGATGTAAACTTGGATGAAATAAACAAGATAAAGAGTAAAAGGAGAAGAGGATTATACCATACTACAAAGGAAATGGAAAAGAAGAACACTTGCATAGAAGAAAACCCAAATAATTCCACCAAGGTTGTCAAGCTTGGATGGATTCTTCAAGAGATCCAATAATACAAGATTAAACTAAGATTAATTACTAATTACCGACTAATCTACACTAATCTAATCTAATCTAACCTAAAGTAGTCTAGGGTTTAATGCCTAATGAAGTGCCTCCCTAACATTACAAGAGGAAGGGTATATATAGGGTTTAAGAATGAAAGGAGAAGAAAAGAAAGGAAGGCGTGCAGCAGCAGGCCCGTCCCGGCCGAGACGGGGTGGTCCCGGTCGGGACGAGGTCGGTCCCGGTCGGGACGCCATGGTCCCGGTCGAGATGGACCCTCAGTAGGCTCATCTTTGCTTCCTTCTTCATCCCGGACGGGATGAGGCCATACCCGTTCGGGATGAGCCTTGAAGGCCTCCATTATGAACTTTTTGGTCCCTCCTTGCTTCTCATGGGCTTCCCATCGATTCTCGGGACTCGGGATCGGGTCTCGGAGGCTCGGGATTGGGTCCCAAGGTCTCGGGGTCGATTCCAAGGCATCGAATCATCGTTCCTTTACTCCATTGGCTCCAAAATGTGTGTGTATAGAGTCGGAATCGCTCCAACTCTTCCAAATCGGTCTCGGGAACCTGAAACGAACTAAAGGAAGCATAAGGAGCCCCTAAACCGTTCCCAAGGAGCGATTCTACAAGGAAAATGGGACCAAAACACTACGAAATAGGCACTACAATTGGCACTTATCACTGCGCCCGACCATATTGCCTAAGTATGCGATCGGGGTAAAGATGGATTGTCTGCCTAAAAGATAAGATTAATTGATATCGGGCCCCATCCCTCGATTCTAAACCAGTCCAGACATAAATGGGCCACCAAGGTACGGTCCAACGGATCAATAGGCCTCCATGAAAAGATAGCAGCTCGTCCCAGAATTTTTGGGTAGTAAGACGAGAAAAGTCAACAGTCCGTCTTCTCGTCATCACTTGATTTGGGCGATATTGGCTTACGTCAAGAGGAGGATCCAGGATCGATAGCCTCTCGAATAGCCAAAGCTGAAAAGTCAAAGTCGCGAAAAGTCAAAATCGTGAGAAGTCAAAAAGAAAAAAGTCATAAAAATCGCAAAAATCGAGAGAAACGGGAAAATCGAAAAAAACCGCGAAAACCGCGAGGAAATCGAAAATCGGAAAAATCGGAAATTGCGAAAAAAAATCAAAAGTGGCGAAAATCGAGGAAAAATCAGTTTACCTGTAGAAGACGGGTACTCCCAGTCAGCCGGATCGACGGATCCCTTTTACGATTATCCAAACCCTGGATAATCTCCCCTGTAATCAGCCAAGCTGGGCTGTGCTCTGTCTCCATCAGGTCAGCCACAGTAAGAAATCTGACATGGCCCATGCAAGATAACAAATCCATATGACCTTCGAAGGCGTAAACATGTAGCATGCAAAAAGTAAAGGCCCTGCGGCTGTATACCGGCCTGACCCGGACGTCATCTGGGTTCATAAATTTTTCAGCCAGGTCGATCAAGGAAACGGTATCGTCTTCTGTCATACGAGATACCTCCATGTGGGAAAGCCCTAAAAATTCTCGTAATTTTCTCCTCGTGTCATGAACTGAAAACGGGACGGCAGGGCAAAGCATGGGATTCCATCCTCCTACAGCAGCGATTTGCTCAGGAATAGGACAAATTTCGCCTCGAAGAAAGCTAAAAACGTGATAAGTATCATCCCAGTAGGGCAGGCAGGCATCCAAAAAGTGACGGTCCACTTGCATTTGACGGATCGTGAATAACTGGGTGACGCCATTCTGGTTTAGGATAACTTTATCTGCGTCTCTGAAAAGTTGGGACCAATCTTGCAGCATTCCAACTAATCGGTCGATACCCATAATGAATTTCTAAAAAGAGGAAATAAGTTTCTCAGGGCTTGTTTTTTTTCTTTGAAGGAAGAAGGGAGTTGTGGGAATTATGAATAAATTATGAGCAAGGAGAGGGTATTTATAGCATGAAATCAAATTCTCCTCCTCATCTAAGGATTCCTAATCCCAGAAGATTTTGCATACAGGCCTTATCCTAGGATCTAGCTAAGTCATCCTGAGCATTCCTATTCCTTTTCGGAGTCAAAAAACTTTAATCTTTCAAAACTCTTCCAAATTCAAAAATCCAAAAAAATTCAAAAAAATCTCCTTCAAAATTTTACTCCCCAGCGCGAGTCATTTCTCCTAAAAATGTGTTACATGCAAACTTTGCATAAATCATTGTACAGGACGACTCAAGCAAAACCGTGCAACCAACTCCCTAGCGGCATTTTAACGGGATGAGCCCGTGTATGGGCACACCCAAGACTTATACGACAAGTCCAATTCCCCACGGAGTTATCACCATCAGCTTAGGTATGATTTCCAGCTTATGGCTGGCGAGCCCTTTCACGCAAGTCTAATGGACTTTAAACGACCCGACCGGAAGCTGCCAGGTTTTAATCTTTGATTGACCTGGTGGCTACTCTGACTTTCGCTCTGTCCAAGCCTCAGTCAGAGTGGGGCTCTATAGACACCCACATTTTGACTGCCAGGTGTCTATAGCAGTTTCCGACAAACACCCGATGATGATCGGACGCAAACGTGCTTTAATATATTCGGAAACGGGCTCAAAATCATTGGCATTTGGCTTGGGCTTTTTACGGAGTACATATCTCACAAAACTGACCTCAAAATCAGGCCCAGTGGGTCGTTTCGAGTCAAATAAGACTAATTTGGGTCGATTCCGACACCAGGGGTAAAACCGTCTTTTAGCGACCGAGTCAAAACCCGGTCAAAAATATTCTCGGGACATGCGAGTCAGCCATGACACCTCACGTGGATGATTCGAGCTCCAATACTACAAAAAATCAGCTACACAAAATATTAAACAAATCCGTTTAAAGATAGAATTCGGTCTCAAGTAGGAATTCTATCCGAAAACCGAATCAAACACCCGACCGAGCGCAAGAAACTCGGCCAAGCAGCCCTCTTCCAGCCAGATTCCACGGCTTCCTCTCCAAGGAACGGAATCCTCACTCATCTCAAATTCTTACATTCCCTATCCTAATCGGTATTTCATGTCGTACAAGCAAGGCTACCTCTTCTCATATAAATAGGACCCTTTCGCATGCACATTAACACATCAATTATTCACACAACATATCAACTTTCCTATTCTCAATTACACACATCTATAAAACTCCTTACGTTTAGCATCGATAAACCGATATTACATCTAAGACCCGAAGGAAACCGGCCCTTACACCCGTCACCCTTCACCGAGCCACCATAACTCACCGACATTCACTCGACGCTCCTGTGCCCAAGCCACGTTCCGACGAGCTCCGATCCGAGTAAACTAAAACATGTAGGTTGAGGGTGTAACCAAACCCGACTCCTCTATTTCTCTCTTCTCCCTCTCGTTTTCTTCTTTTCGTCGTCCTTTTTTTTTCCTTTTACGGGTCTTCGGTCGTCCTTTTTTTATTACGGGTCGTTCGTCGTTTTTTTAATTTCTAATAATGATATTACTAAAACTATTTCATATAAACAAACATTCTTAAAAATACGATACCAACTCTATAGTCGAATATCGTATTAAAAGAATTAAATTAAATCTCGTCGATGCTAAAAAATCGTTACATTTTTTTTTACAAAATACAACTATTTTAACGCGGAGAGAATTAACATCTTTTTTTCATCCTTTTCGTTCAAATTCTTTTCGAAACAATTTTACAAAACTTTTTCTAAAAATCATTCCGAATATTCGATATCGATTTCATAATCGAATATCGAATACGACGAATATCAAAAATATAAATCGAGTATAAATTAATTCGTATTTGTACGCGATTTATCAAAATTAGCAATTTTCGAACAAAAAAAAAACAAACCGGGACAGACCCGCACGCGAGTCGCGCCCCTCCCAGGCGACTCGCGTGAGAGTCTGAAATCCGGCCCACTTTTTTTTTCTTCTTCGTTCTTCTATAAAACGTCGTTTTCTTAATTCTACGAAACGATTTTTCCAAATTTACATCTTTTCTAAAAAACTATTCCGAGTATTTGATATCGATTATCGAATATAACGAATGTCGAAAATATTAAGTCGAGTGCAAATGGGCAATATTTGTACGCGATTTAATAAAAGCATCGAATTTTCAAAAAAATCGATTTCGAAAACAAGCCGGGACGCGAATCGAGCGCGTCCCGGGCGAGTCGCCTGGCCGGCTGCAACGCGACGCTCTTTTCTCGCTTTTTATTATTTTTCGAACTTCGTTTTATAGACAAAACAGCGTCTTTTATCAATATTTCAGGTCTCGATATATTTTTTTTCTACATCATGCATATTATTATTATTATTCACAAACCGATACTAACTCGTTTGTTCATCCTTTCTAGCAAACTCATCTTTTTTCTATCGTTTGTTTTATTATACTAAGACGAATCTCACATGCTAAATTCGACTTTGACGTTCATTTTCATGCATTAAACCGACTTAGAAACCCATTCAATTCCTCGCATGTTTAGGAAAACAATGTTTTCATATCATTCATCGTATTACTAACGCGCGTATTCAAAAATCAAACGATATCCTAGTAGAGGCCGCTAATGTGCGGGCGGGGTTGGGTGTTCTTTGTGAACTTCCCAACACGTACCCTCACCCCTTACTCAGAACCTCGGTTTCCGGATGTCCAAAACCATTGGCAACGAGAGTCGTTCAATACATGGTATCCGATCAAGTCGGTATCGGTATCAAATGCAAAGGGACGAACCCGATAAACTCTAACATCGGAAATGGGCCGTATTTTGTACACGGCCCACTACGACATAGAGTGGGTTCGAACGGGCCCGAACTCCCACAAAGTTCGGTGGCGACTCCAACTTCGATTTAAATTTCAATTTGACCATCTCATATGGAGATTCATTCGCTTCCCCAAACCCGCGTGTGGCCGCGTCGGGGTGGACCTATGTCATGTCCACAGACCTTCGAAGGCATAGACATAGAGCATACAGAAAGCAAAGGCCCTACGGCTATGGATCGGCTTGACCCGGACGTCTTGTGGATTCATGAACTTTTCAGCTAGATCAATCAAAGAGACGGTATATCCTTCCTCCATACGAGATACTTCCATGTGAGAAAGTCCCAAAAATTCCCGTAGCACCCTCCTCGGATCATGAACTGAAAACGGGATAGTAGGACGAAGTATGGGGTTCCATCCACCTACGACAGCAATTTCATCAGGAATAGGACAAATCTCGCCTCGAGGAAAACCAAAAACGTGATAAGTATCGTCCCAATAGGACAGGCAAGCATCCAGAAAGTGACGATCCACTTGCATTTGACGGATAGTGAACAATTGAGTAATACCATTCTGATTTAGAATTACTTTATCTGCATCTCTGAAGTATCGGGACCACTCCTACAGCATTCCGATCAAACGGTCGATTCCCATAATAAGATTCTCGAGGCTTGTTCTCTTTAGAAGGAAGGAATTATGAGAATTATGAGAAAACTAAAAACAGGAGATGGGTATTTATAGCATTAAACCCAGACTTTCCTCCTTATTTTAGGATTCCTAATCCCAGATGGTTTAGCATACATGCCTTTTCTCAGAGTCTCTAGCTAGTCATCCCGAGCATTCTTATTCCTTTTCAGAGTCGGATTTTCAAAAAAAATCATCAAAAATTGTTCAAAATTTTTTATTCCCCAGCGTGAGTCATTTCTACCTAAATGTTACATGCAAAACTTTGCATGATCATGTACAGGGACGATTCAAGCAGGGTCGTGCGATTTACTCCCCAACGGAAAGCCTAGTGCGGCATTTTTCACGGGATGGGCCCACATATAGGCGCACCCGGGACTTACGCGACAAGTCCAAATCCCCACGGAGGTATCATCATCAGCTCAGGTATGATTTCTATCTTATGGCTGGCGAGCCCTTTTACGTAGAGTCTAACGGACTATAAACGACCCGATCGGAAGTCTACAAGATTTTAATCTTTGATTGGTCTGGTAGCTACTCTGAATTTCACCCTGTCCAAGGCTCAGTCAGAGTGGGGGCTCTGTAGACACCCACACTTGGCCGATAGGTGTCTACAACAGTTTCCAAAGAACACCAGATGATGATCGGACGCGAACATGCTTTAACATACTCGAATATGGGCTCAAAATCATTAGCATTTGGCTTGGGCTTTATACGGAGTAGAAATCTCACAAAACCAACCTCAAATTCAGGCCCAATAGGTCATTTCGAGTCAGATAAGACTAATTTGGGTCGAATCCGACACCAAAGGCAAAACCATCTTTTAGCGACCAAGTCAAACCCCGCTCAAAGATATTCCCGAGCCAAAAATATCTGACGCAAACTCGAAAATCCAACTCGAAGTCAGATTCCTCACAAAAATCAGCTACAAAATTTTTTTAAACAAATCCGTTAAAGATAGAATTCGATCTCTAGAAGGAATTCTACCCGGACCAGACCCACTCGATCGAGTAAGCTCACGTAACGCACTGAACCGGTGTCAAAACCGGGCACTCGACCGAGTATCAGAGTCACCCGCTCGAGTGACTCCTTTTCCAGCCGGGTTGGATTTCTTTCCCACCAAGTAACGGAATCCTCATTCCTCTCGAATTGTTGCATTTCCTATCCAAAACAGTCTTTCTTGTCAACCAAGTCAAACTATCTCTCCTAGCTTCAAGCGGAGACTCCTACTATAAATAGACCCCCTTGCACAACACAAAAGATACACACACATATACAACATTCATTAGTAACATCGATCACAACTACACATACAATACCCACATACACATAGCATCGAATAGCCGATAGTACAACCCGAGATCGCGCCGCCTTAGCCCCGAAATCCGGCCACCTCTACCCGACACCCTTCACGAAAAAATCACCATAACTCACCGACACTATCTCGACGCTCTCGTGCCCAAGCCACAGTTAGACGAGCCCCGTCCCGAGAATACGAAGCATGTAGGTTGAGGGTGAATCAAAACCCCGTCTTCTCCTTTCTCCTTCTCTTCCTCTCGTCTTTTTCTTTGCGTCGCTCGTTTGTCCTCGTCGCGTCTTTTACTTTTTTTTTTTCATATAGATATTATTACTACAATCTAATTTTTATACAAAACAAACGTTCTTAAAATACGATATTGACTCTATAGTCGAATATCGTATCTAAAAAGAACTAAATCAATCTCGTTGATGCTAAGGAAATCGTCACGTAATCTTAAAAGCAAAGTATGACGATTTCAACGCGGAGAGAGTTAATATTACTTTTTCGATTTTCAAAACGACTTACAAAATCTTTTTTTAAAAAAAAACTTACTTTAAGTATTCGGTATTGGTCCTATAACCAAGCACCGGGTAGGGTACAATGAGCAACGCGAAATCGAGACCGAGAACAGTCCGCCATGCGAGTCGCACGTGCCTCGTGCGAGTCGCGTGGCTGCGCGAGTCGCGCCTCTCTCGCGTGGGTCGCGTGGTTCCCTGAAAATCGTAACATAAAAAAGTTATTCCGTCTTAATTCTTCAAACGTCTTTTTTTAAAAAGCACACTCCAAATATTCGATATCGATCTAATAATCGAATATCGAATATAACGAATATCGAAAATTTAAGTCGAGTATAAATTATGCTATGTTTATACGCGATGTAACTAAGTTGTCGATTTTACAAAAAAAGCAATTTCAAGAGCAAAACAAAACGGACAGCAGTCCGTACAAAATGCACTCGATCGGGTGCCTAGCCCACTCGATCGAGTGGCACCTCAAAACCGAGATAGGAGCCTTTTTTCGAGACCACTCGGTCGAGTCCCTCAATGACTCGATCGAGTGGCTCCCAATTTAAAAAAAACAGCGGGCTTTTCAGTATATTTCGGGTCTCGATAAATATTTTTATGACCTCGGTCAACGCGCGCTTAATCAATCACGCGAATTATCTTTGCAAAATCATGCATGTCATCGTATCTATATCTTCTATTCGATTTACAAACCATTACTAACTTGTTTGTTCATGTTTGTTCGCACTTTATTTTCATTGTTTGTTTATTATACTAAATGAACCTCGCATGCTAAATACAACTTTGACGTTAATTTTAGATGCATTAAACCGACTTAGCAACGCATTCAATTATTCGCATGTTTAGGCAAAACAATGTTTGCATATAATTCATCGTATTACTAACGCGTGTATTAAAACGTCATTCGATATCTTAGTAGAGGCCGCTAATGTGCGGGCGGGGTTGGGTGTTCTTTGTGAACTTCCCAACACGTACCCTCACCACTTAGAACCGTGGTTTCCGGATGTCCGAAACCATTGGCACACGAGAGTCATTCAATACACGGTATCCGATAACGTCGGTATCAGTATCAAATGCAAAGGGACGAACCCGATAAACTCTGACATCGGAATGGGCCGTACTTTGTGCATGGCCCACTACGACATAGAGTGGGTTCGAACGGGCCCGAACTCCCACAAAGTTCGGTGGCGACTCCAACTTCGATTTAAATTTCAATTCGACCCATATCATATGGAGATTCATTCGCCTCCCCAAACCCGCGCGTGGCCGCGTCGGGGTGGACCTATGTCATGTCCACAGTACTCAATCCTAGATTCGTAGGTAAGGGATACATATTCTTAATAGTAACTTGTTTCAATTCCCAATAATCAATACGCAACCTTAACGTTTCATCCTTCTTTTTCCAAAGATCAAATAGGGGCACCCCAATGCGACACACTATGCCTAAATTATCCTTTCTCCATCCGTTCGTCTAGTTGTTTCCTAAGTTCGAGCATTTATAAGGGTTCCATACGGTATGGTGATTTAACGATTGGACCTGTCCCTGTCACTAGGTCAATAATCTTACACAACTTCTCTACTTGGAGACTTCTCCGTATTTATTCGGAAAACACATCAACAAACTCACTTATTACTGGACCTTCACTCAGGTCGGGGTATTCAATCCTCGAATCCTTTATATGACACAAAATAAGCTAAGCTCCCCTAGATAAATAAGCTATGTCCAATAAGGTACTTTCACAGTTTAGGTCCTCGCAAGGAAACTCTACTATGTCCACAATCAATATTAGCCCGATGAGATCCGAGCCCATCCATCCTCAAAAATCACATCAAAGTAAGGTCATGAGAATTCTAACAAGTCTACCTCAAAATCATGATCACTAATAAACACAGACAAATCCTTATATATCCTCTTACAGTTTACTAAGTCCCCACGTGACAAGGCAAAATCAAAATCCACAATTTTACTAGGTTCTGCATTCAATTTATCCACTGAAATAAAAGAGTGAGATGCACCCGGGATCAATCAGAACATGAGCTCAAATAGAGTTCACTAGAAAATTACCCAAAACAATATCTATATTCTCAGTTTCCGATCCTCTTATTCATGACATAAAGCTTCTCAATTCCAATAAATGATATCCCATTACAATTAGGCATAAGATGGTTTTAACCCAAATAATAACGTATATAGAGCTCATTTCGATCGCAGTTCAACATGGCAGGGGCAATAGTACTAAAGCATGACAAATATATATATAAACATAATATTTATGCGTATGCAATGCACCCAATCCACCAAACACTCTACTTTTTTTTTTAAACCATGTCAAATATGAAGGTAAAAGTTTTTTTTTTTTGAATAAAAGTTAAACCATTATTTTTGTAAACCATTTCAAATTTTGCAAAACATTTTCGGAACCTATTGCTCTGATACCAACTGTAATAGCCCTAAATTTTTGCGACCAAAATAACGAAGTGAAATAGGGAAACTCAAGGCTGTTACTCCGCACTTAGCTCACAAAGCCAAGTGCAAGACAAATAAAATAATATAAATCAACCGAAAAAGAAGTGTGATAGAAATAATTGAAACGAAGTAGAATTTCGATAATTAATTAAATGAAAACGTTGCAGAGGAAGACTTAAGTCCTACAAAATCCGAAACGGTTTAAAACAATCTCAAACCAATAAATCAAATATAAATGGGGTTTTTCTATGGGCTACCCCTCAACTATCGGCTTTTCCAAGTGGTACCCCTGTCCTTTTCGAATTACAAGGCGTACCCTTAAACTTTGTAAATTAGTCTATATTGTAACCAAAGTTTAAATTTTCCAACGAAAATTTCTCAATTGATGATATAAATAGTGATTATTCCCTATTTTACTTTCATAAACCGTGATATATTTCTTCAATTTGCATCCTTTACTCAAAAAACTTCCTTCTACTACACTACGCCATAGGGGTGACGAAGAGATTAAGGTTGAAGGATTTAAAAGAGTAAGGGAGATATGTCGACGTCGGCCGACAACAGAAGTGCGTTGTGATGAGCATTTGGTGGCTTGGTGAATGGTAAAGAAAAAAAAGGTGGTTTGAAGCATCAAATTGGATTGATTAATATGTTAATTATTTATTTTTAAAAAAATAATTGTAATACACTTATCACTTTGGTTATGATACAGAGTGATAAGTAAAGTTTAGGGGTACACCTTATAATTCGAAAAAGGCGGGGGTACCACTTGGAAAAGTCAATAGTTGAGGGGCACGCCATTGAAAAACCCTAAATGTAAATAGTTCAAAGAAAAAGTTAAATAGTCAAAATCCTTCCTCGCTCAGCAAAACCCGAAACCATAATGCACCCATGCATCATATCAAGTGCACCCAAACCACGAATAGGTACAGATTCCATTGGGAGAACGACCCAAAACAAAAGGACGTCAACAAATTTGAGTAAAATATATTATAATGAAAACGTAAAATACGATAACAATATAATTTATAGGAATTTGAAACCAGGGTTGAAAATCATCGTCTACCAAAAAACATAATACTGTGAAAACAATAGTCAAAACCAAGAAAAAGATCTGGATAATCTCTTGTTAGAGAGAGAAAAAGATCTGGATAATCTCTTGTTGCTTTGCAATGGCGAAGCACAGGAAAAACTCATCAAGATCTAATAATAATAAGGCACAAAAAAGAAATAATAGCACATTCTATAATAAAAGCACACATAATAATAGTAATACGTCTCATAGTAACAATTCACGTCGTCAGGCTGACTCCTTGAATAAACAAGGAGGATACTTGGAAGAGGATGAACTTGAGCTGCTGGATGAGGAAATTGAGCTGGGAGAGCAAGAGAGATCACTGGAGGAAGAAGTACAAAAGATTATTGATGATCAAGGGGAGGATCTCAGCGGATGGAACAAAATAGCACGCAAAAGCAATGGTTCAGCTGGTAAAACTCTTATACTTACTCATGAGGATGTTAAGATGGAGTTGGACTACTGGTCTAATGCTGTGATGTGTTATGTTCTTGGCGCAAATCCGCCATGGTTCGTACTCAGTGGTTTTTTACGTAGGAAGTGGAAATAGTCGGAAATCGAACAGCTCTCTTTTCAGCCTAATGGTATATGTATTGTTAGGTTTAAAACTACAGAAAAGAAGGAGGAGGTTTTGAGAGAGGGTTTTTTGTTCTTTGACAATAAACCTGTGGTGGTTAAGGATTGGAACCCCAACCAGAAACTGGAGAAGGTTGATGTAGATAAGGTACCCATTTGGGTGCGATTCTATGGATTGCCTTTGAAATTCTGGGGTAATGCATTGATGAAAATTGCGGGCTTAATTGGTAAACCACTTAGGACGGATACAGCAACAAAGGAGAAGACATTCTTGGGGTATGCTAGAGTGCTAATTGAGGTGCCATTTAATAGTCAATTGCCAGAGACTGTCAGTTTTCAGGATGAATTGGACATTGCTCATACGCAGATTGTTCATTATGAATGGAAACCCATTAAATGTAAGCTGTGTCAGGGCATTGGACATGATGAAGTCGTGTGTTATAAGAAGAAAGAGGAGGTGGAGGCTGGGAAAAAACGTGAATGGAGACCTCGCCAGAATGTGGTTCAGGTGCCTCCTGATAATGCACCTAATGTGCATACTGAACAGGAGAGGGACATGGTGGACATTAATACTCCGGTGCCGGTACGGACTGTTCTTAATTCTGGTAGTCCTGCCAGAATCATTACAAAGTATAATCAGCAGGATGGAGAGGGGACTAGGATTGGGGGCGAATCATTTTACGAGGCTTTGAGTGATACGTTTCATTTGAACAACCTAAGGGGTTTATTAGGAGGTGGGGAGGTAAGTGGAGGCAATGACTAGTGTCGGGTTCTGGAATATGAGAGGAATAAATAGTATGAATAAACAAAAGGAGATTAGTTGATTTTTGAATAAGAATAATGTAGGTCTTTTTGGAATAATGGAAACTCGAGTTCGTATGGCTGCTACTTCTAAAGTGTTCAGTGGAATTGGGGTTAACTGGAAGCTAGTCACTAATACCTTTGGGGGGGGAAGGAGGAAGGATTTGGATTATGTGGGATCCTGGGGTGTATGATGTTCAGATAGTGAGTAAGGAGGAGCAAGTTATTCACACAATAGTACACCTACAAGTGAATAATATGCAGTGGAAGATGTCTTTTGTTTATGGGTACAACAAAATTAGTGAGCGTCGGCCATTATGGGACTCTATTAGGAAGTTTGAACAGACATCCTATGGTCCTTGGATTTTGGTGGGCGATTTTAACAATGTTTTGCACTATGATGAAAGAATTGGAAGTTGTGTTACTCATGCGGAGGTAATGGACTTTCAGAGGTGTATGGATGAGTGTAGGGTGGATGATCTGCCTGTTACCGGGGCATTTTTTACTTGGAATAATAAACACGAGGAAGGAATAAGGAGGTTTAGTAGAATAGATAGAGCGATGGCTAATGATACTTGGATTAGGGCAATGCCTGTCTGTAATGTTCAGTTTATGCCAGAGGGTCTCTTTGACCATTGTCCGTGTCTAATTCAGATTATACCGGATGAGGGGAATATAAAGGGGAGTTTTAAGTACTATAATATGTGGGGTAAGGATAATGATTTTGAGAAAATTGTCAAGGAGGTTTGGTATCAGGAGGTTAAGGGTTCTAAGATGTTTCAGGTGGTAAGGAAACTCAAGGCTCTCAAAAGACCTCTGAGAATGCTCAATAAAGCGGGATTTACTAACATAGAGAGTAATTCTCAAATTGCTTTAGGAGCTCTTCATGATGTGCAGCAGCAGCTGCATAGAAATCCTCACGATGTCCAGTTACAAAGTTATGAAATTGAACTTGCTAAAAGTTACAGAGTATTGGAGGAAGCTAGACTAAGTTTTCTGGCGCAAAAAGCAAAAAGTCAGTGGCAGTTGGATGGTGATGATAATACTAAATTTTTCCATTTGTGTATTAAATCGAGACGAAGTAGAAATAGAGTGTTTATTATTAAAGACATGACAGGGAGGCTATGTAATACGACTGATACAGTGGAGAGAGCATTCCTTGACTACTATACTACTTTGTTGGGCTCGTCCAGGTGTACAACAGAGGTTAATGTTGCTGTTATGCAGAGAGGGCCACTAGTAAAGATGGATCTGTGGGAGGAATTACAGATGGAGGTTTCAGAGTTGGAAGTTAAGAGGAGTCTTTGGGACATCCATGAGAATAGGGCCCCCGGACCTGATGGATTCTCCAGTGGTTTCTTCAAGGATGGCTTTAACATCATTGGACAGGACATAGTGGCGGCTGTTTTGGAGTTTTTCAAATCAGGAAGGATTCTCAAGCAGTTGAATGCTACAATCATTACTCTTATTCCAAAGAAGGATAGGCTGGAGTCTGTCACGGATTTCAGGCCGATAGCATGTTGCAATGTGCTCTATAAGTGCATTACTAAAATTATATGTGCAAGACTCATGAAGGTTCTCCCTGAGATTATTAGTCCAACTCAGAGTGCTTTTATCCAAGGGAGGGATATTGTAGACAATATACTGATTTGTCAGGATCTAGTACGACTTTATAATAGAAAGGGATGCTCTCCTCGATGCATTATGAAAGTTGATCTCAAGAAAGCTTATGATTCCATAGAATGGACGTTTATTCGCCAGGTACTTATATCCTTGAATTTCCCAAGTAGAATGATTGGTTGGATAATGGAGTGTGTAACCACACCCACTTATACTTTAGCTCTCAATGGGTCATTGTTTGGTTTTTTTCCGGGGAAGAGAGGAATTAGACAAGGGGATCCGATGTCCCCCCTGATATTTACACTCTGTATGGAATATTTCTCGCGCCTCATGCATACAATGACGTTGAAGAAGGGATTCAAGTTTCATTCCTTATGCAATAGAATTAAGCTTTCGCATCTATGCTTCGCGGACGATCTTATGATATTTTGTTATGCAAACGAAGAATCTGTAGGGGTGATTAGTAAGGTTTTTGAGTGGTTTGCGCAGGCCTCAGGGTTGGAGGTCAATAAACAGAAATCTGTCATGGTTGTAAATGGGGTGAATGGGCTGATGAGGAAGAAATTGTTGGATATCTCTGGCTTCAGTCTAGGGAGTCTTCCGTTTCGATACCTAGGTGTACCTATCTCATATAAAAGACTAAGTTATAGTGAGTGTGCAATTCTCATTGAGAAGATGATTAGCAAGATTAAGGGATGGGGTGCTAGAAAATTGAGCTACGCTGGAAGACTGACACTAGTGAAAGCTGTACTGTCGCAATTACACTCTTACTGGTGTCGTATTTTCCTTTTGCCCAGTGGAGTCATCAAACGCATTGAGGCTATTTGTAGGAACTATCTTTGGTCGGGAGAGGAAAACTTTCATAAAGTGCCATTAATGGCATGGGATAAGTGCTGCCAGAGTAAAAAGACGGGAGGTTTGGGGATCCTGAATGGCAAATTATGGAACCAAGCATGTATTGCTAAGTATAGTTGGTGGTTACACATGAAGAAAGATCATTTGTGGATCAAATGGGTGAATGCGATTTATCTTAAGGGCGGAAGTTGGGATACTTATCAACCTACTTTAGCATCAAGCTGGACATGGAGGAGGATATGTGCTGTTAAGGAGAAATTTTTGCCTGTTTTGGGTGATGGAGGCTGTTTGGGATCTACATATACGGTGCAGCAGGGTTATATTTGGCTGCAACAGCAGAATGCCAAGACTCACTGGTACGCTCCTGTTTGGAATAAGATGGTGACCCCGAAACACGCGTTTATTGGGTGGATTTATGCTAACAATAGGTTTATGACGAAGGATAGACTGAAACGGTATGGTTTTTTATCTGAAGAAACATGCCTTTTCTATAATGCACATCCTGAAACAGCGGGACACCTGTTCTTCGCATGTGAATTCAGTAGGAGATGCTTCTGTTTGTTGCAATTGTGGCTAAACATCAGTATTCCAGGGCTGGATATACTAGCATGGTGTGCTAAATGGAGGGACAAATCTGCGTTGAAGAAACAGATAGTCTTCGCAGCGGTGATGGGGTTAATATATAGGGTATGGCAGGAAAGGAACATATGTCGGATTGAGCTAAGAATGGTGCAACCTAACAAAGTGGTAAATGATGTAAAGAGAGCGGTGTGGTATAGGATAAATGCTAGAATTCACTTGTTTAAATCTAGAATAGATCGTAGATGGTTGAATCAAATTGGAATCAATTTGTAAAGAGAGGGATGAATAGTGGTTAGGGGGATATCTATGTTACGGTTTTGTGTAAGAAATCTTTATCGATATCAATATAATTACATTTTACCAAAAAAAAAAATAGTCAAAACCAACCAAAATATATTTTTCACCACCTGTGTGTCAAGGTCCTACCCTTTCACGGTCTAGAGGCAACCACCTGTGCTTAGTTCAACTTATATAGTGCGCACCTCTCGCGTTTGGACAGTCAGTAGGATGAGGCTGCCAAAGAAGAAAGTCTAACTACCTAGCAAGTGGGGGCCGGATACCCCAATTAAATATAAATCGGGCTAAGAGTTCAGTTTCGGGATGAAGTTCCAGGAACGTCGTAAACACACTTTAAACCAACTAGATCAACAGAGCTCCCAGAGTTTTTTATAATCTCCAAAAATTTTACTTAAACAATACCAATGTGTGACTCAAGTCACAAGTTCAATATCCCAAATATTACGAGTATCATAAAAATTCACCATTGAAAAATAATTTACAAACCGTTTTAAAAATATTATTTAAACTGAACATGCTCTTTACAAAATGTAAAAAGGGTAAAACGTCCTTACCTCTCAAGACGGTCAATCCAAGCTATTATTAATCCAAACAGTATTTCTCCTCGAACCCACAAGCTACAAATAATACAAACTAGTCGTCATACCCGTGCACCGCACGGGTCTATATTGTTTTATGCCCTTTATAATTTGTTGTGCCGTCTGTTTGCCTCATTGTCCAATAATTTTTAGTTATTTATAAAAAAATCTATTTCATGTATTTGTAACTTTATTTACATACTTTCACAATAATTCGTAATATAATAAGCAGTACATGGAGTAATGCACTATTCGACGTTAAAGCGTAACTCAATAGGGCTATTGGCATGGGTGCTAACCTTTTGTGTTTGTAAGAATGTAAGAAAATTATTATTGACGAAAATGAGATATAACGCTATAAGATGTATTGTATAATACCTAATAAATAGATTTTTTTTGAACTTTTATTCGAGAACGTAATCTTCTTGAATTGTGGCTTTGTATTTTTTCTTTGTTTTTCTCTCGCGTTTTTATTTGGGATTTTCAAATTTTCGCCACTTTTACTGACTTTGTAGGCTTCTTAAGGTCGTGGATCGTTGATGTGGTAGAAGTAGTAAATGATACTCCATACATTGTTAGTTATATGATGTATTTGAGTTTTTTTCGATGAGTATACATCTTTTGATAGGTCTATTATTTATTTTTTCAAGACTAATAAGGTGGAAATTGGGTATTTTGAGCGCACACATTTTCACACGAAGCTATAATAAGCCTGCAAGATGAAGCTAAAAAATTTGGTAATAGGTTAAATACAAATTAGAATTACCCCAAAAATGTTAGCTCTGTAATAATTTTTGTATTCATCTTTGTAGGTGAAAATGGAGGTATAGATTAGGATGGGAAGATAAAGTCATGAAGCGCGTGCGCTGGGAGCTGAAGAGCCTTTTCTCTCTTCTTTATTCTTTCTAAATTGATTTTTTTCCCAATTAGAGCATAACATGTGGTCTTATTAGAAGCTGGTACGAAGTATTAGATAAAAATTGGATGGGGATGGTTTGTTTGAGTTTTAATAGAGCACGAGGTTGTGCTTGTTTTATATACGGAGTATATCCTTCGCTTCTTATTATTCTTGTTATTTTTCTTTTTTATCCTTACATTTTACTCTTATCATGAAGTTGTTTGTTCATACTTTTGTGCATGCATCATTGTACATAGATGTAGTGATTATGCAAGCAACCCTATTTTCTATATTACAATTCGATACAAAATACCAAAAATAAATAAATTAATTCCCAATTTGTGTACTTGAAAATATACAATTAATACGATGTGTCATATATTATTGTTCTTGTGCGTGTTTCTTCTTTGTTTGTCTCTCTTTCAATTACTTTGTCGGTTTTGCAGCTCTTTAACTTTCTTTTCATATTTTCCTTTGTATGCTTGCTTCTAATTTCTTGTGCTTCACATATGTTTTACTGATATATTCGCTCTGTCTCAGTCTTTTTCTTACCTTTAATTAAAATAATCCACACATAACAAATAATATAAAAGATAAACATATGAGTGTGATGGAAAGAGTATATTTTACTTGTATTAATTTTGTCCTACTCTCTGAAAGATTATATATTACCTCATTATATTTGATGAAGAGTATGAGTTTAATGCAAGCATGAACCCAATGAAGCAGGAACGATTTGATAGCCACGCACATACCGAGTTAGTCTGGGCGGTGGAAAAAATTGGGTTCGTCTGCATCCAACGGCAACAGTAAGACGACGTTTGGCGGCGGGAATCAGCTCGGTTTCGTTGTACACTTGGATGATAAAATGGGAAAGGCAAGCACCCATTGTTATAGGTGGTGGATTATAAGGGCGGAAGATGAAGAGGATGGGGGTGGTTGAAATTTATTGTTTCACTTTGGATTCTACATAATCAATGAGGAAGAAGTTGATAGGTTCTTCACTTTGGATTCTACATAATCAATGAGAAAGAAGTTGAAGGGTTCTAACTAATAATAACCGACTTTGGCATTGATTATGTATTCAACTCCATTCTTTTCAATTTCTACCCAATCACATCATGCCAAGTGAGTTACCATAGAATTGAGTATTGGTTGTGTAAATCATGGAGGATTGTGTAGAGCATGGAGGATGCTTTGCTTTCTATTTAATATAATATAACCCCGTGCAAAATTTGCACGAACCTATTTTATTCCAATTTTAATTCGCACATACGGAGTTACTAAATGTCGTCATTTAATTTGGGTATAATAACTTACGGAATATTAATTAATTTGTATTTGAATGTATCAGGTATTACGACAATGCATACTATGCAAAAAAAGGAGGAATAAGCACAATAGAAATGAATTTCCTGGACTGTTCTCACCTCCAAAGAGAAATGATGCCGCTTCATACCCCCCTCAATATCGTCATTTCCGACAATAATAATTCGTCCTTGAGTATGGCTAAGTCCGTGAATACGGAGACGCTCCTTCACTCTTGTTTGGTTGACAATGAATATGAACGTAATGCCATGAATGATTACAGCAACAAATACGATGATGTATGAATATGAAAGTAGACTAGAATTTTATACACTTAGATGGTGTATTCAACTCCCTCCTTTTCAATTTATAGCTTCACTTTGGTTGCTACCTGGTTAATGAGGACATTTAAACTCCATTCTTTTCATCTTCCACTTAACTCTCCATCCTTTTTCATCTTCCACCCAATCTTAACTACCTCATTTTCATCTTTCACTTAACTCTCCCTCCTTTTCATCTTCCACCCAATCTTAACTACCTCCTTTTCATCTTCCACTTAACTCTCTGTCCTTTTCATCTTCCACCCAATCATAACTACCTCCTTTTCATCTTCCACTTAACTCTCCCTTCTTTTCATCTTCATCTTCCACTTAAACATTGGATTCTACATGATTAATGACGACATTTAAACTCCACCTTTTCATCTTCCATAACTCCCTCTTTTTTATCTTCCACTTAACTCTCCCTCCTTTTCATCTTTCACTTAACTCTCCCTTCTTTTCATCTTCATCTTCCACTTAAACATTGGATTTTACATGGTTAATGACGACCTTTAAACTCCCTCCTTTTCATCTTCCATAACTCCATTCTTTTTATCTTTCACTTAACTCTCTCTTCTTTTCATCTTCCACTTAACTCTCCCTTTTTTTCATCTTCATCTTCCACTTAAACATTGGATTCTACATGATTAATGATGACATTTAAATTCCCTCCTTTTCATCTTCCATAACTCTCTTCTTTTCATCTTCCACTTAACTCTCTCTCCTTTTCAACTTCCACCTAACTTCCACCCAATAATATCGTGCCAAGTGGGTTGCTCTAGCTTTGAGATTTCGGGAATTAGAGCATGGAGAATGATTTTGTTCTCTATTTAATAAATCTTCGGATTAGACGATTTAATTTCTCAACGGTAATAGGGTGGGAATTGATCATGCTATCTCACTCAGTCGAATACCACAATATGATCATCAAAAATATTTATAGGATGGTCGGAATTTATTGCTTAACCTGGGATTCTAAGTAATCAATGAGAAAGTAGTTTAAGGGTTTCTTCACTTTGGATTCTAAATAATAAATGAGGAAGAAATTGAAAGGTTGTGACCAATAATAACCAACTTCCTCATTTATCATGCATTCAACTCGCTTTCTTTACTTTGGATTCTAAGTGGTAATTGAGGAAGAAGTTGAAGGGTTGTCCATTGATCATGCATTCAACTCCCTCCCTTTCAATTTCTAGCCAATAATTCATGCATTCAACTCCCTCTCTTCACTTTGGATTCCAAATAGTAAATGAGGAAGAAGTTGAAGGGTTGTCCATTGATCATGCATTCAACTCTCTCCCTTTCAATTTCTAGCCAATAAAATCATGCCAAGTGTGTGCCTTAAGAAGTAAGGATTGGTAGTATGGAGCATGGGAAGTGCTTTGCTTCATATTTAATGTATTATATAGATTGGTTCAATAATCTGTAACTAAAGCGGATGTGAACCTAAAGTAATACATTAATCCACTATCATACAAAGTCGCTAAAACTTTCACCTCGTAAATAACTCACTCACTACTCAAGCTCCAAGGACAACAATTTTTAAACACGACTACGTTAAAACCTCAAATCCTTACCGATCAATCCCAATAAACCAGTAGAATAATAACCTATGTTGTCAAACTCAATCGTTCACCGAGTCTCCTCCATTCTCCATCTTAGTATAGTGGTAACTCCATCATGCTAGTCCTCTTAATTATGTTTAATCCCTGCTACTCACATTATCCATTACAATGACATCGCACTTACATCACAACAAGCCTTTACTTTCTCCTTTATGCCGTCTACTCCCTTAATCATGTCTAATTCATATAACAGCAGACATATATAAAGAAATCAATTGTCCTTAGCATTAAACATCCGATTTCTATACTGACAAAGTATGATAATGCCCAAAATAAAATCACATTACTCCCACAACCGACATTTATTTAATAAGACTAAAATTAGTAGTAAGTAAAATACTTACAATTAAGTTGGTATCAAAAGAGGGACGTGAAGAAACCGATTGAATCGGACTGTGATGAATCTGATTTGTAAAACAGGAGAACGGAGGGGGGAAAGGTGAGGAGGAACAATGGAATATGATACGTGGGAGAGGCGGCAGAGGTATAATCAAAAGGGCTTTTGTTGTGTTTGATATTTGGGGAAACCGGTGAGGTTTAATATAGAGCTATGAGGAGTTTTTTTTCGTTTTCTTTTCTTTTGTGTGTTTGAGTCAAGGTTCAAGTCAAAGTAAGTCGGTTTTTAAATCAACGTTTGAGTTTTTAAAGAAAATAGCCCAAAGCCGATTTACTCTATCAAAGTCCAAAAATACTTTAATATTATATTGATATCGAAAATATTTTTCCAAATTAACAACCCGATTTAAATAGGATAGATAAGTAATGGCTTATAATTGGCTCGGAAAATAACGGGGTGTTACAATGACATTCCTCAAAGAGTGATGAAAACATTTTATATCTTATTTTATCGTCCCCCGATACCCATTTTAAAGCTTTTCTTCCTTCTGGTTTATACATTTAGTGTCGGTTTTTGTTAGAAAGTTGATACTGCTGATCCTCGTGCTATTTTGCAGGTTAGGTACATTTTCGAGCACATTAGGAGTTATAACCCGGATAGCGGAGATGAGAACGGAAGTCAAGGAAGGAAACGAAAAGCTGAGCTACAAGAATGAAACTCACTGCTGAGTCTTAGCAGTGTCACTTGATCGAGTGCCTTGCATAAGCAACCAACTGGGTTGCATTGAAGATTTGTATGATTTTCTTTTTGGGCCTAAAACAATCAAGGAAGAGGCCGTTAATGATCCACTCGATCGAGTCACCATCAGGTGGACTTGATCAAGTGCACCAAATCTAGGCCGCACTTCAGTTCCAATTTCCACGAAAATTTGGGCCAACTCGTGAGCCCAAATGTTACACTTATAATTAGTTTTCTGAATCTTGTAACAGACATCGTTACTTTTACTTTACACTTCTACTTTTCACTTCACACATTCACTGAACCTA
This sequence comes from Agrostemma githago, assembly GCA_958450325.1. NCBI lineage: Eukaryota > Viridiplantae > Streptophyta > Magnoliopsida > Caryophyllales > Caryophyllaceae > Agrostemma > Agrostemma githago. The sequence goes on along the minus strand of OY288254.1, from coordinate 17,529,462 downwards.
GTTTTGCGTTCTTCGTTCTTAGATTTACGCATTTGAATTTTTCGGTAATTGTTATTCTTAATTTCAATTTTAATTTCAGTTTTCTATTTTTGTTTTCATCTTAATTTGTTCTTCATATTCTTAGTGATTATCATTTTCATAATTAGTATTGCTTTATCGTTTCTAGTGTAGATTTATTATTGCTTTTCATAGATTAATTTGTATCATCTTCATCATGTTTAATTACGATTCATATATTGTCGATTTTATTATTTCTAGTATGAGTAGCTAAATCTTACCTAGGGTTAAGGGGGATCTAGGTTCATTATTAGGGTTATAGTTAATTGACTCGTTTCTAACCATATGGACTATCGCCTCAATACCATTTTAACTCTGATTGATTGATTACTGGCCAAGATTGATTGATTAGTACCACAATTAGAACTTTTCACCGACCGGGTTAAGGACTAATTAGGTCACGATAGTTTGGGTAGACTAGCTTAATTCTAGCGACCGCAGGTTAAGTTTAGTTCTAAAGTTTGTAGAGTACTGGTACCGATTGGACCTACATCTTAGATAGTTCGATTATTGACTATGTTAGTTAACTCCCTAACCCGAGTAATATTCGTAGTGAACCCAAGACCCTAGACTTTTCTCTTATTGATTCATCGTTTAGTATTTAGTCTTAGTTCATCAAACAAGCAAGAAAACAGTGACCCGCAGTCTTAAGTAGTCTAGAGCTTAGAACAAGTAATTGAGTCCCGTCTCTTGGTGGTTCGACCCCTACTTCACTGTCTGCATGAGTTAGTGGACCTTGGGGTATCTTTGAATAGGAATACGACTTTCTCCTATCAAAGAGCTGGGCGATCACAAAGTTTTCCAACCGGCTCGGCCGTCCCCCCGGGTGGCTGGCCCTCTGGTCACCAACCAGTACCATGGGGAGAACTCCCCTTAGGAGATCGGAGTAGAGGAACTGCTATGCTTGCTAACATTAGTCCTACCCAGGTTCCTCAAACCTCCGAAGAAATAGTGCTAACACCAGAATAGCTGGCAGAGTGGCCGGCATTGCAAGCTTCTTATCAACACTTCTCAAAGGACCAATTTTGATAACTATAGATGTGGGGCCAGGGCCGGAGTGACCCCATGCAAACTTTTTCCCTCTAAGCAATCTGTAGGAGGTTCAAAGAGAACTATGTTGAGGAGAAATTAAAGGTGAGGGAGGCGCATGTCTCGGCCACCGCGTTTGAAAAGATACGAAAAAGGATGCATGTTGGCTATGCGAGGCAGAGCCAGCCCAGGTAGCCGGAGACCCCGAAATAGGTAATGATGGTATGCACGGAGGAATCTAAAGCCTCAGTTGATAGGTCAAAAGACCGGCAGGATCTACATAAACCATCTCGTGGAGTTCACGAGCGACTAGGATGGTAAGATCCGCGCGCCTACCTTTGACAACCCACCAACGCTTGGGAAGTAAGGTAGGCGCAATAGTATTTGACCGATAAGGCAATGTTACCAAACGCCCTCCAATTACAACCGATGTCCCCAGAGAAGTCTGCAACTGACTTAAGAAAGTTGTGGGGGAACAACAAGAGCAGATCTCCCCCCTCCACCAATAAATTAAAGAGAGCGAGGCCAATCGCCAGAGAAAGAAACAACGATGTTGGTAGATTAAGAGAGCCAGTGGCAGACCGCCAACAAAGCACTAAACATCACTGGCTCTGTTACCGGACAGGGAAATAGAAGTTGAACCCCGGGTAGCCGAAGCATACAAGAAGGAAGCACCAATAGAGAAGTTAAGGCCCAGGCTCAAGGGCCGACTAACTGTCTCACCACTTCATCAAGACAATATTGACTTCCCCGTTCCCAAGATCAAGATGCCGAGTATACAGTTTAACAACACGACAAACCCGAAAAATCATTTAGTAACTTATGAGAGGCAGATGAGCATATTTTAGGCTGAAGAGGACGTCGTTTGGTGCATGATTTTCCCGAAAACTCTGACACGCGCCTCGCCTAGGGTTGGCTCACAAACCTGCCGAGCGGTTTCATGTATACATTTCGAGAGCTCAACAACACTTTACTAGACCAGTGTAAATCGGCGCTTTTCTGCCGATTTTGACGACTTCACAAGCCTTTATTTGTCCTGTTTTGTCGTTCCGTAACCGTTTTTCGGAGTATTTGTAGGAAATATCATCATTTCATGAGATATAACGCTTAAAGCCTGGAATTGCTAAATCCAAGCAAGTTACGGCCCATTTTGAGACAAGAATGAGAGTTGAGCTAATTTGAAAAGAAGTGCGTATCAAGAAGAGCTCGACCGGTTACCCAAAACTAGCAGAGAGTGACCATTCGGTCGAATCTATTCTACCTGATCACTCAGAAAATGATCGGCTGATAACTATAAAAAAAATTCGAGCAATGGTCCCGATCACCTGCCCAGATTTGCGGCTTTTCTTAATTTCGTCATACTTTAGATTAGCTAAGTAAATAGATAGAGTTGAGGAAAAACCTAAACTCTAGATAACTGTAAATGCTCCTTCAATTTCTTCATAAGTTGGATCTTACTCTTCTTCATTCGAGATAAAATCGTCTTACTTTTCTTATTCTATTTCACTTCCTTTTCTCTATGTTTTTTAAACGAGGGCATACACTCGTTTCTTCATTTTTCCCGAGACTCTCTTTCGGGTTTACATCTCGTCCTCGGCTGCCCGTCCTCATTTTTCCTTAAGCGTCCACCATTGTGGGTTTTCACTTAGCCGAGTCATTCATTTTAAGACACCTGTACTTTGCTTGCTCGTGTCTGTAGCAGCTTCCCACCAAACACCCGATGATGATAGGACAATAACTGCTTCTAGATGCTCGAAATAGAGCTCACAATCAACAGTATCCGACTTAGACACATTACAGAGTAAAAATCTCACAAAACAGACCTCACAACCAGAATGAGCGAGCTATTTGTGATAAAACAAAGCTATTCTAAGCGAAAACTGTCTCCGGGGGCAATACCGTCTTTTTACCGAGCAAGTAAAATCCGGTTAAAGTATAAATCCCGAAAAACAACAAAATACCAAAATCAAGTCCAAATTCATTTCATGCGTGCAATAATCTAAAACTTGCCAACAATAATCGGATATTCAACCCGAAAATCAAGCAACTTCCAAAACAACACGCGCTTAACTATGGTGCGCCAACCCAGGCGTCCGAGCTTTGAGTCGCACGACACCGTGCGTCTAAGACATGATCTTTGTATCTAGGTTTCGGTGCCCAATCATAATCAAACACCAAAACCTCTATATATACCGAAGCACCTCAGTCATTTGTTGGGGCTACAAAATACAAGTTACAAAAGACTTCATATTATCCTCCCTTCCTACAATATTCTACCCTCCACACACCCTAAGCACACCCTAAGCACACCCTAACTCAACTACATATTGAAAGTCTTCCCGTGTCATGGTCGATACCTAAGCGAGCTTTAGCTCGAACCAAGAACATGTATGTTGAGGGATTCAAAACACCTTTACCAATTTTGTTTCCAACATTTACTTTATCGCATCTAACATCTAACACTTTATTGTTACTAACATATACTCCGTAACAATTACATTCTCATTCCTAACTCCTAAAATCGTTAACTATTTATTTCTCGCATTTACATTTCTAATCTCATCAAACCGTTTTTAAAAACACGACTTGAGTGGACGTGGGATGACACTAAATCGAGCATCGTAGACCTTAATGATCAAACAACAATGCGACATGCGAAGGACCTAATGTTCACGATGACAAGTCATTATCATTTTAAAGCGAGTATGATACCGATTTGAACATCATAGACCTCAACGGTCAAACTACGATGTCAATAGTGCGAAGGATATAACTTTCACTCACTACAAGGAAGACGGTATTTAGCAACCGACAAAATCGGTCGGGAAGAGTAAAAAGCGGTCGGTAAAACCAATTACCGACCGATATTGGAATATTTTCGACCGCCAGAATTTAGTCGAAAACTATAGTCGGAAACGCAAGTCGCCGCCCGTAAACTGTGGTCGGTGATTTACCGACTGAGTATCGGTCGGCAAATTGATTATTCTGTCGGTAAACGGGTAATACCAAATGAAATAGTCGGTCGGTAAACGGGTCATACCGACCGATTATTCGGTCGGCAACTGAAAAAGTCGGTCGGTGATTTGGTTTACCGACTGCTATATGCGGTCGGTAACACTTGCCGACCAAACACAAACCAGAAGCTCCTGGAAGACGTTTGGTCGGGAAAAATCTTCTTGCGGTCGGTAGTTCGGTTGGCAAACGTGATTTTTAACGACCGAGTATTTCGGTCGGTATTCCTTAACGATCGACTTATGACAAGTTTTGTGGTTAGTAACCTGCAGTCGATAACAGGTTATTGCGGTCGGTAAATTTGTGGTTTCGGTCGGTAAATTGGATGAAAATTGAGGGGTCTAGTTTGTTCGTTGTCCTCCAATTTGCACATACAAATCTACATTATAACCATCATACCATTCAACTCTTCCAACTCATTCAAACTACAACATCATTCACTTCAACCTTCATTCATTAACTTCATCCAATTCATTCAGAATCCAACATCTCCACAATTCATTCACATAAAACCATTCAATATCATGGACATAGATTTCTAAAATGTTTAACTACTTAATTAAGAGAATACTAATGAAAGTGTAAAGAGTCTAAACAACTTGGAAGAGAAATCAAAGTTTACACAACTTAAAAGAGTAATCAATTAGAGGTTCAAGCTACACTTGAAAACCGACCCCGGCTCCCCCAACTCCACCACCTCCCGAATTATCATCATTCAGATTACTGAAGTTAGTGAAATTAAACGGATTACAGTTCTGAGTTTGTAATACCGTGTTATGCGCTGACATGAGCTGTTGTTGTTGTTGCATGAGCTCCCGGGTCTCTTCTCTAAAGCGCCTGTTCTCTTCTTTCTCCTTCTCTAAGGCTTCCAAAATTTTGTTTTGAAATTCTTCGGCCCGTTTTTCTTGTTTTACAAGAATACCGGGATGATAAGAGCACGAAGCATTCCCCTTATTCTGTGCAGGGGGAGGTGAAGTACAATGGGCCGGCGGATCCCACTCCGTATACGTGGCCCTTCTTGAAGCCCTCGGCCGCTTCAAACCAAAGTTCGTCATCCTCTTTTTCTTTCCCCTCCTCCTCGTTCTTTTTCTTGAGCTCTTCAAATCGTTCCTATTAGCAAACAGAGAAAGGTAATGTTTAGGAACAAGTTATAACTAATTTATTAAGGAATTTTAAGATAATCTCTATAATTAACTAAATTAACACTTAAAAATGTAGCCTTTGCCTTCTGACTAGTAAAAACCCTTTTACCGTCGACTTCCTTAGAATGTATGGCTTCTGCGAGCTCGGCCGCACTGGGCCTCCTACCACCTAGTTGCTCCATCTAAAATGACAAATTAAAACTTACTATGCATAAACTTGGATCAATTATTACTATCATCTTCAAAAAAATATTAATAAAAACATTATGGAACATTTTAATATATTTTGTCATTACCAGCCTGGAAGCATGTTTAGTTACCTTGATCGACCCCCCGTGGTGTGTAGGGCCAGGCTGAGCGCAAGCTTTATTCGCCGCCGCTATCCTCGATTTCTTCTGAAAAGCCTTTGTCTTCCGTCTCTCCAACAAGTCCTTGTACACTTGCGGCACCATCCACCCCGGGCAATCCTTGTTCTTGCCATTCTTCAATTCACAGATGTCGTTGACGGTGTCCTTCAACCGTTTACGTGCTTCGACGTCGTATCTCTCTCTAACTTGCTCTTCATCCTCGGGCTTCCATGAGCAGTAGCCCTGACATTGTGACCGATCATAATTTAATAATTACATATTAAGAATAAATTCAAATAACAATTAAAAGTGCATATAACTATATATATATATAGTTAGCAATATACTCATATAAAATAAAGTGAATGTATACCCTAAAATTGCTGAACCATTTATCTTTGATCGTCTTCGGGGTCTCCCGGTAGTTCATATGCGGTTCATGGTAGAAACCCTTGAATGACTTCGTTACTCTTCTTACCACAGCGGAGTCATCAAACCTTAATCAACACAAATGCAACAAATTAAATTTTTGTATAAAAATATATTATATACTACATCTACTTCGATAATGATAGAATAAGCAATACCATCTCCCTTTCAGTTCTATTGCAATTATGGGCAGATTATCCTGTTGTTGTTGTTGTTGTTGTTGTTGTTGTTGTTGTTGTTGTTGTTGTTGTTGTTGTTCCTGCTCCTCCTCGTGCTCGTCGGGTTCCACCGGTGGTCCACGTCCACGTCCACGTCCGCGTCCACGTCCGCGTCCACGTCCATGTCCAACCATCTTTCAGATATGATCTGTTGAATGACAAAACAAACAAACATATGCAAATAACACTTACCAAATGCAATCCAAGAAAACATTTAACAAATAATATCACCTTGCCTAAAACCAAACAAACATATACAAATAACTGCATTTATCCATGAGTGTTGATCGACAACTATTTCATTGACTAAACAAATATAAGTTAGCAATCATCGTCGTCATCATCATCGTCTTCTTCTTCTTCTTCTTCTTCGTCTTCTTGTTCTTGTTCTTCTTCCTCATCCTCCTCCTCAAACTCATCTTCAAATTCCTCCTCCTCATCAATGTTATCATCTTCGACAACCACATCATCACCCATCTCATTCATCTCTTCCATGTCCTCCCCTTCACTAAAACTTTCTAAGACGTCATCGTCGACAAGACTAGATAATAATGAAGTACTACTCACATCTTCTTGAAATACCCTGACATCCACTGGTGCATTAAATTGTGACTTTGCCCGACCCTTAAAAACAACCACCAATGATCTCTATCCTTCTTCGGGTTTGGGTATGGAGCATAATAAACTTGACTAGCTTGATGGGCAAGTACAAAAGGATCATATTTACCATATTTCCTCCTACTATTAACTTCTACTAGTTTATAAAGGCCATGAACACTTGTACCGTTTGTGGAATTATCCATCCATGAACACTTGAACACGATTGCATTATAAATTCTCTTCTCCCCACAATACCTCAACTCAATAATTTCCTCTAAAGTGCCGTAGTAATCGTTTCCTTCAACATTACTTACGCAAACCCCGTAATTCATGGTAGCTCTATTTTCCCCATATTTCTGTGTGTGGAAATTAAACCCATTAATCATATATCTTTGCCACGTGTTTACTTCTTTAGAAGGACAAAATGCTAAGGCTTGAATCACATCATCTTTGATATTCATCTCAGTTACCTAATTGCGTAGTAGAGTGTTAGTGCATATGTGACGTGCTCAAAGTTTATTTCATTCTAATATGTCAATACTGAGACTTACATATCTTTTAAACCAATTTGGAAACAACTTCTCATATGTAGTCCAAACTCCATCCATTTTAGCTCGTGGATGTTGCTCCATAGTGAACTGTTCAAATAAGCTGTAATTATCCAGTTTAGTCGTGACATCTACATCTCTTAATTTTAAAATAAATAAGTAAGTTGTTACTATTTACGTACCGTTCATATTCTCCTAGTAGTTCATAATTTGATAATGCGTAAAGATGGGCACGATCGAACTCTTGTTCGTCCAAGTATCTTTGTTTTGGTTTAGCAAGTGCTCTACCTTTGTGTTGTTGAAAGAGCTCGGGTAAAGATGAATCATTTTCTACGTGGTCTTCAAAGTATAGAGAACAGAAATTTGATATTTCATCAGTTAAGAAAGCATTGCAAATTGAACCTTCCACACGTGCTTTATTACCCACTTTTTTTTTCAAATGATTAAGAAACCTACATTTTGATATAGTGTTGAGTATTTTCACAATTATAATGATATAATGATTAAGAAACATTAATAAGTTGAGTATTTTCACAATTATACCTCTCAAAAGGGTATATCCACCTATATTGTACTGGGCCACCAACCCTTGCTTCATAAGGCAAATGTATTGGTAAGTGCTCCATTGAATTGAAGAACGATGGTGGAAACACTTTCTCAAGTTTGCAGAGGATCTCCGCAATATCGTTCTCCAGCCGCTCTACATTTTGGGTTGTAAGGCTTGAGACACACAAATCACGAAAAAATTGGCTGATCTCGGTAATTGAATTCCACACATTAGTTGGCAACAAGTGTTTCAAAGGAACGGGTAATAGCCGTTCCATGAACACATGGAAATCGTGGCTCTTCATACCATGAAGTGTGAGACTGTGTAGGTCGACGCAGCGACCTAAATCCGATGCGTATCCATCTGGAAACCTCAAATTGCATATCCACTCACATAGTATCATTTTTTGCAGTTTGTCAAGAGTGTAGGGAGCTTTTGGTTTGCGGTCGTCCTTGAGGTGTAGGTGACCTCTACTACATAATTTAAGCAAGTCCTTCCTTGTGTTATGGATGTCAACTGTTTTATTTTTATTATTCAGTACTGTATGAATTAATTGCTCAAAAAAGTTTTTTTCAATATGCATGGCATCCAAATTGTGTCGAATCAACAAATGCTTCCAATAAGGTAGGTCCCATAACAAGCTCTTTTTGAACCACCCTGTTTTCATCTTTTTAAGTTCTTTGAGTTCATGATCAGTACCATCAATGATCGTCGGGTAGTCTGATATCGTCTCCCAGATTTCACATCCTGACAATGTCGGAGGTGGTTCATCATTCTCGCACTGACCCTTCCTAAAGGCAGTTTTGTTGTAACAGAATGCATGATCTAGGGGTAAGAATTGTCTGTGACAATCGAACCAACACATTTTATCTCCATGTGGAAGCCAAAACACCTTGGTGTCTTTCATACAATGTGGACATGCAAGTTTGCCAACAGTAGCCCACCCAGAGAGCATCCCATAAGCCGGAAAATCGTTGATGGTCCATAGGATACATGCTTTCAGCCGAAAATTTTGTTTCCTGGACACATCATAGGTGAGCACTCCCGTGTCCCACAACTCTTTCAATTCATCAATAAGAGGTTGCATGTATATGTCCAAGTTTTTCTTAGGTTTTTTTGGCCCGGGAACGATCAAAGATAGATACATAAATTGTTTTTTCATGCATAATCCAGGGGGTAGATTATAAGGGGTGAGAATCACCGGCCAACATGAGTACGACTTACCAAATTGACCGTATGGTGTAAAACCATCTGTGCAGAGTCCAAGTCTAACATTACGAGGCTCACTAGCAAACTCCGGAAACATATAATCTAGATGCTTCCAAGCCTCACTGTCACTTGGATGAGCCATAGTCCCTGGTACACGTGGATTTTCAATATGCCATCTCATTTATTTTGCAATGTTCTTGGTTGCATATAAACGTTGCAACCTTGGTGCTACAGGGAGATAGGTTAGGACTTTGAAATGTATGTCTGCCCCACTAAAAGTTTTCTTCTTGTACCTATCTTTTCCACACTTTTTACATTTGTCAAGCATGGAATCTTCTTTCCAAAATAGCATGCATCCGTCCTGACATGAATAGATCCTATGATGGGGCATTTGAAGGCCCCTAAGCAGCTTTTTAGTGTCATAAAATGTGCGAGTCATCAGATTATCTTGTGGAATGATATCCTCAATCAAAGCAGCAATCTTATCTAAACTTCTTTCCGGTAGGTTGTCCTCACATTTAATGTTAATCATCCTAGAAGCTACTTCTAGCAATGACGAATCACATCCACGATACAGAGGTTTCTCGGCGGCCTCTAACATTTCAAAAAATTCTTTCAGATCAGGGTGGGGGATTTCTTCTTCACCCAAAGAAGAATCCTCAACACGACCGAACAGTATGTCTCCAAATGCATCTACTATCATTTCCCGATAAGGTTGGTCGATGAAAGAATTAGTGTTTGTTGAAGTAGTAGGATTAGTAATAAAAGAAAAGGATTCTCCATGGCACACCCAATTAGTGTAACCAGGCGTAAACCCTTTGCTAATGAGATGCTCTTTCACCGTAAACTCATTCAAGTACTTCAAATTTTGACACTTAACACATGGACATCTAAGAATCTGATGTGTCTTGTATTCTTCTTATTCCTTAGCATATAGAATAAAATCATCCACCCCAAGTATAAACTCATACTTTGTTTCTATCGTCTACCCTTTATTACATCCATTTTCTTTCGGTATTCGTCATTATTAGATTTTCTATAAGAGGAACGAAAACTTATTTAAATAACATATAAAAATGGAGTAAATAACAAAGAAATAACCATGAGTTTACTCTCGTTAGTTCAAAAACAATAATCGAATATAATTAGAGTAGGGGTTGATACGTTTACTTTAATTAGACAATTTGAACTCCCATGATCTCATCTCATTCGTACCCCTTCATTATTTAATTAAGTTTTCACATCTAACCTTAGTTTAATATATAAACTCAAATTCTTAGTATTCTTTATTGAATTTGATTGAGTCATATTACACCATATTGTATCTAGTTGGCCTAAAAACATTTGACAAATAAGAGGTTAATGCCTAAAACCTTTGAACAGAGTGGTCCAAGTAGAACTAAACCTAGAATATTTCACTATTATTCTAGAACACTAAACTATACTAAGCTACAACTATATTAGGCTAAAGAGAAAAAAAACTCATTCATCCCAACCAAGCTACAACTATTGTAGTAGTTTATTAATTAACTTAATTGATGCATTAATCAAAGTAAGGTAAATCTATGTTCTCACATTACTCAACAACCCCGCTTAACCCCGTTCACAACATTCCATCCAAAGTTTCCGATTAACACCACCAATTCAAATATCGACCCAAATATAGACCCAAATATATCAACCAAAAGTTTCCCATATTATGAAAACAACCAGAACACAACCTCAAACTCCTTCAACATTCCAAATATCACTTATACCACATCACTAATGGACGAATTGATACGAGCATTGTTAGAAACAAGGGATCAAATTGACAACCTCAAATTCAAATATTCGATCACCTGTTCTTAGCATTGTCCTAGTTAATTTTTCAGCCCAAAAAGCGCCGTTAAACTACATACCCAACTCCAATCATATCATTGAAACTTCGGGATTCATCTTAGTTATCGTCGATTCTAAGCCGTAAACTAGCTACTTAGGAACCCTAACTAATGATGAGTAACATTACACAAAAAATACAACTCAATCATCTAATCACAAACAAACCCTACATTTTTAGTGGTTTCCTTGTACGCAGTAAAACAAACAATTTTGTTTTATTAAAGTAGGTGAGTAGTTATGGATTTCATTTCATTTTTCGAGAGAGTAAAGTTAGAAAATAGTTATCCCTATCGATGATACAGAATACAAAATAGAAAAATGAGATTTGTATCTTATGGTGAACGTAATGACTTAGAACTCCCTCGTACGTAATGCACTCATACACAATATTAGTCCCGTGATTACCATAATCTCAATCATTTATTTATATTATAAAAATAAAATAAAAAATAAGACAAACTAATCTGATAGTTGAATTTAGGATAGTCACATCACATTGTGGAATAATAATAGCTTCATCCTAAATTTCTCATCATTAAATTGATGTTAATTAAAATGTCCTTTATACAATACTTGTAAGTATAATTCAGTGAAATGTAGTAATCTTTCTCATCCATTCAATAATTTAGGTAAAAAAATTGAATGGAGGGAATATCAAACTAATCATTGAAACGCAAAACTACTCCATTATATTATGAATTATCCATTTTGAATCAAAGCGAGCAAGTTAACAACCTTACTATTGGCTTAATGAGATAAATATAGATATCCAAAACCTCAATACAGCAAACAAACAAACAAACAAACCCCTTACCTTACCTGGATTCATCTAATTTGACCCTAAACAAAAAATTGATTTAACCCTAAATCCAATTTAACCCTAATCTAACAAACAAATTGAATCTAAATTGTACTAACCTAGTTGAATTCATCAAACATACCACAATAATAAAGCAAATCTAAACAAAATTAAACAACAAACTCAATTAAAAATCATACCCTAACTTGAAATTTGGAGATTTTCAGGAAAAGGAGGAGAACCGGCAATGGGGCGAGGTCCGGCGAAGGGGAGGGTGAGGGGTTTGTGTCGCGTATAATGAAGGAGCGAAGCTGGGGTGCGTTTTTTTTCTTTCGAAGTAACAGCACATAATGAATGAAGGAAGGAAGCTGGGGCATTTAATTCGAAAACCTCACCGACCGACATAAATCGGTTGGTAATTTTGCAAAATCGGTCGGTAACTACTTCGAATACCGACTGATATCCATAATGCCGACTGTTATTAGCGGTCAGTAATTTACCGACTGATTAATACCGACTGATTTCGGTCGGTATTCTTTATTAACGACCAATTATTTGGTGGTCGGTAAATATCGGTTGCTAATCTCCTCTTTTCTTGTAGTGACTATAACAAATCGATCTTTTTAAAAACGAATACATTAGATGAAAGATTTTGTCCAAAGTCCGAGCAGTCGCCAATTCAGGCGTCTCACTTGAGGCGCCTTGTCCCGTGCATCTCTGGTTCAGAACGCCTCATGTCGCGCGTCTCTGCCAGCCCCTATTCATGATCACAGAATCAATTGTCGTATGTCTTCGATGTGGTTTACTTAAACTTCTGAATATTTGATATCGATTCCGTAACCGATGGTCGAATGTTAAGGATTTATCTAATGACGATTTAGAACGGGAACCTGTTGACGCTAAATTGAGCATTGTAGACTTTAATAGAATAATAGTCAAACAACGATGTTCAACATGCCGAGGGATTAATGTTCACGATTAACAAATCGACGTGTGTTAAATTAATCATACGTTTCTTTCTAAATATTATTACTGTCTCAAACAATTTCATTTTCCTTTATGACTTAGAACGAACACTAGTTGATGCTAAATTGACCACCGTAGGCTATTACTATTTGAATGATGCTGTTAAAATGCGGAGAGTCTAATATTCGTAACGACAAGTCGGGACGAGATGTTCACAAGACGCCAGGATCAAACTAGCATCACGCTTTGGTCCTCACCTCTGCTAACTGAGGCATACCAGCTCATGCGCGTTGAGGCTAGGGCATCTGGTGCCATGCACCTAAACTCATGTCCTTTGGTTGAGACGCAAAACAATGTAGCTAATCAGAGTCTGTCCAATTTTTGATTTACGATTTCTGTTTACTTTTTCTATTTACAAGTTCGTTTATAGTTTATGTTTACTGTTCTTAATTCAATATTATGCAATTGTCCGAGTATTATGAATTCCGGTTTGTATTCCACCCATGTAACTTTAAATATACAATTCAAGTACTTTATTCCTTTGTTTGGCAATTTACCGCTTTTCAATGAACCTTACATGCTAAATACAACTTCGACAAATACAATATACTATTCACATGTCTAGATTCATAATAACGGTTGTCATGCATTTTAACCGTCTTACTAACGTGCGCACTAGAACACCAATCGGTAAGAGGCCGCTAAGTGCAGGCGAGGTTGGGTATCCTCCGTGAGCTTTCCCAACACATACCTTCACCCCCCTTACTAAGAATCTTCGGTTCACAGACTATGCCCAAAACCATTGTCATGAGAGTCATACGATATTTGACATTTGATATTTGATATGCGAAGGGACGAGCCCCTAAGCTCTAGTACTATAAAGCTAACCATGCTTCGTGCGTGGTATGACATAAGTATAGAGTGCGCTCGAATGGGTCTGAACTCCCACAAAGTTCGGTGGCGACTCCACTTCGATTTAAATTTCAATTCGAGATCAATCTCATTGCGAGAATATCCGCCTACCGAAACTCGCACCTGACCGTGTCCGGCCATGGACTTTGCCATGTCCACAATTTGGCTACTCCGATGGAAATACCTAATGTACAACTTGTCATCGGGGTCTTCGGGGTGAGACTCAAAAAGAAATCGATTGATTACTAAAGTGCGCGTTTTAGTTCGATGGTTCATACAAAACCCTAATTTTGCCCGGGCCCGTTACTTATGATCGGCGTTCCATTATACCGCGATGTATTCAAAATTGGTTCCATCAAGGTGTTCACAACCGACTTCAATTCGTATGGGTTTTGCAGCATGTCCTTTTGCGAATTGCTTAAGGGAGTCCGTCTCGATTATCGAAAGAGTTTTATGCTCTGGTATAAACCCTATCTAGACCGACTGAGACTTAGTGTAAAGCATAAATATTGTCGTCATAATGCCTATTTGACTACTTGTTGCTCGGTCTCCGTGTCATTCTTTTAAAAAATTGTCTTTACAAAAATGCATCATTTCAAAAAATCCAAAAATTCAAAAACTGGAATGCTGACGAAATTTAGACTTAGGTTTTGACTTTAAATAGCCTATTTTCTACCCAGCATGCTTTCCAATCGATATTCAAAATTTCCAAAAGCCGTTTCGATATTCAATTTTTTTTGAAACCATTTCTATATTCAAATTTTCAATATTCAAATATCAACTTTTCAAAAAACTCGGTACTATCGGCATGTTGTCCGTTTCGAAAGTCATGACCGTCTTCCAAAATTCAAAATCCTCTCTTTTCAAAAACCATTCCAAACTTTTCAAAAGACCCGGTCCTATTAGCATGCTGCCTATTTCAAAAGTCAAGACCATTTATGTACTCGAGTTTGCCCTTAGCGAGAAGAGCGAGATTGAAAGCCCGAGACCATTCATCGTAGTTATTCCCATTGACTTGTGTTATATCACTACCCAATTTTTCGACGTGAACAAAAGAATAAGAAGTTTGTGTGGAATTGATAATTTTGTTATCATCAGTATTCGTCATATTCGTTCGTGAATGTTGAAGAAAGACGATGAAACGGAAAGTTTCGTGGTATCATGGCTCTAATACCATATGTTACGACTGAAAGAATATTTATGTATTGCAAGGTGTATATCGTTTGTCTATTATAAAGATTTACAAGTCTATTTACACAAGCTACAATTAGGGACGGCAATGGGTCTAAGACCCGACCCAGACCCGGTGGGTCGGACCCGAATGGGTATGGGTCTAAATTTTCCAGACCCGATGGGCATGGGTCGGGTCTGGGTCCTCCCAAAAAATTCGGGTACGGGTACGGGTATGAGTTTTGGGACCGACCCGTAGACCCGGTAATAATAATGAAAAAAAACAATTTCAACTTCTTGAGCTAGAAACTTAGACCCTAAAAAACATCTCATTAATCCCGACTCATTTCATTAAAACATACTTAAGGATTATGTTTATTTAATAAATTATTTTGGGACGAATGTTTTTAAGACGATCTTTGTGTTGTATATTGTGAGATTTTGTGGTTGTCTTGTGAGACTTGTAAACAATTATTATTATTTTTTATCATTTTTATGCGTGGTTTGTAAACACTTTTTAAAAAATTTATGCGTAAGGAATGACTCAAGACATTCCGTAATTTTTTTCAGAACAATATAATAATTAAGTTCGTGTTTTTCTACGAAATTTCCATCGAAACAATGAATAATACAACAATATAATAATTAAGGCAAACCCGCGGGTAGACCCGGACCCGGTCCAGACCCGTCCGGTTCGGGTATGGGTCTTAAGATTTTGGACCCCTTTGGGTCCGGGTCGGGTCTGGGTCCAGGGTTGAAACTTCGGGTCCGGGTCTGGGTCCGGATGGACACGACCCAGACCCGACCCGTTGCCATCCTTAGCTACAATACACATGCTTACGAAAAGAATTAAGGGAAATATGTAACAAAATTGTATTTTTGAATTGTATTTCTTAAACATTGCGAGCTACACTATATACTAGTGATACGTACAAATGATCTGAATGGCAAGAATTAATTATATGATTAGCTACCTTAATTGTAAAGATCTAATAAATGTTAAATGAGAAAGTTACTGGAAATGTGATATGCTTATTGATACATAATCAAAGATGATTTACAAGATATACGGATGAATGTGTATGAAATGTAATGGGCAACGTTTTATGGTTGATAATACTACCCTAATGTACATCAATTAAGCTAGCTAAAATAGGAGAGAAATAATAGGAGAATATTGTCATAGGAGGAAGATATGAGCCAACGACTCTTTTGGAATGAAGATGGACGTTGTCAATTTCAAAATGTAAATTCAATCGTTAAACACGTTAATTACGTTCAAATCAAGCCGTAAAGGAAAAACGCACTAAGTAAACTAGCTATGGAGAGGCTAAACTATCATCCTAATCTATTATAATGAAACTAATCAACCTAAAGGGAGAAACTAATTTCCGGCCTTTATTGGAATACATGTTCCGAAAACAGTAAAAAGTTAGCAAAATCGCTTCCTTAAAGTAGTCGGAAAGTTAAAATTAGATTAATTAAGTAAAACAATTATTATTATTATTATTATTATTATTATTATTATTGAGCAAATTAAAAATTACTCCCTTTAAAAATGCATAAATTAAAATTTACTCCCCTTTGATTTTTTTTTTAATATTTAACACCCAAAGAGATGTCTCAGTTCAAAAATTGCTTGCAATTATGAATTCCGCCCAGTTTTTCCGGTAAATTTGAATTTTTTGTTTGATTTTTTGTCATTTTATGCCCAAAATACCCCTCCCTTATTTCCTCTACCCTTCGTCCCTTCTCTTATATCCTCATCCAAAGTCAGAATTTTTGAAAATCGAGGAAGACAGTTTGAAAAATGTAGATTATCCGACATAAAGACGGGTGCAGTTGGTTGTCGGTGGTTTCGTTGGCACGATTTAGGTTGAGATATGAAAATGAAACAAAGAAAGAGCAAGGGTGTTTTCATCAACCAACTACCAAATTGGCCGGAATTCATAAATGCAAGCGATTTTTGAACTGCGACATCTTTTTGGGTGTTAAATATTAAAAAAAAATCAAAAGGGAATAAATTTTAATTTATGCATTTTTAAAAGGAGTAAATTTTTTTTGAATCCTAAAAGGAGTAATTTTTAATTTACTCTTATTATTAATCATAATTAAGGATGAACAAAAGGGTAAAATCACGTAAAAAGTGTCGACCACGCGGCTGAAATGTTGACGACATAAAGAGGGAGGGCCAAAAAGGAAATAGGGAAGCACATAGGAACTCGGAGGGAGTAGTACTCCCTCCACTCCTCAAGACAAGTATTTTGGATGTGATACCCTTGTTCGAGTGTCGATCATTGGACACTAGTACACCAAGGAATAAGAAGTATTCAAGTAAAATAGTCTTGACAATAAATATAGTGTACAACCGTTGTAACATACACTCCGATCACTAGTTTTGTCAACCTATTTGCCGTTCATAATAATTCGGCTACAATAAATGTGACAATTTTTTGAGAATATGAGACACCGCGACCATGAACACTAGTACATGATTTGGACGGGGCTAATTATCAAATGTGAATGTAGAAACAAAAAAAACTTATCAACAAGCGGAACAAAGTACTCCCTCCGGTTTGAAACGATTGTTCCATTTAAATATAATACTTCTCACATATATTAGGAAACATGCAATCGTTTAAAACCGCAAAGAATATAATATAGTACGGAGTAATAACTAAACGACACTTATTTAGTAAAAATGAAAATAAATTTGTGTGTATTAAGTAACTAAAAATCCAACATTTAGTACACAATGAACTTTGGTACACTAGCTAGCTTGTTTATTGTTCTTGACGATTCAAACGATACGCGTAATTTTGTAACATCAAACTTCCAAAAAAACGTCTTCCATAATTTTCTCCATGAAATAAAATTAATCATCGTAAAAATAAAAAACAAATTATTACAATAAAATGTTCAGAGATCCTTGTTTATAGGAAGCTTTCTTTGAAATAACGGCCTTTGGACTTGTAAATCTTTTTTTTTGGTGTAATGTAAGTATATTATATCAAAAATCACAGATATACAAGAAAAGTACTAGTCAACTACAACAATGTCTGTAGCCATCTATTATCTTTATCCTCAATCGGATAATGAATTAATGACTGAATTATACTCTTAATCGTTGCACTAACCACCTGGGGCCGCTTAAGGACCCCATCTAGCCTACTATGATTGGGTTGCCTCCACACTTGATAAAAGCAAGCATTCACCACAACTCTCCCTATCCTGCACTGGAGCTTCGATCCTCTGATCCTGAATTCCCCAGTCAAACGCTGATGCAAAACTAACTTAAGCCAGCTCTGTACTTCCAGTAAAACCTGCGAACTAAAGGAACACCCAAAGAACAAGTGTTCCTTAGTTTCCGGATGCGCCTCACATAAACAACATAGATCACTCTCACCCTAGTATTCAATCAATTCCTGTGAACCAGCCAAGAAATGAATCACTATCGAGGAATACTCCACGAGCACCACACAAGTCTCCACTAACTCACCTCATCCATCTTATCTCATAGGAGATCATATCCAGCAGACACTGAATATCCTCTATCATTCCCCTTTCAGACCCCATTATCATACGAGGCCTTGATTAGCTCCTTAGCCTTACAAATTCAACGCCAACGAGACATCATTCGGTGGCACATAATACCCCCCAGTCAGCACCCTTGATATACACACAACTCACCCACCTAACCCACTATCAATCAGGTTGATCAAACACCCAGGACGCCAATTTCGCCACAGCCGCCTCATTCCAGATCATCAAATTACGCAGACCCAACCCACCTTCATCCTTAGAGCAACACACCTTTTCCCACGACACCAACGCCCTGCGAGAACTCTCCACTCAGCCATCCCACAAAAAATTCGTACAAATGGCATCAACTTTAGCTAGAATCCCCTTAGGCAATATGAAAACCATAGCCTAGTAATGTGGACGTCCGTCCGCACCGCCTAACGCCCCGCGCGCGCCCGCGCGGGACTGACCTGGTTTTCAATCGCGGCGGCCACCCACGCGGCCTACTCCCGGTCGGGGGCCGGTCCGATCTCGCGTTCGGGGTGATGAATCGGACCTCGACTCGGATGACGATTCAGACTTGTACTAGACGAGCGCAGGCACCCGTGTTTCCGTTGGAATTAATCGAGTCGTAATTGTAAATGTTTAAAGGCTGTTATGTTTGGTAAGAAGACCTTTTAATTGAACTGAATTTGTTGCCGATTTGTGGAGTCGCCACCGAGTCAGTTATGGGGACTCGAAAACCGTTCAAGTCAACTTTGATCCTTAGCCGGCTCAAAGATGAGGGGCATGAGACCTAAAGATAAAGACTTCTACCCTTAAGCACTCCATGCCTGGAATGACTCTCATTGCCAATGGTTTCGGGCATCCGGAAACCGTCGATTCTGAGTAAGGGGTGAGGGTACGTATTGGGAAGCCAATGTCCGATAGACATCGACACCCAATCCCGCCCGGACTATAGCAGCCTCTACTAATCAATCGGTGGGCTGATAACTTCGTTCCTCTGTTGTGGCGGAAGTACTATAACATCCATTGTTTTAACCCTATACCTTTTGCTATGTTTGTTGTTTATGGACAAGTAAGTTTTGTCGTCAAAGTAGTTGTGTTTACATTCTTCGCATGCGATTTCACGTGACAGGCAGGCCATGAAAAGATGTACATAGGAGAGTAGAGAATACTAGTATTATATATATTAGCAAATAAGTTTTAACGTGATAATACGTATATTAGTCATTCTCGTGGTATACCGTACCCGATATTCTACTTAAGATGCGTCGGCTCGGTATTAATAGGGATGCGTCGAACCATGTAAGGTGAGCACCGGGACTAATGCGGAACCCGACCATCACTTTGTTCAGTTTTAGTTTATTTACGTTTTGAATTTCGTGTTAGGTGATTTAGCATGCGATTATAAGGTCATAAAAGCAATAAATCATACGAAAGCGGTAAATGCGAATGTAAGTAAATCACGTAGTGAGGAGTTGCACCCTCGGAGTATACACTAAACGGGACACGATGCATAGATAGTTGAGAACGGATCTCGGAATTACTCGGGTCTATTTAGAGTATTTTAGTGTTTATGATTGAAGTTGGGACGTTACGTATTTTAGTACGTGTAGTGGACCTAGTGTCCACGTTTGACATTATTGTAATGCATATTAAAAGTACAAGAAAGTAAAGTTTTGTTTAGATGACAACCTAGTGACGATTCGTCTTCGAAAGGCAGATCCTCCTAGCTTGCCCGGTGATTTCGGCAGAGTTCCGTTACCGTTGGCCCTCCCTGCGGCTAATCCGGCAGAGCTCCGTTACTACTTGCTGGTTCTGTGGCTAATCTGGCAGAATTCCGTTACTAGACTAGGAGTAGCTAGTCGAACACAGGCACCTCGGGATCGAGTGGAGTGCTCGAAGGTTAGGAGTAGCGTTGATTTTCCTTTATCAGAACTACGATCGAGTGGATCGTTTGCCTCGGGTGCCGGAGTGCAAGCCGTTAGCGAGAAAATCTTAACGAGTGAAGAGGGAAGAGAGAATGTGAGTTGTGTGTCGAATGAAGGGGATGGAGGGGGGTATTTATAGGTGTTTTCGGCCTCGTCACCCGGATTGACGCTTGAGTCCAGGCGCACCAGTCTGAGGCTGGACAAGGCGAAAGTCAAAGTATAGCCACCCAGGTCAATCGAGGATTACGACCTGGTGGCTGTCCGGTCGGGTCGTTTTAAGTCCGTTGGACTACGTGTTGATGCTCGCCAGCCAAGGCTTAGAAATCATATCTTACGTCCTTGCCTGTGGTCGCTTATCGGGGCCCGGGCCCGTGCTTGTCATCTTGTTCTAAGTTCTTCATGTTTGTGGGTTTTGCCTTTTCGGAAGTTCAAGAATCCCTCCGAGTTTACCTTTTGAGTGTGTGTGATGCGTCAAGCGTGGATGCGGAAGAAAAAAATGTTCGATGTGTCAGCTTCCATTCGAACAACTGTCTTCGGGATACTTATGACCCCTCCGACTTAATAAAATACTTTTTGGGATGCTTATGACCCCTCGGGCTCGAGAATAACATAAAATGTTCGAGTGTGTTAGTATCCACTCGAACAATAACCTTCGGGATGCCTATGACCCCTTGAGCTCGGGAAGGAAATAAAATGCCTTTCGGGATGCTTATGACCCCTCGGGCTTGGGAATAACATAGAATGCTCGAAAGTGTCAGTATCCACTCGAACAATAGCCTTCAGGATGCCTATGACCCCTCGGACTAAAGATGTTGAGCGTGTCAGCATCCGCTCAAACCCAAATTGTTGTTCGCTCGTGCCTTTAGGATAACTAAGACCCTTTGGGCAAAGCGCGTTTGAGCGTGTCAGAATCTGCTCAAACTCAAATTGTTGTTGCTATTGCCTTCCGGATAACTAAGACCCTTTGGGCAAAATATGTCTGAGCGTGTCAGTATCCGCTAAGACTCGAATTGCTGTTGTTGTTGCCTTCAGGATAACTAAGACCCTTCGGACAAAATATGTCTGAGCGTGTCAGTATCCGCTCAGACTCAAATTGCTGTTGTTGTTGCCTTCAGGATAACTAAGACCCGTTAGGCTAAATATGTTTGAGTGTGTCAGTATCCGCCCAAACTCAAATTGCTGTTGCCTTCAGGATAACTAAGACCTGTTAGGCTAAAGATGTTTTAGCGTATCAGTATCCGCTCAAACTCAAATTGTTGTGGAGGCATAGGACTCCAAAATGTTCGAACGTGTCAGTATCCTCTAGATGCTTATAACTTAAATTGCTCTTCGGATAACTAAGACCCGTTGGGCCCGAGGACATTTGCTGGTGTTTACTTATTTTGGTTAAATTTGTTTTGTGGGCTTGTCTTATTTTGTTCGGATTTGCTTTGTTCAGATTTGTTATGCGCTTGGATTCGTTCGGAATTTGTTTAGAATAGATTTGTTTGGTTTGTTTTATCACGTGCTCGAGTGTGAGCATCCTTGTTAGTCGTGGCTCCTATGCTTGTTTTATTATCGTTCTTTGTTCGGAGTTTGGTTTATAGGTGTGTTTTACTGGTGCTGATTAGTAATTATCCTGTTGTTGTTTATTTGCTTATTTTATGAATGCGTGTTATGCGTACATTTGATATTAGGCCTCGTTTGTTCTTGTTTTTAATCTCTCGTCGGGTTAGTCGGACGCGCAATCATCTGTGCCTAATTTTCAGGCGCTTAGCTCCCAACGGTCCAGGTGTTGGACGCGTGCCTGAGGCGCCGGGGTTTCTGTGGGTCGGGTCTGTTTAAATTAGCGAATATTGGGCGAACGAATTCATTCATCTCACAATTCAAACGCGCGCCCCTCTTCGCCCCAATAACGCTCCTTCGATTTTTCTAACTGATTTCCGTCTCGATTTTTGCCATATATGAAAATGTCGACTCCGGGTAAGTGTTCTTTACTCGTCTATTGTCAGTTTTGCTTGATTTGGTTGATTGTGAGTTGATTTTGTTGGAACCCTAAAAAATTCGATTTGGGTATTTTAAATTTGGTAGGTTTCGATGTTTGTGCTTAATCCCATTGTTAAATTAGGGTAGTTAGAAGCTTGATAGGAGACTTCGAGGTACGACAATGGTCTCCTACGGAGATAAATTCGAAAGGCCCGGGTTAAGGATTGTTCTCCCGGTTATTCTCGGACTTTTCCTACATAATCTTTCTCGATTAGTGTTCATGATATTGTGGGTGTCTTATTTGTCGATTTTTGTAAGCTAGAACAGCCTCTAGGGCCTCCCGTGAGGTTTTGTGTGACTTACGACGGACCAAAAGATGTCGTAACGATGTCGGATTTTCCCGAAACCACTTCCATTGTGATCGGGGTCCAAAATAGGTGTTAGTGGGCTTTTTGGAATTTTGATATCTCTATCCAAAATTTTGACCTTATTTTGACCTGTTTGAGCTGTCTTAGCCTGACCTGAGGCATGGATTTTTTATTTTCTGTTCGGTTTTGCAGCTAGAAGTGATACCGAGCTTCCCGAGGGAGCTCTTTCAGTTGGCACTAGTGGTGATACCGCCGGGACAAGCTCACTGACTCCTCGCGGGATTCGTAGGAGACGACGTAGCTTTCCGTCGCAACGTCGTGATCCGGAGGCCATAAATGAGGCCGATTTTGATAAGGTAAGGAAGCGTAGGCTTCCCGAGACGGTTGCTAAGAGGGCCCATGTCCCGATTCTCGTACCAGAGAATGAGGAGATCGGCTATGACGATCCTGAGTGGGCCCGGGACTGGGACGATCACCAGTTGTTGTTTCGTCCCGACCTGCACGTTTCTTACTGCATTGTGTGGGGCCTCGTGAGTATCTCGACTCATGCTTATTAGTTTTAGGTTTTGAATTTTGGGTTTGGTTGGGTTTGGTTTGTTTTGTTTATACTTGTATTGCTTCGGTTTGCAGCCCCCAGGTCCGATGAGGACCTTCTCGGGTTTTACGACATGCCTTGAGATTTATTCTCAAAAGTTGACCCCCGCGACAAAGGGATTATTGTGAGGACTGCTCTGGGTCCCGTGGTCGAGCAATGGGTTCGATTGGTGGGTTGCAAGACTAAGTGCAACCTTATGGTGATTAGAGCGATGGTGGATCGCTTTCACAATACTACCTCGACCTTCCATATGCCTTTTGGGGAGGTCGGGAGGACTTAGAGGACTTTGAGGTTATTACGGGTTTACCCTGGGGTCCTGAGAGGATTAGGTAGGCTGCCGAGGACCCTAGGTTAGATAGTGATAAGGTCTGGGGCCTCATCGGGGATTGTTTGGAGCGTGAGGCTTACAGTACGCCTCATGCTCTGGTGAGTTCGTACATCATCGATCACTTTGAGAGGGTGGCGGTGTTAGAGGGTCGAGCACCTAACACATCGGAGCAGGATGCTCAGTTGTGGTTGTGGTACTTCCTAGGATCGACCCACTTCTCGGATAAGGGCGAGAGGTTTAGTACTAGGATTTTGCCTCTCCTAGCTGATCTAGATCAGTTAGGACTTATTGATTGGATAACCGCGGCTTTTGCGGAGATGACTCGATGCTTGCAAGTCATAGTGACGCCGTTACAGGTGGAGTCGGCCTCGGTTTTGCCCATCGTGGGTCTAGGCCTCGTGTTGGAGGTTAGTAATTGTTTCTGTATTCGCCTCTCGGGTTTTGTTTAGTTTAGTCTGATTTTGCTAAAGATGTTTTGGGGTTTTTCAAGCTTAGATTTATTCCTACTTCCCTCGCTTGGCACCTAAAACGGTGCGGGCTCGTCCAACCAGATTCCCGGCGGGGATTGAATGGAGGCTGGCTCAGTCTAAGAGTACAACCAGCCACTACTCGTCGGAGAACGTGATGGTTAACCAGCTACGCCTCGAGGATGTAAGTTTTCTCTTTATAGTTTGCTTTATTTATTATCCTCCAAGGATTTAGGGTCATTGAAATGCTAGTTTTGTTTGTGTAGTTTGTGGCCCGTCCTTGGGTCGACTACGAGGGTATGCCCGGGTATTTGGCTGCGGAGTTGAGGCCTAGGAGCTACAGGAGGATGCTCCTTCCGGCATTGTTTCGTCTGATTTGGTATCTGGGCGAACGGTTGGTGCGTCAGTGCTTATATGATGACTTCAGGGTACCGGTTGATCTTCCCCGGACCATGTTCAGACCACCGACCGCCGTAGAGGTCCTTAAGGGCAGGGATGGAGAAGGAGGCGATGCACTCTCGGTGCCTGGTGCCTCCTATCTGTCTCATGTCAGCCAGCGGCTAGCTTGCCACCGCCTCGTGGTGAGAACTCGATTTTCGGTTTTAAAGTTCGTTTCGCTTTATGGCTTAGTGTTTGCTCGCCCTCTGATCGGACCGTTTTCCTTTCAGTTGGCCGATCCTGCTAATGCTATTCAGCCCCCAGACTTCCCTTTGACGCTGCTCAGGGTTGATGGAGCCGGGGTAGCCTTCTTTGAGCCTCTCCCCCCGTGTTCCGCAGAGGAGATGGACGCTGGGATGGAGTGGCGTGACCAAGTCTACCGGGTAAGTTTCGGTTCCTATTTCTGATATGGCGTTCTAAGGGTTAGCTTTTGTTTGGCTAACTTGTGTGGTTTCACCTTTCAGGTTTCGTTAGTTTGCCATCAACGGTTCTGGCAGGCCGCCAACTGCTTCGGAGCCTATGCCTCGAGGGTCTCCCGTGATACTTCCGGACCTCGATCGGTGAGTATGTGTGCTTAAAGTTGGTTTTCTAGGCTTTTTTATATTTTCCTAAGGTACGGGTTACATTTGCAGGATACTCCTTATATGGTGGGACAGTTGGAGACTCGAGTGACCGCTCTCGAGGCAGTGGTGGCTGATGCGAGACAGCTCTTGCAATCTCGGGACGATGAGATTGCCCGGCTTAAGGAGCAGTTGGCTCGGCATCAGGGGAGACCTCAGCGCAGGGTGAGGCTAGGCAAATGGTCGAGATGGAGAGGGAGGCTGAGGCTGAGGCTGCGGGTCATGTCACGGGTGCTACCGAGGATGTTGGAGGGATTCCCGAGTCAACTACCTTGGACCTGTTATCGGGGATGGACAATAGTAAGTCCCCTCTCCTGGATCTAGAGAATCTGGGTTTGGACGACAATATCGGTGGATTCGTGATGGCTATAGGTGCGGCTTCTAGGGGCCCTCCATAGTTTTATGAACTTGGTTTGTGCATGGATTTGTCTGTTTTGTATATTTTCAACACTTTTAGTGTTCGAATTAATTAGATTAGTCTTGTGTTTTCGTTTGGTGAATTGTTGACCTAGCTTGACAAGTAATCACTTCGCGTTCGTTTTATTTGCAATTTCATCGTAGTTTAGGACGTTTTAAAATACGTTGGGGTTGCATGAGAGTACGAAAATGGTTTTTCGGACTTCTGAAATGCGTTAGTTTGAGCCCGGAATTGGATCAGATAGTACGTCGATTAAAATGTTTGACCCGACGTGGTGCGAAACGTAAAAAAAAGTTGACATATTTTGACCGAGTTTGTTAGGAGGCAAGTGTAGTTGTCACGACATTTATTTTTAGGATGAGGCAAAAAACCAAAAAGAGCTAGACTATCTTTTTGTTTAAAAAAAAAGTTAACCGCTTTTTGTATATTCATGACAATGCCGTGCTGGGCTACAGACGCGATTTGAGAATAACCATTAAAGGCTACAACACTCCAAGGTGGGGTAGCTTATCCCCCTAAAAGAAAAAGAAATGAAAAGACGTCTAAGTCTGGCGGGTCCGACGAGTGAGATGTGACCTTGCAACTCTTCCATGGGTGTTTCGGTCTCCGGAAAGGGTTTTAGTTACTTCGGGAGGTCGTTCCCGACGTCTGAGATGTCAGGTGGTAGTTATGGTGATTACGCGGGCTTGATGCCTCGGTTGTTTGGGGTTGCTTAAGAGGCTGACAGCTTAGGGATAGACGCCCGGACTAAGGCAGTCGAGTTCCGGGTCGCTTGGGCTCGGGCGACTGGAGATTTGGGCGCCTGGGCTCGGGCGGTCCAGATCCCGTTTATGGAAATTTTCGTGGTTTTCTAATTATGGTGGGATTAGGGCTATATATACGGGTTACGGGTATTTGTTTTAGACATTAAAAATACCCAAATAGTGTCTGTAGCTTCCTTGTATTGTTTTGAGTCATGTCGGGTTTCGGGGATCTCCTAACCGAGTGGGCGGGCTGTTTCAAGAAAGGTGACCCCGAGGTTGGTCCAAGTGACGGGTTGTCAATGATCGTTGCGTTGAGCCGAGTTAAGGTGCAAGATAGGTGGGGTTTTAATATCGCGGTGACTTGTTACTATCTCTTCGAGGACGCGACAGCGCGTGAGGGTTGGGGTAATCCTCGGGTTTTGGACGTCGTAATGGGGATGGAACATGGACGATCACCCTCTTTGCTTATTTTAGGTGAGCTCATTCTAGGTCTCCATGCTCGTGCCCGATTGCATCAGGCTCCTTTTCGGGGTTCTAGGATCATTTTGCAAGTGCTTAGGGTGTTATGTGTCTTTGTTGCTTTTTTGTTTTCTCCTTTTTTTTCTTTTTGGGTTTGAAGGCGTGACGTTTTGTTGTGGTTTGTGAAGGTTTGGCTACAGGAGCGGCTTGGCTTGGTCGACCCTCCCCGAGCCGTTAAAGGTTATAACTATAGGGGTTTCATGGGTCGGAAAATGGTGCGAGTGTGGAGTGAGGGTCACACCGAAGAGGAGTGGCTTTCTTACTTGGCTAAAGGGCAATTGGTCATTGTTGTGTGCTAAATTTAGACCGTTTTTCCTCCCATTTAGACCCATTTTCCCCTCGTTTTGCGAGTCTTGAGTGCGATTATCGCCATATTTTGCGTACTTCTCGCATTAGCGTCCCTCTTGTGCGTTTCACGTGTTTTTGGTAGTTTTTCTATCATTTTGATAGGATTTGGCACCAAAATCACGATTGAGCTTCCATGAGCACGAGAGAAAGGAAAACCGTCCTAAGAGCAAAGCACACAACTTAAAGTTTAAAGTCATCTGATCATACAACGAAGAATGAGACAAGATTAGAGGCCAGAAAAAATGACCGGGCGAAATTTCACCCGGTGAGACACCACCGGGCGAAATTTCACCCGACGGTGAAACGCCTCCCCCGAAGATTTTCCGAGCTTACCCACCGGGCGAAACTGACCGGGCGAAATTTCGCCCACCGGGTGAAATTTCGCCCGATGGGAAGAAGTGCCAAAAACGCCAAAAATGGAAGAGAATCTCACCGTGCGAAATTTTCACCCGGTGGGAATTATCGTCAAGTTCGCAGGGCAAAGTTTCACCCCATGGAGATGCAAAGGGAGATTGTCTCACTAATGGAGCATAAAGTTGGATTTGGGCTTTAGGTTAAAAACCCATTAAGAGATTACTATATATATGTTACCCTAATTCATTGCCTAAGTCACCTCTCCATTGTGCTAAGGAGGGAATCCATTACACCACTCCACCATCCTATTACACCATCCATTAGTAGTAGTAATCTAGAAAAATCCTCCAAAAATTCTAGTAGTTTACATAGTAATTAATAGTAGATCTACAAGTTTCCATCAACAATTATTTAGATTTCAAGGTTGTAAGAAGATTATTCAAGTTTTATTTGAAGATTTGTTGGGTTTATTGGAGGATTAGTGACAAGTTCTCCATTTTATTCATCAAAGATTCAATCTTTATCTATGATATTTTCTTATTTCTTATAGATCTACATAGTTGGTATAATTCTCTTCCACTCTCTAATCTCTAGTTTAGTTTTTGTGTTATTTTCTCATCATCATCTTGTTTAGATCTAATTAATATGCATGTTGTGATGAATTCCATAATGATGTGTGAGTAGATTTCTTGTTGGGGAGTTTAGGGATGAGGGCTTGGATTATTTGAATATAGGGATATTGGTGGGTTGCTTGCATGTTGGTTTATCTTATTTATGGTGTTGTGTCATTGTTGTTTTAGTCCGGCCAACTAGACCGACCTTGACTAATTTCTATCAATATGGGGAAACTCGGGGTAGAAATTACCATGACTAGGGACTTACCCTCATTCGCCGCGATAGCGGGATTTTAGGTGAGTTTATCGACATTGCGACAAAAACTCGATTCCGACCTTCTTAGACTCCAAGTACCGAATCCCGACTTCTCCCCAACGTCTTCTCCCTAGATTGGCCACCCTTAGCTATTTCTCTAGATATTCCCTTAGTTTAGACTCGACCCTAGAATAAAAACCCCCTCTAAGACATCGAACACGACACTTTAAGCTTCACAAACACACACCGTTCCCTGTGGACCGACCTCGACTTACCACGATTACTTTAGTAGTTTTTGTGTTATTATGAGTCTATAAATATCGTTTGATCCCCCGTCCTTCGTTAACGATCGATCCGATTGGGAGGCGATCAAACTGGCGCCGTTGCCGGGGAACGGCTAATTGTTGTGTTTTTAGTTGTTGTGTTTGATTCTTTTCCCTTCTCTCTTTTCCCTAGTACCGCGAGGTGCTAGGAGTCTTACCGTTTAATTGAGTTTTATGCCCAGGAACACGTCATCGCCCTTGTTGTTCGATCTGGAGCCGGAAAGGACTTTTAGAGCATTGCGTTTTCGAAGAAATAACTCAACCACCATCATTCCACATCCTTCATTATCACCTCCTAACCTTAATACCATCCTACCACATCCACCTTCTACATCACATAACCCCACTCCAAACAATCCTTCCATACCTTCCACTTCACAAAATTCACCACCACCACCACCACAACCATCGCCGAGAACACCACCACCAATTCCATCACCTCCAAATTCTCCAAACCCTCCAAATTCTCCAAATCCACCAAATTCAAGTCCACCATCACCACCAATCCAACCAATGGTGACTCTAGGTTCGCACTCTCAACTCACACATGAAGAAACACCTTCTCCCGTCGATTTCGGAGAGATTCCCGAGAACTATGAATTGAAAGCCTCTTTGACTAACGCTGTCCAACAAGATACTTTTCACGGTTTTTCTCAAGAAGATGCTCAAGAGCACATCGCTTCATTTAAAGAAAAATTAGTAGGAGCCCGTCTCAATGGATTAACTTCATGTCAATTGCATCGCTTATTATTTCCGAAGACCTTGAGAGATGGAGCTCGTAGATGGCTTCAAGGCCATCCCGCTAATACTTTCACAACATGGGCTCAACTATCTGATGCCTTCTTGGAGAAATATTTTCCGCCGTCAAAGACTAACCAATATCGCATGGAGATACAAACGTTCAAGCAAGATGAATTTGAAAGCCTAAGCGAGGCTTGGGAAAGATTTAGAGACTTGTTGCGCAAATGTCCACACCACGGAATACCCGATTGGCTAACCACCCGAACGTTTTATAACACCCTTTCATCGAGAACCAAGGAAAACCTCAATTCGGCCGCCGGAGGAGACTTCTCTTCTCTCACCGATGAGGCATCTAAAAATCTTATTGAAAAGATGGCAAGGAGTGATTCAAGAATGGGTCAATCGAGGGATTCTAGAAGGAAAGTTGAAGTGAACTCATCTACGAGTTCTAATGAATTGAAATTTCAAACGGAACTTGAAGAATTGAAAAGGAGAATGGATGCCATGAATTCTAAGCCCACTCCTAGAGGTATGTACCAAATTCAAGGGAGTGTTCCTCCAAGGCAACCATCACCTCCAAAGCAATTAACATGGGAAGGTCAATGTGATCATTGTGGCAATCATAGTCACGATTCTAGCTTTTGCATTCCTAATGAAGAAGTCTATATTGAAGAGCCAAATGAAGTTCAAGCTATACAAGCATATGGGCAAAGACCTCAATTTGATCATTTTTCTAATACCTACAATGCCGGCACAAGATTTCATCCTAATTTCTCTTATGGAAATCAAAATGTTCAAAATCCGATGCCGCGCACCCAAGGGAGTCAAATGAGGTCATTCTATCAAAGTCAACAAAGGCCCTTTAACCAAGGTCCTCCTAAGATGCCCCCATATACGCCTCCTCATCAAAGGATAAATTTCAATCAACAAGGTAGCAACTTCCATGTTCCTAACAACTACAACAATTTCCAAAATCAACATGGTAATCACTTCAATCATGGATACAATCAAGGGTTCAAAAGAAATTCTCATGGTAACCAAAGTTACAATCAACAACCATTTAATTAACCCTCTCAATCTTATGGCCAATCAAGCAATTCTCAATTTGGTCAAGGAGGTCCTTCATGGGAGAACTATAGTGATTTACAAAGAACCGTTGGCCAACTATGGAATGAACATCAAGATACTAAGGCAAGGATAAAGGTTTGGGAATCACAAGAAGCAACAAAAGCCTTAACCGCACCATTTCATCCACCCCATGGTTTGCCCGGTCAACCCCAAAACCCAAGAGATCCTTCACACCAAGCAAATGCCGTAATTTTGAGAGGTGGCAAAGAACTTGAGGACCCATATAAGAACTTGAACTCGAACACCAAAACTACCCCATCCAAGGTGAATCAACCAAGTACACCACAAGAATCATCTCCCACTTCCCCCAAACAAAACCGGGGAATACAAGCGGAGTTTGATATCCTCCAAAATGCGGAGAATGAATTAAGAGAACAAAGAAAGAAGAAAAAGCAAATGGAAGCGGAAGAAGCCAAAACAAAAGAGGCGGAGCGATTAGCCGAAGAAGAAGAAGAAGAATCCAATGTTCCACCGCCTCCCGCTCCTATCCCTCCATTGCCTTTTCCCGAGCGAGCTAAGCCACACAAGGAGAATGCTCAATTTAGCCGTTTCTTGGATATGTTAAAGAAAGTAGAGGTAGCTTTACCTTTCACCGAGGTAATTTCTCAAATGCCCCTCTATTCTAAGTTTTTGAAAGATGTCTTGACTAAAAAGAGAACCATAGAAGACAAAGAATGTGTCTCTCTCACGGGTCAATGTAGTGCCATTCTTATGAACGAAATGCCAAAGAAACTAGATGATCCCGGTAGTTTTTTCATCCCTTGTCGGGTAGGAAATGTTGTTGTTAATCAAGATTTATGCGATGATGGGAAGGGATTTGTCGTGGAATCCCAATCGTCAATAAAATAACCGGCTATTCCTACGGTAGATAGGGCAAGTCGGGTCGAATCCACGGGGACGGTAATGTATAGCCTAGACTAAGGTCACCTAAATACTAGACTAAGTCAACGAGCTAAGCAAAACTAGAGAATGATAGAAGGGGAGAAAGCTAGACTAAGACTAAGGTGCCGGAGAAACAAACAAGGAAAACGGGCTAGGATTAGGTCGGGGTCAAAGGGGTAACGGAATGGTCGAGGAAGAACTAGAGCGAAGGTGGTAGTAGGGTAATCTAGGTTGGTCCGGGCTCTCTCAACTTAGACCCACCTAGAGGTTCATCCTATAACCCATCTCGGCGATACACATGACAAACGGGGTTCTAGCGCGCTATGGTGGCCTAGGTCGCATCCGGGCTCTCGCTACTTAGACCGACCTAGGGGTTGTCCTCACCGGGCTCTCGCAACTTAGTGAGGGAACCGAACCCACAATAAACTAACACCCACAAGAGAAATGCAAGAAGAACAAGCATTCTCAACTACTTAGTCATTCAAGCATTTCAACAAACATGTGATGTGCATCAAACAAAAGGAAACCCAAATCTTCCACCAACATCTCCAACAAACCCTTAATCATTCAATTAACACCCTAATCACCCTACTAACCCTAGCAAGAACACTACTCTAACATAATCAAACTATAACTACAAGAACAAGATGAATCAACATAGGAAAACAAAACAAACATAAACAAACTAGAGAAAACAATGAACAACAATCAAAGTTTAAAACTTGGAAGATTAAACATAAAAGATTAAAGGAAAAGAGAAAGGAAAGATTATACCAACTACAAAGGATGAAAAGGAGAACACTTGTATAGAAGAAAACCCAAATAATTCCACCAAGGTTGTCAAGCTTGATAGATTCTTCAAGAATTCCTTAATACAAGAGCTAATCTATGATTAACTACTAATTACCGACTAATCTACACTAATCTAATCTAATCTAACCTAAAGTAGTCTAGGGTTTTTAAGGATATAATATAAGATGGTGTCTTAATACAAGGGGGGGGGGGTATATATAGGGTTTAAGAATGAAAGGAGAAGAAAAGAAAGCAAGGCGTGCAGCAGCAGGCCCGTCCCGGCCGAGACGGGGTGGTCCCGGTCGGGACGAGGTTGATCCCGGTCGGGACGCCACCTTCCCGATCGGGATGGGCTCACAGTAGCCGTGCTTCATGCTCACTTCATCCCGAACGGGATGGGTCTTTGTAGGCCTCCCTTAAGAGCTCTTTGGTCCTTCCTTGCCTCTCATGGGTCTCTCGTCGATTCTCGGGACTCGGGATCGGGTCTCGGAGGCTCGGGATTGGGTCCCGAGGTCTCGGGGTCGACTCCGAGGCATCAAGTCATCGTTCCTTAACTCCGTTGGCTCCAAAATGTGTATGTATAGAGTCGGAATCGCTCCAACTCTTCCAAATCAGTCTCGGGAACCTGAAACGAACTAAAGGAAGCATAAGAAGCCCATAAACCGCTCCCAAGGAGAGATGCCACAAGGAAAATGGGACCAAAACACAGTAAAATAGACACTACAAACTACACTTATCAACTCCCCCACACTTAACCCTTACTCGCCCTCGAGTAAGCACATACTAACTACTATACTATCCGAGTGGGTATTAGCGCACCCTACGCCCCTTCAACTCACGCGAGTGCAGTTAAAGGAAAAGTGTACTCCGCAAAGCAAGTTGGGTCTTGCGACAAACTGTGGATGCAACCGGACACCATACACACAAACAAACACAAAATCGGTTGCACCCAAAACAAAAGAAATACCGCTTCCCTCTAAAAGCGGTGAATGAAACACCGGTTTAGGATTCGAGGTAAGTGACAACGTTCCCAAGCTAGCAATACAAATCAAGGTGAACTAAACCCTAATAGTATGACGATAAACCAACAAAAACGTTGGTAACTTACCTAGGTCCTCCTAACTTTCTAAAAACGTACTACGGGACGATCGGCGGAGTGGAAAAGTGAAGAACCACGGTGTTAGTCGACACTGTAGGTAAGTGAGACCCCGCCCCCTTTAGCGTGAGCCAAGAGGGTCGTCCCGTGTTCAAGACCGCCTAACTAGTCCAAGTAAAAAGGTGGAAAACATGCAAAATGAGGGAAGACCGACTAATGCCGCTATCATCCTTTCTCGGGACTCGGTCCTTTGGTAGGATCTTCACGGCAAAAGTCGGAAAAGGCTTATTTTTGCGGGGATTTCTTTTTGTGAGACAGGTTTTCTTTTGGCATTTTCTTTCTTTTCGACATTTTGATTTGTTTGTTGCCATGCCATTTCTTTTTCTTCTTTTCTATTTTCTTTTTGGCTTTTGTGCCTTTTATTTTTTTCTTCATTCTTTTCTTTCTTTCTTTCATTTTTTTTTTCTTTTCTTTTCCCTTTTGGCTTGATTTGGCTTTTCGGCATTTCTTGACAATTGAGAAAGAGAGAATTCAACAAATTGCATTTTATTTGTGTGGAATGTGTAGGAGGTAGGTGAATGGGTGAGTCGAGGGTCGCGATCCCTCTTCAAACCCACAAAAAGGGGAAAACATGGACTAATAAAAAC
This sequence comes from Agrostemma githago, assembly GCA_958450325.1. NCBI lineage: Eukaryota > Viridiplantae > Streptophyta > Magnoliopsida > Caryophyllales > Caryophyllaceae > Agrostemma > Agrostemma githago. Next base: position 17,495,498 of record OY288254.1, on the reverse strand, counting down.
AATCCTAAACACGGTCACCTAGGGGACGAGACTCGGTAACCAAGGCCTTTTCACACCGTGGGTGGTCATAATGGTCAAAAGTGCAAATCCCGTAGTAAATCCCTAGTAAGCTAGGTGGACTCAAGGTAAAGGACCAACGAAATCATTGATTTAGGGTCATTCTACTAGGCTAAAGTGCAAGACTCGATTTAGAATACTAGGAAGGGAAAGTCCGCACTCGCACACTAGCCTCTAAACCGGGTTTTCGAAAACGGTTTACACACAACACAACACAACACAAAATTAATGACATGACGAAAACGAGAGGAAAAGAAACAAAGGCAACAAAAACAAAACATAACAAAACAAACATATAACAAACACCACCCCGATAATCCATACAAGTCACCAAATCCACCACAAGAATGTACAAGCTCCACCCGAGCACACCTCAACACAACCTTCTCCAAACATCACAAGGAATAGAGGGAAAGAGGGTTAGAAGATGTTACCGGATGTCTTTAGAGATTTCCAAAGTCATTGGCGATTAAAGCAACCTATAAGGACAAAGGGAGGCAAAACACGCACACAAACAAATATACGACACAAAGACACAAAATGAAAACATAAAAGAGAAAATCTTTTTGATTTTTGTGAAAAAATTTCAAATTTTTAGGATTTTTAAAGATTTTTTCGAAAAACTAAGAAAATAAACTAAGCTATACTAGAATATCGCTCCCCCACACTTAAATCGAGCAATGTCTTCATATGCTCAATCGTAGTGTGCGGAGAGACAAAAGGAAAAGAAAAGAAACTACGAAAATAAAGCTAAAAAACAAAAATAAAGTGAAGAAAATGGTAGAAGGTGTCCGGCCGGGGTGTAATCAAGTCACCAAGGGCCGAGACGAGAAAGAGATATGGATGGGGGAAGAAATAAAAGAAGGAAATAAAAGGAAATGGGAGGGGAGGCCTAGGTGTAATCAAGTCACCTAGCCCAGATTCCGCCTAAATCCGACTAAATCCTCAAAAAGAAAGTGAAAATCTTGTAAAATTTGGATTTTGAAATGACTCTCGATGTAATCACATCATCGAGAGTCGGGAGCAACAACTACCGAGGTCTCGAAGGCCACCATGACATCAAGACACAGAAGTGTACAAGGGGAAGGGAATAAACAAAGGAAAACAAGCAACAACAAAAACGGAAAAGAAAGGATAGTTGCCGTACCATAGGTTAGCAACTCACTCTCTCCATCGTCTCATAGATCAATATACGCACTTGCTTGTCTTCATCATTGCTATCCCGCTTCAAGCTTGATAGAACCGCATGGTAGAGGTGGTAAAGGTGTGAGGGGGGTGGGATTTGATGTGGATCTCGGTGTGTAAAGTGAGGTGTACGGGTCATATGATAGGAGTAAGGAGGAGTAGGGAGGTTGGGAGGGGGTATAATGGATGGGTGGAGCCAAGGGGACCATCCCGGTCGGGATGGATGGTCCCGATCGGGTTGATAAACCCTTCCCGATCGGGAAGCTCTCGTCCCGGTCGGGAATGCACTCCAGTGAGTCCGAATTTTTGCACCTTCATCCCGATCGGGATGGCTCCTTCCCGGTCGGGATTCCTCATCCTTCCCGGTCGGGAAGCCCTCTTCCTGGTCGGAATGAGTCTTCTTTGCTTCCCCAAGCCCAAAAGCTTATCATAAGCTTCAAAAACCGACTTCCTCGCTCGCAAACCAAACTCCATCATCAACCACTCCTTTCTAGGAGTCACCTTCACTTCACCTATCACAATAAACTCAAATTACACATCAAATTCACTCCCTCACATCGCTCATCAAAATACGAAATAAATTACAAGAATCCTACAAGAACAAAGAAATCCAAGAAACAAAACACACAAATACAAGCACAAGTATTCTAAAGAAGAGGAGAGGGGAATATACAACATGACGGTTCTTTTAGGAACTCCGTCAAACCTAGGATGGTGGGCTCCATTCTTCAACCATAGCCCTCAAGGGCATGGAGGAGCAAGTCGAAAGCGCTACCGACATCATAGTGAAGGCCCATGAAGCGCTCGAGCTTAACCGACCTCCACGGCCTACAAGGAGGAGGCAAGAAGTAGGAATCCCAAGACCCAAAATCATCTTTCAAATCATCTCCGGGGTCTATCCATCCTACGAGCTTAACCGACCTCTTCCTCCCTAAGCATTGCCTCCAATCACAAGCAAGCTTCATCTCCAAGAAACAAGGCACAAAAAGCGGTTTTGGCCTCACTTCCTCGTTGCACACCCCTACACTTGCCTCAAGTTGTGGTTCCCCATCTTCATCACTCGGCCCCACATCATCATGGAGGAGAAACTTCTACCGGCGGTTTCAATCTCTTCCAACCCATCTTTCGGTGTACTAGCAAGGGGCTCTTGATGCTTATCCACATTCTCGGACAAGGGAAACTCAAGGCTATCGATTTCACCCAACAACTTCACAAACTCCACCAAACCATCCAACTCACTATCCTCCTCCAATTCCTCACCAATGTTGCCTTCACTAAGGGCCATATCCTCATCCGTCTCTTTTTGGGTAGACGATTGAGGTTCTTCAAAGCAAATTTATCCTCCAAAGGGAACTACATCGGCGGCTTCGTAATTAGGTTGCTCCTCTCTCTCAAGTGGGCACCCTCCATCTAAATATGATGCTCGGGATAAAGACATTACGGTTTGAACCGATATTGCATTTAATCGAGCATCCCTTGCCTCGTTTTCCCTTCGGAGTTTGGCCCAGAGTTCATTATTCTTTTGCGATTGGATGGCCATTTCTTGTTTCATTTGAAGCATCGATTGATGTAACCCCAAGTTTGGCATTTGGCGGTCATTGGGGTCTTGTAAAGCTCCTTGAAAATCTTGATGATGCCCAAGGGGTGGGGCATCATATTGTTGGTAATGAGGTCGAGGTGATTGGTAGTATTGTGGGTCATGGGGTTCATATTGTGGTTGGGGTGTAGGGTAATATTGTGGGTTTTGGGGAAATTGGCGTCCATACGGTGAATCTTGATTGAACATGGTGGGTTCACAATCATAGCTCGAGTAATAGCCACCATGATCATAGGATTGATAATCGTTCACTTGTTGGTAGGCGTTTCCATATTCTTGAAGATCATACCCGTCTTGATTACCCCAAGAAGCTTGATAGTGGTAGGGGGACGTCATGTCATACCCTTGGATCATGGAAGAAGAGGAGTAGCTCATATCGGCTCCCGAGTGTGTGGAGTTTAGATCAAACCCCATACTTGCTCGAAAATCGTAGCTCATACCCGGTTGGAAACCTCTCACCCTAGCAACCGTCCGTTAAAGCGGCTCTGAGTTGCAAGAAGAAGATAATCACCACCTCTAAGCACAAACTGTAGACTAAGAACAAACGTGAGAAGCCTAGTGCTTTTTGGGCACTAGACAAGAGAGAAATAAACTTCACACACACACAAGAAGCAAGGTAACAAAAAGAAAAAAGAAAAACACAAACACAAAGACAAAGTCAAGTAACTAGGAAAACAAAGTCCAAACTAGCACCGTCCCCGGCAACGGCGCCAAATTGATGGGAAGGGATTTGTCGTGGAATCCCAACCGTCAATAAAATAACCGGCTATTCCTACGGTAGATAGGGCAAGTCGGGTCGAATCCACGGGGACGGTAATGTATAGCCTAGACTAAGGTCACCTAAATACTAGACTAAGTCAACGAGCTAAGCTAAACTAGAGAATGATAGAAGGGGAGAAAGCTAGACTAAGACTAAGGTGTCGGAGAAACAAACAAGGAAAACGGGCTAGGATTAGGTCGGGGTCAAAGGGGTAACGGAATGGTCGAGGAAGAACTAGAGCGAAGGAGGTAGTAGGGTAATCTAGGTTGGTCCGGGCTCTCGCAACTTAGACCCACCTAGAGGTTCATCCTATAACCCATCTCGGCGATACACATGACAAACGGGGTTCTAGCGCGCTATGGTGGCCTAGGTCGCATCCGGGCTCTCGCTACTTAGACCGACCTAGGGGTTGTCCTCACCGGGCTCTCGCAACTTAGTGAGGGAACCGAACCCACAACAAACTAACACCCACAAGAGAAATGCAAGAAGAACAAGCATTCTCAACTACTTAGTCATTCAAGCATTTCAACAAACATGTGATGTGCATCAAACAAGAGGAAACCCAAATCTTCCACCAACATCTCCAACAAACCCTTAATCATTCAATTAACACCCTAATCACCCTACTAACCCTAGCAAGAACACTACTCTAACATAATCAAACTATAACTACAAGAACAAGATGAATCAACATAGGAAAACAAAACAAACATAAACAAACTAGAGAAAACAATGAACAACAATCAACGATTAAAACTTGGAAGATTAAACATGAAAGATTAAAGGAAAAGAGAAAGGAAAGATTATACCAACTACAAAGGATGAAAAGGAGAACACTTGTATAGAAGAAAACCCAAATAATTCCACCAAGGTTGTCAAGCTTGATAGATTCTTCAAGAATTCCTTAATACAAGAGCTAATCTATGAACTACTAATTACCGACTAATCTACACTAATCTAATCTAATCTAACCTAAAGTAGTCTAGGGTTTTTAAGGATATAATATAAGATGGTGTCTTAATACAAGGGGGGGGGGGGTATATATAGGGTTTAAGAATGAAAGGAGAAGAAAAGAAAGCAAGGCGTGCAGCAGCAGGCCCGTCCCGGTCGAGACGGGGTGGTCCCGGTCGGGACGAGGTCCGTCTCGGTCGGGATGCCACCTTCCCGATCCGGATGGGCTCACAGTAGCCGCGCTTCATGCTCACTTCATCCCGAACGGGATGGGTCTTTGTAGGCCTCCCTTAAGAGCTCTTTGGTCCCTCCTTGCCTCTCATGGGTCTCTCGTCGATTCTCGGGACTCGGGATCGGGTCTCGGAGGCTCGGGATTGGGTCCCGAGGTCTTGGGGTCGACTCCGAGGCATCAAGTCATCGTTCCTTAACTCCGTTGGCTCCAAAATGTGTATGTATAGAGTCGGAATCGCTCCAACTCTTCCAAATCGGTCTCGGGAACCTGAAACAACTAAAGGAAGCATAAGAAGCCCATAAAACGCTCCCAAGGAGCGATTCCACAAGGAAAATGGGACCAAAACACAGTAAAATAGACACTACAAACTACACTTATCATGCGACCTAGGGGCTAGTGTTAGTTTGTTACCCTATTCTATTGCCAAAAGACTTAGTGTGGGGGAGATGAGACCCACTAGTATGTCGATTCAACTTGCGGATAGGTTCGTCAAGTACCCACTTGGGATACTTGAGGATGTACCCGTTCAAGTTGGTAAGTTCTTCATCCCCTCCGACTTTGTTGTCATGGATATGCCCGAAGACACTATTACCCCCATTATCTTAGGTCGACCTTATATGGCTACCGGAGGTACTATAGTTGATGTTAAGAATGGAAAGTTGTCATTTAACATAGGGAACGAGTCGGTAGAGTTTTCCCTTTCTCAAGCTCTTAAACAATCAATGATTGAACAAATGCATTCCATTGAAGTTATTGATAGTTTGGTTGAGTATAGGTTGATAGATGATGATAAGCAAGAAGAAAAACCATTTGACTCTCCACCTCTTGAAGAAGAATGTTTGCATGATGAAAAGGTAGAACCACTACCGGTGAGTAAGTGTATGGTATCTTCTCCTCCTAATCTTGAACTTAAACCACTCCCCTCTTCCCTCAAATATGCTTTTCTTGAAGGAACTAATTATCCCGTAATCGTCAATGCTACCCTTGATGGACCTCATTTGGAAAAACTTTTAATTTTTTTAAGAAAGCACAAAAAGGCCATCGGGTATAGCATTGCCGACCTCCAAGGCATAAGCCCAAATGTTTGCATGCATAGGATCATCCTTGATGATGACCACCGTTCTTCGGTTGAGGGTCAACGTAGGTTGAACCCCACCATGAAAGAGGTTGTCATGAAGAAAGTCCTCAAGTTGTATGAGGCTAACATTATATACCCAATAACCGGAAGTAAATGGGTTAGCCCCGTACAAGTTGTGCCAAAAAAAGGAGGAATGACGGTTGTTAAAGGAGAAAAGGGTGAGTTAATTTCCACTAGGACTATTACCGGTTGGCGCATGTGTATAGACTATCGTAAATTGAACACGGCCACCATAAAAGACCAGTTCCCCCTTCCCTTTATCGATCAAATGCTTGAAAAATTGGCGCATCATTCTTATTTTTGTTTCCTTGATGGTCATTCCGGATTTCTTCAAATACCTATTCACCCCGATGACCAAGAGAAAACCACTTTTACTTGTCCCTATGGCACCTATGCTTATAGAAGGATGCCATTTGGATTGTGTAATGCGCCGGGAACGTTTCAAAGATGTATGATGGCTATTTTCTCCGATTTTATTGAAAAATCCATGGAAGTTTTTATGGATGATTTTAGTGTCCATGGTACATCTTTTGATTCTTGTCTTGAAAATCTTGATCAAGTGTTAGCTCGATGTGAAGAGTATAGACTTGTTTTAAATTGGGAAAAGTGTCATTTTATGGTTGAACAAGGTGTTGTCCTAGGTCATATTGTTTCTAATAGAGGAGTTGAAGTCGATAAGATGAAAGTCTCCGTGATTGAGAACTTGCCACCACCTACGAATGTCAAAGGGGTGAGGAGTTTTCTAGGTCACACCGGATTTTATAGACGATTTATTAAAGACTTTTCTAAGATTGCTAAGCCTTTGACTTCTTTGCTTATGAAAGATGCACCTTTTGTTTTTGATGACTCGTGTCTTGAGGCCTTTTGCAGGATAAAGACCGCTCTCACTACCACACCGATTATCAAAGCTCCCGATTGGAATCTTCCATTTGAGATCATGTGCGATGTATCCGATTTTGCCGTTGGTGCCGTTCTAGGACAACGGGTAGATAAGAAGCTACATGTGATATATTATGCAAGCAAGACCTTAGATGAAGTCCAATCGAGGTACACCACAACCGAAAAAGAGATGCTTGCCGTTGTCTATGCCATGGAGAAATTTCGAAATTATGTTACCGGTTTGAAAGTCATTATTCATACCGATCATGCGGCGATTCGATACATCATGTCCAAAAAGGAGACAAAGTCCTGACTCTTTCGGTGGGTGCTCCTTTTGCAAGAATTTGATATTGAGATTAAAGACAAAGCCGGATCGGAGAACTTGGTAGCGGATTATCTTAGTAGACTAACGGTTGGTAAAGAAAGCAATGAAGAAGATGGTATCCCCATCAATGAAGCTATGAGAGATGAGGCCTTGATGGCCGTTGAAACTATTACACCTTGGTACGCCGATATCGTCAATTTTTTAGTGTCTCATTTTATTCCGGACGATTATTCCAAGCAAGAGAGGAAGAACCTACGTTATGAAGCCCGACGCTATTATTGGGACGAGCCTTATTTATTTCGCCGATGCGTAGATGGAATTTACCGACGATGTGTTACGGCCGAAGAAGGATATAATATTGTGAAGCACCTTCACTCGACATCTTATGGTGGAGACTTGGCCAACCAAAAGACAATTGCCAAGATTCTCCAAAGCGGGTTTTGGTGGCCTTCCATGTTCAAAGACAATCAAGCTTTCATTCTCGACTCCGACCTTCTTAGACTCCAAGTAACGAATCCCGACTTCTCCCCAACGCCTTTTCCCTAGATTGACCACCCTTAGCTATTTCTCTAGATATTCCCTTAGTTTAGACTCGACCCTAGAAAAAAAACCCCCCTCTAAGACATCGAACACGACACTTTAAGCTTCACAAACACACACTGTTCCCTGTGGACCGACCTCGACTTACCACGATTACTCTAGTAGTTTTTGTGTTATTCCGAGTCTAGAAATATTGTTTGATCCCCCGTCCTTCGTTAACGACCGATCCGATTGGGAGGCGATCATTCATTAGGTGGACTGTTCCGTGTTGGAACATCAGTGGTCACACCGGGTTTCCCTTATCGTCTTCGACCCAGGCTATGCTGATACTATCCATGAGGGATCCGGTTTATATTTATCTGAGCGAATTATCGAATCAGATGGGGGTTAAATCAACCGCTCCAGAGACTGCTAAGGGTGTTTTAAGGTTTGACTCATGGACGGAGAAATTGTTTAGAAAGTTTAGGGTGTCTTGGGAACATAAGTTTTCACGTCCCGTTGTCATAGAGAGCGTCCGACCGACCGACATTATTTCCATTCGACGGGGGGTTTGCGAATACCCGTCAGGACAATTCGAAAGTTAGGAAGACAACGGCACTAGATAATAAGGAGACGACTTGAGGAAATGTCACTAAGTGCCTGACCAAAGACAACATTACCGATCCTAGTACCATCAGTTCATCTATACGGACCAAAACTGATGAGACTCGTACTGAAGGTGCTAGTGATGAGAAGAAACATGGTTGGCTGAGCTCGCCTATGGCTAGGGTGGTGGAAGCTTGTATTATGAGAGGTCAATGGTGAAAGACCCGAACAAGCTCGCCCAGATGGCGGTGGAAGTAGGAAGTTGGATTGGTAGAGCCCATCCGTTTCATATTATGTTCTATTAGTTGATATTATGTGGCGTATTAGTACTAGTTTTTTGTTGTGTTTGGACGGGCCGTCATTTTCCGAGACAGTTGGTTCTCGTGTGTTTGATGTAAAGGGGCCCCGACAAAGGCTCGACTTAACTGAATTTTATTGTTAATGAGAAGCACAGTTATTAATTTTTTTTTGTTTTTGTGGTGGCTCTCGATTTGATTCTTCATTTTGCCCGGAGCGCCCTTTCGGGTTTTCACTCCGTCCTCGGCTCGTCATTTTTTTTTACGACGGCTCGCAACTCGTTTCTTCATTTTGCCCGGAGCGCCCTTCTGGGTTTTCACTCCATCCTCGGCTCGTCGTTTGTGCTTCGTCATTGGAATCACTCGTTAACCGGAGTGTATAAAAAGGTTCTGGTTTGCATGTGAATCGAGTAATCGATTTTGTTATTTGGTTGGTTGTACCCGAAGGAGGGTTGCCTACGTATCCGCGTTTAGACGAAATCAAATCATGTTCGTAGTTCTTTTAAATGTGAGTGATTTTGCTTTAGACTCGCTATGCTAATTATCGATGCGAATTTTTTCTTTTTTTTTTTGCATGGGTTTTCGCCCTAATTTGGAGACCAAAATGAGGTTGTTAGGATGTCTATGGGTTGTATCGCTTGAGTTGGTCCATGTTGATTGGGGTTAAGAACTCTTGGCCGTCTTGGTCGGTGAGGATTACGGCGCCCCCGAGAGTATTTTCTTGACGAGGTAGGGGCCTGCCCAGTTTGGTTTGAATTTTCCTCAAGGATCGACGGAAAGGGGTGCTCTAATGAATTTGACTACTAGGTCTCCCTCATGTATGTTTCGGGATTTCACTCGTTTTTTAAAGGCTCGTTGTATACGCTGTTGGTAGGCTTGTACGTTGGTTAGTGTGTGTATCCTACGCTCATCTAAGAGTACTAGTTCATCATATCCTTTTTGGTTCCATTCTTCTTCGGGGATGCCGCTTTCGGCTAGTATTCTTAGTGAGGGTATCTCTAACTCTACGGGTTAGTTGCACGGCTTCAGAACCGTAGGTTAAGTAGTACGGTGTGGCTCCGGTGGGTGTTTGGTAGGATGTTCGGTATCCCCATAATACGAAGGGTATTTTGCTTAGCCAATCCCGGTAGTTGTCTATCATTTTCTTAAGGATCATGGTGATGGATTTGTATGCTGCCTCCACGGCCCCGTTTGTCTAAGGTCTGTAGGGTGAGGATTTGTGTCTTTGGATTTTGTATTTGTCTAGGAGTTTTTGGGTGTCGGCCCTGAAATGAGCCCCCTGATCACTGATGATTTCATGAGGTATGCCGTAGCGGCAGATGATGTTATTTTGTAGGAATTTGACTACTTGTTTGGAGGTTAGTACGGTGTAAGAGGCGGCTTCTACCCACTTGGTGAAGTAATCGACGACCACTAGTATAAAACAGTGTCCGCCGGTCCCGGATGGGTGTACTTTTCCTATGATGTCAATTCCCCAAGTAGAGAAGGGTCAGGGTGTGGCTATAGTATGTAGAGGATATGGCGGTAGGTGTTGGATGTTGGCGAATATTTGGCAGTTGTGGCAGTGATGGACATGACGTTGACAGTCTGCCTCTAGGGTAAATCTAGTAGTAGCCTAGTCTCATTATTTTTCGGGCTAATAAGTGTGCACTCATGTGGGGTCCGCACTCTCCGTCATGTACTTCTTCCATGACTCTCTCGGATTGAGTTTTATTTATGCACCTAAGGAGGACTCCTTGTGGAGTTCGTTTGTAGAATAGTCCTTGGTTCATGACGTAATATGGGCGGCTTGTATTCTTAAGGCCCTTTTGTTTTTGGTGTTTGTGTCGGGTGGGTATGATCCATTGGCTTTAAAGTCCAGGATTGCTTGGTACCAGGGTTTCTTGTAGGTATCGTCGGTTTCGAGGTTATGGATGTAGGCCGGTTGTTCGCTTCTCTCTACGCAGATAGGCATAGAGAAAAGATGGTCGGGCATGTTTATTAGTGAGGCTAGTTTGGATAAAGCGTCAGCGAATTGATTTTCTTCGCGGGGTATGTGTATGAAGTCAATTTCGGTGAATTCCCGGGATATTGTTTCTACTTTGGTTTGGTAGGGAGTTACGGCGGAATTTAGTCCTATTAGGCAGACTTCGTATTCGGCTGCATTGTTGGTAACATGGAAGTCTAGTTTGTGTGGGCTCACTTATTTGTTGTAGACTTATTGTTGTTTGGTTAGGGGGTCAGTTGTGGATTGGACCTAGGGTAGTTGTTCATAGTCTCCTTTTTAGGCTGGAGGTGAGTGGACCGTTTGTTGTAGCCCTTATGCTTTAGTTAATTATTATCGATAAATGGCATAGTATCGAGTTTCAAGCGATAAAGTAAGTTATTAAAAGAAGTCGAGCGATTGTCGAGGCATGTTTGTAAAAGCATTGTTATTTTATTGATATAATAATAAACGGGCTAGATGCCCGTGATTTGGTTTGATGGGGGAGGTGGAGGACATGTCCCTTCGCACCTCTTGGACTCGATAAAAAGACATTTATTATTAGTCTAGGCCCTACAGACGTACTAGACTTTGACTAAGACCGGCTTTGCCTCTAACCGTCGAGGCTCCCTCCCGGGAATAGCACCTTGATGGTGCCGTTCGTTCTTACCACCACAGACGCGGTTGCCCCGTCTCTAGTCTCACCAGTGGCGAGTTGTGGCGTATGTGCCTTTACAAGAGTGAAGGTTCCGGAATCCTCCAAGTCCTGGATGTCGTGTTTGAGGCGATCACAGTCCTCCGTATCATGTCCCCTGCCCTGATGATACAGGCAATAGGCATTGGGATCCCAATCCGCCCCCCGAGCTCCGAGAGGTGGATCCGGAGTAGGGACTAGCTGAGACAACTGCCAGTCATCGTTGGCAACTCTAAGAGCCTCGGAGTAGGTCATGCCTAGGTCAGTGAGGCTTCTGAAGGGACGCCCTCCAAGTGCTGGGACAAACCTAGCAGGCCTTAGTCTCATCCTGTCCCTAGGGATGAAGGGTTTTTCATCCACCTCCTCCTGGAGGTTTCGCGTTTCGTTGACAGCTTCTTCGAGCTTGCCGAGCTGGAGGAGGATGTTGTCATGGACGGCAGCTATTTGGGCCATGTTGTTTTGCAGTTCCTTGAAAAGCCCTAGCATGGTGTTGAGTGGTTCGAGGTTGTTGTTGGAAGACATTTCTAGATCTGCGAAACAGAACTGAAGATGAAACTGGATCCACCAGACGACTTATAGACTCGAGGAATGCTCGTAATTTGAGCGACGACGTGAAAACGAGACCCCTGATTCGCACGTGTTTGCGATCATCAGATTAGGGACTCAGGTGCTTTAGACTCTCGGTGTATCGGCGGAACGCCTAATGGAGCTATGTCTCTAGAGCGAGACGATTTGACACAAATATCAGAGGTGAGATTTAAAGAGGACTTTCTCTAGACGAGACGACCCAAAATGTAAGACCTTGAGTAGAGGTGACCCTAGTAACTAACACAGACAGTTAATCACACGGGTGTACGACGTAAGGATTTGATCGCGATTCCGGCTCAGGATCAAGGAGTTTTGATGTTTTTTTTGAAAACGATCGAGTTTTTGAAAAGTGAAAATCTTTTCTTTCGAAAAAAAAGGGTTTGTAAGATTGGGGTGACGATGGTGTGGTAACATCGTTGGTGACGTGAAAACGTGTTGCTACATGTGTGTTTAGAATTCGATGGTAGCGAAGGTGTAAATGATGATTTTGCAAAAAAAAAAAGGTGCGGCCCTAAAGGAACCAGTTTTGAAAATGGTGTCATTGTGCTTTTATCGCAATTACTAATAATTTGTCAGTTCGATATCCGTGGTGTAGGTGGTGTTCGTGACAGAACGTGATGTCTGGTGACGGTATTTTTGAAAACATGACTAAATCTTTATTACCGAGTTTAGGTAGCGAAGGTATTTTTAGAAAGCTTTTTAGAATTTGCGGTCATATAGGTTTCGACATTTATTTGGCTATTCATTTTGATTATGATGCACATTAGACTTGGGAACTCTAGTCACGTACTAGGCATACTCCAAGAGGAGGTTGTGCCCTGCGCCGCTAAGCGGGGGTCATGATGATTGTAGATCCCGAGTCGCATCATTTAGCCACAAGGGCAAACCAAAACACAAAAGAAGAAAAGGAAAAGGCACAATAAATCAAAAACAAAATACAAAAGATGAAAAATGCCAAGAAAATCATTTCACAAAAAAAATCTATTACCCCTCAAAAATAAGCCTTTTACCGATTGTTACCGTGAAGAGCCTACCGAAGGACCGAGTCCCTAGGAAGGATGATAGCTGTAATGGTCGGTTTTCCCTCATTTTGCAACCATAACCACCTTTTTACTTGGTACAAGTTTCAATCTTTTCATTCATCTTCTAGTTGGTATAATCCTTGTTGTCTCCCCTCTCTTAATTTTTCATTGTTATAAAAGTTTCAATCTTTATCTTTTTTTTATTGTTTCTTCTTGTTTATTCTACATAATGAATGTGTTTGTTCTTATGATGGTTTCTCTAGTTCATGTTAGTCTTAGTTTAAGCATGTGTGAGTAGATTCTTATGGGATTAGTAGGGAGATTAGATGTTATTCTTGGGTGATTAGGGTTGATTGTGGGTAAAGGTTGAATCTTTGTTGCTAATCTCTTGTTATGCATGCTATGTGTTTGATGAAATGCTTGTTAGAGTAGTAGTGGCCAATGCTATTCTTGCTTGTTTCTTCCTTCTTGTTGTATGCATGATTGGTGGTTGAATTCTCTTGTTTTGGGTAACTTCTTGCATGAGTTTTCGGGTTTGTTCTTGTCGCGAGAGTGCGGACTTACCTTAGCAACTAGATGACACCTATACCCTCAATTTCCCTACTAGCTCGTTATATTTTTGAACACGACCTAACCCTATTCTTTTCCTTATTGAATTCTTCATACTCTTAATCTCATCGTAATAGCTTTCATTCCTTACATTGTCTTAGTTTGTTTAGTCTTGCTTCGTATTCTAGTAATCGTTTTAGTCATTCAATTCTCAACAATTCTCCTCCCTTGTTATCTTGTGACTTAGTTTCATCATTAGGTGAACCTTAGTCTAATCCTTTTCTGTCCTTGTGGTTCGACCCGACTTCCCTTGCTACCTAGACTAGGTTCGTTGGTTATTTGGTGTCGAGATCCACGACAAATCCCTTCATCAGGCACGGCCCCTGGACTTCGACCAGAAGTAAAGGATAGGTCGGACGTCAAAGCCGAACCAACAAGACCTAAGGCACGCTTAGCCTTGTATAAAAAACAAATCTCCTCTGCCCACCTCCAAGCAGGCATGGGGCACAGCCCCTGGAATTCGACCAGAAGTCAAAGACAGGTCGGACGTCAAAGCCGAACCATTAGCCTTGTGTAAAAACAAAGCCCCTCTGCCTACCTCCAGGCAGGGGGCACGGCCCCTGAGCTTCTACTAGAGGTCAATGACAGGTCAGGCGTCAAAGCAAGACTAACGAGGTCTAAGGTATAAATGGCCTTGTATAAAAAAACAAAAGTCCCTCTGCGTACCTCCGGGCAGGCAGGGGGCACAATCAGGTACAAAATAAAGACAAAATTTACTGAATAAAAGAAACACCAATATCAATTACCAAAGCGAAAATGATTCATAAAAATTCGAAGTACAAAGGAGAAAAAAGTTACATAAATCGGCAGCCAGCCACATTCAGGCTCGGCACGCACAAAAATTTAGAATAAATACACGAAACTATAAGAGGCGCTAAAGGTGGGCGCAGAACCCCATCCACCGAGGCGAGAGATGGCAGTGTTGAAACGTTCAGATGGGTAGGGGCATGAGCCTTGGGAGGACGACTGCCCTAAATCTTACGCGGGGGGTGCTCCCTAGACAGGGCCCGATGCTTCGTCAGGAGCCTCCTGCAACGGTGCACCAACACTAGCCTCATCCATCTCAATGTACTTCTCATTAAAAACAACCTCATAAAAATCCGGCATCATCTCCTTCATGAGCGCCACGCAATAGTCACTAGTTGAGGAGGTCCCATCCCTAAAGGCCTTGCCTATCTTCTCATTGGCCTCATCCACGATGCCGGCTTCTCCTTCAACCATGCCTCCCACTGCGCTTCCAGCTCTTAACATTTACCTTGAGCCCCGGACAGCTCAGACTCCACACCAGACAACCGGTTCTCTGAGCTCTTGAGCTACTCTTCCAGCTCTAAGGAGGGCTGCTTCACCTGGGTCAACTCAGTTTCCAGCCGAGACACCTCACCCAGGGCTCTCTCTCCCTGTTCTTTCCAGCCTGCTGATTGACGTCGAGCCTCCTCAAGCTCACACTTCAGCTCTCTCCAGCTCTAAGACCGACGCCGATCTTTTCTCTAGCTCACGCTCCCGCTCTTCCAATTTGGATCGCAAAGTAGCAACAGCTGAAGCATCCCTCTCAACCGCAGCCAGCCGGTCAGAAATGGGGGTCCTTGGAAGAATGGCCAATTCCTCTTCGCTCAGGTGATTAATGGCTCCTAGCTCATCATAAGCCTGGAAGACCATGGAACAATGGTAGCGGAGCTGCTAAGCCTGGACACTCGCATGTGCCAGCACCTTGGCAGTTTGATCCAAGGTAAGGGACGAGGAGTCAGAAAGAAGGATGGAAACGTTGACACTATCGAGAGTAAAGTTCCATTCCGCGTTTCCTTGTCCCAGTAGCAACTCAGAGGGGTTGGGGGCACGGCGCTTAGGCGCAGGTGTACTAACCTCAGCCTCCAAGTCAATTAACTGCTCTGTTGTCATTGGCTCCTTATCTTTTCTCTTTCTGATAAAGGTAGAGACCTAAACACCAGCCTTCTCGGCCGATGATGTAGTGAGGACGGCATCAGTTGAAGGTTGGCTGTAGCGATAGAGGTTACGCGCCCGACTGATGCGAATACGCAGCGGAATTAAAACGAACAAGGATATATTCGACGAGCCGGACCTATAGCTTGACGAATTACGAGACTAAGCCAAGACCTATTGACTCGAGACTCAAGAAAACAACGCTAGAAAACTTGTTCAAGCAATGCAAACTAAATTGTTTACAACAATTCGAACAAAAACTCGGTTTTTTTATATTTTTTCTATCCTCCATTTTCAAGTAAAACAAGGGGCTATAAATAGCCTAGGAGGAAAAACGTTACATTTAACTAGGCGTCCAAAAGTCACTAAATTGAATAGTAGCAATTAACTAGCAAATGATAATACTACTAAATAAATTGCAATAAAAACTATTTAACTAATAAGGTATTAATTCCCCCAACCCTTTTATTAAATAAAATAATAAAGGTATAGATGATAAATTGTAAACGTGTCATATTTTATCTGTCGGGCCCGTGGTCGGGATCCTTCGAAATAAGGTCTTTGGTGACTGTATCACATCGTATCATCCCCTTCTCCTTTAAAAAGGAATTGACCACAATTCCTGTAACCTTAGTCCCCCAGGATCAAAAACGAACCAGGCCCACAAAATGAGAAAGACGAGTATTAACAGCAAATTAAACTTGAACATACGCCCAAATCACCCTTGAAGCTAATCCTCGACTCTTTCCCTCCTTTTAATTCTTCACGAGTCTCATTGTTCAACAAGAAAATTGAACCTAACGAAGGTTCCATAACTACGGCAAAATCGACCCAAAAACAAATGACTTCACTTTGGGTTTCATAAGTAACAACCACTCACTCATCCCCATGATCGTCATAACAAGAAGGTAACGACGAATCAAAAATCAAACTTTCCACGTAAGTGTTTTGCAACGAGAAAATTCCCGACATTTTTTTGTCATTTTTTTCCTCTGTGAACAGTGCACGTGAATAATGATTTGTTTTCTGATTTTTTTTTTGTAAAAATGAAACGGGACTTCAACAAGAACCACGAGACAATCAAAACCGATTAACCCTCGACCTACCTAAGTTTAATCTTTGAATTCCAATCGCAACCGGAGATTCAACCTATAACTTGGCCTTGACACGCCTTAGGACCGTCTCAATTTTAAGAAAAATCAAGATCTGAATCTCTGATACCACTTATGATGCGAATACGCAGCGGAATTAAAACGAACAAGGATATATTCGACGAGTTAAACCTATAGCTTGACGAATTACGAGACCAAGCCAAGACCTATTGACTCGAGACTCAAGAAAACAACGCTAGAAAACTCGTTCAAGCAATGCAAACTGAATTGTTCACAACAATTCGAACAAACACTCGGTTTTTTTATATTTATTCAATTCTCCATTTTCAAGCAAAACAAGGGGCTATAAATAGCCTAGGAGGAAAGACGTTACATTTAACAAGGCATCCAAAAGTCACTAAATTGAATAGTAGCAATTAACTAGCAAATAATAATACTATTAAATAAATTGCAATAAAAACTATTTAACTAATAAGGTATTAATTTCCAACCCTTTTATTAAATAAAATAATAAAGGTATAGATGGTAAATTGTAAACGTGTCATATTTTATCCGTCGACAACCTGTGGTCGGGATCCTTCGAAACAAGGTCTTTGGTGACCGTATCACATCGTATCAAATTTTTTTGGTGTTTTGTGATGCTGCTGCCCAAGGGTGTTATTAAGCACATAAATAGACTTTGTAAATAGACTGCTACCCTTCAGCAGAGCGATCAGTCACGGTTGCTCTAAGGGTCATGTCCTACACGTGTTGTCTCACGCGTGCCACTTTCAAGTCACTTAGACACCATCTGAGTCCTATCAGGGTCCTTAGTCTCACTTGAGGACTTTTCTCCGGCAGAGAGATTGATCACAATCGCTCCGAGAATCGTACCCTACGGGCTGGTCTTAGGAGAGTCAAACCAGAGTCGTCTTTCCTCTCGTGCTATTTTCTATGCCTTGGCATGTTCGAGTTCCGAGGCAATATTTCTGATTACGTGGGTATTCTCGCAGAGTATGGCACCCACAACCGGGAATAGGGGCATGGAAAACACCATTAATGAAACGAAGGCTTTGCTGGAGACAATGGTTAGTAGGCAGGCCATGGTTGAAGTCCAACTAGGGTTTGTAAAAGCCGACCAAGAGGCCATGAATGCTTGTTTAACTATCATTGAACGGCAAGACCTCAATTCTGGATTGGTGAATATGCTGGGCCATTTGTCAAACTGATCAGCATTGTGCGTATGCTCGAGGAACAGTTCCATGCCCTCCAAGGGAACAACATCCGCATAAAAAACTCCCGAGATTATACACCCATCAAGGAGAAACTACCAAAGTATCTCAAGTTAGAGGGGTTACCCATATTCAAAGGGACGGAGGATCCTTTATTACACCTTCGAGCCTTCAAGGCATTTATGGCAATCAAGGGGGTCAAAGCCGACATGTTCATCAATCAATTCAGCGCATACCTCGGGAAATACCCAAAAGCCTGGTTCTATAGGATAAACACAAAAAGATTTCCAACTTGGGAAGATGTGGCTACTGAGTTCGCTCAAAACTATTCTGATAATACTGAACTTCAGATTACCATGCGGACTTTAGAAGTCATGGCCCAAGATCCAACAGAGGGTTTCACCAAATACTTTCAGCGTTGGCGGGTTAAGAGTGTTAAGCTGGTAGACAAGCCTAGTGAGAAGACACTAGTGGAGGCATTCATCAACAACCCCCTACCCTCCTACCGCGTCCATTTTAGGTATGGCGGCATTACAAACTTTGCGGTGCTTACCGAAATGGGTACTAGGATTGAAGACGATCTTCGACATAATGAAGATCTGGGTAAAGCTTCTACTGAAAGCTACAATGGATGTCAATTCTAGTCCTTAGAAGCCGAAGACTACTGACAACATCAGCAAGATCACGAACCAGGCATCCAAGAATCCAGATTTGATTTAAGTTCAAGTCTGAGTCCGAGTCTAGGATGTTCTATGTCTTTCAATTTCGAAGTTAGAGTCAGAGTAAGTTGTATTCTGTCCTCTTTTCACAATCCAATAAAATCATCTTTTGTATTCCTCATATATGCTTTTCTTATGTGTTTCCGAGAACAAGATGAACATCATCATACACTATGAGCACATGCACGTGACTATTATAGGCACATCTATAGTGACTGCAGGAATCCGAGACCCGTGTTTTACTTTACCTATTCCATGTCTGGTATAGAAAGCCACATAATTACCCCTAGCAGGAGCGGTATTGAATCCTGTGACAAATCTAGGTAGTCTTCTAGTTTGGGTTCAAGACGAGAGGCAAGCCCATTTCCCACAATAAACACCCCTCCAATAAGACTGACCAATCCCCACCTTAGGCGTTAGTCTGAACAAAAAAAAGGAAGCATCGTTGTTCTATTCGCTCAACACTAGGAAATACCCAACTCGGAAAGATGTTTCCACCAAGCTTGCTCAGAATTATGCTAATAATACCGAGATCCAAACTACCATGTTTACTGTAGAATACTCCACCGCGAGTTTTCACTCACACTAACTATGCCTACTCCTTACAAAGGTTTAGCTCCAAAGGCCTAGTCGATCGAAACGATAGGCTCAACCCCAGATCCGCCCACAAATGGACGCCACAGATTCGGGAATACCCGTGCTTATTGCCAACACCATAGGAGGGATAGCCGCGAAAAAAAACTGGACAAAAAATATCAAAAGTCCAAGGAAAAAGCAAAAGGCCAAAACAAAAGAGCTGGCCATGATCAAAAGAGCTCTCAACATCACCCGACCAGAGTACGGTCAATCCTTTGACAGGGGCACGGTCAACTCAAATGAAGAATCCCATGACCGGGACTAAGAGGTCAACCGAAAAAAAATCAGAAACCCATGACCGTGGTTAACGGTCAACCAACTCAGAACCCCTTGACCAGGGTACGGTCAACTCAAGGAATATCATCTAACAGAGGGTGACAATTAGGCTGGTCAGCTAACGCCACATCTAGCCTTCTCACATTACAACCCTCAAGACCTTCTCGAGACCCAGGCTAAGAGACAGCCAGGATTTTGAGGATTCAAGCTCCATAAGATATACTCTAACCATTAGGGCTAGACATGAAAATTAGATCCCACATTATCAAACCTACCTCGATTATCGAAGTTCGAGTCATTTTTACTCATCTTCCTCCTTTCCTACCACATTACAATACCTTACCCTCGAAGCTTTAGCTCCACAAAATCAAGCTCCAGATTTCAAATCATCAAAGCCACTTATTGCCTGGCACCACATTTCCAAAAAACATCCAAACCAGTTACCAGCCCCAAACACGGGAACTCAACTTGTGGTCGGCATAGAACATGCCCAAATAGTTCACACCACCTCTAGAGGCTACCCCAGAGAATGCTCACAGTCACAGGATCAACATCCTAACTGTTCCAGCCCTTTGATCAAGACATCATCGGGAATGCACCTAGCCTACACCGTCACTATGGCTAGTTACACACAAAGCCCTAATAAAGTAGGCACCATACATATCTTCCAATCCCCTGAATTACAGCTTGGTTTGATTTCACTACACGTGAATACGTAGGCAGCCTTTCGACAAGGGCACAACCACCCACATTGACACAAATTCAAAAGCAGCATCATTCCAGTCACAATACTATCATGTTCTCAACAGTTCGCTTTGTCGTCCTAGGGGCTTCTATTAGACAGAAGTTCTCTTTCCACTAACAAAATCCAAATGACTTTAAAAAACTAGCCTCTTTTCTATAGAGTGTCCTAGTACTAGGCTCAGTCGAAGACAAGAATCCGTCGGGGACTCGAAGCGACACCCACTTTGGGAATGTACCCCAAAACCAAAAAATTCAAAAGAGCACTAGACTACAACATCGCTACTACTAAGTCCTGTCATGCAAAAACGGTCTCATTACAGACTACTGCAATCCCCCTATAATAGATCTTCGATGTTCGACCATATTGTCACTCGTCTAGGCTATGGGATAACGTAACTTAAGAGTCTTGTCATCTTAGGTGGCCCACCCCCCTACCGACTCGCTGTCCAACCCCTTCGAGAGTCCAAGTCGTTTCTGTCAACTCGTCTTGTCGTGTCCAGATTCGAGTCTGTCACTATGCCTCTCTCTTCAAATTCTTGCTTTGAAATTTGCAAAACTTAGCCATTTGAGAAAATCCTTTTCGACAAGGTCAAACTTTGATATATTAAACTACAACTATTTTTTTCTAACCCTTTCAATTTTGAAAACCTATCTCCTAGCACGCGAGCTGCTGTCAGGACTTCGATTTCAAAATGAAGCAAAAATCATTTTCCCCAGCGCAAGCCAGTCTATAGATGCTAACTGCATTTCCTATGTGCTATCTTGCTATCTGTTATATCTGTTCTTTATTCCTATGTATCTAACATTTCAGGTACCAGCTTGTGCTTCCCAACGGAACATCAAAGTCGGTGTTTCTCCTGGAATGTTACATCCAAGATGTGATGTGTCGGAATACAGGTACAACCAGGACTTCAAAAGCAAGTCCCCGCGCAACTCTTTTACTCCCAGTGGAAGACCCAAGACGGTGTCTATAGCATTCTCCAACAAAATATCCGATGATGATCGAACGTAAACATGTTTTAATGCGCTCGAATACGGATTAGAATCAATAGTATCCGATGTAGGCACTTAGCGGAGTACAAATCTCTCAAAACCGACCTCAAATTCAGACTCAGCGGGTCATTCCCAATAAAATAAAGCTATTTTGAGCTGAAACCATCACCGGGGGGAAAACCGTCTTTTTCGACTGAGTCAAAACTCGTTCAAAGTCGAAACCCGAGATGAAACCAGCCTCACACTGCGTCCAAATGCATAATGTGAACCAAGACACAACAACCAAATCATGGGTCAAAATCAAATCCAAACCTTCCCCATTTATCTCCAACCCGTTCAGACCCACTCGATCAAGTGCCATAGGGCCACTTGATCGAGTAGACCCTCATAAAACACCAAGGCTCCATTTTCGTAGCCACTTGATCGAGTGCACATAGGGCCACTCGATCGAGTGACCCTAGACGGGGTATGAGTCTATAAATACTCTCCCACTTCTTCATTTCGCAACTTTGCCTCAAACTCACAACACAACCTTCAAACCTTCATCATCCTTGAATGCCCTACTCATATTCACACACATACAATCAATCCTGAGATCAAAACTCGTCAAAGACCGAGAGCATCCTCTCCCCAATCATACAGAATAACTCACCCTACATATCTCGACGCTCCCGCGCCTACGCCGCCACTAGAAGAGCACGTGTTCCGAGACTAAAAGCATGTAGGTTGAGGGTGTAAACAAACCCCATTTTCTCTAACATTTAATTCTCGTTTACTAACAATCTAACTTTTTGTTTATCGTTCCTAACATCACTAACATTTATATTTTTGTTACTAACTTTTTTATTATCGCATCTAACTACTAACTCGACTATAAAATACTCACCTTTAACGTACCAAATACAAAGAGTGACGAGATAAGGAAACACTAACACAAGAGTATTGCACTCGCGTCGACGGTCGCTTATCTCGTTACCTCGCGTAATTGGTTGTCTAGGGTAAGTCAACCCCCTAAATGACTTTTACATTTCCGTCATATTAATACCGTGTATATTAATATCAAACTATTTTCAAAATCGATTCGAGCGACGTCCAACGACGCTAAATTGATTGTCATCGATTTAAAAGCCAAATTATGACATCGAAATGCAAAGGACATAAGTTTCGTGACGATGAATCGACTTTATTCAATCGAGTATTTTCGATGATTGAATTAGCATGAAACCGATATTCATTCTAGTTCAATTATTTTCGATCTCATAAAAATCACTCCAAAGGCTTGATATCGGTTCTGTAACCGAGCATCGTGCACAAAGAGTTATCGAGGGTCGAATCATTATAAATCGCTTAATATTTATGTTTGGTTCAACCATGTCTAGATCCGACCCGCAAGGTTGCAAAATGGATCGTTAAAAAGCAAGTTGTGACCTGTTACAGAGGGCACTCGATCGAGTGACCCTCTCAAAAATTGGCAGGAAGTCTTCACGAAGGGCACTCGATCGAGTCCCCTCAATGACTCGGTCGTGTGAGCCCTGTAGGCCACCAACGTGAGTTTAAAGGTGATATAAAGTCCCGTCGAGTCACTTCCGATGCATGCCTAATCAATCATGTATTCATCCTCCGATCAATATACAAAGCAATGTGTAAATGATCGAGGATTGTCCAATCGTCAGATTTAAGGTTTCAATTTATGTCATCTATTTACGAGCCCGTTTATAGTCCGTAATTACCGTTGCTAATCCGATTGTTTATACTTGCTTGTCGTATTGTGAATTCCGGGTTGTATTTCCGCCCGTGTAATTTGTAATTTATTTACGAGCTTTATTTTCGATGTTTGCAATTTATCGCATTTAAATGAACATCGCATGCTAAACCACTTCGACATATATTTTAAGATGCATTAAATGACGTGGCAACAGGTACTATATTTATGTATCGTAAATAATGTTTGCATAACATTTCACCGTATTACTAGCGCGCGCATTAAAAAACCAATCGATATCTTAGTAGAGGTCGCTATGTGCGGGCGGGGTTGGTGTCCTTCGTGGGCTTTCCAACACGTACCCTCACCCCTTACTCAGAACCTCGGTTTCCAGATGCCCGAAACCGTTGGCATACGAGAGTCATTCGATATACAATACCCGATAACTCGGCATCGGTATCGTAATGCAAAGGGACGAACCCAACAAGCTCTAGTACTAAAGCGGGCCATGCTTCGTGCACGATACACCCAAGTATCGAGTGGGTTTGAACAGGTCCAAACTCCCACAAAGTTCGGCGGCGACTCTTATTTCGATTTAACCCGAGAACCATCTCATCACGAGAACATATATACCGCCGCCCAAACCTGCGCGTGGCCGCGTCGGGGTGGACCTAGGACATGTCCACAAAAATCCATTAAGGATATGAAAATGAGTTTAACTTAATCGTACGATCAATAACTTAACTTAGCGGAAAAAAACACAACATAGAAACATTAAAGTAAGTTAACATAAAAAAAAAATCCATTATGGATATTACAATAATTTAACATAGTGAAAGTACGTAAACATTCAAACTAACAACGACTATTGTCAATTAGGCCTCCAACAGTCCATGCAAATTTTGGATGTCCCTCTTAATGGACTGCTTACGCTCCTGACACTCTTCGTACCCCGTCATCACGGTGGTGATCAGTTCTTCCCAAAACGCTTCCATCCCCTCATTCCCTATTTCGATGCAGTATTTTCGGACCTCTATTACACGGGCAAGCGTCTTCACCGCCTTCAACCCATCATCCCTTATGTCTTTGTAGAGACCTTCGAAGATGGTGATCATTTCCTTTACTGATTCATTGTACGTTTTCATTTTTGTGGAGAGATTACAAGTAGTGGGGACGCAAGTTGATGGTTGTGTGTATTGAAAGGAACTTTTATAGCAGTCTACAAAGTGACGTTTGAGGTTCCACTTGTTTGTTTAGATTTAAATTAATAATAAAAAATGTCTACTGAAATGCTTCGAGACACACAATAGCTTTAACTCTATTAGTAAAGAGGAATGATGGTTCCCATGCAGCAGTTAATGACAACTGACAGTTCACTATTAACCAGAAGATAATGGAAAGATTTTGGGAAGATATTGCGTAAAGCATAATTAATGAATATAATGAGAAATTGATTCACTTGTGCAGAAATGATCAACTGATCTACTTTGCACTTTTAAATATACTGAAATATTCTGCTTCGTATAAAATACTGTAAATTTTGGTTAGTCCTTCTTAGCACCATTAAAAAAACATAAATAAATAAAACACTGCAAATTTGGATTTAATTGATTTCTTCCTTGAACAAAATACATCGAACCCAATTTTTTTTGTCAAATCGACCATTTTAGCTTAGATCAATCGAATTGACTTTAAAAAGAAGGTATTTCTTAGACTAAACCGCATTCGAAAAAGTACATATATCCATATGACTACGAAGAAACCAATATTATTTACCACCATAGATATATTGACAAGAAAAACCACAATAAAACCTTAAATTTTATTAATATGCTCTTTGTAAAACCTAACCATCTCCCCGTGATACTTCAAGTTGATGTCGCACATTTTTAGGCCTCCATGTACATGTCAATGGAAGCATCTGTCCCCTCCTGCATGTCAGGAACTTCTAACTCTATAGTAAGGTTACGATATTCCAGGGTAGCCACAACCGCCTTCATCAACGTCAATTGATGTTGACGGGTAAGTCTCATAACGTGCTCGTAGTCTTCAATCAACTTCAAAGTATCACGTCGATATGCATCCATTTCTTAGGGTTAGGGTTTTTTTGGCTTTTTTTTATTAAAATAAAGAATGAATTTATTAAGAGAGTGTTGGGCGATTTTTAGAGAGAGATAATGGGATGAAGAACTGTTCATGGGAAGTGTATTTAAGAGGGGAGTATATGTTCTGGATCATTTATCAAATTTTAATAGGGAAGATATAATGAGATATCTCGATTGATGAAAAGCCGGATTGCAGACTGAGAGTGACCGTTGGGGTTCCCCCCAAAGTGTCGTTTAGGGTTTTCTCGGGTTTTTTGGGGGGCTCTTGATGATGTGGCTGCCTCTCCTCGTGATCTCACGTGTTGGGTCACGAGGAGAGGCAGCCATATCATCAAGAGCCCCGCGAAAAACCCGAGAAAACCCTAAACGACACTTTGGAGGGATGGATTTAACAGTACGTAACCCCTTAGCCAACAACTGATCAAGAGAGGTCACGTTAAACCCAACAACCGGGGGATCAACAACACCACAAGAAGACGAAACTGTAGGGGCAGATAGTTATTATTATTATTATTATTATTATTATTATTATTATTATTATTATTATTATTATTATTATTATTATTATTATTATTATGGTGTTATTCGCTATGTTCTTTTCGGTTTTCCCCGACCATCTGCCCCTACAGTTTCGTCTTCTTGTGGTGTTGTTGATCCTCCGGTTGTTGGGTTTAACGTGACCTCTCTTGATCACTTGTTGGCTAAGGGGTTACGTACTGTTAAATCCATCCCTCCAAAGTATCGTTTAGGGTTTTCTCGGGTTTTTCGGGGGGCTCTTGATGATGTGACTGCCTCTCCTCGTGATCTCACGTGTTGGGTCACTTTGCTTGCGCTGCCTCTTTGCATTCTTAAGACTTTCTCCCCTCGGAGTAACCTTGAGTGTCGATCTGCTATTCGACGGCACCATCAGGAGGAGAGTATTTCTAGTGCCATTCGTTGTTGGGATGAACCGGGTGGTCGGTTGTCGCTCCTGCAGGATACTCTGACTGAGGTTGCTCCTTCTTTTAGTGTGAATGAGGATCTTGATTTGAGTGAGGTCAATGTTAGGCAGTGTCGTAGGAAGATTTGTGATGGGCCCTACACTGCTGCTGTTCGTGTGCTTTCTTCTTCTGGTGTTGCTCCTTACACTGATGATACTCTAGTGGCTTTGAAAGATAAGCACCCCGTCGTGCCTTCTCCCGCTTTGCCATCCTTGCCTGATAATGACCACTCCCTTGTCGCATCCGCGTCGGTGGTTTTGGATATGATTAGATGGTTTCCTCGTGGCACTTCTTGTGGGAGGGACGGTTTCGTGCCCAACACCTTTTGGATTGTTTGAGTGGGGCCGCAGTTGCTGTTTCGGACGATTTGATCGCATCTGTCACTCGGGTGGTTAATCTCTTTCTCAGGGGCAGTTGCCCGCAGAACCTCGGGGAGTATATTGCTAGTGCTCCGCTTACCCCGCTTGTTAAGCCAGGTGGCGGTATTCGTCTTATTGTTGTTGGTACGATTTGGAGACGCCTTGTCTCTAAGGTTGGTGCTTTCCTGATCGGTCCGACGCTGAGTGGCTATTTTTCTGGTCTTCAGTTTGGGGTTGGGGTATCTGGGGGGAACGAGGCTATTTTGCATGCCTTGAACCGGCTTGTTGAGGATCGGGGTGATGAGGTGGGTCTTTCCATGCTCTTGGAGGATTTTCAGAACGCTTTTAACATGGTTGATCGTGAAATCATGTTACGAGAGGTTCGTTACCACTGCCTTGTTCTCTCCCGGTGGGTGGAATTTTGTTATTCTAGTCCTGCCTGATTATATTATGGTGAGCACAGCCTGTGGTCTTGTCAGGGGGTTCAGCAGGGTGACCCTTTGGGTCCTCTGCTTTTTTCTTTGGTGTTACATCCATTGGTTTGTAAGATCCGAGACTCTTTCGATTTGAGGCTGCAGACTTGGTACTTGGATGATGGCACCATAGTTGGGGAGACCTTGGTTTTGGGGAAGGTTTTGGAGCTGATTTTCGGGACTTCATCTTAATGTCAGTAAAACCGAGATTTTTTTGGCCTTCTGAAGATCCTAGGAGCAGGCTCCCTGGTGTCTTCCCCCCTACTATCGCCAGGCCGATGCGTGGTGTCAAAGTCCTTGGTGGGCCTGTTAGTGCGAGTCATGATTTCTGCAGTGAGCTCGTGATGAGTAGAGTGACCAACACTATCACGCTTATGGGTTCCGTCGCTCTGCTTGATGATCCGTAGTGTGAGTTGTTGTTGCTCCGGGCCTGTACTGGTATCTCCAAACTCTATTTTACTTTGCGTACTTGCCCACCGACTGTTTTTGAGTCGGCTCAGCTTGCTTTTGACGCAGCTCTTCGTTCTCATTTAGAAGGGATCGTTATTGCGTCCGGGCCGGGATTTGGGGATTGGCAGTGGCGGCTTGCCACCCTTCCCTTTTCCTTTGGGGGGCTTGGGGTGTATGTTGCTGGAGATGTCCTACATTATGCTTTTGTGGCATCCAGACTGCAATCTGCGGGTTTGCAGGCTACGCTGCTTCGAGCTGCGGGCATACTGACCTCTGGCCCGGCTTTCGATGCGGCCTTGTGTAGGCTTAAGGAGGTTTTGGGTTCTGTTGTGTGTAATCCAAGTGAGATTGCTGCCCCTAAACTTATGAAGTCTTTGGAAGATATATATTTCACGAGGGTTGTCGCTACTGCGGAATCGGATTTCTCCTTGACCTCCCGTCAGGTTGCCTTGTGGAAGTCTCAGCAAGGCCGTCATGCTTCTGATTGGCTCCGCGCTATCCCTATTTCTGGACTGGGCCAGACTATGAACGGTCGGACGTATCGTTGTGTACTTAGCTATCGGTTGGGCATTCCTTTGTTTTCTGTACCTGGGCCGTGTTCTGCTTGCTCTCGGGTTTTTGGCGACGATATTTTTGGAGACCATGCCGTGTCTTGTGCGGGTGTTGTCGGTATTAAACATCGACATAACCTCGTTCATGACACTCTTTTGGATATCTGTTTCCGTTCCGGGGTCTCGGCTGGGAAGGAGATCGATATTGGCTTGATTGATGATCATGACAGATCCTTGCGTCCTGCGGATTTGCTTCTTTATTCGTGGGACAGGGGGCGTGACGTTTGCGTAGATCTTACCAGGTCTTCTCCTTTGACTCAGTCCGGGCTCTCTGATTTCGCGCCAGGCCGTGTTGTGGGTGACGCTGCCTGGCGCAAATGCGTTAAGTACAGAGACCTATGCTCGGGGCTTGGGTATGGGTTTTTGCCTTTTTCCTTTTCTTCGCTGGGAGAATTGGAGGCGGATGCTATCGGCTTACTCAAGAGGATTAAAAAAAATTCGATAGCACAGGATGCTGGAGCACGCGCTGCTCCTTTTATTTTTACCAGACTTAGCTTCGCTATAGCTAAGGGGGTGGGGGCCCAGATTGTATCTCGGTTACCCACCAATTTTTTTGTAAACTACTTTTTGATTCATCAATAAAATTCTCCTTTTTATAGTAAAATAATAATAATAATAATAATAATAATAATAATAATAATAATAATAATCAATCAGCGAAGTGAGAGAAAGCTTTCTCTCTCTAAAATCATTTTTCTCTTAAATTCAGCTCATTCAGTAAGCTTCCATGGTTGATTCTCAAGCTAAGATAGGGCCTGGAAGGCCGAGAAAAAGCAATAGCATCCCTCTGATTCCTCCGGTTCACCCATCTGGTTCTCATAGATCGGAATTTGAGGATGAAGATGATGATACAGAGCAAGCGGAACCTCAGAGTGTTTCGCAGCATAACACAATACAGGATTTCATACTTCACGCGATGAATGCTTCTGGTATTTCTGCTCCTCCTAAGCCTCCTAATTCTGGTATTAATCATTCGTTGAATGAGACTATTGTTTCCCCTGAAATTCCTCCTGCTAAGTCAGCTGCTGAGCATGTAGTTCCACCTAAAAAATGGTCTGGAATTGCAGGGAAACAACAACAAAATGGTATGACCCTTCCTTATTATGATGATGTTGTGGATTCTGAGATTCTGGATTTTACGATTGATGATTTCGAAGATGAAATTAGTCTGTTGAAGAACACTTTAATGGGAAATGTTATAGGTTCCAGACCTAACTTGCAGGCGATGAAGAAGTATGTGCAGGATCATTGGGGTAATTCTCAGCCGATGGTTCATTACTTTAAGCAAGGTTGGTTCTCCTTTAGATTTCAGTCTAAAGAGGCTATGGATGAGGTGCTTCGGGGTGGTCCTTGGAGAATGGGTGTATACACGCTTATCCTGAAAGAATGGTTTCCCACGTTCTCGAATGAAATGGATAGGGTTGCGTGTGTTCCGATTTGGGTGTTATTCCCTGATCTGGACCCTTTTTTATGGTCTGAAACTGTGCTTGGAAAGATGGCCAGCAAGATTGGTAAGCCTCTTTGTGCTGACTTAGCGACCACACTAAAAACTAAACTGTCGCTTGCTCGTATACTAGTGGAAGCTGATGTATCCAAACCCCTTCCTAATTCCATTATGATATCTACTCCCTATTGTGAGTATTCTGCTCAAAGGGTGCAATACGAATGGATTCTGTATTATCGCAAGAGTTGTGGTAAGCTCGGGCATACCATTTCTTCCTGTAAAAGAGAGAAGAAGAAAGCAGAAAAGAGAATAGTGGAGCCTGCAATTGGGACTAAGGATCCTCCTGTTCAGGTTGAGGAAAAGAAAATTGAGAATGAGCCACATCCAGTTCTTAGTGATTTCTCTTCAGTAAAGAAATCTGCTAGAAGAATCACTCCTCGAGCTGTAAGGGAGCCTATTGTTCTTGTTAGGAAATAAGTGTCTTGCAATTGTCCTTTTGGATCTCGAATTGGTTTCCGACCTGAATCTGTTTAATTAGGAAAGTTTCCTAATTAATATCTGATTGATTAGAGTTTCCTAATCAATATCTGAGTATCTGACCTAGGATTTCCTATTGTATAGGGTTTCCTAATCTGTTTAGGGTTTCTGTTTAGGTTGAGAGTAGTATATAAACTCTCATACCTCTACCCTAGAAATTATGATATCAGTCTGAAATCTGTAATCTCTCCTCAAAGTTAATAAAACTATCCCCTTCTTCTGCCCGTGGACGTAGCTAACAGGTTGTTAGTGAACCACGTAAATTTGTCTGTCTCTCGATTTTACGTTCTTATTTGTTTGTCTTTCTCTTCCGTTACAACATTTCTGGAGAATGGTTTTCAGCTTCTACTAAATGATCACGGAGATTGTTCACAGACTGGTGACGATTCGGAGATGGGTTTTAATGAGACAATTGAAGTGGCTGAATCGATTCCCCCTGATAAGTGTAATGAAAGTGGCTTCATGGAATGTTAGGGGCTGTAATGACCCTCTAAAACATAGTGAAGTAAAAGAATTTTTGAATAAAAATAAGCCTGATATTATGGCGGTCCTTGAAACTCGAGTAAAAGGGAATAAGGCTACAAAAATTATTAGAGGAAATTTTTCTAATTGGTCTGTAATTCAGAACTATCATAGTCATAATAATGGGAGGATTTGGATTTTATTTAATCCTTCTACGGTTTCTTTTGTGGTTTCGACTTCATCTGCGCAGCAGATTACTGGGTTATTGCATCACTACTGTACAAATATAAAGTTTCAGCTGAGTATAATCTATGGATTTAATAAAGGGTCGGAGAGAGTGCAGCTTTGGAGTGATCTTGAGGCTCAATCTACTATTATTCCTTGGTTAGCTATTGGGGATTTCAATATAATTAGAAGTGCGGAAGAAAAAATTGGTGCAAATCCACCAGACTTACAGGACATGTTAGAGTTCAATCAATGTCTGCTGAACTGTAGACTTGATGATATTAATAGTACTGGATGTAACCTGACCTGGACGAACAAAAGAAATCCAGAGGCTAGGATATGGTCGAAGTTAGATAGAGTATTGATTAATCCTAATTGGTCTAAGAACTTTCCGTCATCATCGGCTATTTTTTGTGAGCAAGGAGTATCAGATCATTCTCCAATCCTGGTGAATGTCTCAACTGAAATGCTCCCTAAGAAGAGATTTAGTTTT
Source organism: Agrostemma githago (assembly GCA_958450325.1). Lineage (NCBI taxonomy): Eukaryota > Viridiplantae > Streptophyta > Magnoliopsida > Caryophyllales > Caryophyllaceae > Agrostemma > Agrostemma githago. Next base: position 17,464,607 of record OY288254.1, on the reverse strand, counting down.
CTAAATTGTTGGAGAGAGCATCCTCATTACTTGGAGACAGTGAAGAGGGCTTGGGATACTAGGATTGATGGGTCTCCTATGTATCGCCTATTTCAGAAACTGAAACAGGTCAGGTATGGTCTAACTAAGCTGCATTTGGACAACTTTACTAACTTATCCTTGGAAGTTAAAGAGGCCAAAATAGCTTTGCTAGCCTGTCAAAGGCAATTGGCTGTGTTTCCTTCTTTTGATCAGATGCAACATCAGGAGAAAATCCTCATTGATAAGTATACTAAAGATAAGAGAGCTGAGCTTGATATGCTAAAACAAAAGGCAAAAATTAAGCATATCCAAATGGCTGACTGCTCGTCTAAATACTTCTATGCAAAGGTGGCTGAGAGGAGAGGCCAACAAAACATAGGTACTATTAAGGATGTGGATGGAAATATGGGAATTGGTTCGTCTGAAGTCTCAAAGGCGTTTCAGGAATACTATTCCAGACTTCTAGGTAATTCAGTTCAAACTACAGATATTGCATCTGCTGCTGTTCTTCCTGTGGGTGCAACTACTTCGCTTACTGCAGCTATATCTGTTCCTGAAATAACGAGTGCTATTTTTAACATGGACGACAACAGTAGTCCAGGGTTGGACGGCTTCTCAGCGGGTTTTTTTAAATCCTCTTGGGGGATTATTGAAAGGGACTTCTATGCAGCAGTCCAATGTTTCTTCAGGAGTGGTAAAATGTCCAAGCAAGCCAACACGACTCTTGTTTCTCTCATTCCTAAGAAGAAGGATGCAGGTTCTGTGTTGGATTATAGACCTATTTCCTGTTGTACGGTCCTTTATAAAACTATATATTGCAAAGATCCTAGCAAATAGATTAAAGCCTATCTTACCTTCTCTTGTGGGTGAAGAACAGGCTGCTTTCATTTCAGGGCGTAATCTTTTTGATAATACCATGTTATCACAGGCTTTGATGAAAGGTTACAGTCGAAAATTTCTAACTCCTCATTGTCTTATAAAGGTAGATATTCGCAAAGCTTTCGACTCACTCCAATGTGTCTTTATCCATCAAATGCTAGCCAGTTTTGGAATACCTGTTATGTTCATAAAATGGATTATGGGCTGTATTCAGAATCCCTAGTATACGTTTAAGATCAATGGTGGCATCTCAGGTTTTTTTCAGGGTCGGAGTGGAATCCGTCAAGGAGATCCCCTCTCGCCTTACATCTTTGTGTTAAGTATGGAAGTTCTATCTCGAAGTTTAAGAACACTCTGTAAGATTCCGCAGGTCTCTCCTCACCCGAAGTGTGGTAGAATCAACTTAACGCACCTAATTTTTGCGAATGACCTAATGATTTTCTCTCGAGGAGACCTTCCTTCGGTTCTGGTTTGTAAGCAGATACTTGACTTGTTTGCCCAGATTTCAGGACTTGTTGCTAATTTAGAGAAGACCAATATATATTTTGGTGGAGTAGATTCTACTGTCCAGCGGTTAATACTGTCTCAAACGGGATTCGCAGCAGGATCGTTCCCTTTTAGATACCTTGGGGTTCTTCTCACGGATTCTAGACTCGGTATTGATAAGTTCTCTCCACTGCTACTAAAGATTCAGCACTCCATTCATCATTGGTCAACAAAATTTCTTTCTTACGCTGGTAAAGCTCAATTGCTGAACTCAGTCATATTCGGGCTCGATAATTTTTGGTGTTCAAGCTTACTGCTTCTTGTGGCTATCCTTAAACGGATCAACAAGTGAGCAAGGATTTCTTTTGGGGAATTGCAGACAAAGAGCGCAAATTGGTCTTCAAGAAATGGAATGAATTGTGTTATATCCTTGGGATGCAGAAGAGGTTAATATAAAGCACCTTCAGACTTGGAATTATGCCCTTCTAACTAAGTGGGTGTGGTCCTTCTCTAGACCTCCTACTAGCTTTTGGGGTAAGTGGTGTAAAGAGTATATTATGGGTTCGAGTTCAATATGGGATGTTGAAGTTAAAGAATTCTTTCCTGCTAGTGTTAAGCACTGTTTGAAAGTGAGGGATATGTTGTTACAGAGATTTGGCTCAATCGAATTTGCTCAAAATTTCATAGCGCATTCTGTAAGCAGTTCGGAGTTCAAGGTCAAGAAAGCGTATGCTGTGCTGAGGCAATCAGCGAAGAAATTCTGGGGTTCAGCTCTGTCTTCTAGTGTGCTGATGCCAAGTCACAGAGTGATACTATCCTTTGCCATTCAACAGAAGCTAACCACGGTTAATCAGTATTGTAGGCGTGGATTTTGTGTTGTGAACAGGTGTTATTTGTGTGAGAATGCTATGGAGACTCACTCTCATTTATTCTTCAAATGTTCTTTCTCCAAGGAGGTTTGGTCGAGTGTCCTAAGTTGGGTAAATTTGAAATTCTCTGATTTCAGAATGCATAAGATTTTATGGTGGATGAGATCTGCCAACACTCGCAAACATTGGAAGTTGATTTGGCTTAAAGTAAGTCTTGCGGCTACTACCTACATTATTTGGAAAGAGCGTAACAAGAAAATTTTTATTGATAAGAGAAGTAATGTGGAAGCGATCTTTGCTCAGATTAAATTTTTGGTCATCACTAGTCTTTCCATGTATAGAAATAGTCTGAAATTTCATAGAGTCATTGAGGCAATTGGTGCATAGAGGGTTGTAGTACTCTAGTGTGGTAGTTTTTTTTGCAATGATTGTAATTTCTTTCACTATGAAATGAAATGATATCATCCTTGCAAAAAAAATAATTAAAAAAAATAATAATAGTAGTAGTTTTTTTGCAATTGCTTAGGGAGTGGGAGCCCATATATATAATATCTACGCTCCTCTCTAACTTCTTGTAATTTGTTTCGTTTTTAATGCACGCTCCAGTTTATAAAAATAATAATAATAATGATGATGATGATGATGATGATGATGATGATGATGATGATGATGATGATGATGATGATGATGATGATGATGATGATAATAATAGAGGTAAATAATAAAATGAAATGTGACTGGAAATAACAACTGATTTATTATAGCCGATTTAAATATATTGGTGATTATAAAAAATTAATTAAACTAACGATCTTAATCAGCTTAAATTTAAAAACAGTTTTTTGAAAAACACAGGAAGTGGTCTTACTTAACCACATGGGTAGTACTAAGATATCAAAGACAACATAAAACCTAAATGATCAATCTGCGTCTCAAAGTTCATCCTCAACTCGTAGATCTCTTCAATGTCCTCTTGGAATGACTATATAATCTCCTCAAGTGTTTGGTCAAAGTCCGTAATTCCCAATTCATGCCAGCGGTGGAGTCGTTGAACTAACGTCTCCATCTCCTTCTTGTACCCAGACTCCCTTGAACAGAGCTCATTCACCAGAGACTGCTTCGACACTATCATCCTCCTAATATGATTATGTGGACATGACGTAGGTCCACCCCGACGCGGCCACGCGCGGGTTTGGGTTAGGCGAATGCACCTCCATATGAGAAGGATCGAATTGAAATTTAAGTCGAAATGGAGTCGCCACCGAATTTTATGGTTATTCGGAACCATTCGAGCCCACTCTATATCTCCATGGTCCATACACAAAGTATGGCCCATTTTGGTTTGAGAGTTTATTGGGCTCGTCCCTTTGCATATCGATATAGATGCTGACTTGAGCGGTTAATCGTATATTGAATGACTCACGTTGCCAATGGATTCGGATATCCGGAAACCACGGTTCTGAGTAAGGGGTGAGGGTACGTGTTGGGAAGCCCACTAAGGACACCCAACCCCGCCCGCACTTAGCGGCCTCTACTAGGACATCGTTTGACTTTTTAATATGCGCGTTAGTGATTCGGTGAAATGTTATGCAAACAGCGTTTTAGCTAAGCATGCGAATTAAATGTGAGCTACGTCAATTTAATGCATCTAATTTATTGTCGAGGTGGTTTAGTATGCGAGGGTTCATTTAAAAGCGGTAAAACGCAAATAAATAAAGCAAAGCAAAAATAAATCGATTACCAGTTACACGGGCGGAATACAACCCGGAATTCACAATACGGCGTACAATAAAATAGAATAATCGAAATATACAATTGAAATGACGAGCAATAATTATAAACGGACCCGTGTATAAACTAGACCGTGATTTTGTGTAGGTGGACGAACTTTAATTAGTTACACATTATATTGCGTATTAATCAAAGGACGGAGGTTCGAGACCTAGACGTGGTGCTAGCCCGATCTTGAACCTCGATGCCTTGTCCCGACTTATCACCTCGAGAAATTGAGTCTAAATTAATTTTACATCGGATACGACTAAAGAGTCGTCGACATAAAATTAATAATGTGAGACCGTCGATCAAAATCGTTTAAGTGAAGTGATATGCATGAATTTTGGAAAAGCTACGTGATTAACTTTACACGTGTCGACTAAGTCGCTTTTTAAAAAGACGAGGCTCGAATGATAAAAAAAGAAGTCATGGTTTCTGGGCTGCAGGACCCACTCGGTCGAGTCATGGCTGGACTCGGCCGAGTGCGTCCTGGAAGACGCTACTGCCCGTAATTTAGGGTGCTACTCGATCGAGTAGCAGGTGTACTCGGTCGAGTGGCACCTGTACGAGTTGTGACTCGTTTGTTTTAATGTGTTTTAAATCGATGATTGGCCGAGTCAAATAAAAATATTGACGGATTTAGATTTAACTCGGTTTGTCGGTATTATAATCATGTCTTGTATGATTATAATACCGTTATCGGAATTTTGTGAAAAAATGTTATTGTTAGATAAAAAATTTGATTAGTGACAGAATTGTGTCCCTCTACGTCACGACATCGATATTAATCCTTGCGGATTATGTGACGTCGGTTTTCGTGTCAACGGGTTCCGTACTAATCTTAGGAATGGATTCATACGCGTTCAACTACGAATGATCGTGATCGTGTTAATAGACGAACCCTTAGAAATTGATCATCGTAGTCAAACGAGTTCGGATCCGAGTTTTGATATTATTATATATACACGGTACATACGATATTATAGTAAAATATAATAACGATAATTAAATGTGAAAAGCAAAATGTTAGCATTAGTAAAAATTGTCGTTATTATCGACTAATTACGATACTATAAACATAAACATTAATATACAAATATATATATACAAAAGACGAGAAAAAGGAGGGAAGAAGGAGGAGTCGGTGTTGAATTGTTACACCCTCAACCTACATGCTCTTGCTTCTCGGGATACGGTTCGTCTAATGGCGGCAATGGCGCGGGAACGTCGGGATACGTAGGAAGAGTTGATGGTGTGTATGTATGGGTTTGTATGAGATGGATTTTTACGAGTTTTGCTCTCGAAGTGTGTATATGTGTGATGATAATTGAAGGTTGAATTATGGCTGAAATGTGATGGAAAAAGTTGATGGGAAAAGTTGGCTGAAAATTCTGGTTGAGAAGTTGTGTTTTGGGCTTAGGATTGACGGGTATTTATAGGGAGCATGATATAGGGTTACTCGACCGAGTGGCGCGGGTGCACTTGGTCGAGTGCTCTCGCGGATGCACCTGGACCGTTTTTGTGAGGCTCCACTCGATCGAGTGGTCAATCCACTCGACCGAGTAGATCAATTAGGCCGTGCTAAATCGGGAAGGATTGGCCTTGATTTGCTCTTGATTGATTGTGATTGATTTTGGATGATTTTGAATGATTTTGGCTGATTTTTGAATCTGGTGCAAGTTTCGAGAATGCACCTGGTCGTTTTTTGTGTCGGGTTTGTCTTGACCGGGTTTTGACCCGGTCGCTAAAAGACAGGAATTATTTTTGGTGTCGGTTTTGACCCAGATTAGTCTTATTTTGCTCGGAACGACCCACTGGGCCTGATTTTGAGGTTGGTTTTGTGAGATTTGTATCCCGTTAAAAGCCCATGCCGGTCATTATTGATTTCGAGCCCGTATCCGAGCGCGTTAGAACACGTTAGCGTCCGATCATCATCGGGTGTTTTTTGGAAACTGCTATAGACGCCTGGCGGTCAAATTTTGGGTGTCTACAGATTAGCGGGATCAAAATCCATCTACAAAACAACAATCGAAAAAGAATTTTTTAAAATAATTAATGGGAAAAGGAAAAATTAAAAAAAAAATACAAGAAAGTGATAAACTATTTCAAACCTGGAAAAGTGGTCGAAAATGTTGTAGAGATCTTTTTTCCTGAAAAGAGAAGATGAAGAGGTGGACTAAGTGTAGACACCCACATTTGGCTGCTAGATGTCTATAGCAGTTTCCAAAAAACACCCGATGATGATCGGACGCAAACATGCTTCTACGCGCTTGGATATGGGCTCGAAACCGTTAGTTTCTGGGTTGGGCTTTTTACGGAGTATAAATCTCACAAAACCAACCAAAAATTCAGGCCCAGTGGGTCGTTTCCAATCAAATATGACTAATTTAAGTCAAAACTAACACCGGAAATAAAATCGACTTTTAGCGATTGGGTCAAACCCCGGTCAAAGCCGTTTCCAAGACACGAAAAACATTCATGCAAACATCGAAAGTCCAACCCAAATACAAGATCCACAAAATATCCAACTCAAGGTCCAAAGACCCGGACCCTTTCGCTCCAGCTGACCCACTCGATCGAGTGGGCCCTCAAACAGGCCCGTCTGCGGCTGCTTTGGGCCGCTCGACCGAGTCAGCAGGGTACTCGGTCGAGTAACCCTAGACGGGGAGGTGAGCCACTGCCTATATATACACCCCTAATTACTCATCTTCAACCTTGAACCCTAGAAACCTCAAACCCTAAACCAACATAACTCCATCTACATAGATCTCGAACTCCCGTGCCTAGGCCACAACTGGACGAGTCATATCCGAAAATACGAAACATGTAAGTTGAGGGTGCAACAATCCTGATTTCTCCTTTCTCCTCCTCTTCTCTTCTCGTGTCGTCCGTGGTTGTCTTTTTTTTTATTGTCACGTTCTAATATCGGTAATATCACTAATATTAAGACATTAAATTGCTCGCTAATTCGTGTCGAGCGCAAAGGATGACGGGATAAGGAAATCCGAATATACAAGGGTGTTTCACCCGACGTTGCCGGTCGCTTATCCCGACACCCCGAACGGTTGATTGTTGTAGCGAGTCAAACGTCAACAATAATGTTTTATTTTATTTTGTCGCGTTGTTAGTCACTTTTTTCACATCATCGTCATCATTAATATTGCATTCGTCAATTTTCAAACTATTTTCGAATCAAGCACCTTTTTTTCAGTTGAGTCGAAACCCGTTGACGCGGATTTGACATCACATAATCCGCAAGGATTTATTACGATGTCGGGATGCCGAAGAAATCAAGTCAAGTCCTTTTAATTCAAGCAAATATAAAGTGTCAATCTATTAGATTCGATACCAACTCAATAGTTGGTTATCGTCTCTAAACGATTTAGTCAATAAATCTAACTAATACGAATTCGTTGAAGCTAAAATAGATGTCACATAATTCGAGAAAATTGATTACGACACTATAAGCGCGAAGATAATCTATTTCGTGTTAGTTGATTTAAAACGACTTACAAACGTATTTTCTAAAATTCGCTCTAAATATTCGATATCGATTCAATAATCGCATATCGGATACGACGAGTATCAAAGGTCGGATCGAGCATAAATAATTATACAATATTTCTGTCCGATCTAACAAAATCAACGATTTATCAAAATCAAAAAAGAAATTTCGAAATCGATAATAAATTGCGAAGCAAACCCTAGTTCGTACAGGGGACACTTGATCGAGTGCCTAGCCCACTCGGTCGAGTGGCACCCCAAAAAAACGAGGCAGGAGGTTTTTTTGACAACCACTCGGTCGAGTCTCGCAATGACTCGATCGAGTGGTCGTGCACTCGGTCGAGTCCCCTCATGACTCGGTCGAGTGACGTCACGAAATCCGGTACAAAAACTTTTTCAGAGGTCCACTCGGTCGAGTCCCTCAATGACTCGGTCGAGTGGCCCCTTATCACGTCAAAACCGTGAGTCCTACAATACCATGCGAGTCTCAATAATACCTTTCTCATGACTTCGGTCAACACATGTCAAGTCTATCACGTGACCTACTATTTTTCAAAACCATGCATCATGTTACATTATTCTATAAGCATTCTATATTTCTTGCACACCGTTACTATAGTTATTATCGTTACTAACATGTTTGTTTCTATTTTGTCGATTTAATTTCGTTATTTCTTTTATTGTACTAAAAGAATCTCGCATGCTAAATGTAACTTTGACGTTAGTTTTAGATACATTAAATCGACGTAGAAACTTATCCTAATATTCGCATGTTTAGTCAAAACGTGGTTTGCATATCATCTCATCGTATTACTAACGCGCGTATTCGAAAGTCAAACGATATCCTAGTAGAGGCCGCTAATGTGCGGGCGGGGTTGGGTGTTTATGTGAACTTCCCAACACATACTCTCACCCCTTACTCAGAACCATGGTTTCCGGATATCCGAATCCATTGACACACGAGAGTCATTCAATACACGGTATCCGATAATGTCGGTATAGGTATCAAATGCAAAGGGACGAGCCCAATAAACTCTGACATCCGAATGGGCCGTACTTTGTGCACGGCCCATGTGGACATGACATAGGTCCACCCCGACGCGGCCACGCGCGGGTTTGGGGAGGCGAATGAATCTCCATATGAGAATGGATCGAATTGAAATTTAAATCGAAGTTGGAGGCGCCACCGAACTTTGTGGGAGTTCGGGCCCGTTCGAACCCACTCTATATCGTAGTGGGCCATGTACAAAATACGGCCCATTTCCGATGTCAGAGTTTATCGGGTTCGTCCCTTTGCATTTGATACCGATACCGACATGATCGTATACCGTGTATTGAATGACTCTCGTTGCCAATAGTTTCGGACATCCGGAAACCGAGGTTCTAAGTAAGGGGTGAGGGTACGTGTTGGGAAGTTCACAAAGAACACCCAACCCCGCCCGCACATTAGCGGCCTCTACTAAGTTATCGTTTGATTTTTGAATACGCGCGTTAGTAATACGATGAATGATATGCAAACATTGTTTTCCTAAACATGCGAGGAATTGAATGGGTTACTAAGTCGGTTTTATGCATGAAAATTAACGTCAAAGTTGAATTTAGCATGAGAGATTCGTTTTAGTATAATAAAACAAACGATAAAAAGAAATTGCTAAAAAGATGAACAAACGTGTTAGTAATGATTGAATAGAAAATATGAATACGATAATATGCATAATTTTGAAAAAGGATTTCATGACACGCGATGGATTAACACGTGTTGACCGAGGTCGAATTTTTTTTGTCGAAATCTGAAAATATGCCGAGAAAGCCGCTGTTTTATGTAAGAGGACTAGCGAGTCATATCGGGCTTGGACCCAATCTGCTTCTGGCACCTGACTTTCGAGTAGAATCCTCAGGGATGGTACCTCGAGCTCGACCGGCTGGACCGCCTCCATCCCATATGTCAGATAATATGGAGTTGCTCCGGTCGCAGTGCGAATTGACGTCCGATACCCCCATAAGACGAAAGGTATCTTGTCCGGCCAGTCCCGGTAATTCTCAGCCATCTTTTTAAGTATGGTGACAATCGTTTTATTGGTTGCCTCTACCGCTCCATTTGTTTGGGGACGGTAAGGGGAAGATGTATGCCTTTGAATTTTATATTTTTCCAGTAAAGTAGCGGTTTCAGCTTGGAAATGGGTCCCGTGATCATTGACAAACTCGTGCGGGATCCCGTATCGGCATATAATCTTGTTTTGGATAAATTTGGCCACGTGTTTGGCGATCAAGACACGATATGACTCGGCTTTGACCCATTTGGTAAAATAGTCAATAGCCACTAGAATGAAACAGTGACCCCCCATCCCGGAAGGGTTCACCTTCCCGATTATATCAATCCCCCATGTCAAAAATGGCCATGGTGATGTCATAGTATATAACAGGGATGACGGCATATGCTGGACGTTGGCGAAAATCTGACAGTTATGACAGTGTTTGACGTATAACTGGCAGTTGGTTTCCATGCTATTCCAATAGTAACCGAGTCTCGCGATTTTTCGGGCTAGCATATGGGCGTTCATATGCGGACCGTTCTCGCCGTCGTGTACCTCGGCCATGACCCTTTCAGCTCGCGTTTTGTCAATGCATAGGAGTAAAGCCCCCTATGCCGTCTTTTTATATAACTGTTGATGCACGTCAGATTGTCGCCTATCTAACACGATCAAACAATATTTATAAACTCCAACTAACTACTACGTAGTAGCGGTAAGTCGGGGATCGATCTACAGGGACGGTCTAGGTAAAGTCGGTCGAGTCAAAGTCTAAGCACGTTTAGACGTTTGGGGTCTATTTTTGGGGTTTTTCGGGTTAGGTCTACACTAAAAAGTTATAACTACGAGAAGCTAGTCTAATAAGGAGAAGGTGTTAGGGGGAGTCGGAAATCGGAAATTGGGTTCTATGAGTCTCGGAATCGAGTTTTAGTCACAACATCGATAAGGGAAAATGCCACCTTTCGGTTTCTTCGCCCAACCCACCTATACCCGCTTTCGCGGCGAAAGGGTAAGTCTCAAGTTAAGCTAATTTCTACCCCGAGTTTCCCCATATTGGTAGAAATGAGTCAAGGTCAATCTAGCTGCAGTCTAGGTCAACAAAGACACAAAAACTCAAACTTGATAAATCAACATGCAAACAACCCACCAACATCCCTCAATTCAGATTACCCAAAATCTTCCTCCCTTAACCCCAAACAAGAAATCTACTCAAAATTCATAATGGAAACTATAATAACTAAATCTAAGGAAAAAAATAACTAAATTAAATCTAATTAGAGATTAGGGAGAGGAAGAGAAATATACCGACTATGGAGGAAAACAATAATAATAATAATAATAATAATAATAATAATAATAATAATAATAATAATAATAATAATAATAATAATAATAATAATAATAATAATAATAATAATAATAATAATAATAATAATAATAATAATAATAATAATAATAATAATAATAATAATAATAATAATAATAATAATAATAATAATAATAATAATAATAATAATAATAATAATAATAATAAAATAAGGAGAAGCTTGATGAAGATGACAATGGATTTGTCACTAACCCTTTGAAAATCTCCAAAAGAACTTCAATAAAAACTAAAAATGGAGACTTTACACTAATTAATTAGATCTAGAATAATTGGAGATTTTTGGATTGTCACCCTCCAAAAATCACCCTACTAATTTATCTACTAATAAACTAATAACATTCTACTACTAATTTTCTAATAGCTTAGGTAGTGTTGTGGTGGTGTGTTGTGATGTTGAATGGTGCCTCCTCCTCAAAAATGAGGGGTTACATATATATATATAGAGAGGAGAGAAAAGAGGAGTCTCCAAAACCCTAATCTAAACCAAAAGCCCAATAGAGTGGTAGCCCAATACTCATCCACTAAACTTCACCCTATCATTCCTATCCGGTGAAATTTCGCCCTTCGGTTTTACATAATTCACCCCCGGGCAAAACTTTGCTCCGCGGTTTTCCCAAATTCGCCCGATCATTTAATTTCGCCCAATCACTTCGTAACCCAAGCTCTTTACGGTTTCACCCATTCCAATCCAATTGCATCTCGACCCAATTAGATCTCACCCGTCCTTCTCGATCCAAATTAGATCTCACCGTCTATTCCAATTAAACTCCTCGAGTCTCCATTCAATTGACGGTTTATACTTCTCAAACTCCGGATCCGGGTCGAACTGGGTCGACACCGGAGTTGGTGTCGACGCCGGCGATACTCGCCGGAGTTGTCGCGTGGCTGGTGTTGCCGGCATCGTTGTGTGTTGCTCCGGTCTGCTGCTGCCGGCGTTGCCGTGGTGAGGGTCGTCGGATCTGGGCCGCTGCGCTGCTCTGTTGCTGTTTGTTGTTGCGGGTCGAGGAGGGCGTCGTCGCGGCTGCTGTTAGTTTGGCCGGAGATGCTCGCCGGCGTTGCTGCTTCGTTGCTGGTGTTCGCTGACGCTGTTGTCGGAGTAGAGGAAGACGGAGGGGAAGCGCATGGTTATCGACCGGAGGGAGATGCGGGTGGAGGTTGACGAAGGTGAGGGTCGAAGGAAAGGGTGAACGGGGTGGTGTTAGATGGTGGTGGTCTATGGTGGTGGTCGGGTAATTGGTGGGTTATGGAGGAAGTTGGTTTGGTGGTGGTGTTGGCTGCCGGTATGGTGGGTTATGGTGGTGCATGTGGTCAGGTTGATCGAGGCTACCGGAGAAGGAGGTGAGTGGTGGCTGTTTTGATGGAGATCGAGTTGTAGGGGAGTGCCGGAGTTCGGTGGTTTGCCGGAGCTCAGGCGGGTGAAGGTTGGCTATGGTGGTTGATGGAGGGAGGTTGAAGATGGGTTAGTCAAGGTCAAGTTGACCTTGACTTGGATGAATGAGTTGGGTTGATTTGTGATGGGTTGGATTGAATTCGATTGTGGAGTTGGGTTGATTTGGGTAATTGGGTTGGTTTGTATTTGGGTTGAGTGAAAGATGGGTAGATTAGACTTAGTGACTTATGATGAATGGGTGAAATGGGTCAGGTGAATCGGGTTTGACTTGGGGTTTGACTCGATCTCTTGACTTGCTCCTCTAGCTTCAATTCGCCTCTTTATTCACGAACACGTACCTAAAAGACTAAAACACACAAAAGCAGTACGAAATCCTACGAAAAAGACGATAAATACGGAAAAACCAAATTCAAACTAGAAAATACGAAATATAGTCAGAATGAGTTATATTGACGTTAAAGCACACAAAATCGAGTCAAATACGAGTGAAAATAGGGGGTAAAACGGTCCAAATTTGCGTGTTATCAATTCCCCCACACTTAAACTTTACTCGTCCTCGAGTAACTCATTAGACTAATCTACGACCCATAAATAAATAACACGCAAAAACAAAACACAAGAACGAAAGACAAACAACACAACAAATCACACGATTTCAAATCAAAAGTCACGATTCTAAAATCCAACTAAAATATAGAATATGAATTCTAAAATTACTAAGTCGGTTGTAAAAATAATTATTATATATTTCTTGGCCTTGGTCCAAGCTATGTCGGGATGTGTGGCGGAGATGGAAGGAGTACTCCCATGAGGTTATCGATGAATGCATACTAGTCTCGGCCACTTGCAAAAACAAGGGCTAGGGTCGTCCTAATGGCCCAAGTGACATAAGAATCGATCCAAATGGAAGATAAGAATATCAAATATACTCGGGGGAGGAATCGTCTTTCTTTTTTTTTTTTTTTTCTTTTTCATTTTTCTTTTCTTTTCATTCTTTCTTTTTTTTCTTTCTTTTTCTTTCTTTCTTTTCTTCTTCTCCCCCTTATTCTTTTGTTTTTGAGTTTTTCAAAAATTTTCATTGTTTGCATATTTTCGATGTTTGAGCTCATTTGAGTGAGAAATGGAATGCAAAACTCAATATCAATCATAACCGAACTCTTATTTGTGGAGTATTTTTGTGGAATGATGGATCGTAAAGGATAGAAGTCACTTGGGTTATAGTCACCTAGACAAGTATACAATGTCGAAATCACAACACGGGAGATGGAAGGTGGACACAAGTGAGGTACACACCCGAGCGACTTACAGTAGGAGGACAATTAATATATAATATTTAAAATCAACCAACAAGTAATAGAAAAATCCATACTCTTTAAAGAAGTTGAGAGTTAGAAAAATGATTTTATCAAGGAAAATAAGTGAAACACAAAAACAAAAATCTTTTTGGAATTTTTGGATTTTTAAATTTTTAGGATTTTTTCAAGTTTTATCAAATGAAAACACAAAACAAGACAAGACACAAAGACGACAAACAAAACACAAGGCTACAATCCATAACAACCATAAATAAACATATAAACTCCACCAAAGTATCCTCCAACAACAACATCAACCACAATCCTCAAGCACAATGAATCGTCAATACAAACACACTCCCCCCACTTAAACCGAACATTGTCCTCAATGTTCAAAATTAGGGAGGAAAAGGAAGAGTGGGTAAGAAATTACCGTTTAAAGCATAAGTTGTCCCCCACACTTGAACGATTTCGTGCTTCTTATCCATTATCATCCATTGTCGTTGTTTGTTGGAGGTACCTACAAGGAAAAACACACAAACACGCACACACATAAAAAGAACACAACAAAAGCTATTAGAATAAAAGCTACCACGAAACTAAACCAAGCCGATACGGGGCAATTAATGGGCCCGCTCCGTCCCTTCAACTCACATCGAAATACCTATGAGGTAAGGTACTTCCATGCAAGGCAAGTTGGGTCTTGCTCAAAATTGTGGACACAACTAAACTCACACAAAACACAAACGAACAAACACTCAAACGAACGAGCAAATAAACAAACAAACAAATATAGTTGTATCCAAACATGAAAACACCGAATCCCTCATCGAGACGGTGGGAAAGACACCAATCGTTTACTCGAGATAAGTATAAACATTCCAAAGTTAGTTGCTCAAGATGAAGTGGACTAAACTCTAATAGGATGACATTAAATCACTAAAAACATTGATAATTTATCTAGGTCCTCTTAATCAACTAAAAAGCGTACAACGGGGCGTTAAACGGGATGGAAATGAGTGAACCATGGAGTTAGTCGACACTGGAGGTAAGTGTAATCCCGACCTTTTCACAAAAGCAAAGAGGATCGTCCCAAACCTAAAGATATCTTCAAGTAAGGTCACCTAAATAGGCACAGGATCCGGTAACCAAGGCCTTATCACTCCATGGGGAGTCAAGGTGGTCAAATGCAAACCCCGATGTAAACATTCTAGTAGAAAAAGTGGACTCAAGCTAAAAGATCAATGATATTTTTGTTTTAAAGTCATTCTAGTAGAATAAAGGCCAAAATCAAAATGGGTTACTAACAATGGAAGGTGAACACTCGTAGCAAGTCTCACAATCGGGTTTTCGAAAACATTTACCTAAACACATTAAACAAAACACAAAAGAACACAACAAAGTAACAAAAGCAACTACAAGTAAAGCCAAGTACTCCAATCTTCTTCAAATAGTCAACACAACCACAACCACCAATTCCAAAATGTTCACCAAGTGAACCTCCAAAGCATACAAGCCCATACTCCCATGTGAATAAGGGAAGGGGAGAAAAATAAGGGTTAAAAGGATTACCAAAAGGTCTTCACTTTTTAATACTTCAAGTCCTTATGCTATAAAGTGGGTGGTATTCCTATAAGAGAGGAGAACGCAAGGCAATACAAGAGAGACAATAACTACAATCCCACAACAACTACTAAAAACGACACAATTACATCACAAATACGAATACACCACCAATCCTCCAACAAGATACAAGCAAACATCACTATCCACAATCCTTAATAGATCAATCAAGTAGAATCTCTTCCACACTTAATCGCTTCCAAATTCTTCATCATCTTTCCATGTTGCCTTCTTGTTTGAGATTCCTACAAACAAAAACAAAACGCAAAAAGCGTAAACATGCACAAAAAAGCTTGGGTTGCCTCCCAAGAAGCGCGGTTTTGGCTAGGACCGCCAAACCTTAGAGTTTATTTGTCTTCAAAGTGTAATCTCCACCATACCCATCAAGGGCTCGGAGGAGTAAGTCAAAGGCTCTAGAAGAGTCTTCAGAAAGGCTCATGTAGCCGAGCCAAGCTATCATGAGAAGCTTCCAAGTCGGAAGCGATAAGTAGTCTTCAAATCCACGAAGCCTGGGTTTGTAGTGGTCTCCAGGGTCTTTCCACTTCACAAGTCCAAGCGATCATTTCTTCCCAAAATACCTTTTATCATTCCAAAACTTCACAATCACACCACTCGACATGAATGGCGGTTTAGGAGCTATTTCTCCATTGTACATCCCCATATCTTCTTTAAGTTGCGGGCCCATATCCCTAAATTTCAAAACGTCACTTGTCCCCATATCATCGTGAAGGAGAGATTCGAAACTTTTACCGGCGGTTTCTATTTCTCCTAAACCAAAGTTTAGCTCACTAGCAAAGGACTCGTGATGTTCTTCAACATTCTCGCACAAGGGCAACTTGATTTCATCACCATTCCAAGACTTAACAAGGCCTATAACATCATTCAACTCATCCCAGAGACTCGTATCCTCGACATTCTCGATTGCATTTTCCATGTGGCAATCTTGGGATTCGAGTTCCTTGTTGGGAGTAAAAGTGGTGATCTCTATCTTTGATGACAAGATGTTGTCATTTTTATCGATATCATCAAGGATCACTACTTCACCTTGAGTCGCCTTCTTGGGTTGCATTGTGGGGTAAGGAAACTTGATGTCCATAAGCTTTTCACCATTTTTCATTCCATCAATGATGGTTGATTTTTCTTTAATGTCCTTAGTGGAGGTCAAGGAGACTTCTACCTTCTCGATCATGTCCACAAATCGGCTACACTTGATGTTACCCTTGCAAACTTTAGCTCGTTGCGGAAATGGTAAAGTTGGCGCATAGATCGATAGATATGGAACATTGGATTCCTTCTCCTCAATTGCTTTCTCGGTCTCTTGCCTTCTAGCTTCCTTCAATTTTTGTTGTTTTTCTTCGGCCTTTGCAACTAACTCAAATTCTTCTCAAATTCACCGGTTTTGTTTGGGAGAATCGGGAGTAGTGACATGTAGTGCTTTTTGTTGTTGCAAATTTGGGGTTGCCTCGGTACTCAAGTGATTGTGAGGATTTTCAAACTCCTTTCCTTCTCTTTTGATAATAACATGGGTTTGGCATGGTGGATCCCTTGGGTGTTGAGGTTGATTGGGAAAGTCATGAGGTGGGTGCATGGGAGTAGCTAAGGCTTTGGATGCTCGTTGAGATATCAAGAGTTCGAGCTTTGCCTTGTCTTTCGCAATCTCATTCATCAAATACTCTATTGTTCTTCGCAATTCATTTAATGAATTGTCCCAATGACCACTTCCTTGACTTTGTTGAGAATGACCTTGGTTGCCAAAGAATTGAGGGGGTCCATTGTAGCTTTGAGAGTGTAATCCTCTATGACCTTGATTGCCTTGGCAATTGGGGTTTCCTTGATACACTTCGTTGACTAAAGACTTTCTCATATCAATGGTCGAACCATACCCTTGACCATTACCTTGTCCATGTTGATGATTTCCTTGATTTCCATAAAAATAAGAGGGGTGGTTATGTCTTTGAAAGTTGAACCCTTGGTACCCTTGATTTGGCCTTTGGTTACCTTGTCAGTTGCATTGATACCCTTGATTAAATCCTTGATTCTGATAATTACTTCCTTGATTATGGTGATTATTCCCTTGATTTGTACTTTGATTATGGAAGTCCCTTTGAACATGATAGTTTCTACCTTGATTGTTGAAGTTCTCCCTTTGATAAGGAGGCATATGTGGAGGCACTTTTACAGACCCTTGGTTGGAAAATGTTTGTTTATTGGAATTGAAGGGTCTTTGCTTTGGAGTACACTTTGCATTCATAGCCTCAAGTTTCTTGGTTAGCTCTTCCTTTTCCAATTGGAGTTTCATTTCATTGGTCATAGGAGAATTTCTATCTCCCATCTTCTTAATAAGCTCGGCTTCAACTAACTTCTCTTTGGAAGAGCATACATGTTCAAAAGCATCTTCTTGAGGGAGCCCATGGAAACTATCTAGTTTTTCTTCATTGATCAAGGAATCTTTAAGCTCAAACTCATTCGGAATGGTTCCATAGGAATCTTTGGAAGGAAAATCCTCGTGAGTGAGTTGTGAATGTGAATCAAGAGTTGTCATGTTTGCTTTTCGAAGGCTTTTTGGTGATGGAGGTGATTTGGGAGGTGAATGGGTTGGAGAATCTTCTTGTGGAGATGGTGTTTCTTGTGGATTTGGAGTGATGAGAGGAGTTGTAGAAGGTGAATTTTGTGGAATGAAAGGTGTAAGTGGTGTGGATGTTAGTGATATGGATGGATTTGGAGGGGATGAAAGGATAGTATGTATGGTTGGTGGTGTGAGGTACGGATGTGGAATCACTTTTATTAAGTAATTTCCCCGGAATCTAGTGACTTTAGATGTCATCTTTGGCTCTAAATCGAACCGAAGAGGCGATAACCTGTTCCTGGCAAACATACTCAAATACAAAGTGAGTCTCCTAGCACCAAGAGGCACTAGGGTAGAGGGAGAACAATAACCAAACACGAAAAGACTGAAACTCAACTAACTAATCGCCGTCCCCGGTAACGGCGCCATTTTGATGTGCGTCAGATTGTCGCCTATCTAACACGATCAAACAACATTTATAAACTCTAACTAACTACTACGTAGTAGCGGTAAGTCGGGGATCGACCCACAGGGACGGTCTAGGTAAAGTCGGTCGAGTCAAAGTCTAAGCACGTTTGGACGTTCGGGGTCTATTTTTGGGGTTTTTCGGATTAGGTCTACACTAAAAAGTTATAACTACGAGAAGCTAGTCTAATAAGGAGAATGTGTTAGGGGGAGTCGAAAATCGGAAATTGGGTTCTATGAGTCTCGAAATCGAGTTTTAGTCACAACGTCGATAAGGGAAATGCCACCTTTCGGTTTCTTCGCCCAACCCACCTATACCCGCTTTCGCAGCAAAAGGGTAAGTCTCAAGTTAAGCTATTTTCTACCCCGAGTTTCCCCATATTGGTAGAAATGAGTCAAGGTCAATCTAGCTGCAGTCTAGGTCAACAAAGACACAAAAACTCAAACTTGATAAATCAACATGCAAACAACCCACCAACATCCCTCAATTCAAATTACCCAAAATCTTTCTCCCTTAAACCCTAACAATAAATCTACTCAAAATTCATAATGGAAACTATAATAACTAAATCTAAGGAAAACAATAACTAAATTAAATCTAACTAGAGATTAGGGAGAGGAAGAGAAATATACCGACTATGGAGGAAAACGATAATAATAATAATAATAATAATAATAATAATAATAATAATAATAATAATAATAATAATAATAATAATAATAATAATAATAATAATAATAATAATAATAATAATAATAATAATAATAATAATAATAATAATAATAATAATAATAAAATAAGGAAAAGCTTGATGAAGATGACAATGGATTTGTCACTAACCCTTTGAAAATCTCCGAAAGAACTTCAATAAAAACTAAAGATGAAGTCTTTACACTAATTAATTAGATCTAGAATAAGTGGGGATTTTTGGATTGTCACCCTCCAAAAATCACCCTACTAATTTATCTACTAATAAACTAATAATATTCTACTACTAATTTTCTAATAGCTTAGGTAGTGTTGTGGTGGTGTGTTGTGATGTTGAATGGTGCCTCCTCCTCAGAAATGAGGGGTTACATATATATAGAGAGAGGAGAGAAAGAGGAGTCTCCAAAACCCTAATCTAACCCAAGGCCCAATAGAGTGGTAGCCCAATAATCATCCATTAAACTTCACCCTATGATTCCTATCCAGTGAAATTTCGCCCTTCGGTTTTACATAATTCACCACCGGGCAAAACTTTGCCCCGCGGTTTTCCCAAATTCGCCCGATCATTTTAGTTTTGCCCGATCACTTCGTAACCCATGCTCTTTACGGTTTCACCCATTCCAATCCAATTGCATCTCGACCCAATTAGATCTCACCCGTCCTTCTCGATCCAAATTAGATCTCACCGTCTATTCCAATTAAACTCCTCGAGTCTCCATTCAATTGACCGTTTATACTTCTTGAACTCCGGATCCGGGTTGAACCGGGTCGACACCGGAGTTGGCGTCGACGCCGGCGATACTCGCCGGAGTTGCCGTTGCTGCGTTGTCGCGCGGCTGGTATTGCCGGCATCGTTATGTGTTGCTCCGGTCTGCTTCTGCCGGCGTTGCCGTGGTGAGGGTCGCCGGATCTGGGCCGCTGCGTTGCTCTGTTGCTGTTTGTTGTTGCGGGTCGAGGAGGGCGCCGTCGCGGCTGCTGTTAGTTTGGCCAGAGATGCTCGCCGGCGCTGCTGCTTCGTTGCTGGTGTTCGCTGATGCTGTTGTCGGAGTAGAGGAAGACGGAGGGGAGGCGCGTGGTTATCTACCGGAGGGAGATGCGGGTGGAGGTCGACGAAGGTGAGGGTCGAAGGAAAGGGTGAACGGGGTGGTGTTTGATGGTGGTGGTCTATGGTGGTGGTCCGGTAATTGGTGGGTTATGGAGGGAGTTGGTTTGGTGGTGGTGTTGGCTGCCGGTATGGTGGGTTATGGTGGTGCGTGTGGTCAGGTTGGTCGAGGCTACCGGAGAAGGAGGTGAGTGGTGGCTGTTTTGATGGAGGTCGAGTTGTAGGGGAGTGCCGGAGTTTGGTGGTTTGCCGGAGCTCAGGCGGGTGAAGGTTGGCTATGGTGGTTGATGGAGGGAGGTTGAAGATGGGTTAGTCAAGGTCAAGTTGACCTTGACTTGGATGAATGAGTTGGGTTGATATATGATGGGTTGGATTGAATGGATTGTGGAGTTGGGTTGATTTGGGTAATTGGGTTGGTTTGTATTTGGGTTGAGTGAAAGATGGGTAGATTAGACTTAGTGAGTTATGATGAATGGGTGAAATGGGTTAGGTGAATCGGGTATGACTTGGGGTTTGACTCGATCTCTTGACTTGCTCCTCTAGCTTCAATACGCCTCTTTATTCACGAACACGTACCTAAAAGACAAAAACAAACAAAAGCAGTACGAAATCCTACAAAAAAAGATGATAAATACGGAAAAACCAAATTCAAACTAGAAAATACGAAATATAGTCAAAAATGAGTTATATTGACGTTAAAGCACACAAAATCGAGTCAAATACGAGTGAAAATAGGGGGTAAAATGGTCCAATTTTGCGTGTTATCAACTGTCCATCGTCCTGCGGATGAACTAAGTGGCCCACCTTCGCAGGGCTTTCTTGGCCCGGTTTTCAGATCCCGGAGGATATTCTCCCGACGTTAAGTATGTCAGAACAGCCCGGTACCAAGGTTCCGGATCAGTTATTTCAATATCTTGGATAGCGTTGATATATGCCGGCTCAGACCGTCTTTCGAAACAAATCGACATGCTGGTTAGGTGTTCCGGGATATTCAGTAAAGATGCTGATAATTGTCGTTTGTAGTGCCTATTCTGTAGTGTTTTGGTCCCATTTTCCTTGTGGAACCGCTCCTTTGGAGCGGTTTATGGGCTTCTTATGTTTCCTTTAGCTCGTTTCAGGTTCCCGAGACCGTTCATGTAGAGTTGGAGTGATTCCGACTCAATACATATGCATTTTGGAGCCAACGAAGCTAAGGAACGATGACTCGATGCCTTGGAATCGACCCCGAGACCTTGGGACCCAATCCTGAGCCTCCGAGACCCGATCCCGAGTCCCGAGAATCGATGAGAAGGCCATGAGAACCAAGGAGGGACCGAAAAGTTCATATTGGAGGCCTACAAGACTATTCCCGATCGGGTATGGCCTCATCCCGATCGGGAATAAAGAGGAAAGCAAGGAGCGACTACTGTGGGGTGTTCCCGATCGGGAACATAAAATCCCGATCGGGATTCTCCACTTTCCCGATCGGGATTTCCTATCCCGATCGGGATTGTCCCAGTTCAACCCGTGTTCATTTCCTTTCAATTCCTTTCATTCTTAAACCCTTTATATACCCTGCTCTTGTAAGAGGACAAGGACTCATCATACCCTAGACTAGTTTAAGCCTCAAAAACCCTAGATTGATTCTGACTCATTAGCTTTAATCTTCTCTTAATTTTAGTTAATCTTTTGTTAATCCTTTGTAATTAGTGCTTGTATTAAGGGATTCTTGGAGATTGTCTCAAGCTTGACAACCTTGGGATTGTATTTGGGTTTCTCATTAATGCAAGATTGTTCCTTTTCTTCATCTAGTGTTGGTATAATCCTTTCTCATCCTTGTTCTTTGTTATTTATACAAGTTTGAATCTTTTCTTAGTGTTATTGTTATTGTTCTTGTTTGGATTTGTCATTATGGATGTTTGGATGTTTGTCTTAGTTTCTCTTTTGATTGTTATTCTTCCTTTCATCATGAGTGAGTAGTCTTCTTGTGGGGTTAGTAGGGGGATTAGGGGTAGATTATGGATAATTAGGGTTGATTAAGGGGAAAGGGTGAATCTTTGTTGCTAGTCACATTGTGAGCACTCTATGTGTTTGTTGTTATGCTTGTATGAGTAGTAGTGGCCAATGCTCCTTGTGCATGTGTTCATGAATCCATTGTTTGCCTATGATGTGGGAATGTTGAGAATAATCGTAGTTGCGAGAGCACGGATTAGGGTCTAAGTTGCGAGAGCCCGGACCCACCTTGACATCGGTTTAAGTTGCGAAAGCCCGGACCGACTCTAGACACTAGGAGACATCCATACCCTTGATCACCCCAATTACCCTTCTACCTCTATGAACCCGACCTACCCCACTTCTTTCCATATTTGAGTCATCTTCTAGTTAGACATCGTTTACTCTAGTTTTCTAGTTAGACCGATCATTAGCATTGTTTAGCATCATTAGTCTAGTTCTTACTCCTCCTCCATCCTAGTTTTCTATTTATCGCTTTCTTTGTGTTTGTTTGGTAATCTAGTCTAGTTTTAGGTAGACATAGTCTAAGCTTTGCCTAGCCGTCCTCGTGGATACGATCCCGACTTACCCTAGCTACCACAAGGTGTAATCGGTAGTTTATTGTTGGCTAGGGACGTGACAAATCCGTACCATCAATTTGGCGCCGTTGCCGGGGACGGTGCATTGTTTAGACTTAGTTTGCTTATTCCTAGACTTAGTTACCCCTCTTTGTGTTCTCCCATCTTCTCTTGTGTATATTCTCTTGATTTTTCTTCTTTCTTTAGTGTTATGTCTTCTTTTTCTCTTTGTCTCTAGTTGTGTTTGTTATTGTCGTTGCCTAGTGCCCATAAAGCACTAGGTGTTCTTACGTTTGTTCTAGTGTGTAGTGTATGCCTAGGAGGGGAGGCGACTTCTATCTCTTTAATCCAGAGCCGGAGAGACTCTTTCGAGCCTTTCGCCAACGGACGATTAATCGGGTTAGGATCTCTCAACCAAGTGCAAGCACCACTCATCAAGGGCAAGCCCAAAGAGCCGACTTGAGCATTTCACCTCGAGAGACGGCCGGAGGGACCTTCATCAATCCCTTCGGTGATTCTTCTCCTAATTCTCCCTCTTCATCTACATCAACACTCTCTACACCCCCATCCTCTCCCTTACATCCAAGAATGCCTAAGTTCTCCTCTCACTCCACATTCACCGAGGATGTCTTGGCGGGACCGAGTGCATTACCGGAAGCTTATACCGGAAATTTTGTGGCAAAGACTCAATTCATCCAACTTGTGGAGAGGAGCCCATTTAGTGGTTTGCCCACCGAAGACCCGCATCAACATATGGAGACCTTCTCCGATTATTGTGACGCTATATCTCAAACCGGGGTTACTCAAGACCAAATTCGTTGGGTACTCTTCCCGTTTTCTCTTATTGGAAAAGCGAAGCAATGGATTAAGAGTCTCGATAGGGCAACCATGGGTGTCGACACTTGGAAAAAACTTGCCTTGGCGTTCTACCAAAAGTTTTACCCTCCGGAAAAGACCAATATGCTTAGGGCCTCCATCACCGGTTTCCAACAAAGGGATGAGGAGAGTCTATATGAAGCTTGGGAGCGGTTTAAGTCTTTGGTAAGATCGTGCCCTCACCATGGACTCTCACAATGGTTCTTAGTACAACAATTTTGGAATGGACTTTATGAGGATTCGAGAGCCATTCTCAACATGGGCTCCAATGGTAGGTTTACCGAGGTCGATGACGACCAAACATGGACGAGAATCGAAGAGATGGCGGTGCACAATTCGCAATACTCTAGGCCTAGGAAGGCACACCGAGGAGGCATGCATGAGGTCGATGCTATCACTAAGCTAAGCATTGACCTTGGAGCTCAATTGAAAACACACATGGAGACTATTGACAAGAAGCTCCAATGCCACCTCAACCAAGTCCAAGGCTCTAGTTCATCCCACCATCAACCGATTCAAGAAGTGAATGCTTTGGGGTTTGCACCTCCTACACCTTACTTTGGGATGTGTGACACTTGTGGAATCGTTGGCCATGACCCTATGAGTTGTAGAGGGAGTATTGAGCAAGTGAACGCCTTTCAAGCGTTCAAGCAAGGTGCTTCTTTCTCTAATCAATACCAAGCTTCCCAACAAGTCCCCCAACAACAAGCGTTTCACCATCAACAACAACATCGTCCCTATGTTCCACCTCCCTTAAGGGACAACGATCAAAGTTACCAAGGTTATGTGGGTAACCAAAGATCCTTCAACAATTTCAAGCAAAATAACCAAGGCAACTTCAACAATAAGCAAGGGTTCCAACCAGGGAACTTCAATCAAGGATATCAAAACCACAACCAAGGGTTTCAAAATCACAATCAAGGAAATTCTCATGGGTTCCAAGGGAACCGTCATCAAGCAACTCACAATCAACAACAACAAAGCAAGCCTAGGAGCCGGTCTCCTATCCACGATTACGGTACCCCATTAGCCCTCACCGATACTCCGCATAATCCATCATCTCCACCACGTGATTTTGACATACAAAAGACTATGATGGATTTGCAAAAGAGCAATCAAGAAGTGAAAAACAATCAAATGGACATGTCAAGAAATCATCAAGAGCTCTTTACTTATGTTCGATGGGAAAACGCTATGAGAGATACCCGGATGACGATACTCGAGAATCAAATAGCTCAACTTGCATCGGGAAGTTCCTCAAGGCAAAAGGGACAATTACCTTCTCAAGGCCAAGCACCGTCATATGAGCATGTAAATCCCATCACCACAAGGAAAGGTACATCCTATGACCCCCCTCCATTCCTTAATGATCAAGAGCCAATGCATGAACCAACAAAGAAATTGGCATCTCCAAGTCAAGAAGACTCAAGCTTTGATCGTCCAATTGAGGAACAAGTCTTATGGGAGGTCGAGAAGCCCCAAAAAGACAACCCTCCACCACCTCAAGAGAAAGAAAAAGGCAAAGGGAAAGTGTCGTTTGAGAAGTCTATCCCCATGGAGCAAAACAGGTACCAAGTGCAATTGCCTTACCCATCAAGGCAAATGAAGAGTAAGGAGGACTCTCAATATGACAAATTCCTTAATATCATGAAGAAGTTGGATGTCAATGTCCCATTCACCGAGTTACTTACCCAAATCCCGGCATACGGAAAATTCATGCGGGAAATCCTAGCAAGGAAAAGATCTATCGACAAGGAAGAGACGGTAGCGTTCACGAGGGTGGTGAGCGAGCTCATTAAAGGGTCCACGCTTCCGAAGTTGAAAGATCCGGGTAGTTTCTCAATCCCTTGCACCATTGGCAATTTTATGATCAACAATGCATTATGTGACTTGGGTGCGAGTGTGAGCGTCATTCCCTACACTATTTGTTGCCAACTCGGGATGAAGGAGTTGAAATGCACATCCATTACGCTCCGAATGGCCGACAAGTCTATTAACCGACCATTGGGAATGCTTGAGGATGTGCCGGTGCGAATAGGGAAATTCTTCATTCCGGTCGACTTCATTGTGCTCGATATGCCGGAAGATGCAAGCACTCCCATTATTCTTGGGCGCCCATTTCTACACTCCGCCGGTGCCATGATCGATGTGAAGAGGGGTAAGATCACATTTGAGTTGGGCGAGGAAAAGATAGTGTTCGACCTCCAAGGCAACACTCCACCCACTAGTGATGAAACGTGTAAAGTGATCCATACCACGGAAGACATCGATCGAGGGAGAGACCCGGGACAGAGCTTGAAGAAGTACTCATATGTACTTGAGGATTCCGATAGTGAGGAAGATGAGTGCCCGAATCATGGGCTTGATGACAAGTTGCAAAGCGAGGAAAAGAATGATGAGCCGCCCTTAGGGCCGCATGAGACCGGTGGACATTTGGGTATATCCCAAAAGACCGAAAGTACAAGTTCAAGCCATTGAACTTGGAAGATCGGGATGCCCCGGGAACGTCTAGGCAAGGCCATGAGGAGCCTTGGTTTGTGGATGGCTATATTTCGAGCATGATTGAAGACATCTCTAGGGCCTTCGACTTGTTCTTACGTGCCCTTGATGGAGATGGAGCCGGTTGGAGAGTTGATGAAAAAGAATGAAGATTTGCACCACCTTGGTTTGACGGAGTTCCACAAGAACCGTCGCATTGTGTATATTTCTTACTCTTAGTAGTTTGATTTTGGTGATATTCTTGTTGTTTAGACTATTTTATGGGAGTTGTGAGGGGGAGAATTTTATTTGTGCTTGAGTTTTCTTGATAGGTGAAGTTGATTTGAGCCCTAGAAAGGGTGGTTCGTTGATAAGGCTTGGTTTGTGAGCGAGGAAGTCGGTTTTTGAAGCTTGTATCAAGCTTTTGGGTTCATGGAAGGTGAAGATGAAGAATCCCGATCGGGAAAGCCTTATCCCGATCGGGAATGTTGATGCCAAGAATTCGGACTCACTGGAAGGTGATCCCGATCGGGAACACAAAATCCCGATCGGGAATTCACATTCTCCCGATCGGGAATTCCCTTCCCGACCGGGAAAGTCCTCTTCCCCATTTTGAGTCTTTTTCCTAGGCATTTGATTCCTCCCATCCATAATACCCCCTCCCAACCTCCCTACTCCACTCTACTCCTATCACATGACCATACACCTCACCTTACATCGAAACCCACAAACCCCTTACACCATTACTACCCTGACCGTGAGCTCTTGAATATGAAGCGAGATGGCAACTATGGAGACAAGCAACAAGGCCCTCATGATCATCGAGACGATGGAGCAAGTGAGTTACTAGCCGCTCGGTTTGGGTAACTATCCTTCCTTTTCCGTCTATTATCGCTTGCCTTTCCTTGTTTGCCCCCTTCCCTCGAGTCATGGAGTCTTAGTGGCCTTCGAGGCCCTAGTATGGTTGCTCCCGACTCTCGACTACGTGATTACATCGAGAGTCCATCGAAAAATCCAAATTTACAAGATTTTCACCGCTTTTTAGGAATTAGACGGATTTAGGCGGAATCCGGGCTAGGTGACTTGATTACACCTAGCCCTCCCCTCCCATTTCCTTTTATTTCCTTCTTTTTATTTTCTTCCCCCATCCATATCTTTTTCTTGTCTTGGCCCATGGTGACTTGATTACACCCCGGCCGGACACCTTCTACCTTTTCTCTACTTTATTTTTGATTCTTAGCTTTATATTCGTAGTTTCTCTTCTTTCCTTTTGTCTCTCCGACACTAGGATTGAGCATATGAGGACATTGCTCGATTTAAGTGTGGGGGAGCGATATTCTATCGTAGCTTGTTTTATTTTCTTATTTTATCGAAAAATCTTGAAAAAAATCCTAAAAATTTGAACAATTTTCACAAAATCCAAAAAGATTTTTCCTTTTGTATGTTTTACTTTTGGGTCTTTGTGTAGTATATTTGTTTTGTGCGTGTGCTTTGCCTCCCTTTTCTCTTTTAGGTTGCCTAATCGCCGCCAACTTTGGAGAGCTTGCAAGAATCTCGGTAACCTCTATCCCTTTTTCTTCTTTATCTCTTGCGGAGTTTTGGAGGAGATTGTGATGTTGTGTGCTCGGGCGGAGCCTTGTAAAGTTGTGGTTGATTTGGAGACTTGTTTGGAAATCGGGGTGGTGTTTGTGTTGTTTATGTGTTTGTTTTTTTATGTTTGTTGTTGTTACTTTTGTCTCTTTTTCTTTCGTTCTCGTCATGTCTTTAAATTTTGTGTTATGTTGCATTGTGAGTCTTGTGTGTAAATGGTTTTCGAAAACCCGGTTTAGAGGCTAGAGTGTGAGTGTCCATTTTCCCTTCCTAGTAGTATAAATCGAGTCTTGGACTTTAGTCTAGTAGAATGACCCTAAATCAATGATTTCGTTGGTCCTTTACCTTGAGTCCACCTTTCTTACTAGGGATTTACTACGGGATTTGCATTTTGACCATTATGACCACCCACGGTATGAATAGGCCTTGGTTACCGAGTCCCGTCCCCTAGGTGACCGTGTTTAGGATCGTTTTGACTAGTCCAAGTTCTCCACTTTTTGTGGGTTTGAAGGGAAGGCGCCGTCCCGACTCACCCATTTACCTACCCCTACGCACATTCCACACAATAAAATGCAATGTGTTGATTCTGTCTTTCTTGTCATACAAAGATATGCCGAAAATGCCAAATCTTGCCAAAAAAGGGGCAAAGAAAAGAAAATGAAAGAAAGAAAAGAAATGAAGAAAAAGAAAAGGCACAAAAGCCAAAAACAAAGTAGAAAAGAAGAAAAAGAATTGGCATGGAAAAACAAAGCAAAAATGCAAAAGAAAAGAGAAAATGCCAAAAGAAAATCGTCTCACAAAAATAACTCCTACCTCTCAAAATAAGCCTTTTTCCGACATTTGCTGTGAAGAGCCTACCAAAGGACCGGGTCCCGAGGAAGGATGATAGCGGCATTAGTCGGTCTTCCCTCATTTTGCATATTTCCACCTTTTCACTTGGACTAGTTAAGCGGTTTTAGCCATGGGAAGACCCTCTCGGCTCACGCTAAAGGGGGCGGGGTCTCACTTACCTACAGTGTCGACTAACACCGTGGTTCATCACTTTCCATCTCCGCCGATCGTCCCGTAGTAAGTTTTTAGAAAGTTAGGAGGACCTAGGTAAGTTACCAACGTTTTTATTGCTTTGTCGTCATGCTATTAGGGTTTAGTTCACCTTGGTTTGTATGTCTAGCTTGGGAACGTTGTCGCTTACCTCGAGTCCTAAACCGGTGTTTCATTCACCGCTTTTAGAGGGAAGCGGTATTTGTTTTTCCTTTGGGTGCAACCTTTTGTTTGTTTGTTTGTTTGTTGTTTATATGCTTGTTTGTTTTTGTGTTTTGTGTCCGGTTGCACCCACGATTTTGTCGCAAGACCCCACTTGCCTTGCGGAGTGCACTTCTCCTCTAAGTGCACTCGCGTGAGTTGAAAGGGCGTAGGGTGCGCTAATACCCGCTCGGTTAGATTAGTATTTAGTTTGTGCTTACTCGAGGGCAAGTAAGGGTTTAGTGTGGGGGAGTTGATAATTGTCGTTTGTAGTGCCTATTCTGTAGTGTTTTGGTCCCATTTTCCTTGTGGAACCGCTCCTTTGGAGCGGTTTATGGGCTTCTTATGTTTCCTTTAGCTCGTTTCAGGTTCCCGAGACCGTTCATGTAGAGTTGGAGTGATTCCGACTCAATACATATGCATTTTGGAGCCAACGAAGCTAAGGAACGATGACTCGATGCCTTGGAATCGACCCCGAGACCTTGGGACCCAATCCTGAGCCTCCGAGACCCGATCCCGAGTCCCGAGAATCGATGAGAAGGCCATGAGAACCAAGGAGGGACCGAAAAGTTCATATTGGAGGCCTACAAGACTATTCCCGATCGGGTATGGCCTCATCCCGATCGGGAATAAAGAGGAAAGCAAGGAGCGACTACTGTGGGGTGTTCCCGATCGGGAACATAAAATCCCGATCGGGATTCTCCACTTTCCCGATCGGGATTGTCCCAGCTCAACCCGTGTTCATTTCCTTTCAATTCCTTTCATTCTTAAACCCTTTATATACCCTTCTCTTGTAAGAGGACAAGGACTCATCATACCCTAGACTAGTTTAAGCCTCAAAAACCCTAGATTGATTCTGACTCATTAGCTTTAATCTTCTCTTAATTTTAGTTAATCTTTTGTTAATCCTTTGTAATTAGTGCTTGTATTAAGGGATTCTTGGAGATTGTCTCAAGCTTGACAACCTTGGGATTGTATTTGGGTTTCTCATTAATGCAAGATTGTTCCTTTTCTTCATCTAGTGTTGGTATAATCCTTTCTCATCCTTGTTCTTTGTTATTTATACAAGTTTGAATCTTTTCTTAGTGTTATTGTTATTGTTCTTGTTTGGATTTGTCATTATGGATGTTTGGATGTTTGTCTTAGTTTCTCTTTTGATTGTTATTCTTCCTTTCATCATGAGTGAGTAGTCTTCTTGTGGGGTTAGTAGGGGGATTAGGGGTAGATTATGGATAATTAGGGTTGATTAAGGGGAAAGGGTGAATCTTTGTTGCTAGTCACATTGTGAGCACTCTATGTGTTTGTTGTTATGCTTGTATGAGTAGTAGTGGCCAATGCTCCTTGTGCATGTGTTCATGAATCCATTGTTTGCCTATGATGTGGGAATGTTGAGAATAATCGTAGTTGCGAGAGCACGGATTAGGGTCTAAGTTGCGAGAGCCCGGACCCACCTTGACATCGGTTTAAGTTGCGAAAGCCCGGACCGACTCTAGACACTAGGAGACATCCATACCCTTGATCACCCCAATTACCCTTCTACCTCTATGAACCCGACCTACCCCACTTCTTTCCATATTTGAGTCATCTTCTAGTTAGACATCGTTTACTCTAGTTTTCTAGTTAGACCGATCATTAGCATTTTTTAGCATCATTAGTCTAGTTCTTACTCCTCCTCCATCCTAGTTTTCTATTTATCGCTTTCTTTGTGTTTGTTTGGTAATCTAGTCTAGTTTTAGGTAGACATAGTCTAAGCTTTGCCTAGCCGTCCTCGTGGATACGATCCCGACTTACCCTAGCTACCACTAGGTGTAATCGGTAGTTTATTGTTGGCTAGGGACGTGACAAATCCGTACCATCAGATGCTAATTTGGATAGCGCATCTGCAAACTGGTTTTCTTCCCGAGGCATATAGATGTATTCTACCTTTTGAAATTGCTTTTCGAGAACCCTTACTCGCGCTTGGTAAGCTACGAGATTGGCGTTCCGAGTTTTCCATTTTTGGAGAGCTTGATTGATGACTAAAGACGAGTCACCGTGGACCCGGAGGTTTGTTACTCCTAAATCAGCGGCGGCTTGCAACCCGTGAATGCATGCTTCATATTCGGCTGCGTTGTGAGTCACATCAAAGTCTAACTTAATGGATAACGGGATGTGCTCTCCTTGTGGTGAGATTAGCAAAATTCCGACCCCAAATCCTCGAAAATTGGATGCCCCGTCAAAATATAGATCCCATGTTTCGGTGTCAGTAAGGAATATATCTTCATCTGGGAAGGCCCAAGTATCGGTATGTCCCTCTTCAGATACCGGACTATCGGAAAGGAACTCAGCTACTACCCGGCCTTTGATGGCTTTTAATGGCACGAACTTGAGGTCGAACTCAGCTAGCATTAAAGTCCATCTAGATATCCTGCCATTAAGGATGGGCTTCTCGAATAGATACTTGATTGGATCCATTCTAGATAACACGTGCACTTCGTGGCTAAGCATATAATGTCGGAGCTTTTTAGTGTCCCAAACTAGAGCTAGGCACGTCTTTTGGAGCATTGTATATTTACACTCGTATTCTAGGAACTTTTTACTGATGTAGTAAGTAGCCCGTTCTTCTGAATTGACTGCCTGGGCCAGCATAGCCTCCATGGCTGTCTCGATCATGATTAGGTATAACGACAAAGGCAGACCGGGTTGAGGTGGCATTAATACCGGTGGTGCAGACAGAATTTCCTTGATTTTATCGAAAGCTGCTTGACATTTGTCGTCCCACAGTACCCGTTCTCCTATCTTTAGCTTCTTGAAAATGGGCTCACATACCATGGTTAGCTTCGAAATAAAACGGCTGATATATTGGACTTTCCCGAGAAACCCCCTTATCTCCTTTTCGGTTTTAGATGTTTGCATCTCGGTGATGACTTTGATTTTGGCTAGGTTAATCTCGATGCCGCGTTGGCTGACGATATGGCCTAGTAACTTGCCAGATGTTACCCCGAAACTGCATTTTTGAGGGTTTAGCCTCATGTTGTACTTGTGTAATCGGGTGAAAAACGTTCTGAGGGCAGAAATATGCCCGCTTCGGTCTTTGGACTTAACGATCATGTCGTCCACATAAACTTCTACTTCCTTATGCATCATGTCATGTAGTAAGGTAGTGGCGGTCCTTTGATAAGTGGCCCCGACATTGATAAGCCCAAACGGCACAACGGTGTAACAGTAAGTACCCCAGGGTGTAATGAAGGTGGTCTTACTCATGTCCTCTTTCTCCATTTTGATTTGATTGTACCCGGCATACCCGTCCATGAATGATAGAAGGGCATGATCGGCTGTGTTGTCCACCAATATATCGATGTGTGGCAACGGAAAATCGTCTTTCGGGCTGGCCTTATTAAGGTCCCGGAAATCTACGCAAACCCGTACCTTTCCGTCTCTCTTGGGTACTGGTAGGATGTTTGCCACCCAGTCTGGATAATCAGACACTTGAATAAAGCCCGCTTTGAATTGCTTGTCGACTTCTTCTTTGACTTTGAGAGACCATTCGGGCCTCATTCTTCGGAGTTTTTGCTTTACCGGCTTACACCCGTCTTTGATGGGTATACGGTGTTCGGCTATCTCCCGGTCTATTCCCGACATGTCCTTGTAGGACCATGCGAAGACATCTTTGAATTCATGGAGGAGATCCATGAATTGTTGTTTCTCCTCAGGATCTAAGGATAAACCTAACTTAAGCATTTGAGGCTCTAAAGGGGTTCCTACATTGATGGAGTCAGTTTCCTCAATTACCGGATCTCGGGATTCCCTTTGTTCGAGTAGCTCGATTAGATGCGGAGGTAGTGGTACCTGTTCGTCGGGTTTCTCAATGTCATTGCATATAAAAATTTTGAAAATAAGACAAGTCGTAGGAACGGTTATCGTTATTATTGATAGAAAACTTTGAAAATAGCTCAAAGAGAGCAGCCATCTGATCATTGGTCAGAGGCGGGATCGGGAGTGCTCTCGGGACAGACTCCGAGACTCCCAAAGGTGTGACTAAAGGAAGGGGGGTTACAGACTCGACTCTAGTACTGGACCCTCTAGACTTGGACTCAGACTCCGACTCTGACTCTGACTCGGACTCGGACTCGGACTCAGTGTCCTGCATGTCCCCTTCACCAGTAGTGAGCTTGTAGACTCGACCCTCGCTGTCGGTCCACTTGATCGTCTTCCTCCAAACCCTTTTTCCAGTGTTAGCACCGACTTCAGAGATCAGCTTGGTCGGATCGAACTTGCTGCTATGGAGGATCAGGTTCACTAATTCCTCCTTAGGAGTCGGGATGATCTTACTTTCCCCGAACAGAAGCCCCAGCATAGGCTCGGTGTGATTTGCATCTTCCTTTGATTCGGCCTGGATGAGAGCAAAGATATCATCCGGGATGAAATTGCATTCCCGAGCCAATTTGGTCTCGAGATATGAGATGGTGGGCTGATAGAGGCCCACTCGAATAGCTCCGAACACGGGAGTGACAAACTTGATTGCGTTTGTTCGGTCCATACCTCCCTGGGTCATAGTGTAGCCCAAACCGAATCGAGACTCGCCGTCATTTAGGACCTCGATGATCTTGCCTGCTGGGAGATTGGGCCTTGAGGTAGCTCCCGGTAGGTAGCTCAAATTTTGCAGCATCATGTCGATGCTGGTAGTGAAGTAGGGCTGAAAAAGATATTCTTCTTCGATCATTCCCACGAAATTGAAACCTCGCGGGTCTGTTAGGCCCGCCGTGTTGCAGCTTGACACGACTATGGGGGTAGCTTCGAGAGTAACGACCCTGTCTTGTAAAGGTAACTTGACCTTCCTGTGGAGAGTGGAGGACACGGCTTTGGCCGCGTGGATCCAGGGCCTTCCGAGTAGCAGGTTGAACGATGAGGTGACATCGATCACTTGGAATTCGAGCTCTTTCTCGATCGGGCCTGTTATGATGGTTAGTTTAACGGCCCCAGCAACTGATTTTGGGCTCCCATCGAAAGCCTGGATAGTTTGTGCAGTAGGAAGGTAGTCAGCCTCGGTAATCCCGAGGGCCTTAGCAGTCCTTAAGGGAAGGACATTTACAGCGGACCCGTCATCAATTAGGGTCATGGGTAGATACTTGCCCCGGCAGATCACCGTGATATATAGGGCCAGGTTATGGGCGGCCCCAAACGGTGGAAGGTCGGACTCGGAGAAGGTGATAAGTGGGCCTTCTCCCTTGGGCTTGCCTTTAAGATGAGGCAAAATAGTGGCTACCATTTCAGTGGGGGTAACCAATGAGTCAACCATGATGAGGCAAAATAGGGTCATGGGTCGATTCGTATGGGTTTCGCGGCATGTTCTAAGCTCAACTCGACTTAGGAAGTTCGTCCCGATTCTCGGATAGGCTATGTGCACTGGTATAGACCCTATATAGACCGACCGAGACTTAGTGTAAAGCATACATGCTGTCGTCATAATGCTTGCGTGACTATGTGCTACTTGGTTTCCGTGTCGTTTTCAAAAACCGTCATTCCAAAAAATGCAACTTATCAAAAATATTCAATTTTCAAAAATTTGGAAAGCTGCTGAAATTTAGAACCTATGATTTTACTCAAAATAGCCTATTTTCTAGCCGACACGTTGTCCATTTCAATACTCAAATTCTCGATCACTATTCGATTTTTTTTTTTTTCAAATTTTCAAAATTCTGTTTCAATTTTCAAATCTTCGAGATGCCATTCTCGATTTTCAAATCTCCGAGATGCCGTTCTCGATTTTCAAATCTTCGGGATCTTATTTTCGATTTTCGAATTTTTGGAAATTTATTTCCGATATTCAAAATTTCAAATATTAAACTTTTCAAAAATCCGGAATGCTACCGAAAATTAGGACTTATGATTTTACTTAAAATAGCCTATTTCTAGCCGATATGCTCCCCGTTTCAAAATTCAAAATATTTTCAAACCTTCAAAGTCGCGGCCCGAGGTCACTTTTCCAATTTTCGAAAAGTTGGGCCATCCACCGAGTTTTTTTTCGGATTTTCTTAAAAATCTTATTTCAAAACTTTCCTCTTCTTAGTACTTCTCGTATTTAGCATTGTCGGGTCTTGTCATAAGTCGTCGAAGGTCTTTAGCGTCGAAACTCCGTCGATCTTACATCACGGATTTCCTCCCTATCCCAGTCCGCCTATTTGACTAAGGCAAGGCTAACCAATGTAGGGCATATCCCCACTAAAGAAAGCCCGCTTACACACTCGAGTCCAAACTAGAAAGTCTCACTCGACCTTTCCCTCTAACAGGACGGTCCTCACGACCTTTCCTAAGGGAATTTCGCCCGTCTTTCAATCCTTTAGTCGAGTCATCCTAATTCGAGAATCCTTTAACTTAAAGGTCTACCCTAATCACAGGGTCCATCCTTATTCGAGTCAAGTCGAGGGTCTCTCGCGTCGAAACTCTGCCGATTTTACATCACAAGTTTCCTCCCTTACCCCGTCTGCCTTTCCTCGAGGCCGAGTCAACCTTTTACAAGGCATAGCCCTACAACAAAAGGTTTGCGATCCTTATGTCTAAGGGTCACTCGTCCAACACTTGAGTCTTAACAAAATTTTCGATCCAGCTTGGGGGCTACCCTTCAGCAGGGCGACCAATCACGGTTGCTCCAAGGGTCATTTCTTACACGTGTCTCACGTACCCACTTTTGAGTCACTTAGATGTCACACCATACAAGTCCTGCTATCTGAGTCCTTAGTCTCACCTGGGGGCTATTCTCCGACGGAGCAATTAATCACAGTCACTCCGAGAATCGCACCCTACACATTTGTCTTAGGAGAGTCTAACCCGAGTCAAACTGGAGTCGTCTCTCCTCCCGCGCTATTTCCTATGCCTTGGTGTATTTGAGTTCCGAAGCAACTTTCTTGATAACGCGGTATTCTTACAGACAGGCCACCGGTAACCAGACGCCAGAAAATGCAAGAAACCTTGGACCAACTGACCGCCACACTAGCTAAGATGGAGGCCCAACTGACAGCCATCAGGACCGACCAAATCGCCATTGCCACCCGATTGAGTGCCGTGGAGCAACGGACTCTCAGGTCGGGAATGAAACCACTGGGCCCATAGCTGAATTGGTCAGCGCCGTTCGCAAACTTGAAGAACAGGTCCATTTGTCAACGAATAACTCGATCCATACGGAAAACGCTCGTTCCTATTCGCCTCTGAATGACGAGCTACCTGCCAACCTCAACCTTACAGGAATACCGATGTTTGAGGGTACTGAAGACCCGGTCCATCACATTCGGGCCTTGTTGTGTGCTAAATTTAGACCGTTTTCCCTCCCATTTAGACCCGTTTTTCCCTCGTTTTGCGAGTCTTGAGTGCGATTATCGCCACATTTTGCGTAAATCTCGCATTAGCGTCTCTCTTGTGCGTTTTACGTGTTTTTCGTAGTTTTTCTATCTATTTTGGTAGGATTTGGCACCGAAATCACGATTGAGTTTCCACGAGCACAAGAGAAAGGAATACCGTCCCAAGAGCAAAGCACACAACTTAAAGTTTAAAGCCATCCGATCATACGACGAAGAATGAGACAAGAAAGAGGCCAGAAAAATGATCGGGTGAAATTTCACCCGGTGAGACACCACCGGGCGAAATTTCACCCGATGGTGAAAGTGCCTCCCCGAAGATTTTCCGAGACTCCCCACCGGGCGAAACTGACCGAGCGAAATTTCGCCCACCGGGTGAAATTTCGCCCGATGCAAAGAAGTGCCAAAAACGCCAAAAAAAGAAGAAAATCTCACCGGCCGAAATTTTCACCCGGTGGGAATTATCGTCAAGTCCGCAGGGCAAAGTTTCACCCCATGAAGATGCTAAGGAGATTGCCTCACTAATGGAGCATAAAGTGGATTTGGGCTTTAGGTTAAATACCCATTAAGAGACTAATATATACCCTAGTTTGTTGCCCAAGCTACCATCCTCATATCCCATCATTAGTGTAGTAGTATCATCCATCCATACTCACAACCATCCATCATTAGTGTAGTAAAAACTCTCTCTTTAGTAGTACTCTAGTAGTATTCTAGTAAAAATCCTCCATATTCTAGTAGTTTACATAGTAATTAATAGTAGATCTACATAGTTTTCATCAACAATTCTCTAGATTACAAGTTCATAGAAGATTATTTCAATTTTTATTTTGAAGATTTGGTGGGTTTATTGAAGAATTAGTGACAAGTTCTTCATCTTCTTCATCAAAGATTCAATCTTTAGATTATTATTCTAGTTTTATTTGAAGATTTGTTGGGTTTATTGGAGGATTAGTGACAAGTTCTCCATTTTATTCATCAAAGATTCAATCTTTATTCATGTAACATTATTATTTCTTATAGATCTTCATAGTTGGTATATTTCTCTTCCATTCTCTAATCTCTAGTTTAGTTTTAATGTTATTTTCTCATTATTATCTTGTTTAGATCATATTAGTGTTGTTAGCTTCCTTAGATCTAGTTATTATGCATGTTGTAGTGATTTTCTCCTTAGTTAATATTTTATTGTCTTCCATTATGATTAGTGAGTAGATTTCTTGTTGGGGGATTTAGGGATGAGGAATTAGATTATTTGAATATAGAGATGTTGGTGGGTTGCTTGCTTGTTGGTTTATCTTGTTTATGGTTGTTATGTCATTGTTGTTTTAGCCCGGCCAACTAGACCGACCTTGACTAGTTTCTATCAATATGGGGAAACTCGAGGTAGAAATTACCATAGCTAGAGACTTACCCTTATTCGCCGCGAAAGCGGGTTTTTAGGTGAGTTAGGTGAAGAAACCGAAAGGTGGCATTCTCCTTTATCAATGTTGCAACAAAAACTCGATTCCGACCTTCTTAGACTCCAAGTACCGAATCCCGACTTCCCCCACTACAAGGAAGACAGCAATTAGCAACCGATAAAATCGGTCGGGAAGCTAAGAAATCGGTCGGTAAACAGAAATACCGACCGCATTTGAAATATTTCCGACCGAAAGAAATTAGTCGAAAACTATGGTCGGAAACACTATTCATCGACCGAAAAACCCGGTCGGTGAATCACCGACCGATGTTCAGTCGGTAAATCAACATTTCGGTCGGCAAAATATTTTATCGACTGTAGCTAGAGATCGATAAATTACGGGCTACCGACCGATCTGTCGGTCGGTAAATATATTTTGCGGTCGGTAAACGGATTTGCCGATTGAAAATGTGGTCGGTAAGTGTTGCCGACCAAACTTAGGTCAGTACCTCCTGTGAAATGTTTGGTCGGGAAAAACTGAAATCGGTCGGTAATGCGGTCGGTATTTATGGTTTTTACCGACCGATACTGTCGGTCGGTAAGCATTGCCGACCATCGTTCGACAATATCTAGGTTGTTTACCGCGGTCGGTAAATACATAAGGTCGGTCGGTAACCTAGAGGTGCGGTCGGTAAATCAAAATTCCGGTCGGTAAATATGTGTCTTCGGTCGGTAAATTGGATGGAAATTGAGGGGTCTAGTTTGTTCGTTGTCCTCCAATTTGCACATACAAATCTGCATTATAACCATCATACCATTCAACTCTTCCAACTCATTCAAACTACAACATCATTCACTTCAACCTTCTTTCATTAACTTCATCCAATTCATTCAGAATCCAACATCTCCACAATTCATTCACATAAAACCATTTGATATCATGAACATAGCTTTCTAAAATGTTTAACTACTTAATTAAGAGAATACTAATGAAAGTGTAAAGAGTCTAAACAACTTGGAAGAGAAATCAAAGTTTACACAACTTAAAAGATTAATCAATTCGAGGTTCAAGTTACACTTGAAAACCGACCCTGGTTCCCCCAACTCCACCACCTCCCGAATTATCATCGTTCGGATTACGGAAGTTAGTGTGGTTGAACGGTTGACAGTTCTGAGTTTGTAATACCTTGGTAAGCGCTGACCTGAGTTGCTGCTGTTGTTGCATGAGCTCCCGGGTCTCCTCTCTAAAGCGCCTGTTCTCTTCTTTCTCCTTCTCTAAGGCTTCCAAAATCCTATTTTGAAATTCTTCTGCCCGTTTCTCTTGTTGTACAAGAATACCGGGACGATAAGAGCACGAAGCATTCCCCTTATTCTGTGCAGGGGGGGTGAAGTACAATGGACCGGCGGATCCCACTCCGTAGACGTGGCCCTTCTTGAAGCCCTCGGCCGCTTCAAACCAAAGTTTGTCGTCCTCTTTTCCTGTCCCCTCATCCTCGTTTTTTTTCTTCAGCTCTTCAAATCGTTCCTATTACCAAACAGAGGAAGGTCATGTTTAGGAACAAGTTATAACTAATTTATTAAGGGATTTTAAGATAATCTCTATAATTAACTAAATTAACACTTACAAATGTCTCCTTTGCCTTTTGACTGGTAAAAACTCTTTTACCGTCGACAACCTTAGAGTGCATGGCTTCTGCGAGCTCCGCCACACTGGGCCTCCTACCACCCAGTTGCTCCATCTAAGAAGACAAATTATTACTATCATCTTCAAAAAAATATTAATAAAAACATTATGGAATATTTTAATATATTTTGTCATTACCAGCCTGGATGCATGTTTAGTTGCCTTGATCGACCCCCCGTGATGACTAGGGCCAGGCTGTGCACAAGCTTTATTTGCGGCAGCTGTCCTTGATCTCTTCTGGAAAGCCTTCGTCTTCCGTCGCTCCAACAAGTCCTTGTAGACTTGTGGCACCATCCACCCTGGGCAGTCCTTGTTCTTGCCATTCCGCAGTTCACAGATGTCGTTAACGGTGTCCTTTAACCGTTTACGACATTCGTCATCGTACCTCTCCCTAACTTGCTCTTCATGCTCGGGCTCCCATGAACAGTAGCCCTGACATTGTGACCGATCATAATTTAATAATTACATATTAAGAAAAAATTCAAATAACAATTAAAAGTGCATATAACTATATATCTTTGAATGTATACAAAATAAAGTGAATGTATACCCTAAAATTGTCGAACCATTTATCTTTCACCGTCGTCGGGGTCTCCCGGTAGTTCATATGCGGTTCACGGTAGAAACCCTTGAACGACTTCGTTACTCGTCTTACCACACCGGAGTCATCAAACCTTAATCAACACAAATGCCACAAATTAGATTTTTGTATAGAAAAAAATTATATACTACATCTACTTCGATAATGATAGAATAAGCAATACCATCTCCCACTGGGCTGTATCGCAATTATTTCCAGATCTTCCTGTTGTTGTTGTTGTTGTTGTTGTTGTTGTTGTTGTTGTTGTTGTTGTTGTTGCTGCTGCTCCTCCTCCTCGTGCTCGTCGACCTGCACCTGTGGTCCACGTCCACGTCCGCGTCCACGTCCTCGTCCAACCATCTTTCAGATATGATCTGTTGAATGACAAAACAAACAAACATATGCAAATAACACTTACCAAATGCAAATCCAAGAAAACATTTAACAAATAATATCATCTTGCCTAAAACCAAACAAACATATACAAATAATAACTGCATTTATCCATGAGTGTTGATCGACGACTAATTCACTGACTAAACAAATACTCCCTCCGTTCAAGTCCAAGCTTCCCCTTTCTCTTTTCGACACTATTCACAATCAAGGAGAACTTTCGATATTCACGAAAATCTATTAGAGAAAATATATTCATGTGGGATCTTGTTTGATTCGTCTTTAAAAGTACATTATTAATATCCAATTTTCATAATTTTTACTAATATGTTACGAAAGATATTAACGATACAAAATGCGCGTTGGTAAACGTGAAAAAGCAAAAGGGAAGCTTGGACTTGAACGGAGGGAGTACAAGTTAGCAATCATCGTCGTCATCATCTTCTTCTTCTTCTTCTTCTTCTTCTTCCTCATCCTCCTCCTCCTCAAACTCATCTTCAAATTCCTCCTCCTGATCAATGTTATCATCTTCGACAACCACATCATCACCCATCTCATTCATCTCTTCCATGTCCTCCCCTTCACTAAAACTTTCTAAGACGTCATCGTCGACAACACTAGATAATAATGAAGTACTACTCACATCTTCTTGAAATACCGTGACATCCACTGGTGCATTAAATTGTGACTTTGCCCGACCCTTAAAAACAGCCCACCAATGATCTCTATCCTTCTTCGGGTTTGGGTATGGAGCATAATAAACTTGACTAGTTTGATGGGCAAGTACAAAAGGATCATATTTACCATATTTCCTCCTACTATTAACTTCTACTAGTTTATAAAGGCCATGAACACTTGTACCGTTTGTGGAATTATCCATCCACGAACACTTGAACACGATTGCATTATAAATTCTCTTCGCCCCACAATACCTCAACTCAATAATTTCCTCTAAAGTGCCGTAGTAATCGTTTCCTTCAACATTACTTACGCAAACCCCGTAATTCATGGTAGCTCTGTTTTTCCCATATTTCTGTGTGTGGAAATTAAACCCATTAATCTTATATCTTTGCCAAGTGTTTACTTCTTTAGAAGGACCAAATGCTAAGGCTTGAATCACATCATCTTTGACATTTATCTCAGTTACCTAATTGCGTAGTAGAGTGTTAGTGCATATGTGACGTGCTCAAAGTTTATTTCATTCTAATATGTCAATAATGAGACTTACATATCCTTTAAACCAATTTGGAAACAACTTCTCATATGTAGTCCAAACTTCATCCATTTTAGCTCGTGGATGTTGCTCCATAATGAACTGTTCAAATAAGCTGTAATTATCCAGTTTAGTCGTGACATCTACATCTCTTAATTTTAAAATAAATAAGTAAGTTGTTACAATTTACGTACCGTTCATATTCTCCTAGTAGTTCACAATTTGATAATGCGTAAAGATGGGCACGATCGAACTCTTGTTCGTCCAAGTATCTCTGTTTTGGTTTAGCAAGTGCTCTACCTTTGTGTTGTCGAAAGAGCTCGGGTAAAGATGAATCATTTTCATCTCCCGTGCCCACATCCAAATCCTTAGCCTTTGTATCTACGTGGTCTTCAAAGTATAGAGAACAGAAATTTGATATTTCTTCAGTTAAGAAAGCATTGCAAAATGAACCTTCCACACGTGCTTTATTACCCACTTTTTTTTTCAAATGATTAAGAAACCTACATTTTGATAGTGTTGAGTATTTTCACAATTATAATGATATAATGATTAAGAAACATTAATAAGTTGAGTATTTTCACAATTATACCTCTCGAAAGGGTACATCCACCTATATTGTACTGGGCCACCAACCCTTGCTTCATAAGGCAAAGGTATTGGTAAGTGCTCCATTGAATTGAAGAACGATGGTGGAAACACTTTCTCAAGTTTGTAGAGGATCTCCGCAATATCGTTCTCCAGCCGCTCTACATTTTGAGTTGTAAGGCTTGAGACACACAAATCACGGAAAAATTGGCTGATCTCGGTAATTGAATTCCACA
Source organism: Agrostemma githago (assembly GCA_958450325.1). Taxonomy (NCBI): domain Eukaryota; kingdom Viridiplantae; phylum Streptophyta; class Magnoliopsida; order Caryophyllales; family Caryophyllaceae; genus Agrostemma; species Agrostemma githago. The sequence continues at coordinate 17,422,349 of OY288254.1, read as the reverse complement.
CATTAGTTGGCAGCAAGTGTTTCAAAGCAACGGGTAATAGCCGTTCCATGAACACATGGCAATCGTGGCTCTTCATACCATGAAGTGTGAGACTGTGTAGGTCGACGCAGCGACCTAAATCCGATGCGTATCCATCTGGAAACCTCAAATTGCATATCTACTCACATAGTATTTTTTTTTTCCAGTTTGTCAAGAGTGTAGGGAGCTTTTGGTTTGCGGTCGTCCTTGAGGTGTAGGTGACCTCTACTACATAATTTGGGCAAGTCCTTCCTTGTGTTATGGGTGTCAGCTATTTTATTTCTATTATCCAGGACTGTATGAATTAATTGTTCGAAAAAGTTTTTTTCAATATGCATGACATCCAAATTGTGTCGAATCAACAAATGCTTCCAATAAGGTAGGTCCCATAACAAGCTCTTTTTGAACCACCCTGTTTTCATCTTCTTAAGTTCTTTCAGTTCTTGATCAGTACCATCAATGATCGTCGGGTAGTCTGATATCGTATCCCAGATTTCACATCCTGACAATGTCGGAGGTGGTTCATCATTCTCGCACTTACCCTTCCTAAAGGCTTTTTTGTTGTAACGGAATGCATGATCTAGGGGTAAGAACTGTCTGTGACAATCGAACCAACACATTTTACCTCCATGTGGAAGCCAAAACGCCTTGGTGTCTTTCATACAATGTGGACATGCAAGTTTTCCAGCAGTAGCCCATACAGAGAGCATCCCATAAGCCGGGAAATCGTTGATGGTCCATAGGATACATGCTTTCAACCGAAAATTTTGTTTCCGGGACACATCATAGGAGAGCACTCCCGGGTCCCACAACTCTTTCAATTCATCAATAAGAGGTTGCATGTATATGTCCAAGTTTTTCTTAGGATTTTTTGGCCCGGGAACGATCAAAGATAGAAACATAAATTGTTTTTTCATGCATAATCCAGGGGGTAGATTATAAGGAGTGAGAATCACCGGCCAACATGAGTACGACTTACCAAATTGACCGTATGGTGTAAAACCATTTGTGCAGAGTCCAAGTCTAACATTATGAGGCTCACTAGCAAACTCCGGAAACATATAATCTAGATGCTTCCAAGCCTCACTGTCACTTGGATGAGCCATGGTCCCTGGTACTCGTGGATTTTCTATATGCCATCTCATTTCTTTTGCGATGTTCTTGGTTGCATATAAACGTTGCAACCTTGGTGCTACAGGGAGATAGGTTAAGACTTTGAAAGGTATGTCTGCCCCACTAAAAGTTTTCTTCTTGTACCTATCTTTTCCACACTTTTTACATTTATCAAGCATGGAGTCTTCTTTCCAAAATAGCATGCATCCGTCCTGACATGAATGGATCCTATGATGGGGCATTTGAAGGCCCCTAAGCAACCTTTTAGTGTCATAAAATGTGCGAGTCATCAAATTATCTCGTGGAATGATATCCTCAATCAAAGCAGCTATCTTATCTAAACTTCTTTCCGGTAGGTTGTCCTCACATTTAATGTTAATCATCCTAGAAGCTACTTCTAGCAATGACGACTCACATCCACGATACAGAGGTGTCTCGGCGGCCTCTAACATATCAAAAAATTCTTTCTGATCATGGTGGGGGCTTTCTTCTTCACCCAAAGGAGAATCCTCAACACGGCCGAACATTATGTCTCCAAATGCATCTACTATCATCTCCCGATAAGGTTGGTCGATGAAAGCATTAGTGTTTGTTGAAGTACTAGGATTACTAATAAAAGAAAAGGGTTCTCCATGGCACACCCAATTAGTATAACTAGGCGTAAACCCTTTGCTATAGAGATGCTCTTTCACCTGATACTCATTCAAGTACTTCAAATTTTCACACTTCACACATGGACATCTAAGAATCTGATGTGTCTTGTATTCTTCTTGTTCCTTAGCATATAGAATAAAATCATCCACCCCAAGTATAAACTCATACTTAACTTTGTTTCTATCGTCTACCCTTTCGTACATCCATTTTCTTTCGGTATTCGTCATTATTAGATTTTCTATAAGAGAAACGAAAACCTAATTAAATAACATAAAAAAATGGAGTAACGGGTAGACATAAATAACTCCCATGATCCCATCTCATTTTTAACCCCCCCTCATTATTTAATTAAATTTTCACATCTACCCTTAGTTTAATTTATAAACTCAAATTCGTAGTACTCTTTATTGAATTTGATTGAGTCATATTACACCATATTGTATCTAGTTGGCCTAAAAACATTTGAGAGTAACATGAATATGCATATTTTAATGTTATAACAAGGAATTGTCCCCAAGACTTTTAATTACGGAGCAACAACTAAACTATACTAAACTACGAAGATAAAAAAAGGGGAAGAATAATAAAGGCAGGCGAGATGAGAGGAGATCAAATAGAACGGAGGAAGTATATATTATGCCCACGCATTCCTCAAATTTCATATATATCCAAATCCCATACATTTCCTAATGAATTGCATGATCTCAAACAACTCTAACCTAAAACCAATCAACCTTACAAATTTCAAGAGTTATTGGTGTATTAATTTAACCTTAACCTTACCAATCAACCTTACAAACCAAACAAGAATACTAATCAACATTAAATATATTCTTAAGACTAATTATACTAAACAATTTTCCAATCAAGAATATTAATTGGGTAATCCAATCAAGAATACTAATTGGGTAATCCAATCAAGAATTTTCCAAAGGGTAAGTACTATAGGAAGAGCTATACTAGTTGAACCAATTTTTCATCTAAAGTACTATAGGAAGAGCTATACTAATCTAACTAAACTATACTAAACAATTTTTCATCTAATTTAACCCTAAATTAAACTAAATTTCAATTTCACCCTAAATCTAATTTAACCCTAATCTAACAAACAAGTTTCATCTAAATTAGACTAACCTAAATACACTAGTCTAAAATACACTAACCTAATTACACTAACCTAATCTAACAAACAAGTTTTACCCTAAATCTAATTTGACCCTAGTTTATAGGCTAACCTAAATTAAACAAGTTTTAATCTAAATTAACCCTAAATTCATCAAATACTTTGATTAACAACAATTATAAACCAAATATAAACAAAATTAAACAAAAAAATTGAGTTAAAATTCATACCTAGGTTGAAATTAGGGATTTTGGGGAGGATGGGTAAGATAATCCGGCAGCGGTGCGGCGGCGGTGCGGCGACGGTGGAGCCGGCGAAGGGGAGGGCAGGGGGTTGGGTCGGGTTTTGTCGCGAAGGGGAGGGTTAGGGTGTTTTTTTTTTTGGTTTTTAAAGTTCGGTATGTAATGAATGAAGGCAGCTGGGTGTTTAATTCGAAAAAGTCACCGACCGATTTAAATCGGTCGGTATTATTGCTAAATCGGTCGGTAAATAACATTAATGCCGACCGATACACATTATTACCGACTGGCTATCATCGGTCGGTGTTTTACAGACCGAAGTTAGAAATACCGACCGATATCGGTCGGTATTATTTATTGCCGACTAATTCTTTGTCGGTCGGTAAATATCAGTTGCTAATCACCTATTTTCTTGTAGTGCCCCTAACACCTTTCCCTAGATTGATTACCTCTAGCTATCATCATAGACATTCCTCTAGTATAGACTCGACCCCTAGAAAACCCCCATCTAGACATCAAACACGACACTTTAAGCTTTACATCACACACCGTTCCCTGTGGACCGACCTCGACTTACCACGATTACTCTAGTAGTTTTTGTGTTATTCCGAGTCTAAAAATATCGTTTGATTCCCCGTCCTTCGTTAACGACCGATCCGATTGGGAGGCGATCAAAATGGCGCCGTTGCCGGGGAACGGCTAGTAGTTGTTGTGTTTGATTCTTTTCCCTTCACTCTTTTCCCTAGTGCCGCGAGGTGCTAGGAGTATTACCGTTTAATTGAGTTTTATGCCGAAGAACACGTCATCGCCCTTGTGGTTCGATCCGGAGCCGGAAAGGACTTTTAGAGCATTGCATTTTCGAGGAAATAACTCAACCACCATCATTCCACATCCTTCATTATCACCTCCTAACCTTAATCCCATCCTACCACATACACCTTCTACATCACACAGCCCCACTCCAAATAATCCTTCCATACCTTCCACTTCACAAAATTCACCACCATCACCGAGAACACCACCACCAAATCCATCCCCTCCAAATTCAAGTCCACCATCACCACCAATCCAACCAATGGCGACCTTAGGTTCACATTCTCAATTGACACACGAAGAAACACCTTCTCCCATCAATTTTGGAGAGATACCCGAGAACTATGAATTGAAAGCTTCTTTGACCAACGCGGTCCAACAAGATACTTTTCACGGTTTTTCTCAAGAAGATGCTCAAGAGCACATCGCTTCATTTAAAGAAAAATTAGTAGGAGCCCGTCTCAATGGATTAACTTCATGCCAATTGCATCGTTTATTATTTCCGAAGACCTTGAGAGATGGAGCTCGTAGATGGCTTCAAGGCCATCCCACTAATACTTTCACAACATAGGCTCAACTATCTAATGCCTTCTTGGAGAAATATTTTCCGCCGTCAAAGACTAACCAATATCTTTTGACTAACCAATATCGCATGGAGATACAAACATTCAAGCAAGATGAATTTGAAAGCCTAAGCGAGGCTTGGGAAAGATTTAGAGATTTTTTGCGCAAATGTGCACACCACGGAATACGCGATTGGCTAACCACCCAAATATTTTACAACACCCTTTCATCGAGAACCAAGGAAAACCTCAATTCGGCCGCCGGAGGAGACTTCTCTTCTCTCACCGATGAGGCATCTAAGAATCTTATTGAGAAGATGGCAAGGATTGATTCTAGAATGGGTCAATTGAAGGATTCTAGAAAGAAAGTTGAAGTGAACTCATCTACGACTTCTAACGAATTGAAATTTCAAACGGAACTTGAAGAATTGAAAAAGAGAATGGATGCCATGAGTTCGAAGCCTACTCCTAGAGGTATATACCAAATTCAAAGGAGTGTTCCACCAAGGCAACCATCACCTCCAAAACAATTAACATGGGAAGCTCAATGTGATCATTGTGGCAATTATGATCATGATTCTAGCTCTTGTATTCTTAATGAAGAAGTTTATGTTGAAGAGCCAAATGAAGTCCAAGCTATACAAGTATATTGGCAAAGACCTCAATTTGATCCTTTTTCTAATACTTACAATGCCGGCACAAGGTTTCATCCTAATTTCTCTTATGGAAATCAAAATGTTCAAAATCCGATGCCACGTGCCCAAGGGAGTCAAATGAGGCCATTTAATAAAAGTCAACAAAGGCCCTTTAATCAAGGTCCTCTAAAGATGCCGCCATATATGCCTCCCCATCAAAGGAGCAACTTCAATCAACAAGGTAGCAACTTCCATGTTCCTAACAATTACAACAATTACCAAAATCAACATGGTAATCATTTCAATCATGGATACAATCAAGGGTTCCAAGACAATTTTCAAGGAAATCAAGGTTACAATAACCAATCATTTAATCAACCCTCTCAATCTTATGGCTAACAAAACAATTCTCAATTTGGTCAAGGAGGAGTCCCATGGGAAAACTATAATGATTTGCAAAGAACCGTTGGCCAACTATGGAATGAACATCAAGATCCTAAGGCAAAGCTAAAGGTTTGGGAATCACAAGAAGCAACAAAAGCCTTAGCCGCCCCAATTCATCCACCCCATGGTTTGCCCGATCAACCCCAAAGCCCAAGAGACCGTTCACACCAAGCAAATACCGTCATTTTGAGAGGTGGCAAAGAACTTGAGGACCCATATAAGAACTTGAATTTGAACACCAAGAGTACCCCATCCAAGGTTAATCAACCAAGTGCACCACAAGAATCATCTCCCACTTCCCCCAAAAAAATCGCGAAATACAAGCGGAGTTTGATATCCTCCAAAATAAGGAGAATGAATTAAGAGAACAAAGAAAGAAGAAAGAGCAAATGGAAGCGGAAGAAGCAAAAAGAAAAGAAGCGGAGCGATTAGCCGAAGAAGAAGAAGAATCTAATGTTCCACCGCCTCCCGCTTTTGTTCCTCCATTGCCTTTTCCCGAGCGAGCTAAGCCACACAAAGAGAATGCTCAATTTAGTTGTTTCGTGGATATGTTAAAGAAAGTAGAGGTAGCTTTACCCTTCACCGAGATAATTTCTCAAATGCCCCTCTACTCTAAGTTTTTGAAAGATGTCTTGACTAAAAAGAGAACAATAGATGATAAAGAATGTATCCCTCTCACGGGTCAATGTAATTCCATTCTTATGAATCAAATGCCAAAGAAACTAGAGGATCCCGGTAGTTTTTCCATCCCTTGTCGGGTAGGAAATATTGTTGTTAATCAAGCTTTATGTGACCTAGGGGCTAGTGTTAGTTTATTACCTTATTCTATTGCTAAGAGACTTAGTGTGGGGGAGATGAGACCCACTAGCATGTCGATTCAACTTGCGGATAGGTCCGTCAAGTACCCACTTGGGATACTTGAGGATGTACCCGTTCAAGTTGGTAAGTTCTTCATCCTCTCCGACTTTGTTGTCATGGATATGCCCGAAGACACTATTACCCCCATTATCTTAGGTCGACCTTTTATGGCTACCGGTGGTACTATAGTTGATGTTAAGAATGGAAAGTTGTCATTTAACATAGGGAACAGATCAGTAGAGTTTTTCCTTTCTCAAGCTCTTAAACAACCAATGATTGAACAAATGCATTCCATTGAAGTTATTGATAGTTTGGTTGAGTATAGCTTGATAGATTATGATAAGCAAGAAGAGGAACCATTTGACTCTCCACCTCTTGAAGAAGAATGTTTGCATGATGAAAAGGTAGAACCACTACCGGTGTGTAAGAGTATGGTATCTTCTCCTCCTAATCTTGAACTTAAACCACTCCCCTCTTCCCTCAAATATGCTTTTCTTGAAGGAACTAATTATCCCGTTATCGTCAATGCTACCCTTGATGGTCCTCAATTGGAAAAACTTTTGATTGTTTTGAGAAAGCACAAAAAGGCCATCGGGTATAGCATTGCCGACCTCCAAGGCATAAGCCCAAATGTTTGTGTGCATAGGATCATCCTTGATGATGACCACCGTCCTTCAGTGAGGGTCAACGTAGGTTGAACCCCACCATGAAAGAGGTTGTCATGAAGGAAGTCCTTAAGTTGTATGAGGCTAACATTATATACCCAATAATTGGAAGTAAATGGGTTAGCCCCGTACAAGTTTTGTCGAAAAAAAGAGGAATGACGGTTGTTAAAGGAGAAAAGGGTGAGTCAATTTCTACTAGGACTATTACCGGTTGGCACATGTGTATAGACTATCGAAAATTGAACACGGCCACCATAAAAGACCATTTTCCCCTTCCCTTTATTGATCAAATGCTTGAAAGATTGGCGCATCATTCTTATTTTTGTTTCCTTGATGGTCATTCGGGATTTCTTCAAATTCCCATTCACCCCGATGACCAAGAGAAAACAACTTTTACTTGTCCCTATGGCACCTATGCTTATAGAAGAATGCCATTTGGATTATGTAATGGGCCGGGAACGTTTGAAAGATATATGGTGGCTATTTTCTCCGATTTTATTGAAAAATCTATGGAAGTTTTTATGGATGATTTTAGCGTTCATGGTACATCTTTTTATTCTTGTCTTGAAAATCTTGACCAAGTGTTGACTCGATGTGAAGAGTATAGACTTGTTTTGAATTCGAAAAAGTGTCATTTTATGGTTGAACAAGGTGTTGTCCTAGGTCATATTGTTTCTAATAGAGAAGTTGAGGTCAATAAGGCGAAAGTCTCTGTGATTGAGAACATGCCACCACCTACAAATGTCAAAGAGGTGAGGATTTTTCTAGGTCACGCCGCTTTTTATAGACGATTTATTAAAGACTTTTCTAAGATTGCTAAGCCTTTGACTTCTTTGCTTATGAAAGATGCACCTTTTGTTTTTGATGACTCGTGTCTTGAGGCCTTTTGCAGGATAAAGACCGCTCTCACTACCACACCAATTATCAAAGCTCCCGATTGGAATCTTCCATTTGAGATCATGTGCGATGCATCCGATTTTGCTGTTGGTGCCGTTCTAGGTCAACGGGTTGACAAGAAGCTACATGTGATATATTATGCAAGCAAGACTCTAGATGAAGCCCAATCGAGGTACACCACAACCGAAAAAGAGATGCTTGTCGTTGTCTATGCCATGGAGAAATTTCGAAATTATGTTACCGGTTCCAAAGTCATTATTCACACCGATCATGCGGCCATTCGATACATCATGTCCAAAAAGGAGACAAAGTCCCGACTCTTTCGGTGGGTGCTCCTTTTACAAGAATTTGATATTGAGATCAAAGACAAAGCCGGATCAGAGAACTTGGTAGAGGATCATCTTAGTAGACTAACGGTTAGTAAAGGAAGCAATGAAGAAGATGGTATCCCCATCAATGAAGAAATGAGAGATGAGGCCTTGATGGCCGTTGAAACTATTACACCTTGGTACGCCGATATCGTCAATTTCTTAGTGTCCCATTTTATTCCGGACGATTTTTCGAAGCAAGAGAGGAAGAAACTACGTTATGAAGCCCGACGCTATTATTGGGACGAGCCTTATTTATTTCGTCGATGCGTAGATGGAATTTACCGACGATGTGTCACGGCCGAAGAAGGATATAATAATGTGAAGCACCTTCACTCGACATCTTATGGTGGACACTTGGCTAACCAAAAGACAATTGCCAAGGTTCTCCAAAGCGGGTTTTGGTGGCCTTCCATGTTCAAAGATATTCGAGCTTTCATTCTCACATGCGATGCATGCCAACGAAGTGGAAATATTACAAGAAGAAATGAGATGCCCCTTCAACCTATCTTGGAGATTGAATTGTTCGATGTTTGGGGCATTGATTTCATGGGTCCGTTCACATCCTCTTTTGGTAACAAGTACATTCTAGTCGCGGTTGATTATGTCTCAAAATGGATCGAGGCCGTAGCTTCCCCCACCAATGACTCCAAGGTTGTAATCAAGCTTTTCAAGAATGTAATTTTCCCGAGATTCGGTATGCCTAGAGCCATAATTAGTGATGGAGGCTCTCATTTTAGGAAAGATACCTTTGAACACCTTCTTAGGAAATATGGTATCACTCACAAGATGTCCCTAGCCTACCACCCTCAATCAAATGGGCAAGCCGAGATCTCCAACCGTCAAATCAAGGGAATTTTAGAGAAAGTTGTAAATACACACCGAAAGGATTGGTCATTGAAATTAAATGATGCCCTTTGGGCATTGAGGACGGCTTACAAAGCGCCGATTGGAACCACTCCTTATCGCCTTGTGTATGGTAAAGCTTGTCATTTACCGGTGGAACTAGAACACAAAGCCAAATGGGCAATCAAAGAGCTATCTAAACTTCGATGAGAGTGTTGTAAGAAATAACCGCCTTCTCCAACTACAAGAATTGAAAGAATTAAGACTTGAAGCCTACGAGAATTCGAAGATCTACAAAGAACGAACTCGCCAATGGCACGATTCTCGAATTCTACGTAAGGACTTCTTCGTTGGTGATAAGGTATTACTCTTCAACTCTCCTTTTAAGCTCTTTCCCGGTAAGTTGAAACCAAAATGGTCGGGTCCATTCGAAGTGACCAAGGTGCAACCATATGGATCAATAGAGATATCTAGCCCGGAAACCAGGAAGTTTATGGTTAATGGGCAACGTTTGAAGATTTATCATCCCGGTCACGTTTGTGAGACCTTTGCTACCATGAAGTTTGGTGAGCTCCCATTGGGGAGCGTTGTTTGGACCCCTCTTGAAATTGATGTAGGTTTGGTGGTATCCTCAACTACCACCTTGTATATATGTATCATATTCCTTTGAGTTTATTAGTTTTGTTAGCCTGAGAAGAATGATTGAACTTGGATTTCACAATGGAGGGTAAATTTGGATGAAGATCAAGCTTTTGGAGAAGTTATGGAGCTTAAATTGAAGACCACAAGCATGTTTGTGGGAGATATTGATTATGTAATGTGAGTCGAGTCATTATATGAATCTCTAGGTGATTATTGAAGAGCCATGAAATGGCAAGGCGGAAAAATGCAGCAAAGAAGACCGTCGGGCGAGACACGACCAGGCGAAACTTCGCCCCACGGAAAAGTTGCCAGAATTGCCGGAATTGAAGAAGATACCACCGGGCAAAATTTCGCCCGGTGAGATTTTCACCGGGTGAAATTTCACCCGGTGGAAAAATGTTGGCAAAAACGATTTTCACGACGAAAAACCGTCGGGTGAAATTTCACCCGGTCGACCGGGTGAAATTTCACCCGGCGGTGTGACTTGGCCGGATCACCTACACCTTTTACTCACTCACTACATTTTCATTTCCCTCCTTCATACTTACCCCAACATAACTTTCCCTTCAATAATTTTTACACCAAATTTTTACCACCAACTTTAAAACTTTTCATTTCCCTCTCATCCACCCTTATTTATACCACCTTTTCACACTTTTGATAAGTGTAGCTTGTAGTGCCTATTTTGTTGTGTTTTGGTCCCTTTTTCCTTGTCGAATCGCTCCTTGGGAGCGGTTTTTGGGTTACTTATGCTTCCTTTAGTTCGTTTTAGGTTCCCGAGACCATTCATGAAGAATTGGAACGATTCCGACTCATTTCGTACACTTTTGGAGCCAACGAAGAGAAGGAACGATCACTTGGTGCCTTGGATTCGCTCCCGAGACCTTGGGACCCATTCCCGAGCCTCTTAGACTCGATCCTGAGCCCCGAGAATCGATGAGAATCCCATGAGATTCAAGGAGGGACCTTAGAGCTCTTATTGGAGGCCTACAAGACCCTTCCCGGGCGGGATAGTGGCCTTCCCGACCGGGAAGGAGTGTACAAACGAACCAGCTGCTATCTTGAGCCATCTCGGCCGAGACCAACCTTGTCTCGGTCGGGACCAGCCTTCCCGGCCGGAAAGGGTCCCGTCTCTGTCGGGACGGACCATCTGCAGCGCGCTTTTGTTTCCTTTCTTCTCCTTTCCTCTTGTAACCCTATAAATACCCCCCTCTTGTAATCTTATGTTATGTTCTTGATATTAGACATTACCCATCAAACCCTAGCATATTTTAGCATAGATTAGCATAGATTAGTGTAGATTAGTCCTTAGTTAACCGTTAATCTTAGTTTAGTCTTGTATTAAGTGAATTCTTCAATATCTCCACCAAGATTGACAACCTTGGGTGATTGTTTTGGGTTTTCTCTTTTATACAAGTTTTCATTCTTCCTTTCATATTCTAGTATGGCATAATCTCTTTTCCCTCCTCTTTATCTTTGTTTTATTAATCAAGTTTCAATCTTTAGTTCTTGTTTATTTTTTTGTTCATCATCTTTGTTAGTTTTAGATATGTATGCTCTTGTTCTTGTTTTGATTTATCTTGTTAGTGTTAGTTTTAGATTAGATATGTTTGAGTAGACACTTGATAGGGTTATTAGGGTGATTGGTTGTGATTGTGGATGATTATGGAGAGATGGGTGGTATTAGATGTTGTTTTTGTTGTTTCCCACTTACCTTGCACTCCACATGTTCGATGAAATGCTTGTGAGACTAGAGACGATCAATCCTTGTTTTTGGTGGGTTGATTTGGTTCCCTCATTACATAGCGAGAGCCCGATGAGGACGACCCCTAGGCCGATCACGTAGCGAGAGCCCGATCGGTAGAATCTAGGCTACGGAAGCATGCTAGTGACCCCGTTTTTCCCCTTTCGCCTCCTTTGCATCCATGAACCTGACCTAACCCTAGTTTTCATTCTTATTGTTATCCTTGTTTTCCTTAGTCATTAGTCATTCGTTTTGTCTTCCTTTCCCTTGTTCTAGACCTAGTTTAGTCATTACCCTATCCCCCTAGATTAGCTCGTCTCGAACCTAGTCCTAGACCGTAGCACCCACTAGTCCGAACGCATTTCCGTCCCTGTGGATCGACCCGAGTTGCCCTAGCTACCCTAGTTAGGTTATTTGGTTATTATTTGACGGCGGGATTCGCGGAAAATCCCTCCCATCAATTTGGCGCCGTTGCCGGGGACGGCGTAGTTTGGACTTTTGTTTGCTTAGTTTTCGACTTTGTTCTTGATTTTTGTGTTTTTCTCTCCTTGTGTATCTCCGTTTTTCTTCTTGTGTGCTATTCTCTCTTCCTAGTTCCTCAAAAGCACTAGGATACTAACGTTTGCTCAAGTGCTTCTAGCTCATCCTAGGTATCAAAGCAACGTTATGGAAATGGCACGTCCTAGCTTCCATCAATCATCACGGGACAACTATGGGGCAAATGGCCAAGTCCCGAAATTTCACCAACCATATCAACCTCATCAACAATCTTACGAACGCCCTCCATATGGTTATCATGAAAGTTGTCAAGGATCATTCCAACATCCTAACAACTACCAAACACCCTCACATGACCCACAACCAAAAATCCCCGACTTTGAGACTTGTCAAATGTTGGTCCAAATGCAAAAGAGTCAACAAGAGGCGATAATGCTATTGCAAAAGGGTCAACATGAGATGATGATTTTAATGCAAAAGAGTCAACAAGTGATGATGACTCACATATAAGGGGTTAAAGAGGAGCTCAAGGCCCAAATAGAGGTGAAAGATGCTCGGATCAATGCACTCATAGCTCGTATCACGATGGCGGCCACTCGAGCTCCACGAATTGTTGAGGAAGGTTCATTTGGGCATGAAGGTCGGGTGTCTCCACAAGAAAGTAAACTCGATCATGAAGCTACAAATGAAGAAGGGAGGGTCGATCAAGAGATCATTGTTGAATGTTGCTTGGGTGGTGAAGATAGGGGAAGAGTAGAGGAAGTTGAAGCTTCAAGGGTCGACAATGAGGAGAGAGTTGAACATGATTACCAAGATAACTCTTGGGTAGCCAATGTATTGGCGATAAAATTGGATTTGTTTGATTTTCTTCATGATGAGCCGGATGTTGACAATCCAAACCCAAGTGAAGAGATGACCCCTCTAGGCCAACTAGACAAGGTGAGTGAAAAGGAGCGTAATACTTGGGAAAAAGAAGTAGATGCCTTGGAACTTGCCTTGAATGGGAAATTGGAGGATCCTAGAGCCTCCAATGAAGAAACCTTTATGCCTTCTCCTCCTCTATCGCACTCGATGTCTAACCCCTTGTCTTGTGAGACGGTTGGTGAAGAGGATCCTTGTCGGGCGGTGGAAGAGAATCCAACTCTCGACCCCGTAAAAGAAGCAACACCTCTAGGGTGTGATCTCCCACATCATAACACCGAGCATGACTCTAGACCACTATACCTACCGGATGGTCATAAGAGTCGTTGTTATCATGGTTCGGAAGACCCGGAAGATCACGAGAACCCCGAGCATAATGAAGATAATTGCTTCTTGCCTCCGACTTGGAAGCTCTTGAAAGTGGCTAGGCTCGGCCATGTGAGCTTCAATGAAGATGTTGCTAGGGCATTTGACTTACTCCTTCGAGCTCTTGATGGCTGTGGAGGTGTAGTTGGTGAGAGTAGCTTAGTGTAAATATCTTTTCCCTTTTCTTTTGTGCTTGTATTTGTGTTTATGTTTGTTTGGATATTTTGGTTTTTAGGATTGTTAGTTTTTGTGAAATCCTTGTAATTTTGTATGAGTGATGTGAGGGAGGGATTTTGATGAATGCTTTGAGCTTGTTTGTTAGGTGTGAAGTGAAGATGAAGTCTCGAGGAGAATGGTTGTGGATAGAGCTTGGACTTTGAGTTAGGGAGTCGGTTTTTGAAGCTTTGGATAAGCTTTTGGGGTCATGGGAGTCAATGAAGACCCTTCCCGGCTGAGAAGGAGGCTTCCCGACCGGGAAGGAGCCATCCCGATCGGGATGAGGGTGCAAAAATTGGAGCTTTCTGTGGAGCCATCCCGACCGGGACGAGGGCTTCCCGATCGGGACGGGTGTGTCATCCCGACCGGGATCATCCATCCCGACCGGGATGGTCCCCTTCTCCTCTTTTGGCCTCTTCTTCATCATGTGAGCCCACCCTACCATTTTATACCCCCTCCCAACCTCCCTACCTACCCTTGCACCTATCATATGACCTTACACTTCATATACACATCCTCACCTCATCTTATCGTCACTACATACCGAGCTTCCCATCAAATCCCACCCCCTTCTACCATTGCAAGCTTAATACTTCAACCATGCGGGCCTATCAAGATTGAAGAGGAATAGCAATGACGAAGACAAGCTATGTGCCGATACTGAACTATGAGACGATGGAGCGAGTGAGTTTCTAACCGATGGGTACGACAACTATCCTTTCTTTTCCGTCTTTTATCGCTTGTTTTCCTTTGTGTTTGTTCCCTTCCCCGTTTACACTTTTGTGTCATGGTGGCCTTCGAGGCCTTGGTAGTTGTTGCTCCCGACTCTAGATGACGTGACTACATCGAGAGTCATTTCAAAATCCAATTTTACAAGTTTTTCCGCCCTTTTTGTAGGATTTAGTCGGATTTAGGCGGAATCCGGGCTAGGTGACTTGATTACACCTAGCCCTCCCCTCCCATTTCCTTTTATTTCCTTCTTTTTATTCCTTCCCCCTTCCATATCTTTTCTCGTCTCGGCCCAAGGTGACTTGACTACACCCCGGCCGGACACGTTCTACCCTTTTCTCCACTTTATTTTTGATTTTTAGCTTTATTTTTGTAGTTTCTTTTCTTTTGTGTCTCCACACACTACGATCGAGCATGAGGACATTGCTTGGTTTATGTGTGGGGGAGCGATATTCTAGTATAATCTAGTTTATTTTCGTAGTTTTTCGAAAAATCTTTAAAAACCCTAAAATTTTGAAAAATTTCCACAAAAATCAAAAAGATTTTCTTTTGTGTCTTTTCCTTTGTGTCGTTATGTCGTGCTTTTGTTGTGTTGTGTGTGTTTGCCTCCCTTTTTCCTTGTATGTCGCTTAATTACCGTTACTTTTGGAAAGCTTTCAAGACATCCGGTAATGCCCTTTTATCCCTTCCTCCTCTTTATCTCTTGTAATGTTTGGAGGAGATTTGTGATGAGGTGTGCTCGGGTGGAGCTTTGTAGAGTTTGTGGTTGATTTGGTGACTTGTTTGGAAATTCGGGGTGGTGTTTGTTCTCTTTATGTGTTTGTTTTGTTTTGTTTTGCTTTGCTGCCTTTTGTCTCTTTTCCTTTCGTTCTTGTCGTGTCTTCGTCTTGTGATGTGTAGTTGTGTTTAGTGTGTAATCGGTTTTCGAAAACCCGGTTTAGAGGCTAGTGTGAAAGCGTTTACTTTCCCTTTCTAGTAGTGTAGATCGAGTCTTGGACTTTAGTCTAGTAGAATGACCCTAAATCAATGATTTCGTTGGTCCTTTACCTTGAGTCCACCTAGCTTACTAGAGATTTACTACGGGATTTGCATTTTGACCATTATGACCACCCACGGTGTGAAAAGGCCTTGGTTGCCGAGTCCCGTCCCTTAGGTGACCGTGTTTTGGATTGTTTGACTAGTCCAAGTTCTCCCCTTTTTGTGAGTATGAAGGGAAGACGTCGTCCCGACATACCCATTACCCTACCTCCTACACATATCCACACAATAAAATTGCAATTTGTTGAAATCTCTCTTTCTTGTTGCAAAAAGAAATGCCTACAACTCATATCAAGCCAAAAGGGGAAGAAAAGAAAATGAAAGAAAATGAAAGAAAGAAAAGATTGAAGAAAAAGAAAAGGGCACAAAAAGCCAAAACAAAATAGAAAAGAAGAAAAGGAAATTGCATGGCAACAAACAAAGCAAAAGTACAAAAAGAAAGAAAAATGCCAAAAGAAAACCGTCCCACAAAAAGAGTCCCCACATCTCAAAAATAAGCCTTTTACCGACTATTACCGTGAAGAGCCTACCAAAGGACCGAGTCCCTAGAAAGGATGATAGCGGTAATGGTCGGTCTTCCCTCATATTGCATTCATATCCACCTTTTTACTTGGACTAGTTAGGTGGTTTTGAACATGGGACGACCCTCTTAGCTCATCGCTAAAGGAGGCGGGGTCTCACTTACCTACAGTGTCGACTAACACCGTGGTTCATCACTTCCCATCCCGCCTATCGTCCCATAGTACGTTCTTAGAAAGATAGGAGGACCTAGGTAAGTTACCAACGTTTTTATTGCTTTGTTGTCATACTATTAGGGTTTAGTTTATCTCGATTTGTATGATTAGCTTGGGAACGTTGTCACTTGCATTGATTCCTAAAACCGGTGCTTCTTTCACCGCTTATTTGAGGGAAGCGGTATTTGTTTTTCTTTGGGTGCAACCTTGTGTTTGTTTGTTTGTTTGTTTGTTTGTTTGTTTGTTTGTTTGTTTGTGTGCTTGTTTGTTTTTGTGTCTTGTGTCCGGTTGCATCCACAGTTTTGTCGCAAGACCTTACTTGCCTTGCGGAGTGCACTTTTCCTCTAAGTGTACTCGCGTGAGTTGAAAGGGCGTAGGGTGCTCTAATACCCGCTCGGCTAGTTTAGTAGATAGTATGTGCTTACTCGAGGGCGAGTAAGGGTTAAGTGTGGGGGAGTTGATAAGTGTAGTTTGTAGTGCCTATTTTGTTGTGTTTTGGTCCCGTTTTCCTTG
Organism: Agrostemma githago; assembly: GCA_958450325.1. NCBI lineage: Eukaryota > Viridiplantae > Streptophyta > Magnoliopsida > Caryophyllales > Caryophyllaceae > Agrostemma > Agrostemma githago. The sequence goes on along the minus strand of OY288254.1, from coordinate 17,405,712 downwards.
TGGAATCGCTCCTTGGGAGCGGTTTTTGTGTTACTTATGCTTCCTTTAGTTCGTTTTAGGTTCCCGAGACCATTCATGAAGAATTGGAACGATTCCGACTCGTTTCATACACTTTTGGAGCCAACGAAGAGAAGGACCGATTAATTGGTGCCTTGGATTCGATCCCGAGACCTTGGGACCCATTCCCGAGCCCCTTAGACTCGATTCCGAGCACTGAGAATCGATGAGAAGCCCATGAGATTCAAGGAGGGACGTTAGAGCTCTTATTGGAGGCCTACAAGACCCTTCCCGGGCGGGATAGTGGCCTTACCGACCAGGAAGGAGTGTACAAACGAACCAGCTGCTGTATTGAGCCATCTCGGCCGAGACCAACCTTGTCTCGGTCGGGACCAGCCTTCCCATCCGGGATGGGTCCCGTCTCGGTCGGGACGGCCCATCTGCAGCCCGCTTTTGTTTCCTTTCTTCTTCTTTCCTCTTGTAACCCTATAAATACCCCCCCTCTTGTAATCTTATGTTATGTTCTTGATATTAGACATTACCCATCAAACCCTAGCATAGTTTAGCATAGATTAGCATAGATTAGTGTAGATTAGTCCTTAGTTAACCGTTAATCTTAGTTTAGTCTTGTATTAAGTGAATTCTTCAAGATCTCCACCAAGATTGACAACCTTGGGTGATTGTTTTGGGTTTTCTCTTTTATACAAGTTTTTATTATTCCTTTCATCTTCTAGTATGGTATAATCTCTTTTCCCTCCTCTTTATCTTTGTTTTATTAATCAAGTTTCAATCTTTAGTTCTTGTTTATTTTTTTGTTCATCATCTTTGTTAGTTTTAGATATGTATGCTCTTGTTCTTGTTTTGATTTATCTTGTTAGTGTTAGTTTTAGATTAGATATGTTTGAGTAGACACTTGCTAGGGTTATTAGGGTGATTTGTTGTGATTGTGGATGATTATGGAGAGATGGGTGGTATTAGATGTTGTTTTTGTTGTTTCCCACTTACCTTGCACTCCACATGTTCGATGAAATGCTTGTGAGACTAGAGACGATCAATCCTTATTTTTCTTGCATATTCTCTTGTATGTATGTGTTTGGTGCGTTGGTTTGGTTCCCTCATTACGTAGCGAGAGCCCGATGAGGACGACCCCTAGGCCGATCACGTAGCGAGAGCCCGATCGGTAGAATCTAGGCTACGGAAGCATGCTAGTGACCCCGTTTTTCCCCTTTTCGCCTCCTTTGCATCCATGAACCCGACCTAACCCTAGTTTTCATTCTTATTGTTATCCTTGTTTTCCTTAGTCGTTAGTCATTCGTTTTGTCTTCCTTTCCCTTGTTCTAGACCTAGTTTAGTCATTAGCCTATCCCCCTAGATTAACTCGTCTCGAACCTAGTCCTAGACCGTAGCACCCACTAGTCCGAACGCATTTCCGTCCCTGCGGATCGACCCGACTTGCCCTAGCTACCCTAGTTAGGTTAGTTGGTTATTATTTGACGGCGGGATTCGCGGCAAATCCCTCCCATCACCTTTCAACCATCACAAAATCATTAAACCACCTTCCATACACCACATTCAACCTCCATTCATAACTTTATTCCATCTTGGTGATTATCTATTTGGGTTTTTGGAGAAAGGAGAAGCAAAAGTTTCGGGATTTTTCTTGCAAATTATAATTATTTAGAAAAGAGACCAACGAGCCGCGCGTAAACAAGGTATGGCCTCGACTTCTAATCATTCTAAATGTTCATCTTCTAGTAAGTCTTCTAGGCCAAAACTTTTACCTTGCCCTAATTCACCCCTTGCTCGTACCTTCTCTGAAAAAGCTTTTCAGAGTACGAGATTGCCTTGTCCTTCACAAAGAAAACTCTAGGAATTAAGGACGATATTAGAGAGTTATCGTCTAGGATTGGTATTAGTAAACTCCTTGATTTTGGGCCTTTCACAAACAAAGACTTGACTTGTGAGTTCTTAGGTACCTTTACAATCGATAACCCGACCACACCTAAAGAGTTCAAATTTAATTTGTTTGGTAGAAATCACTGTTTAAATATTTCCGACTTTAGCTTAGCTCCAGGTTTGCCCTCATCGGGTACCGGACTAAGTAGGCCCCTATGTGATTCGCAAAGTAGCGCGACTAGGAGAGACTTGTGGAGGCGCATAGCGCCGGGTCAACGTGATTTCGAACCTAATTCTAGTTTTACCGCTGAAATCCGAAACCCAGTCATTCGTTATTTCGCTGAAATACTTTCCCACTGTCTTTTGCCTTCTGCCGACAATATCATTAACCTCAATGTGTGTGTCCTACAATTGATTTGTGACTCTTTACTCGGTAACCCCTACCCCCTAGACCTTCTACCTATTGTTATGGCATTACACTTTCATCAAATTATTATTGACCAACGCCCTACCGTCGACTGTGGTGGTCTTGTGACTGTAATAGCAAGAAATTTGGGTTATTCGACCGACCATCTTAAACCACATGACCCCCGTGTCTGGCTTGACGAGGCTTACTTCCCTACTTGGATCTTTCACGTACCTGACCACCGCCTCGTCTCTCTTGGCCACGATCATGCCTTAATTGTCCCCAAAAAATACCGAAATAATATTTATAACCATCGCAATTGGGACCTACCTCCAGGTCCCTGTGAATTCCAACTCACCGAATCGGGGGAAATAGGAGTTTGGGAGTATGCCGGTGAAGGAACTCCGACAGCTTCTTTTGCGTCAAATGACTATTCGACCTAGACACCCCTACAAGAGTCGGTAGATTATGTGGTTTGTATGTGTTGTGGGTATATATGTGTGGTGTCGATGAGTCTTAATAATCTAGAATTGTATGTGAATTAATAATGTTCCTTGTTCCTCGTCCCATCATTATAATCATTGTGATTGTCTTATCTTGAACAAAATTGCAAGCTATCCCACCGTCCCATTGAATGATTTTTGTGGCCGTCGCGGCTTTGGTATTGCTCCCGGTCTCTTGGCGACGTGATTGACCCTTTGAAAAATCCAAATTTTTAATCAATTTTCTCAATTTTTCATAATCCGGGCTAGGTGACGTAACTACCCCTAAGCCCATTTAATTTTTCACCCTTTCATTTTATTTTCTTTCATTTTCATTTTCTTAGCCACTTGGCTAGGGTCTAGGTGATGTGATTGCACCTAGGCCCGCTACTATTTTACCGCTTTCCTTATTTTATTTCTCTTTTTCTTTTCTCAAAATTTTTGAAAAACCCAAAAACATTTGAAAAATCATAAAAATCCAAAAAGATTTTTCTTATTTTTATTTTTCGTCCTTTTCGATCTTCCCCTACTTGTCCATTGAGGACAATGTACAGTTTTAGTGTGGGGGAGGAGTCTACTATTTTTTATTTTTCAAAAATCTCTTCAAAAATCCATAAAAATTTGAAAATTTTGAAAAATCAAAAACATTTTCTTTTCTTTTTCTTTTCTTTTCTCTTTTCTCGTTATATTTCCTGTCCCGTGTACGGTCTTGTTCTCTACTCTTACAGGTAACCACCACCTTAATAGCACGATTTGTAGAGATTATGAAAGCACCCGCTTGGTAACTCCCTTCCTTCTTTCTTCTTTAATTTTGTAGAGGAGTTAGTTTGTTGCTATTTGGAGGCTCTCGAAGTGAGCATTTTGGTGTTGTGGTTGATTTTGTGTGCTTTAATGTTGGTGGAGTATGGAGTACATGACCGTACTTGTGTTTTCTTTTATTTTGCTTTTTCATTTTCGTGTGTTCCGTTTTGTTTTGCTTTTGTATAGCGTGTCTAGGATTAAAACTTTTCGAAAACCCGATTTCTTTTACAAGAGTTTGCATTCCATTGTAGATAACTCATTGTAGATTTTGGACCGTAATCTAGTAGAATGACTCTTAGGCAATGAATTTGTTGATCCTTTAGCTTTGAATCCACCTTTTCTACTAGAGGTTTACTTCGGGGTTTGCATTTGACTACCTTGACCACCCATGTAGGAGTTAGGCCTTGGTTCCCGCATCCCGTTTTCTAGGTGACCTTGCTCGAATAACCATTGCACCTTTAGTCCAAATTTCTACCGCCTTTTGTGGGTTATCCGGGAATGGCGCGCGTTCTCGATTACCTATTTTTCCTCCACCTATACATCACCACAATAAGTTTACACAAAAATAACCTCCAAGCTTGGTTACAAACCACATCAAAAGCCAAAAAGGGCAAACCAAAGCAAGAGAAAAGGGCACAAAAATTTGAAAAACAAAGAAAAACAAAGGAGAAGAAAAGGAGCTTCAAATGAAAATCAAATTATCAAAAATGTCTCCTTAAAAAAAAGGCCCTTTGATCGATTCGTCGCCGTGAAGTGCCAACTAGAGGACCGAGTCCCGAGGTCGGAAGATAGCGGTGATTAGTCGATCAACCCAATAATTGTAAACACTCCATTTTTTTATTTGGGCTAATTTAGGAAATTCGAGTTTGGAACGACACTCTTGGCTTAGCCAAAGAGAGCGGGACTGCACCTACCTACAGTGTCGAACGAATTCATGGTTCACTTTTTCCACTCCGTTATACGCCCCGTAGTACCCCTTTAGAAGATTAGGCGGACCTAGCTAAGTTATCAACATCTATATTGCTTAATTGTCATAGTATTAGGCTTTGGTCCTTGTCTACGTGGGTGATTTATCTTGGAAGTCTATTGTTGTTTTAGGTAAGTAATCGGTGTCTTTCCCCGCCGTCTCGATGAGGGATTCGGTGTTTTATTTTTGCTTTGGATGCGTCTATTCTTTCGTGTTATGTGTTTTTGTGTGTTTAGTCGCATCCACCATTTTGAGCAAGCCCCAACTTGCCTTGCATGGGAGTACTTTACCTCATAAGTATTTCGATGTGAGTTGAAGGGACGGAGCGGATCCGTTAATTGCCCCGTATCGGCTTAGCATAGTCTAGCTAGTAGTAGTAGTTTGTAATTTCTTTTTGGGTCTTTGCTCGAGGACGAGCAACGGTTTAGTGTGGGGGAATTATTGTGTGCTAAATTTAGACCGTTTTTCCTCCCATTTAGCCTCGTTTTTCCCTCGTGTTGCGAGTCTTGAGTGCGATTATCGCCACATTTTGCATAAATCTCGCATTAGCGTCTCTCTTGTGCGTTTTACATGTTTTTGGTAGTTTTTCTATCTATTTTGGTAGGATTTGGCACCGAAATCATGATTGAGCTTCCACGAGCACAAGAGAAAGGAATATCGTCCCAAGAGCAAAGCACACAACTTAAAGTTTAAAGACATCCGATCATACGACGAAGAATGAGACAAGAAAGAGGCCAGAAAAATGACAGGGCGAAATTTCACCCGGTGAGACACTACCAGGCGAAATTTCACCCGACAGTAAAAGTGCCTCCCCGAAGATTTTCCGAGACTCCCCACCGGGCGAAACTGACCGGGCGAAATTTCGCCCACTGGGTGAAATTTCGCCCGATGGAAAGAAGTGCCAAAAACGCCAAAAAAAGAAGAAAATCTCACCGGACGAAATTTTCACCCGGTGGGAATTATCATCAAGTCCGCAGGGCGAAATTTCACCCCATGAAGATGCTAAGGAAGATTGTCTCACTAATGGAGCATAAAGTGGATTTGGGCTTTAGGTTAAATACCCATTAAGAGACTACTATATATATATCTACCTTAGTTTGTTGCCCAAGCTACCATCCTCATATCCCATCATTAGTGTAGTAGTATCATCCATCCATACTCACAACCATCCACCATTAGTGTAGTAAAAACTCTCTCTTTAGTAGTAATCTAGTAGTATTCTAGTAAAAATCCTCCATAATTCAAGTAGTTTACATAATAATTAATAGTAGATCTACATAGTTTTCATCAACAGTTCTCTAGATTACAAGTTTATAGAAGATTATTTCAAGTTTTATTTTGAAGATTTGGTGGGTTTATTGAAGAATTAGTGACAAGTTCTTCATCTTCTTCATCAAAGATTCAATCTTTAGATTATTATTCTAGTTTTATTTGAAGATTTGTTGGGTTTATTGGAGGATTAGTGACAAGTTCTCCATTTTATTCATCAAAGATTCAATCTTTATTCATGCAACATTATTATTTCTTATAGAGCTTCATAGTTGGTATATTTCTCTTCCACTCTCTAGTCTCTAGTTTAGTTTTAATGTTATTTTCTCATCATTGTCTTGTTTAGATCATATTAGTGTTGTTAGCTTCCTTAGATCTAGTTATTAAGCATGTTGTAGTGATTTTCTCCTTAGATAATATTTTATTGTCTTCCATTATATATGATTAGTGAGTAGATTTCTTGTTGGGGGGTTTAGGGATGAGGACTTGGATTATTTGAATATAGGGATGTTGGTGGGTTGCTTGCTTGTTGGTTTATCTTGTTTATGGTTGTTATGTCATTGTTGTTTTAGTCCGGCCAACTAGACCGGCCTTGACTAGTTTCTATCAATATGGGGAAACTCGGAGTAGAAATTACCATAGCTAGAGACTTACCCTTATTCGCCGCGAAAGCGGGTTTTTAGGTGAGTTAGGTGAAGAAACCGAAAGGTGGCATTCTCATTTATCAATGTTGCAACAAAAACTCGATTCCGACCTTCTTAGACTCCAAGTACCGAATCCCGACTTCCCCGTAACACCTTTTCCTAGATTGATTACCTCTAGCTATCATCATAGACATTCCTCTTGTATAGACTCTACCCTTAGAAAACCCTCATCTAGACATCAAACACGACACTTTAAGCTTTACATCACACACCATTCCCTGTGGACCGACCTCGACTTACCACGATTACTCTAATAGTTTTTGTGTTATTCCGAGTCTATAAATATCGTTTGATCCCCCGTCCTTCGTTAACGACCGATATGATTGGGAGGCGATCAGGCCTTCAAAGAATTTATGGCTGTCAAGGGAGTGAAATCTACTATGTTCAAGCACCTATTTGTTAAAGCATCCGAAAGCCCGGTACTACAGGCTCGATTCCAAGAAGTACAAGACTTGGGATGATGTGGCAACAGAGTTTGCTCGGAATTACGCTGATAATACCGAGATCCAGACTACGATGCGTTCTTTGGAGGTTATGGCCCAAGAGCCCAAAGAAGGTTTCACCAAATACATTCAAAGGTGGAGGGTCGAGAGTGTGAAGTTGATCAATAAGCCCAATGAAAAAACTTTATTGGAGGCCTTTGTCAAGAACCTCCTCCCTTTGTTATGTGCGAATAAGGAAAGTAACGAAAAAACCAACACCGAATCGACTTAGTGCTTTCCTAATAGAACAATTCGACCCTTATTTCAGTGCAGGGTTGTGCCGAATTTTCTACTGAGATAAGACGGTGTTCCTCTGAATTTGCACAGAAAACAGAGATATAACTATGTAGTATTTTGTGCATATTTTTGTTCTAGTTTGCGGATTTGATCAAACCTCTATGATATAGAGTTTGAAGGAGAAGGGATACGAGTTTGGCGCGCCATAGTGTACCGTATGAACCTGGTGCCGTGAATTCGCAATTAATTATATATAAGCGTACACTCCGTACTTCCCCCGAACCTATATTATATTATATTGAATTCACACATCCGTAAACCAAACCCGAGTACGCTAAAATGAAACGGTATTTACACTTAAATCACCAACACCCTTCCTACCGGGTCCATCTCTGGTATGCTATCATACCCAACTTCGCCACTTTAACTGAGATGGGCACTAGGATTGAAGATGATCTTCGACATAATGAAGATATGGGTAAAGCTTCTACTGAAGGCTATATTGGACATCAACTCGAGTCCTTAGAAGCCGACGACTAATGACAACATCATCCGAGAGTCCGGATTTGATTTAAGTCCGAGTCTGAGTCCGAGTCTAGGATGTGCTATTTCTTCCAAAGTCAGAGTCAGAGTTCGTTGTATTCTGTCCTCTTTTTCAAAATTTAATAAAATTAGCTTTTCTATTTCTCATATATACTTTCCTTGTGTGTTTCCGAGAACATGATAGACATCATCATACACTGTGAGCACATGCACGTGACTATTATAGGCACATCTATAATAACTGCAGGAAACTGAGCCCGTGTTTTCCTTTTACCTATTCCATGTCTGGTATACAAAAGCCACGTATCTACCCTTAGCATGAGCAGTATCGAATCCTAGGACAAATCTAGGTAGTCTCCTAGTTTGGGTTCAAGACGGGAGGCAAGCCCATTTCCCACAATAAACACCCATCCAATAAGATCAATCAACCCCTACCTTAGTGATAACTGTGTTTTGTAGTGCTTATTTGTTGTGTTTGGTTCCCGTTTCTCTTGTGGAATCGCTCTTTGGAGCGGTTTCTGGGCTAATTATGCTTCTTCTAGTTTGTTTTAGGTTCCTAAGACCAATCATGGAGATTTGGAACGATTCCGACTCGTTTCCTACACATTTGGAGCCAACGAAGAGAAGCGACGATCACTCGGTGGCTTAGATTCGATCCCGAGACCTTGGGACCCATTCCCGAGCCCCTTAGATTAGATCCTGAGCACCGAGAATCGATGAGAAGCCCATGAGAAGCAAGTAGGGACCCTTGAGATCATAATTGAGGCCTACAAGACCCATCCCGGTCGAGATGATGGCCATCTCGATCGGGATGAAGAATACAAGCGAAGACAGGCCACTGATGGCCCATCCCGGCCGGGACCAAGGTCCTTCCCGGTCGGGATCATCACTCTTCCCGGCCGGGAAGGTGCAGCTGTAGCCCGTGTTTGTTCTTTTCTTCTCCTTTGCTCTTGTAACTCTAAAAAAATACCCTCCCTTTGTATTGTGTAAGGACTTTTACATTATCTTACATTAGACTAAACTCTAGATGGAGTTCCTCCTCTCATTAGCTTAATCTTTCCTTAAAATTTTGTTAATCTTAGATTAATCTAGTTTGTAATCCTTGTATTAAGGGAATTCATAAAGACTCAACCAAGATTGACAACCTTGGGAGATTTATTTGGGTTTTTCTTTATATACAAGTTTTCATCTTGTCTCTTCACTAGTTTGGTATAATTACTCTTCTCTTTTCTTTTAATCTTTGTTTTATCATTCAAGTTTTAATCTTTGTTCATTGTATTGTTCATTCTTCATTATTCTTACTAGTTTCACTTTCATTATGAATGTTTTAATGTTTGTGTTGATTTCTCTTGTTTATGTTAATGTTTGTTTTGTCATGAGTGAGTAGACTTATTGTGGGGTTAGTAGGGGGATAAAGTGTTGATTATGGGTGATTACGGTTTGATTGTGGGTAAAGGTGAATCCTTTGTTACTAGTCACATGTTGAGCACTCTATGTGTTTGTTGAATTTCTTGTTTGAGTTGTAGTGGCCATGCTTCTCATACTTGTTTTCATCTTCTCATTGTGTGATTGATTTGTGGTTGAATTGTTGTGTATTGGGTAATATCTTGCATGAGTATTCGGGTTTAGTCTTTGACACGAGAGTGCGGACTTTGGCTTTGACGCGAGAGCGCGGACCGACCTTAGTAACTAGGTGAAACCTACACCCTTGATCTCCCAATCATCCTACTACACTTATGAACCCAAACTAACCCTACTCCTTCCCATATTTGATTTCTCCATCTCTTTAGTCAATCATTTTCTCTAGTTTGATAGTTTCATTAATCTTTAGTTGTTTCATTTAGTTCTTGTTATATCTAGTTCATTGTTAGTCTAGTTTCATCCTCTTCCATCATCATAGATAATCAATTCTTGTTAGTTTCTCTTCTCTTTGTGTTGTTTTGGTGACTTAGCCTCGTTTTTAGGTAGACCATAGTCTAGACACCTTTTACCGTCTCCGTGGATATTGACCCGACTTACCCTAGCCACGTGTTAGGTTTAGTTGGTATTACTTGTTGGTAGGGATTGACGGCAAATCCTTTCCCATCACTTAGGTGTTAGTCTGACCGACAAAAAAAATGGACAAAAAAAAATCAAAGTCCAAGGGAAAAAAAAAAGCAAAAGGCCAAAACAAAAAAGCAGGCCATCATCAAAAAAGAATTCAAAACCCATGACCGTGGTCAACGGTCAACCCAAGTGAAAGTCCATTAAACGGGGTACGGTCAATTCAAAATTATCAATACCCATACCATCAAATAAGGGAGAAGCAATCAAGTCGGTCAGCTAACACCACACTTAGCCTTCCCAGATTACAACCCTCAAGATCTTCCCGAGACCTAGGCTAGACACAGCTCGGAATTTTGAGGGTTCAAGCTCCATAGGATACACCCTAACCATTAGGGCCGGACATGGAAATCAGAGCCCGCATTATCAAACCTGCCCAATCGAAGTTCGAGTCATTTTTACTCGACTTCCCCCTTTCCTACCGCATTGCAATACCTTACCCTCGAAACCTTAGCTTCAAAAAATCGAGCTCCAGATTTCGAAAACATCAAAGCCACTTGCGACCTAGCACCACATTTCCAAAAACATCCAAACCAGTTGCCAACCCCAAACACGGGAACTCAACCTGCGGTCGGCATGGAACGTGCCCAAATAGTTCACACAACCTCTGGGGGCTACCTCGGAGAACGCTCACAGTCACAGGATCAACATCCTAACTATTCTAGCCCTTTGATCAAGACATCATTGGGAATGCACCTAGCCTACACCATCGCTATGGCTAGTTACACACAAAACCCTAATAAACTAGGCACCATAATATATCTTTCAATCCACTGAACTACGGCATGGTTTGATTTCACTACACGTGAATACGTAGGTAGCCTTTCGACAGAGGCACAACCACCCACATTAACACAAATTTAAAAAGCACTATCATTCAGGTCACGACACTGTCATGTTCTTAACAATAGTTAGCTTTGTCATTCTGGGGGGGCTTCTCCTAGGCGGAAATTCTCCATCCATTCACATAATCCAAATACTTTCATAATCTAGCCTCCTTTATATAGTGTGTCCTAGTACTCGGCTCGGTCGAAGAAGAGAATCTGTCAGGGACTCGAAGCAATACCCACTTTGGGAATGTACCCTAAAATCAAAAATCCAGAAGAGCACAAGACTACAACAGTCCCATTACCGACGACTGCAACCCCCTATAGCACATCCTTCCCATAACGTTGCCACTCGCCTAGGCTACAGAATAGCGCAACTTAAGAGTCTTGTTAGGTGGCTCACCTCCCTACCGAGTCACGGTCCAACTCCTCGAGAGTCCGAGTCGTGTCTGTCAACTCGTCCTGTCACGTCCAGAGTCGAGTCTGTCGGTATGCCTCTCTCCTCGAATTTTCATTTTAAAATTTGCAAAACCTAGCCATTTGAGAAAATCCTTTTCGACAAGGTCAAATTTCAGACTATTTAAACTGCAAATGTCTGTTTCTACCCCTCTCAATTTTGAAAACCTATCTCCTAGCACGTGAGTTGCTTTCAGGACTTCGATTTCAAAATGAAGCAAAAATCACTTTCCCCAGCACAAGTCAGTCGATAGATATATGCTATGTTTGCTATTTCCGTCTACATATCTAACATTTCAGGTACCATCTTGGTTTCCCAAAGGAACATCAAGTTTTTTTAATCCCCAGCGCCTGCGCAACTCACATATCTCCCCAGCAGAAAGCTCAGGGCGGCATTTTCCCGAAATAGCACGGGATGGGCCCATATATAGGCGCACCCAGGACTTATACAACAAGTTCTATTTCCCGCATGATTCTGAGTCAGAATGTGTCTGCAAACGGACACACCCAGGGCTTTTTAGGCAAGCTCCCGCGTAATTTTGGATCGGGATGTATCTGCAAACGGACACACCCAGGGCTTTTTAGGCAAGCTCCCGCATAGTTCTGAGAGGGGATGTGTCGGCAAACGAACACACCCAGGGCTTTCTGGGCAAGCTCCCATGTAGTTCTGAGATGGGATGTGTCTGCAAACGGACACACCCAGGACTTCTTAGGCAAGCTCCCGCGCAGCTCCAAGGTCAGATGTATCCACATATAGATACACCCAGGGCTTAAAAAACAAGTCCTACGGAGCTATTCCCGACAGTAGAACTCAGGTATGATTTCTATCATATGGCTGGCGGGCCCTTTTACGCAAGTCTAATTGACTATAAACGACCCGACCGGAAGTCTGCTAGGTCTTTATCTTTGATTGGCCTGGTAGCTACTCTGACTTTCGCCTTGTCCAAGCCTCAGTCAGAGTGGGGGCTCTGTAGGCACCCACATTTGGCTGCTAGGTGTCTATAGCAGTTTCCAAAAAAACACCCGATGATGATCGGACGCAAACATGCTTTTACGCGCTCAGATATGGGCTCGAAACCGTTAGTTTCTGGCTTGGGCTTTTTACACAGTAAAAATCTCGCAAAACCAACCTCAAATTCAGGCCCAGTGGGTCGTTTCCAATCAAATAAGACTAATTTGGGTCAAAACCGACACCGGAAATAAAACCGCCTTTTAGCGATTGGGTCAAACCCGGTCAAAGCCGTTTCCGAGACACGAAAAACAGCCATGCAAACATCGAAAGTCCAACCCAAATACAAGATCCACAAAATATCCAACTCAAGGTCCAAAGACCCGGACCCTTTCGCTCCAGCGGACCCACTCGATCGAGTGTCAGCCCACTCGATCGAGTGGGCCCTCAAACAGGCCCGTCTGCGGCTGCTTTGGGCCACTTGACCGGGTCAGCAGGGTACTCGGTCGAGTAACCCTAGACGGGGAGGTGAGCCATTGCCTATATATACACCCCTTTGCATGCACAAAATAGAACTTTTTTCAACCCTACTACTTACATACAATTTCTAGTCTTACAACCCTAATTACTCATCCTCAACCTTGAACCCTAGCATCCTTAAACCCTAAACCACCGTAACTCCATCTACATAGATCTCGAACTTCCGTGCCTAAGCCACAACTAGACGAGTCATATCCGAGAATAGGAAACATGTAGGTGAGGGTGCAACAATCCCGATTTCTCCTTTCTCCTCCTCTTCTCTTCTCGTGTCGTCCGTCGTTATCTTTTTTTTAATTGTCGCGTTCTAATATCGGTAATATCACTAATATTAAGACATTAAATTGCTCGCTAATTCGTGTCGAACGCAAAGGATGACGGGATAAGGAAATTCGAATATACAAGGGTGTTTCACCCGACGTTGCCGATCGCTTATCCCGACACCCCGAACGCTTGATTGTTGAAGCGAGTCAAACGTTAACAATAACGTTTTATTTTATTTTGCCGCGTTGTTAGTCACTTTTTTCGCATCATCGTCATCATTAATATCGCATTCGTCAATTTTCAAACTATTTTCAAATCAAGCACCTTTTTTTTAGTTGAGTCGAAACCCGTTGACGCGGATTTAACATCACACAATCCGCAAGGATTTATTACGATGTCGGGATGCCGAGGGAATCAAGTCAAGTCCTTTTCATTCAAGCAAATATAAAGTGTCAATCTATTAGATTCGATACCAACTCAATAGTTGGATGTCTCTAAACGATTTAGTCAATAAATCTAACTAATACGAATTCGTTGAAGCTAAAATAGCTGTCACATAATTCGAAAGTATTGATTACGACACTATAAGCGCGGAGATAATCTATTTCGTGTTAGTTGATTTAAAACGACTTACAAATGTATTTTCTAAAATTCGTTCTAAATATTCGATATCGATTCAATAATCGCATATCGGATACGACGAGAATCAAAGGTCGGATCGAGCATAAATTATACAATATTTTTGTCCGATCTAACAAAATCAACGATTTATCAAAATCAAAAAAGCAATTTCGAAATCGATAATAAATTGCGAAGCGAACCCTAGTTCGTACAGGGGGCACTCGATTGAGTGCCTTGCCTACTCGGTCGAGTGGCACTCCAAAAAACGAGGCAGGAGTTTTTTTTTTTGACAACCACTCGGTCGAGTCTCGCAATGACTCGGTCGAGTGGTCGTGCACTCGGTCGAGTCCCCTCATGACTCGGTCGAGTGACATCACGAAATCCGGGACATAAACTTTTTCAGAGGTCCGCTCGGTCGAGTCCCTCAATGACTCGGTCGAGCTGCCCCTTATCACATCAAAACCGTGAGTCCTACAATACCATGCGAGTCTCAATAATACCTTTTTCATGACTTCGGTCAACACGTGTCAAGTCTATCACGTGACCTACTATTTTTCAAAACCATGCATCATGTTACATTATTCTATAAGCATTCTATATTTCTTGCAAACCGTTATTATCGTTATCATCGTTACTAACATGTTTGTTTCTATTTTGTCGATTTATTTTCATTATTTCTTTTATTGTACTAAAAGAATCTCGCATGCTAAATATAACTTTGACGTTAGTTTTAGATGCATTAAATCGACGTAGCAACTTATCCTAATATTCGCATGTTTAGTCAAAACGTTGTTTGCATATCATCTCATCGTATTACTAACGCGCGTATTCGAAAGTCAAACGATATCCTAGTAGAGGCCGCTAATGTGCGGCCGGGGTTGGGTGTTCTTTGTGAACTTCCCAACACGTACCCTCACCCCTTACTCAGAACCATGGTTTCCGGATATCCGAATCCATTGGCACACGAGAGTCATTCAATACACGGTATTCGATAATGTCGGTATCGGTATCAAATGCAAAGGGACGAGCCCAATAAACTCTGACATCCGAATCGGCCGTACTTTGTGCACGGCCCACTAAGATATAGAGTGGGTTCGAATGGGCCCGAACTCTCACAAAGTTCGGTGGCGACTCCACTTCGATTTAAATTTCAATTCGATCCATTCTCATATGGAGATTCATTCGCCTCCCCAAACCCGCGCGTGGCCGCGTCGGGGTGGACCTATGTCATGTTCACACTAAGCTTCTTTGGGAACTTTTAAAAACACAACTAAAGAAGCACAAATGAAGGAAACACAAATTGGTGATTCTTGAGATGTTTTCCTATTGGTCAATATTATATTCAATGGCCAAGATCCTCTCGAAATGGTACTACATTGTAAACGAGTGGCCATGATCTAGTTACACTTCTCTTTGGATAAACTCGACCAACACATGTAACCTCAAAATTGAACGGACGTAAAATACGTATAGGATGGACGTCAGTATGATTTGCCGAACGTATTTGAATAACTATATTTGAATAACATATTTTGTATATGAATAACTATATTTGAATAACTATATTTTGAATAACTATATTCTGAATAACATAAAATACGTATATTTGAAAAACATATTTCGTTATTAAGTTCCTTGTAACGGTCGTGATCGTTAAACCAATTCGACAGTATGCAATATGATTTGCCAAACGTACTCGGTCTTGATCGTTAAACTATTTCAGCAGTATACAATATGATTTGTTAAACGTCCTCGATCGTACTAATACCGAGTAGCGAACATAAATTATCGAGCATATTTTTATAACAAAATATGTTACCCTAAACGTCAACGAACGTACTTCATTATGCAAAACGTACGTATTTATCCAAACCCTATAAACCCTTAACCCTAAATGTAACCCTAAACCCTGAATTTAACCCTAAAGAACCATTCATTCTAATTAATCAGCTATAGAGTATTTCAAAACTCGGTAACGCTAAATATTTATGTACATTTTAAGTAATTTGAACATTTTCCGTCCAAAGATTGAAATTATAATACAAGCGAAGTTCTTTCTCATTATTCACTTACCAAAATTTACATTAACGTCAAACATTTTCGTACTAGTATCATGCAAAAAAGTTATTTACTTTTACAACTCTATGCAAAAACTTGACCTTGGATTGAATTCTGCAAATACGTTATCCGTTTACTCATCGTAAAGAAAAGGAAAAATTGCAAATTACCACCACTTATTTGTCGTATTTTGTAAATTACCACCATGTATTCCACTTATTACAAATTACCACCTACACTTTAACGTATAATTACGTATCACCACCGTATTTTGATCCCGACTTTCATTTAACTTAAAATCCAAACTCATTAAATAAATAATATTTTTAATGACTAAAATGCCCTCACCTCTTTTCCCCAAACCTAACACTGTCACTAATCACTCCATAGTCCATAGTACTCCGTACCATTCTCCGCCGCTCTCCACTGTTGCCCAGCCACCACCTGACCATCACAAGTCACAACTCAACCCATGGGCCATGGCTAATACATCAACGCCACTTAATTACCATGATCACCACTCATCCACCATCGTCACCGTTGTTGGTCCATTATCATCCACCATGACACGGCCTCACCCCCCACCACTCCCTCAATCACAACCTCTACAACCTCAAAGTCCCAGTCACAATCGGTGTCGTCGTAGATTGGATGAGACGTAGTGTAGTACTAATCGTCCTCGCATCTCCCCTTCAACTTCAAAATCGCCGTCGCAATTTTCTCGGACAAAGTCACCGTTAACGACAAACAAGCTGTCGGGTGGGCTAACAATGAGTTCATGTCGGATCGCCGCCGATTTCTGGGTGATAAAGGGAAAGAGCTCTGCACGAGTGATTTAAAGTGAAGTGAGTCAGGTGACGTGGCCGGAAATCGAGTGGTATTATGGCAGTGACTAGGAAGTGACGGTATGAGTGGCGGTGACTAGGAAGTGATGGTATGAGTGGCGGTGGTGGGAATTGTGGCTTGTGGGTATGATCAATCTGAGGTTGATGATGATGAATTAGTTGCTGTTGTGAGATGGTGATGAATTGCTCAGGCGATGAGAAAATTGAGTGTTGCAATGCTTTATTAATTTGATTTAATTTAATGAACGGTGTAATAGTGCTTTAAGTTAAATGAAATTATCGTGATTTAAGTTAATAGTGCTCAGGGCTAATCTAGGTAATTACCTTAAGGGCAAGGTTGTTGGAGTAGTTTAATTCATTAAAATTATTGTGATTTAAGTTAAATGAAAGTCGGGATCAAAATACGGTGGTGTTTCGTAATTATATGTTAAAGTCTAGGTGGTAATTTGTAATAAATTGAATACATGGTGGTAATTTACAAAATACGACAAATACGTGGTGGTAATTTGTAATTTTTCCTAAAGAAAATGTAAAATGTGTTATTTTTAAAAAAAACTTACATGGTCCAAAGAATGCCTCCTTTTCCTAATATCTGCATAAGTGCATTATCAAATTGAGAAGCTTTCAAGTGTGAAAGACAAAGCTTCTTTGAGAAGTTCCTACAAACACAACCAAAGAAACACAACTTGGCGATTCTTAACATGTCATCCTATTGGTCAAATTAAAATCAACTGAATGATAAGTATCCAAGATAAGTAGTGGCTCATTTCATTCTCACCAAAAATAATTTAATTGCATTGGAAAGTGGAAGGTTCATGTGATATTTTCAATGAGCCTTGAAAATATGAGAGTTTATGGGGAATATGAAAAGTTAATGCATGCTTTTGTTTCTTCATTTTCAACCGAGAGATCGACTACGAAATACGTTTGATATTAGTAGTAAAAAAAAGGTACGTGGAAGAAGAAAACTGGATTTTAAATATTGTAAAAAAAAAAAAAGATCACGCATACACATAACAAGAAGATAAAACTAGCGATTACATTTTTATGTCGATCGAACTACACTTTAATCGACGACTACTACAAGCAACTTCGACCTAACAAAATAAATAAATCAAACTTAAGTTTCTCACGAGTGACTACATCCAACGCATGAATCAAACTTAACTTTCTTCAAATTCACCCTTCTAGGATGACTTCTCCCAATTCTTTTGTTAAACTTTTTGGGCGGGGGGATGTCGGGAGTAGATACACATGGGGACTTCTCTTTCGCCTCGGCGTGAGTCCGACTCTTCAATGGTGTGACCACGGGCGGCGGTATTACCTCCACAACTTCGTCATCCACATCCTCCGCCTCCACCTTTACAATGGATGAGTCAACCTTTGGGCATGCAATCATCTCTACCCCGTCATCCACCTTCTTCCAATAGAGTTTATCGAGCTCGAACTTGCCCCAATTAATCATGTTAAATTCTTCCTCAAAAATGTCAACAAGTCATTGCCATTATAGAAACCTGCATCTTGCCTGCTAGTGTCTATAGCAGTTTCCAACAAAACACTCGATGATGATCAGACGTAGACATGTTTTAATGCGCTTGAATACGGACTCTGAATCAATGGTATCCGACGTGGGCACTTATCGGAGTACAAATCTCTCAAAACCGTCCTCAAAATCAGACTCAGTGGGTCGTTCCCAGTAAAATAAAGCTGTTTTGAGCTAAAAATGTCACCGGAAATAAAACTGTCTTTTGTGACCGAGTCAAAATCTTGTCAAAGTCGAAACCCGAGACAAAACAGGCCTTACGCCAGCTCCAAATACACAAAATGCAAAGTCAAAACAACCAAAATCAGAAGTCAAAATAAAATCCTATCTTTCCTATTTTGACTCCACCCGTCTGAGGGCACTCGATCGAGTGCCATAGGGCCACTCGATCAAGTGACCCCCCAAAAAACGACCAGGGCCCTTTTTTTAGCCACTCGATCGGGTGCACTTAGGGCCACTCGATCGAGTGACCCCTAGCCGGGAGTAAATCTATAAATACCCCCCCCCCCCCGGCTCTTCACTTCACCCATCACTTATCACAACCATTTCAACCCTTCTTAAAACCACACTTACATCCTCTCCACCATTTTAAGAGCTTTACACTATCCCGAGATCGAACCTCCCAACAACCGAGAAAACCGTCTCTCCAACCATACACACCCTAACTCACCCTATATTCTCGACGCTCCCCTGCCTACACCCTTATTAGACGAGCCTGTGTTTCGAGACCATAAGCATGTAGGTTGAGGGTGTAAACAAACTCAGTCTTCTCTAGTCTCTAATCTCTATTCTCTTTTAATTTTTGTATATTAACCATTAACACCTAACATTTACATTTTGTACCTAACATATAATTCTCATATTACTAACTTCTAACATTTTTTTTCCGCTCCTAACTTTTAATTATCGTTCCTAACATTACTGACAATCTAACATTTATTGTCGTTTTTATATTCCGTCATGTATAATACCACGCGTATATTCATTTAAAAAAAATATTTTAATCGATTCGAGCAGCATCCAATGATGCTAAATCGATAGTATTAGGCTTTATAAGCCATATTACGACATCGAAACGCTAAGGATCTAAGTTTGTGACGGCAATCAAATTTTCGAGTCAAGTATGTTCGATAACGAATTCCATCCAAAGTCCGTTATAATCCTTCGAAAAGTTGTACTGGAGGTGGCGCCCTTCAAGGCGCGCCGCCCTAGGCACTTAAGAGCATAATGTGATCGCGGCAATTTATTATTGAGCATATTCGACATCATTTTCAAAATATTACTCTGGAGGTGCGATTTTGACTCCGTAGTCAAATGTCACGCCTAAAGAGTCATCGACAATTGAATTAGCTCGAAACTCGTTGACGTCGAAGCGATCGTCACACGGTCCATAAAGATGGATAATGACGTCGTGACGCGGAGGGAATTGATATTCGTTCTAGTTCGATTAATTTCGATTTCACATATTCTACTCTAAAGTGCTAGATACCGGTTTCGTAACTGAGCATCGCGCCATGAAAGACATCGATCTAGGGGATGAGTTGGGTGAAAGCTTGAAAGACAACTTGTATGGAGTTGAGGATTATGATTCCGAGCTTGGGGCGGATGAATGCCCATATCATGAGATTGAAGACAAGTCGGTTAGCAAGAAGAAGGTTGAGCCTCCCTTGAGGCCTTGTGAAGATGAGTGGAATTTTGGGTATATACCAAAGGATCGAAAGTACAAGTTCAAGTCGTTGAACTTAGTAGATCGGGATGCCCCGGGAACTTCTAGACAAGGTTGTGAAGAACCTTGGAGTGGATTGGTATTCCACTAGCTTGATCAAAGATTTCTCGAGAGCCTTCGATTTGTTACTTCGTGCCCTTGATGGCGATGGAGTTATCTTTAGTGTTGTTGAAAAATGATTGAAGAATGCACCATCCTTGGTTTGACGGAGTTCCAAAAGAACCGTCGTATTGTATATGTTTGTTTCTTATTCTTTTGAGTTTTGTGAAATTCTTGTAATTTGGAATTTTTGATGAGCGATGTGAGGGAGGGATTTTGATGGATGTTTTGAGCTTATTTGATAGGTGTGAAGTGAAGATGAATCTTAGAGAGGAGTGGTTGTTGATAGAGCTTGGATTTTGAGCAAGGAATCGGGTTTTTGAGCTTTTCTTAAGCTTTTGGGGAAGGGATGCGAGATCCCGATGTATTAGTTGTCATGAGGGTGAAGCTATCAAGAATTTGAAGGGTTAGAAGACTCATCCCGACCGGGAAGGAACCGTCCCGACCGGGAAGAAGTCCATCCCGACCGGGAAGGATGTCGTCCCGATCAGGATGAGGGTGCTGAAAAATGGGTTCTCTGGAGTGTGATCCCGACCGGGATGGTGTCCAGCTTCTCCTTTTACCTCTTCTTCGACATTTGAGCCCATCCAACCACTTTATACCCCCTCCCAACCTCCCTACCTATCCTTGCACCTATCATATGACCCCTACACTTCATATACATACATTCATCTCATCTTCTCTTCACTACATACCGAGTTTCACATCAAATCCTACCTCCTTATACCATTGCAAGCTTAGTACTTCAACCATGCAACCATATCGAGAATGAAGAGGAATAACAATGATGAAGACTAGCTATGTGCCGATATCGAACATTGAGACGATGGAGTGAGTGAGTTGCTAACCGATTGGTACGGCAACTATCCTTTCTTTTCCGTCTTTTATTGCTTGTCTCCCTTTGTTTGTTCCCTTCCACTTTTTTGTGTCATGGTGGCCCTCGGGGCCTTGGCAGTCATTGCTCCCGACTCTCGATGACGTGAATACATTGAGAGTCATTTCAATATCCAAATTTGCAAGAATTTTCACTTTTTCTTTGATTTCCCTTTCTTTTGTTAGGATTTAGTCGGATTCGGGCGGAATCCGGGCTAGGTGACTTGATTACACCTAGTCCTCCCCTCCCATTTCCTTTTATTTCCTTCTTTTTATTTCTTCCCCCATCCATACCTTTTCTCGTCTCGGCCCATGGTGACTTAACTACACTCCGGCCGGACACATTCTACCCTTTCTTCGCTTTTCTTTTTTATTTTTAGCTTTATTTTCTTAGTTTCTTTTCTTTTTTGTGTCTCCACATACTATCGATCGAGCATGAGGACATTGCTCGGTTTAAGTGTGGGGGAGCGATATCCTAGTGTAGTTTAGTTTATTTTCGTAGTTTTTCCGAAAAACCTTAAAAATTCCTAAAAATTTGAAAATATTCACAAAAATCAAAAAGATTTTTTTTTGTTTCTTTTCCTTTTGTGTCGTTGTGTCTTATATTTGTTGTGTTGTGCATGTTTTGCCTCCCTTTTTCCTTGTAGGTCGCTTAGTCTCCGTTAACTTTGGAGGGCTTTCAAGACATCCGGTAACATCATTTTATCCCTTTTTCCTCTTTGTCTCTTGTGGAGTTTGGAGGAGATTTGTGATGATGTGTGCTCGGGTGGAGCTTTGTAGAGTTTGAGGTTGATTTGGTACCTTGTTTGGAAGTTCAGGGTGGTGTTTGTTCTCTTTGTGTGTTTGTGTTGTTTTGTTTTGTTTTGTTGTCTTCGTCTCATTTTCTTTCGTTTTTGTCGCGTCTTTGTTACGTGATGTGTAGTTGTGTCTAGTGTGTAAAAAAATTTTCGAAAACCCGATTTTGAGGCTAGTGTACAAGTGTTTACTTTCCCTTTCTAGTAGTATGAATCGAGTCTTGGACTTTAGTCTAGTAGAATGACCCTAAATCAATAGATTCGTTGGTCTTTTACCTTGAGTCCACCTAGTCTACTAGGGATTTACTACGGGATTTGCATTTTGACCATTATGACCACCCACGGTGTGAAAAGGCCTTGGTTGCCGAGTCCCATCCCTTAGGTGACCGTGTTCGGAATTGCTTTGACTAGTCCAAGTTTCTCCCCTTTTTGTGGGTTTGAAGGGAAATCGCGACCCCCGACTTACCCATTTCCCTATCTCATACACATTTTTCCACAAATAAGTTGCAAAATTGTTGAAATTCTCACTTGGTTGCAAGAATTGCCTACAATACAAGTTATATCAAAAAGGCAAACCAAGTTAAAAGAAAGAAAGAAAAGAAAAAGAAAGAAAGAAAAGAAAGAAAAAAAAAAGAAAAAAAAAGGCACAACAATAAAAAAGAAATACAAAAGAAGAAAAAAATGGCATAGCAACTCAAAAGCCAAATGAAAAAGAAAAAAAAATGCCAAAAAGAAAACCATCTCACAAAAAGATTCTCACCCACTCAAAATAAGCCTTTTTCCGATCGTTACCGTGAAGAGCCTACCAAAGGACCGAGTCCCTAGGAAGGATGATAGCGGTAATGATCGGTCTTCCCTCATTTTGCAATCATATTCCACCTTTTTACGTGGATTAGTTGTGCGGTTTTGAGCATGAGACGACCCTCTTGGCTTATCGCTAAAGGGGGCGGGGTCTCACTTACCTACAGTGTCGACTAACACCGTGGTTCATCCTTTTTCCATCCGGCCGATCGTCCCGTAGTACGTTCTTAGAAGGTTAGGAG
The DNA here is from genome assembly GCA_958450325.1 of Agrostemma githago. Taxonomy (NCBI): domain Eukaryota; kingdom Viridiplantae; phylum Streptophyta; class Magnoliopsida; order Caryophyllales; family Caryophyllaceae; genus Agrostemma; species Agrostemma githago. The sequence goes on along the minus strand of OY288254.1, from coordinate 17,383,190 downwards.
GAGCCCAGGTAAGTTACCAACATTTTTATTGCTTTGTTGTCATACTATTAGGGTTTAGTTCATATCGGTTTGTATTATTAGTTCGGGAACGTTGTCGCTTGCCTTGAGTCCTTAACCGGTGCTTCTTTCACCGCTTGGTAGAGGGTAGCAGTATTTATTTCTTCTTGGATGCAACCGATTGCTTGTTTGTTTGTATGTTTATTTTGTTTGTGTGTTTTTGTGTCTGATTGCATCCACAGTTTTGTCGCAAGACCTTACTTGCCTTGCGGAGTGCACTTTTCCTCTAAGTGTACTCGCGTGAGTTGAAAGGGCGTAGGGTGCGCTAATACCCGCTCGGTTAGTAGTCTAGCTTCTTTAGTTTTTAGTTAGTTTGCATTTACTCGAGGGCGAGTAAGGGTTAAGTGTGGGGGAGTTGATAAGTGTAGTTTGTAGTGCCTATTTGTTGTGTTTGGTCCCGGTTTCTCTTGTGAAATCGCTCTTTGGAGCGGTTTCTGGGCTACTTATGCTTCTTCTAGTTCGTTTTAGGTTCCCAAGACCATTCATGGAGAATTTGAACGATTCCGACTTGTTTCCTACACATTTGGAGCCAACGAAGAGAAGGAACGATCACTCGATGCCTGAGATTCGATCCCGAGACCTTGGGACCCATTTCCGAGCCCCTTAGACTCAATCCCGAGCACCGAGATTCGATGAGAAGCCCATGAGAACCAAGGAGGGACTTTTATGATCATATTGAAGGCCTACAAGACCCTTCCCGGTCGGGAAGGAGTGCAAGAATGAAGCGGCTACTGTTGGGCCATCCCGGCCGGGAACAACCTATTCCCGGTCGGGACCACCTCGTCCCGTTCGGGATCACCACCTTCCCGGCCGGGAAGGAGCAGCTGTAGCCGTGACCCTTTCTTTTCTTCTCCTTCACTCTTGTAACCTTATAAATATCCTTCCTTTGTATTGTTTAAGCATCTTAGACTCCTCTACATTATTCTAAACCCTAGATAGACTTCCTCCTCTCATTAGACTAATCTCTCCTTAAACTTTTGTTAATCTTAGATTAATTTAGTTAGTTAATCTTGTATTAAGGATCTCTTGAAGAATCCATCAATCCTTGACAACTTTTGGTGGAGATTTTTGGGTGCTCTTTTAATACAAGTTCTCATCTTTTTCATCCCCTTATTAGTTGGTATAATCTTCTTAATCTCTTTTCTCTTGTTCTTTGTTTAATTCTTCAAGTTTTAATCTTTACTTATTGTCCATTGTTCTTGTTAGTTCATAATGAATGTTTGGATCATTATGTTAGTTTCTTTTGATAGTGTTAGTATTAGTTTGATAATGTGTGAGTAGACTTTTTGTGGGGTTAGTAGGGGGATTAAGTGTGGATTATGGGTAATTAAGGTTTGATTAAGGGTAAAGGTGGATTCTTTGTTACTAGTCACATGCTGAGCACTCTATGTGTTTGTTGAATTGCTTGTTTGAGTTGTAGTGGCCATGCTTCTCATGCTTGTTTTCATCTTCTCATTTTGTGATCGATTTGTGGTTGGATTCTTGTGTATTGGGTAATATATTGCATGAGTATTCGGGTCTAGTCTTTGACACGAGAGTGCGGACTTTGGCTTTGACGCGAGAGCGCGGACCGACCTTAGTAACTAGGAGAAACCTACCCCCTTGACCTCCCAATCATCCTACTACACTTATGAACCCAAACTAACCCTACTCCTTCCCATATTTGTTATCTCCATCTTGTTAGCATATATTTATCTAGTTAGTTGATTGTATTAGTTCTAGTTGTTCAATTAGTTCATGTCATACATAGTTCATTGTTAGTCCACTTTCATCTCCTCCAACCATCATAGTTAATCAATTCTTGTTAGTTAGTCTAGTCTCCCTTTGTATTGTGTTGGTAATTTAGTCTTGTTTGTGAGTTGACCCTAGTCTAGACACCTACTACCGTCCCCATGGACTCGACCCGACTTACCCTAACTACTAGTTAGGTATAGTTGGTATACTTGATCGGTAGGACCCACGGCAATTCCTTACCATCAATTTGGCACCGTTGCCGGGGACGGTGCATGTTTAGACTTAGTTTACTTATTATCTTGACTTAGTTACCCCTCTTGTGTTCTTTTTCTATCCATTGTGCATATTTTGTAGGCTTTTTCTTTGTTTTATTGTTTTCTTTTCTCTTTGTCTTCCGTTGTGCTCGTTTATTGTCTTTGCCTAGTGTCCATAAAGCACTAGGTGTTCTCACGTTTGTTCAAGTGTGTAGTGCATGCCTAGGAAGAGAGGTGACTTATTTCTCTTCAATCCAGAGCAAGAAAGACTCTTTAGAGCCTTTCGCCAACGGAGATTGATCGGGTTAGAACCTCTCAACCGAGTACTAGCAATACCATTGAAGAACAATCTCAAGTATCCGACTTGAACGAAACACCACGAGAGACGGCCGAAGGGAATTTCATCAATCCTTTTGGTACCTCTAGTCACTTTTCTCAACCTAGTTCTCCTTCTACATCTACGTCAACACCGTCTACACCATCATCTCCCGCACATACAACAATGCCTAAGTTCTCTTCTCATTCAACATTTACGGAAGACGTTTTGCCCGGTCCAACCGCTTTACCGACCGCATATACCGGCAATTTTGTGGCAAAAACGCCGTTTATTCAATTGGTTGAAAGAAGTCAATTTAGTGGGTTACCAACCGAAGATCCTCATCAACACATGGAAACCTTTTCGGACTATTGCGATGCTATCTCACAACCGGGAATAACCCAAGACCAAATCCGGTGGGTATTATTTCCCTTCTCTTTGATCGGTAAGGCTGAGAAATGGTTCAAAGGTTTAGACAAGGCGACTCTCAGTATTGACACTTGGAAGAAGCTAGCCTTAGCATTCTACCAACAATTTTATCCACCGGAGAAGACCAATCTCTTGAGAGCTTCAATCACGGAATTTCAACAACGTGATGAAGAAAGTCTCTATGAATCGTGGGAAAGGTTCAAAGCCTTGATCCGTCCTTGTCCTCACCATGGTTTATCACAGTGGTTCCTTGTTCAACAGTTTTGGAACGGGTTATATAAAGATTCAAGGGCCAGACTCAACATGGGATCTAATGGAAGGTTTACCGAGGTAGATGATGATCAAACTTGGTCAAGATTTGAGGAGATGGTGGTACACAACTCTCAATACTCAAGGCCTAGGAAGGCGAATTGAGGGGGAAGGCACGAGATCGATGCCATTACACAACTCAGTATTGATCTTGGAGCACAATTAAAAACTCACATGGAAACTATTGACAAGAAGCTCCAAAGCCATTTTGATCAAGGTCAAAGCACAAGTGCCTCCCACCAACATTCAATGCAACAAGTCAATGCTTTGGGAGTTGTACCTCCTACATCCTATTATGGGATATGCGAGATTTGCGGGATATTTAGACATGAACCTCAACATTGTCGAGGTAGTATTGAGCAAGTGAATGCCTTTCAAGCGTTCAAGCAAGGTACCCATACTCTAACTTCAAGCAAAATGTGCCAAATCCTTACATGTTCCAAGCTTCCCATCAAACTTCCCAACAACAATCTCTACAACAACACCGTTCATATGTTCCACCTCCCTTAAGGGACAACAACCAAGGCTACCAAGGATATGTAGGCAACCACAGGCCCTTCATCAACTTCCAACAACATAACCAAGGTGCCTTCAACAACAATCAAGGGTTCCAAAATCAAGGGAACTTCAATCATCAAGGTGGTTTCCAAGGAAACCAACACTCCCAAGGACATCAAAACTACAATCATGGTAACACTCAAGGCCTTAATCAAGGCAACTCTCATGGGTTCCAAGGGAATCATCAACAACAACAAGGGTCTCAAGGTACTCAACAAGAAATCAAGCAAAGGAACCGGTCTCCTATTCATGATTATGGCATTCCCTTAGCCATCACCAACACTCCTCATAACCAACAATCTCCCCCTCGGGATTTCGACATGCATAAATCAATGTTGGATATGCAAAGGAGTAATCAAGAAATGCAAAGAAGTCAAATGGAGATGCAAAAAAACCAACAAGAATTCTTTACTCATCTTCAAAGGGAGAACATAGCAAGGGATACGCATATGAAAATGCTCGAAACCCAACAAGCTCAAGTTGCTTCGGGTAGTTCTTCAAGGCAAAAGGGGCAACTACCTCCTCAAGGTGAACCGGCAAAATTTGAACATGTGAATGCTATGACCTTGAGGAGTGGTGCATATTATGACTCCCCCTTATTCCCTAGTGAGAAAGAAGCAATGAAAGAAGTTGTATCTCCATCTCAAGACAATGCAAGTTTGGGAAATCTCATGGAGGAGCAAGTCTTGTGGGAGGTTGAGAAACCCCATGCATGAAGACAAGCTTCCCCCACTCCAAGGAAAGGAAAAGGAAAGAGGAAAATGTCAATTGAAAATTCCAACCTTATTGAGCAAGATAAGATACACATCAAGTTGCCATTCCCAACAAGGCAAATGAAGACCAAGGTGGATATTCAATATGACAAGTTCCTTGATATTGTGAAGAAATTGGATGTGAGCATCTCTTTTACCGAGCTACTTACCTGCTGGTAGGGATTTGCCGTGGATCCCCACCGATCAATAAATAACCGGCTAATCCTAGTGGGTAGCTAGGGTAAGTCGGGTCAAATCCACGGGGACGGTAAGAAGGCGTCTAGACTAAGGTCGCCCAAATACGAGACTCGGTCAACGAACTAGGCTAAACTACTATGGTAAGGAGGGAGGAAGGCTAAGACTATGACTAAGGTGACGGAGAAAATAAATAAGGAAAAGGGCTAGGATTAGGTCGGGTTCAAGGGGTGATGGAATGGTCAAGGAAGAGCTAAGGTGAAGGGGATAGTCGGGTTATCTAGGTGTAGTCCGGGCTCTCGCTACGTAGACCGACCTAGAGGTTCCTCCTAGAACCCATCTTGGCGACACACGTGACAAACGGGGTTCCTAGCGTGCTATCGTGGCCTAGGTCGCATCCGGGCTCTCGCTACGTAGACCGACCTAAGTGCCGTCCTCACCGGGCTCTCGCTACGTAGTGAGGGAACCAAACCCACGAGCAAACCAACACCCACAAGAGAAAAGGCAAGAAAAACAAGCATTTGCAACTACATGTCATTCAAGCATTTCAACAAACATGTACCGTGCATCTAACCAAGAGGAAACCCAAAACTTCCACCAACATCTCCAACAAACCCTTAATCACCCATTAAACACCCAAATCACCCTACTAACCCTAGCAAGAGTCTACTCAAACATATCTAAAGGAAAAACCAACAAGAACAAGATAAACTAACTCAAACAACAAAACATACATAAAAAAACTAGTGAAAATAATGAACAATTAGCATAACAATGAACAAAGATTGAAACTTTAATGATAAAACAAGATTAAGAGAAGGGAAAAGAATATTATACCTACTAACAAGATGAATGGAAGAATGAAAACTTGCATAAAAGAGAAAACCCAAATACATCACCCAAGGTTGTCAATCTTGGTGGATTCTTCAAGAATTCCTTTAATACAAGAACTAATCTAAGATTAACGACTAATTACCGACTAATCTACTCTAATCTAAGTTAATCTATGCTAAAATAGTCTAGGGTTTAATGGGAAGTGTCTAACCTCCTATAGGAATACAAGAGGGAAGTATATATAGGGGTATAAGAATGAAAGGAGATGAAACAATGCAATTACGAGCTAAACTGGGCTCATCCCGGTCGGGATGGACCCTTCACAGCAGCTCTTCTTTCGTGCACCTCAACCGGGACCGGTTGAGGCCATCCCGACCCAGTTGAGCCTTGTAGGCCTCTTTTAAGCTCCTTTCGGTCCCTCCTTGCCTCTCATGGGTTTCTCATCGATTCTCGGGACTCGGGATCGCGTCTCGGAGGCTCGGGATTGGGTCCCAAGGTCTCGGGGTTGAATCCAAGGCATCGAGTGATCGTTCCTTCACTTCGTTGGCTCCAAAAAGTGTATGTATTGAGTCGGAATCGCTCCAACTCTTCATGAATGGTCTCGGGAACCTGAAACGAGCTAGAGGAAGCATAAGTAACCCATAAATCGCTCCCAAGGAGCGATTCCACAAGGAAAATGGGACCAAAACACTACGAAATAGGCACTACAAACTACACTTATCAACTCCCCCACACTTAACCTTTACTCGCCCTCGAGTAAGCATATACTAACTACTAAACTATCCGAGTGGGTATTAGCGCACCCTACGCCCTTTCAACTCACGCGAGTGCACTTAGAGGAAGAGTGAACTCCGCAAGGCAAGTAAGGTCTTGCGACAAAACTGTGGATGCAACCGGACACAAGACACAAAAACAAACAAGCACATAAACAAACAAACAAACACAAGGTTGCACCCAAAGAAAAATAAATACCGCTTCCCTCTAAAAAGCGGTGAATGAAACACCGGCTTAGGTCTCAAGGCAAGTGGCAATGTTCCCAAGCTAATCATACAAATCGAGATGAACTAAACCCTAATAGTATGACGATAAAGCAACAAAAACGTTGGTAACTTACCTAGGTCCTCCTAACTTTCTAAGAACGTACTACAGGACGATCGGCGGGATGGAAAGTGAAGAACCACGGTGTTAGTCGACACTGTAGGTAAGTGAGACCCCGCCCCCTTTAGCGATGAGCCAAGAGGGTCGTCCCATGTTCAAAACCGCCTAACTAGTCCAAGTAAAAAGTGGATAATATTGCAAAGTGAGGGAAGACCGACCATTACCGCTATCATCCTTCCTAGGGACTCGGTCCTTTGGTAGGCTCTTCACGGTAATAGTCGGTAAAAGGCTTATTTTGAGATGTGGGGATTCTTTTTTTTGCGAGACGGGTTTTCTTTTGGCATTCCTTTCTTTTTGTATTTTTGCTTTGTTTGTTTGTTGCCATGCCATTTCTTTTTCTTCTTTTCTATTTCGTTTTGGCTTTTGCCTTTTCTTTTTCTTCATTTCTTTCTTTCTTTCATTTTCTTTCATTTTCTTTTCTTTGCCCTTTTGGCTTGATTTGGCTTGCAAGCATTTCTTTGTGTAACAAGAAAGAGAGAATTCAACAAATTGCAATTTATTGTGTGGATATGTGTAGGAGGTAGGTGAATGGGTAAGTCGGGACGGGCCCTTCCCTTCAAACCCACAAAAAGGGGAGAACTTGGACTAGTCGAGCAATGTCAAACAAGGTCACCTAAGGGACGGGACTCGGCAACCAGGCCTTTTCACACCGTGGGTGGTCATAATGGTCAAAAGTGCAAATCCCGTAGTAAATCCCTAGTAAGCTAGGTGGACTCAAGGTAAAGGACCAACGAAATCATTGATTTAGAGTCATTCTACTAGACTAAAGTCCAAGGCTCGATTTATACTACTACGAAGGGAAAGTAAACACTCGCACACTAACCTCTAAAACCGGTTTTCGAAAACCGTTTACACACATGACACACTACACAACACAAAACAAAGACATGACGAAAACGAGAGAAAAAGAGACAAACAAAACAAAACAAAACAAGACAAACAAACAAGCAAACACACAAAATAAACAATCACCACCCCGAAGCTTCCAAACAAGCAACCACATCAACTACAAACTTCAAAAAGCTCCGCCCGAGCACACACAATCATAACACATCCTCCAAACTCCACAAAAGGAAAAAGGAGAAAGAAATGAAGGGATATTACCGGATGTCTTGCTTTTCGAAACTTGACGACGATCGCGGAACCTACAAGGAAATGGGGAGGCAAAACACACAACAAAACAAATATACGGCACAAGGACACAAAAGAAAAAGACACAAAAAGAAAATCTTTTTTATTTTTGTGAAAAAATTTCAAATTTTTAGGGATTTTTAAGATTTTTTCGAAAAACTACGAAAATAAAACTAACTATACTAGAATATCGCTCCCCCACACTTAAACCGAGCAATGTCCTCATGCTCGATCGTAGTGTGTGGAGACACTAAAGAAAAGAAAAGAAACGACAAAAATAAAGCTAAAAATCAAAATAAAGTGGAGAAAAGGGTAGAATGTGTCCGACCGGGGTGTAGTCAAGTCACCATGGGCCGAGATGAGAAAAGATATGGATGGGGGAAGAAATAAAGAAGGAAATAAAAGGAAATGGGAGGGGAGAGCTAGGTGTAATCAAGTCACCTAGCCCGGATTCCGCCCGAATCCGACTAAATCCTAAAAAAAAGGTGAAAATCTTGTATATTGGGATTTTCGAAATGACTCTCGATGTAATCACATCATCGAGAGTCGGGAGCTAAAACTACCAAGGCCTTGAAGGCCACCATGACACCACGACACATAAGCGTAAACGGGGAAGGGGATAAACAAGGGAAAACAAGCAGCAACAAAAACGGAAAAGAAAGGATAGTTGCCGTACCTATCGGTTAGCAACTCACTCTCTCCATCGTCTCAATGGTCAATAAATGCACTTTGCTTGTTATCATCATCGTCATCCTTTTTCAAGCTTTAAGGCACCGCATGGTTGAGGTAGTAGGCTTGCCATAATGTGAGGAGGTGAGATTTGATGTGAATATCGGTGTAAAGTGAAGAGAATATGAAGTGAGGGTATGTAAATGAGGTGTAAAGATCATATGATAGGAACAAGGAGAAGAAGGGAGGTTGGGAGGGGGTATACAGTGGTTGGGTGGACTCAAATGTCGAAGAAGAGGAATAAGGGGGGGTCGGGGACCATCCCGGTCGGGATGGATGGTCCCGATCGGGATGACATGCCCGTCCCGGTCGGGATCATGCTCCAGAAAGCTCGAAAAAAAAGGCACCCTCATCCCGATCGGGATGGCTCCTTCCCGGTCGGGATGCCACACCCTTCCCGGTCGGGAAGCCCTCTTCCCGGTCGGGATGGATCTTCTTGACCTTCCACAAACCCTAAAAGCTTATCCTAAGCTTCAAAAACCAGCTTCCTTGCTCACAATCCAAGTTCTATCATCAACCATCCTCTCTAGGAATCACTTTCCCTTCACCTATCAAACAAAGCTCAAACACGCATCAAATTCTCTCCCTCACAACGCTCATCAATAATCCAAATAACAAGAAATTCACAAAACCAAAGGGTCCTAGAAACAAAATCACAATAAACACAATTACAAACACAAAACTAAAGAGAAGAGAGGTAGGGAAATGTACAACATGACGGTTCTTAAGGAACTCCGTCAAACCGAGGATGGTGGACTCCCATTCTTCAACCATAGCCCTCAAGGGCTTGGAGAAGCAAGTCGAACGCACGACCGACATCATAAAGACGGCCCAAAGAGTGCTCAAGCCAAGCTAGCCTCCACGGCCTCTTAGGTGGAGGCAAGAAGTAGGAATTCCAAGACCCAACGTCATCATTCATATTGTCTCCGGGGTCTATCCATCCTACGAGCTTCACCGACCTCTTCCTCCCTAGGCACCACCTCCAATCACTAGCAAGCTTCAAATCCAAGAAACAAGGCACAAAAATCAGCTTTGGCTTCATTTCCTCGTTGCACACCCCCACACTTTCCTCAAGTTATGGTTCCCCATCTTCATCACTTGTCCCCACATCATTTTGGAGAGGAGAATTGAAACTTCTACCGGCAGTTTCAATCTCTTCCAAATCATTGCATCGCTTACTTGCAAGGGGCTCTTGATGCATATCCACATTCTCGGACATGGGCAACTTGGGCTCATCAATTTCACCCAACAACTTCACAAACTCCACCAAATCATCCAACTCACTATCCTCCTCCAATTCCTCACCAATGTTGCCTACACCAAGAGCCATATCCTCGTTCGTCTCTCTTTCAAAGGAAATTTCGCTTCCAAAAGGACCATCATCGGCGGCTTCGTGATTAGGTTGCTCTCTTTGCTCAAGTGAGCACCCTTCATCTTGTTGTGACGTTCGGGATAAAAACATTACGGTTTTAACCGATAACGCATTTAATCGAGCATCCATCGCCTCGGTTTTCCTTTGGTATTGGGCCATGAATTCATCTTGGTTCTTTTGCATTTGAATGGCCATTTCTTGTTGGCTCCTTTGCAATTGAAGAATCGATTGATACAACTCCAAGTCGGGCAATTGGTGGTGATTGGGGTGTTGTAGTGCTCCTTGAATATCTTGATGATGCCCAAGGAGTGGGGCATCATATTGTTGATAGTGAGGTTGAGGTGATTGGTAGTATTGTGGGTTATGGGGTTCATATTGTGGTTGGGGTGGAGGGTAATAATGTGGTGGGTTTTGGGAGTATTGGCTTCCATAAGGTGAATCTTGATTGAACATGGTGGGTTCACATTGATAACTAGAGTAATAGCCACCATGATCGTAGGATTGATAGGCATTCACTTGTTGGTAGCCGTTTCCGCATCCTTGAAGCTCATACCCACTAGAGTCTTGATTACCCCAAGAAGCTTGATAGTGGTAGGGGGACGTCATGTCATACCCTTGATCCATAGAGGGAGAGGAGTAGCTCATATCGGCTCCCGAGTGTGGGGAGTTTAGATCAAACCTCATGCTTGCTCGAAATCTTGGCTTGTACCCGGTCGGAAACCTCTCAATCTAGCAACCGTCCGTTAAAGCGGCTCTAAGTTGCAAGAAGAAGATGGCGACCACCTCTAGGCAAAAACTGTGGACTAGGAGCAAACGTGAGAAGCCTAGTGCTTTTTGGGCACTACACAAGAGAGAAATAAACCTCACACACACAAGAAGCAAAGAAACAAAAAAAATACACAAACACAAAGACAAAGTCAAGTAACTAGGAAAATAAAGTCCAAACTAGCCCCGTCCCCGGCAACGGCGCCAAATTGCTGGTAGGGATTTGCCGTGGATCCCCACCGATCAATAAATAACCGACTAATCCTAGTGGGTAGCTAGGGTAAGTCGGGTCGAATCCACGGGGACGGTAAGAAGGCATCTAGACTAAGGTCGCCCAAATACGAGACTCGGTCAACGAACTAGGCTAAATTACTATGGTAAGGAGGGAGGAAGGCTAAGACTATGACTAAGGTGACGGAGAAAACAAATAAGGAAAAGGGCTAGGATTAGGTCGGGTTCAAGGGGTGATGGAATGGTCAAGGAAGAGCTAAGGTGAAGGGGGTAGTCGGGTTATCTAGGTGTAGTCCGGGCTCTCGCTACGTAGACCGACCTAGAGGTTCCTCCTAGAACCCATATTGGCGACACACGTGACAAACGGGGTTCCTAGCGTGCTATCGTGGCCTAGGTCGCATCCGGGCTCTCGCTACGTAGACCGACCTAAGGGTCGTCCTCACCGGGCTCTCGCTACGTAGTGAGGGAACCAAACCCACGAGCAAACCAACACCCACAAGAGAAAAGGCAAGAAAAACAAGCATTTGCAACTACATGTCATTCAAGCATTTCAACAAACATGTACCATGCATTTAACCAAGAGGAAACCCAAAACTTCCACCAACATCTCCAACAAACCCTTAATCACCCATTAAACACCCAAATCACCCTACTAACCCTAGAAAGAGTCTACTCAAACATATCTAAAGGAAAAACCAACAAGAACAAGATAAACTAACTCAAACAACAAAACATACATAAAAAAACTAGTGAAAATAATGAACAATTAGCATAACAATGAACAAAGATTGAAACTTTAATGATAAAACAAGATTAAGAGAAGGGAAAAGAATATTATACCTACTAACAAGATGAATGGAAGAATGAAAACTTGCATAAAAGAGAAAACCCAAATACATCACCCAAGGTTGTCAATCTTGGTGGATTCTTCAAGAATTCCTTTAATACAAGAACTAATCTAAGATTAACGACTAATTACCGACTAATCTACTCTAATCTAAGTTAATCTATGCTAAAATAGTCTAGGGTTTAATGGGAAGTGTCTAACCTCCCATAGGAATACAAGAGGGAAGTATATATAGGGGTATAAGAATGAAAGGAGATGAAACAATGCAATTGCGAGCTGAACTGGGCTCATCCCGGTCGGGATGGACCCTTCACAGCAGCTCTTCTTTCGTGCACCTCAACCGGGACCGGTTGAGGCCATCCCGACCCAGTTGAGCCTTGTAGGCCTCCTTTAAGCTCCTTTTGGTCCCTCCTTGCCTCTCATGGGTTTCTCATCGATTCTCGGGACTCGGGATCGGGTCTCGGAGGCTCGGGATTGGGTCCCAAGGTCTCGGGGTCGAATCCAAGGCATCGAGTGATCGTTCCTTCACTTCTTTGGCTCCAAAAAGTGTATGTATTGAGTCGGAATCGCTCCAACTCTTCATGAATGGTCTCGAGAACCTGAAACGAGCTTGAGGAAGCATAAGTAACCCATAAATCGCTCCCAAGGAGCGATTCCACAAGGAAAATGGGACAAAAACACTACGAAATAGGCACTACAAACTACACTTATCATTACCCAAGTCCCGGCATATGGAAGATTCATGAAAGAAATCTTGTCTAGGAAGAGATCCGTCGACAAGGAAGAGACCATAGCGTTCACAAGAGAGGTGAGCGAGCTCATTCAAGGTTCTACGCTTCCCAAGTTGAAGGATCCGGGTAGTTTCTCAATCCCGTGCACCATAGGCAACTTGAAGATTGAAAGGGCATTATGTGATTTGGGTGCGAGTGTAAGCATTATTCCCTATTCTATTTGTGAGCGACTTGGGATGAAAGAGCTCAAGTGCACTTCTATTACACTCCAAATGGCCGATCGTTCACTCAACCGACCATTGGGGATGTTAGAAGATGTGCCACTAAGAATCGGGAAGTTCTTCATTCCGGTCGACTTCCACGTGCTTGACATGCCGGAAGATGCTATCACTCCCATTATCTTTGGGCGCCCATTTCTACATACCGCCGGTGCGATGATTGATGTAAAGAATGGTAGGATCACCTTTGAGCTGGGCGACGAGAAGCTCGTGTTTGACCTCCAAGGCAACACCTCGCCTACTAATGATGAATCGTGTAATATGATCCACGCCATGAAAGACATCGATCTAGGGGATGAGTCGGGTGAAAGCTTGAAAGACAACTTGTATGGAATTGAGGATTATTATTCCGAGCTTGGGGCGGATGAATGCCCATATCATGAGATTGAAGACAAGTCGGTTAGCAAGAAGAAGGTTGAGCCTCCCTTGAGGCCTTGTGAAGATGAGTGGAATTTTGGGTATATACCGAAGGATCGAAAGTACAAGTTCAAGTCGTTGAACTTAGTAGATCGGGATGCCCCGGGAACTTCTAGACAAGGTTGTGAAGAACCTTGGAGTGTGGATTGGTATTCCACTAGCTTGATCAAAGATTTCTCGAGAGCCTTCGAGTTGTTACTTCGTGCCCTTGATGGCGATGGAGTTATCTTTAGTGTTGTTGAAAAATGATTGAAGAATGCACCATCCTTGGTTTGACGGAGTTCCAAAAGAACCGTCGTATTGTATATGTTTGTTTCTTATTCTTTTGAGTTTTGTGAAATTCTTGTAATTTGGAATTTTTGATGAGCGATGTGAGGGAGGGATTTTGATGGATGTTTTGAGCTTATTTGATAGGTGTGAAGTGAAGATGAATCTTAGAGAGGAGTGGTTGTTGATAGAGCTTGGATTTTGAGCAAGGAATCGGGTTTTTGAGCTTTTCTTAAGCTTTTGGGGAAGGGATGCGAGATCCCGATGTATTAGTTGTCATGAGGGTGAAGCTATCAAGAATTTGAAGGGTTAGAAGACTCATCCCGACCGGGAAGGAACCGTCCCGACCGGGAAGAAGTCCATCCCGATCGGGAAGGATGTCATCCCGATCAGGATGAGGGTGCTGAAAAATGGGTTCTCTGGAGTGTGATCCCGACCGGGATCAAGTTCATCCCGACCGGGATGGTGCCCAGCTTCTCCTTTTACCTCTTCTTCGACATTTGAGCCCATCCAACCACTTTATACCCCCTCCCAACCTCCCTACCTATCCTTGCACCTATCATATGACCCCTACACTTCATATACATACATTCATCTCATCTTCTCTTCACTACATACCGAGTTTCACATCAAATCCTACCTCCTTATACCATTGCAAGCTTAGTACTTCAACCATGCAACCATATCGAGAATGAAGAGGAATAACAATGATGAAGACTAGCTATGTGCCGATATCGAACATTGAGACGATGGAGTGAGTGAGTTGCTAACCGATTGGTACGGCAACTATCCTTTCTTTTCCGTCTTTTATTGCTTGTCTCCCTTTGTTTGTTCCCTTCCACTTTTTTGTGTCATGGTGGCCCTCGGGGCCTTGGCAGTCATTGCTCCCGACTCTCGATGACGTGAATACATCGAGAGTCATTTCAATATCCAAATTTGCAAGAATTTTCACTTTTTCTTTGATTTCCCTTTCTTTTGTTAGGATTTAGTCGGATTCGGGCGGAATCCGGGCTAGGTGACTTGATTACACCTAATCCTCCCCTCCCATTTCCTTTTATTTCCTTCTTTTTATTTCTTCCCCCATCCATATCTTTTCTCGTCTCGGCCCATGGTGACTTAACTACACCCCGGCCGGACACATTCTACCCTTTCTTCGCTTTTCTTTTTTATTTTTAGCTTTATTTTCTTAGTTTCTTTTCTTTTTAGTGTCTCCACATACTATCGATCGAGCATGAGGACATTGCTCGGTTTAAGTGTGGGGGAGCGATATCCTAGTGTAGTTTAGTTTATTTTCGTAGTTTTTCCGAAAAACCTTAAAAATTCCTAAAAATTTGAAAATATTCACAAAAATCAAAAAGATTTTTTTTTGTGTCTTTTCCTTTTGTGTCGTTGTGTCTTATATTTGTTGTGTTGTGCGTGTTTTGCCTCCCTTTTTCCTTGTAGGTCGCTTAGTCACCGTTAACTTTGGAGGGCTTTCAAGACATCCGGTAACATCATTTTATCCCTTTTTCCTCTTTGTCTCTTGTGGAGTTTGGAGGAGATTTGTGATGATGTGTGCTCGGGTGGAGCTTTGTAGAGTTTGAGGTTGATTTGGTACCTTGTTTGGAAGTTCAGGGTGGTGTTTGTTCTCTTTGTGTGTTTGTGTTGTTTTGTTTTGTTTTGTTGTCTTCGTCTCATTTTCTTTCGCTTTTGTCGCGTCTTTGTTTTGTGATGTGTAGTTGTGTCTAGTGTGTAAAAAATTTTTCGAAAACCCGGTTTTGAGGCTAGTGTGCAAGTGTTTACTTTCCCTTTCTAGTAGTATGAATCGAGTCTTGGACTTTAGTCTAGTAGAATGACCCTAAATCAATAGATTCGTTGGTCTTTTACCTTGAGTCCACCTAGTCTACTAAGGATTTACTACGGGATTTGCATTTTGACCATTATGACCACCCACGGTGTGAAAAGGCCTTGGTTGCCGAGTCCCATCCCTTAGGTGACCGTGTTCGGAATTGCTTTGACTAGTCCAAGTTTCTCCCCTTTTTGTGGGTTTGAAGGGAAATCGCGACCCCCGACTTACCCATTTCCCTATCTCATACACATTTTTCCACAAATAAGTTGCAAAATTGTTGAAATTCTCACTTGGTTGCAAGAATTGCCTACAATACAAGTTATATCAAAAAGGCAAACCAAGTTAAAAGAAAGAAAGAAAAGAAAAAGAAAGAAAGAAAAGAAAGAAAAAAAAAAGGCACAACAATCAAAAAGAAAATACAAAAGAAGAAAAAAAAATGGCATAGCAACTCAAAAGCCAAATGAAAAAGAAAAAAAAATGCCAAAAAGAAAACCATCTCACAAAAAGATTCTCACCCACTCAAAATAAGTCTTTTTCCTATCGTTACCGTGAAGAGCCTACCAAAGGACCGAGTCCCTAGGAAGGATGATAGCGGTAATGATCGGTCTTCCCTCATTTTGCAATCATATTCCACCTTTTTACGTGGATTAGTTGTGCGGTTTTGAGCATGGGACGACCCTCTTGGCTTATCGCTAAAGGGGGCGGGGTCTCACTTACCTACAGTGTCGACTAACACCGTGGTTCATCCTTTTTCCATCCGGCCGATCGTCCCGTAGTACGTTCTTAGAAGGTTAGGAGGAGCCCAGGTAAGTTACCAACATTTTTATTGCTTTGTTGTCATACTATTAGGGTTTAGTTCATATCGGTTTGTATTATTAGTTCGGGAACGTTGTCGCTTGCCTTGAGTCCTTAACCGGTGCTTCTTTCACCGCTTGGTAGAGGGTAGCAGTATTTATTTCTTCTTGGGTGCAACCGATTGCTTGTTTGTTTGTATGTTTATTTTGTTTGTGTGTTTTTGTGTCTGATTGCATCCACAGTTTTGTCGCAAGACCTTACTTGCCTTGCGGAGTGCACTTTTCCTCTAAGTGTACTCGCGTGAGTTGAAAGGGAGTAGGGTGCGCTAATACCCGCTCGGTTAGTAGTCTAGCTTCTTTAGTTTTTAGTTAGTTTGCACTTACTCGAGGGCGAGTAAGGGTTAAGTGTGGGGGAGTTGATAAGTGTAGTTTGTAGTGCCTATTTGTTGTGTTTGGTCCCGGTTTCTCTTGTGAAATCGCTCTTTGGAGCGGTTTCTGGGCTACTTATGCTTCTTCTAGTTCGTTTTAGGTTCCCAAGACCATTCATGGAGAATTTGAATGATTCCGACTCGTTTCCTACACATTTGGAGCCAACGAAGAGAAGGAACGATCACTCGATGCCTTAGATTCGATCCCGAGACCTTGGGACCCATTCTCGAGCCCCTCTTAGACTCGATCTCGAGCACCAAGATTCTATGAGAAGCCCATGAGAAGCAAGGAGGGACTTTTATGATCATATTGAAGGCCTACAAGACCCTTCCCGGGCGGGAAGAGTAACCTCCCCGGTCGGGAAGGAGTGCAAGAATGAAGCGGCTACCGTTGGGCCATCCCGGCCGGGAACAACCTCTTCCCGGTCGGGACCACCTCGTCCCGTTAGGGATCACCACCTTCCCGGCCGGGAAGGAGCAGCTGTAGCCGTGACTCTTTCTTTTCTTCTCCTTCACTCTTGTAACCTTATAAATATCCTTCCTTTGTATTGTTTAAGCATCTTGGACTCCTCTACATTATTCTAAACCCTAGATAGACTTCCTCCTCTCATTAGACTAATCTCTCCTTAAACTTTTGTTAATCTTAGATTAATTTAGTTAGTTAATCTTGTATTAAGGATCTCTTGAAGAATCCATCAATCCTTGACAACTTTTGGTGGAGATTTTTGGGTGCTCTTTTAATACAAGTTCTCATCTTTTTCATCCCCTTATTAGTTGGTATAATCTTCTTAATCTCTTTTCTCTTGTTCTTTGTTTAATTCATCAAGTTTTAATCTTTACTTATTGTCCATTGTTCTTGTTAGTTCATAATGAATGTTTGGATCATTATGTTAGTTTCTTTTGATAGTGTTAGTATTAGTTTGATAATGTGTGAGTAGACTTTTTGTGGGGTTAGTAGGGGGATTAAGTGTGGATTATGGGTAATTAGGGTTTGATTAAGGGTAAAAGTGGATTCTTTGTTACTAGTCACATGTTGAGCACTCTATATGTTTGTTGAATTGCTTGTTTGAGTTGTAGTGGCCATGCTTCTCATGCTTTTTTTCATCTTCTCATTTTGTGATCGATTTGTGGTTGGATTCTTGTGTATTGGGTAATATCTTGCATGAGTATTCGGGTCTAGTCTTTGACACGAGAGTGCGGACTTTGGCTTTGACGTGAGAGCGCGGACCGACCTTAGTAACTAGGAGAAACCTACCTCCTTGACCTCCCAATCATCCTACTACACTTATGAACCCAAACTAACCCTACTCCTTCCCATATTTGTTATCTCCATCTTGTTAGCATATATTTATCTAGTTAGTTGATTGTATTAGTTCTAGTTGTTCAATTAGTTCATGTCATACATAGTTCATTGTTAGTCCACTTTCATCTCCTCCAACCATCATAGTTAATCAATTATTGTTAGTTAGTCTCCCTTTGTGTTGTGTTGGTAATTTAGTCTTGTTTGTGAGTTGACCCTAGTCTAGACACCTACTACCGTCCCCGTGGACTCGACCCGACTTACCCTAGCTACTAGTTAGGTATAGTTGGTATACTTGATCGGTAGGACCCACGGCAATTCCTTACCATCATAAAACGAGTCATCACTCGTTACAAAGAGCACACGATCGAGTGACCCCCTCAAAAATGGGCAGGAGGTCTTCACGAAGGGCACTCGATCGAGTCCCTCTAATGACTCGATCGAGTGACCCCTGTAGGTCTCCAACATGAGCCTAAAAATGACATAAAGTCCCACTAATACATTTTTATGACTTTAGGTCGTCACATGTTAATTCAATCACGTGTTTCCTTTTTCAAAAACCCGTACATTATATATGTTGTTTTCTAGTTCCTTTTACGACTTGGAGCAACATCTCGTAAGACTAGTCCTATATTGATGACTCTTTAGTCGTATCCAATATAGGACGGGTCGAGACATTCTCATTTCGCTATGATAAGTTGGGACAAGACTCCGGAGCTCGGAACCGAGATCAAGCTAGTACTACGCTTCGGTCCCGTACGCTAAACGCGTATTGAAGTCTCCGTCCTCCGATTAATACACAATGCAATGTGTAAGCGAACGTAGTTTGTCCAACTTTTCGATTTACAATTTTAGTTGCATTTTCTATTTATGGGTCCGTATATAGATTGCATTTACCGTTAGTAACACATTTATCATTCCGTTTTGTTCAAGTATTGTACTTCCGGGTTGTATTTCCGCCCGTGTAACTTGTAATTTATTTTCGAGTTTGTTTATTTTCGATGTTTGCCATTTATATCGCTTTCTAAATGAACATCGTATGCTAAATACAACTTCGACATAATTTTAGATGCATTAAATGACGTAGCTTAACACGTATTTCACATGCGTAGCTAAAAATGTTGTTTGCATATCATTTAACCATCTTACTAACGCGCGTACACGAAACCGAACGATATCTAGTAGAGGCCTCTAAGAGCGGGCGGGGTTGGGTGTCCTTCATGGGCTTCTTAACACGTACCCTCACCCCTTACTCAGAACCTTTGGTTTCTGGATGTCTGAAACCGTTGGCAAACGAGAGTCATTCGATATACGATATTCGGTAACCCGATATCGATATCCTTATGCAAAGGGACGAACCTCCATAAGCTCTAGTACTAAAGCGGACCGTGCTTTGTGAACTATACGCCTGGGCATAGAGTGGGTTCGAACGGGTCCGAACTCTCACGAAGTTCGGTGGCGACTCCTATTTCGATTTAAATTTCGACCCGAGAACAATCTTACCACGAGATTCATTCGCCTACCCAAACCCGCGTGTGGCCACGTCGGTGTGGACTTTGCCATGTCCACAGCCATAATAATGGGGGAAGCACGTGTTTGAGCATTTTGCACACTCGTAGGACCGACTTCCTTTATCATTTCTCTCATGAACAATCGTGTACAAACAATGTCCATGACATGCAATTTCCTCTCTTCCGACATTATTTTGATAATGAATTAGCTTGTGACTACTAGATTATCTTAGACCTTAGTGTTTAGCAAGATGAAGTAGTATGCATGATATATTTTGGAGGAAAAATGAACTATTTATAATACAATGTTTCCCTCCAAAAAACCACAACTACCAAAGATTTTCCCTCAAAAAAATAGTATGGTAATCAATCCTTTCATATTCCGACTTACTTACATGATTTGATTTCCATATTAATTATCTAGTAGTTAGTGTTTGCTTAGTTGGTTGGCTTTGGGTTAGTGGTAAGGGCTTTGGTATTGTAACCTGATGTCACTGGTTCGAGTCCCTCTAATGTGAATTTGTTTTTTGAGTGAAGGCGTCTTCTATGTGAAAATGAGCAGGGAGAGCATGGGTAAAAGTAGGGGTGAGCAAAACCGGATATTCGATCCGGTTTCTTCCGGATATCCGGTTTTCAGATATCCTGTATCCGGTTTTATATTTTTCTTCAATTTTTCTTTTTTTTAAAACAATTTTTCATTTTTAATTGAGAGTAATTAATTGATTTTTAAGCAATTTTACGTTTTATACAAATTGATATAATAAAAATAGTAAAATACATTAAAAAAAACCTCAAAAAAATGGTATATATGTTTTACGGTACCATTATTCTAACAAAATATTACGTTTCATTACGTAATATCATAAATTTACTAATAGTTTTGTTTTTTACCTTTAAAAATAATAGGTAAGTTTTGAATTCTTTATTGTATAATTCATATTAGGATTATATTTTTCATATGTTTTAATGTTTTTAAAAAACCGGATCGGAAACCGGATATCCGGTTTCTATTTTCCCCGATACGTATCCGCTACGGTTTTAAGGAAAGCCGTATCGTATATCCGGTTATTCTTATCGGATATCCGGAAATTCGTATAATTGAAAGTGTAATGTTGTCAGGATCGGGATTCTACTTTGGATCGGCCAGAGCCCGTGGGATCGGATCGTAGGATCGTACGATCCTACGTTTTAGCTAGTTTAGTTACAATTGATGGAAAGAATCTTACAAATACATAATTCAACAATAAAAAAAACCTAATTAAAGTAATAATTATATAAATACACAAGCGATAATAATGTTTTGGAACAAAAGAAGCAATAATTCAACCGATAATGTTTCCATTACCAAAATTAAGTAGCAAAATAATGTAATTTTCATCAAAATGACGAATGGTTGAACTATTTCCATACACAAAAGCACTAGTCATCATAACCTAAGCTTCTATCATCTACTTCATCACTTCCCACGTGCGCATCTTCACAAAATTCAGGCGCACTAGACACCATATCAAAATCATTGACTTGATCGAACTCATTTGAACCAACCATAGTGGCAGTGACATCTTCAATGTCATCGTCACTAATGTCCAGGTATTCTAGATTACCTCTATTTGCATTCAAGTCTTCATTATTGCTCTCATCTTCAATTCGTGATGCTCTCTCCTGTGCATATCTCATTGATGCTCTATCTAGCGCATTTAACCATGGCCCATCAGAAGGAAGAACATGCTCCTCCCTCTCCGTTATCCACTCATCATCAGAAGGAAGGTCCTCCAATATAATGGGTTCCTGAATCATAGGCTGCTTCTGTTTTTTACGTTGTAGTCTCAAATTGTACATTATGAACACCATATCGTTCATTTTTTGTTGATGAAGGCGATTCCTCTTCTTAGTATGAACCTATAAATACAATGTATTGGCAATCAAACCATAAACATAAGATTATAAGATTCTAAATAACTACGAGTATATATTACTTAATAGTTAATACAAACACAATTACCATCTCAAAGGCACTCCAATTTCTCTCACAACCCGAAGAACTACATGTTAAGCTTAGGATACGTACTGCAAAATTTTTCAATTCTGGACAATCGTCTCCGTAAGAATCCCACCAGTCAGCTATAGAACAGAAGCATTTTAAAAGACAGTAAGCAAGTGACTTATAATTGCACTTAGCATAAGGGTTATAGATGATTTCCAAAAATATATATGAATGTGACGTACCTGGCGTTTTCTTTTCCCTGGTCGTTATAGCAGTAGGTAATCCAAACAGAGCCCTTGCATTTTCAAAGGCGTCCATTAGAAGATCTATACGCGTTCTTTCCTTGGGATCGGCCACCATTCTTTGCAAGCAAGTGTACAAACCCATTTTCACATCAGCACTAGATTTTAAATCAGGGCTTTATTGGAACTGTGGGTTCAAATAGTAGGCGGCAGCATGTAAAGGTTTGTGCATTTGAGCTTCCCATCTTTCATCAATAATGTCCCACACCGACTTATAACTATATTTGAGTGAAAAGGAGACATAAATAAGTCGCTATATTACAACTAATATAAGGCAAAAGAAATCAAAAAGTAGTAAATCAACGTTAAAAAATTGTTAACTTACTTTTTTTCAACATTATTAAAGTTAGCCTTGATTTGATCCTTGGCTCTTGTCATCGCCTCATAGATAAACCCCATTGATGGCTCATCGGAATCTACCATACGAAGAATCTTTACTAATGGCAATGCAGCTCTCAAACACGTAATAATCCCTGGCAAAACCCTCTAGTATCCAAAACAATTTGTTGCACATTTCCACTCAACGGATTTGCCAAATTTATTACTTTTCCACTTATCGGAAGAAAATAATGCTAAGAGAGGACCTTTTTGCTCATTTAAACATCTTAATATTAGGTAGGAAGTAGCAAACCGAGTCACAGCTGGTCGTATAAGCTCTCTGTCTTTCGTAAATTCTTTCATCCAAAAATGAAGTAACGTCCTAGAGTAAATATACGTTGTTATCTTTCTAGCTTTTGTTATCGTCGCACCATGAATGCTAATCTTTTTATCAAGATCCTCTAGCATCAAATCAATACAGTGAGCTGCACATGGTGTCCAGAACAGTTTTGGCCTTTTTTCCATCAACCTCAGCCCGGCCGCTTTATAGTTTGTTGCATTATCAGTAACAATTTGCACTACATTTTCCTCCCCAACTTTCTCTACAATAGCATCAAGCATCTCAAGCACATTATCAGCTGTTTTGGATATCTCAGACGTGTCAACGGATGACAGAAAAACAGTTCCTTTAGGACTATTAACTAAGAAATTACAAATGGAACGTCTTTGCCTATCACTCCATCCATCAGACATGATTGTACAACCTGTTTTTTTCCATTCTTCTTTGTACTCATCAAGCATCTTCATCACATTTTGGACTTCCTGATTCAAAAACTTGACTCTAATCTCATGATAAGATGGGGGTTTAAGTCCAATACCAAACTTTCCAATCATGTTAATCATTATTGGAAATTCGGGGTTATTGACTGCATTAAACGGAATACCACTAGTGTAGAAAAAACGAGCAATTTGTTGACAAACTTCCTCCCTTTCGCCTTTTTTAAATTTTTGATTTAGAGTGGTTTGTGTAGAACCTCCTTTCTTGGTTACATAAGAATCCATTGCTCCCCTTGATTTTTCACGAGACATTCCAAAACAATCATCCCTATCACCAATGTCATTGAGTCTCCTTTTCCTTTTATTTGCTTCCTCAATCTTGTTCTCTAACAAAGCTTTAAACTCTTCTTTAATTTCATCAGGAACTTGTAAGCATGGTTCAACAATATTACGGGTGCCAGCTAGGTGATGTTTGAGCCTAAAAACACCACCAGCACGAACAACACCACAATATTTGCATCTAACTTTTCTAGACACTGCGTCTACCTCAGTGCCATGCTCCCAACCCGGGTCAGTTCTATTACCAGGAGCATTTTTTCTTTTACTTCTACTTGAAGCGGAACTTGACATCGCTAGAGCTTAAACACAAAGTATACATGTAGACACCCGCATTTTGACTGCCAGGTGTCTATGGTAGTTTCCAAAAAATACCCGATGATGATCGGACGCTAACGTGTTCTAACGCGCTCGGATACGGGCTCGAAATTAATAATGTCCGGCTTGGGTTTTAACGGGATACAAATCTCACAAAACCAACCTCAAATTCAGGCCCAGTGGGTCGTTCCGAGCAAAATAAGACTAATTTGGGTCAAAACCGACACCAAAAATAATTCCCATCTTTTAGCGACCGGGTCAAAACCCGGTCAAGGCAAACCCGACACAAAAAACGACCTGATACATCTCGAAACTTGCGCCAGAATTCAAAAATCAAGCCAAGACAATCCAAATCAATCAAAGAGCAATCAAGGGCAATCATTCCCGATTTAGCTCGCCCTAATTGATCCACTCGGTCGAGTGGATTGACCCACTCGATCGAGTGGAGCCTCGAGAAGGCTGTCCAGGTTCATTCACGAGGGCACTCGACCGAGTGCATTAGGGCCACTCGGTCGAGTGACCCTATGTCACGGGTTCCCTATAAATACCCGTCAATCCTAAGCATTCAAGACAACTTTTTTTTTGAACACCTACAACTTTTCCAAGAGCACTTACACAACTTCTACTATACATATTTTCAGCCACAACTCTACCTTTAAGCACCATCACGATACATACAAACTCCACGCATACACACCATCAACTCCTCCTATGTATCTCGACGTTCCCGTGCCATTGCCGCCGTTTGACGAACCATATCCCGAGAAGCAAGAATATGTAGGTTGAGGGTGTGACAATTCAACACCGACTTTTCCTTCTTCATCCTTTTTCTCGTTTTTTTATATATATTTATATTTATGTTTATAGTATTATATTTAGTCGATAGTAACGACACTACTAACATCTAACATTTATTTCTTGCATCTAACATCTAACGCTAACATTTTACTTATCGCATTTTAGTTATCGTTATGTACATTTTGTCATAATTTTGTATGTACCGTGTATGTATATATATATTTCTACGTAATAATTTCAAAACTCGGATCCAAACACGTTTAATTACGATGGTCATTTTTATGGTTCGTTTATTAACATGATCACGATCATTCGTAGTTGAACGCGTTTACATCCATTTCTACGATTAGTACGGAACCCGTTGACACGAAAATCGACATCTCATAATCCGTAAGGATTAATTTCGATGTCGTGACGTAGAGGGACACAATTTCGTCACTAATCAAAATTTTCGAACTAACAATGTTTTTCATAAAATTCCGATAACGGTATTATAATCGTATGCATACACGATTATAGTACCGGAAACCAAGTTAAATACAAATCATGCGATATTTGTATTTGATTTGGCAAATCATCGATTTTAAACCAAAAAAACGAACGAGTCACGACTCGTACAGGGGCTACTCGACCGAGTACATAGGCTACTCGATCGAGTAGCACCCACAAAACCGGGCAGTAGCGTCTTCCAGGACGCACTCGACCGAGTCAGCCCACAACTCGGTCGAGTGGGTCCTGTAACCAAGAAAACCGAGAGCCTCGACACACATTTCGAGCCTCGTCTTTTTACGACTCTAGTCATCACGTGTAAAGACGATCACGTGAGCCTCCTTTCTTCAAAACTCACATATATCACGACACATAAACGATTTTGATCGACGGTCTCACACTATTAATTTTATGTCGACGACTCTTTAGTCGTATCCGACGTATAATTAATTTCGACTCCATTTCTCGAGGTGATAAGTCGGGACAAGGCATCAAGGTTCGAGATCGGGTTGGCACCACGCCTAGGTCTCGAACCTCCGCCCTTTGATTAATATGCAATATAATGCGTACTTAATTAAGGTTCGTCCATCTACACAAATTCACGGTCTAATTTATATACGGGTCCGTTTACAATTATTGCTCGTCATTTCGATTATATATATTTTGGCTATTATGTTTTATTGTTCGTCGTATTGTGAATTCCGGGTTGTATTCCGCCCGTGTAATTTGTAACCGATTTATTATCGCTTTGCTTTATTTATTTACGTTTTACCGTTTATAAATGAACCCTCGCATGCTAAATCACTTCGACAATAAATTAGATGCATTAAATTGATGTAGCTCACATTTAATTCGCATGCTTAGCTAAAACGCTGTTTGCATATCATTTCACCAAATCACTAACGCGCATATTAGAAAGTCAAACGATGTCTTAGTAGAGGCCGCTAAGTGCGGGCGGGGTTGGGTGTCCTTAGTGGGCTTCGCAACACGTACCCTCACCCCTTACTCAGAACCTCGGTTTCCGGATGCCCGAAACCGTTGGCGCACGAGTGTCATTCAATACACGATAACCGGTAGTGACGGTATCGGTATCGCAATGGAAAGGGACGAGCCCAATAAACTCTAAAACCGAAATGGGCCACACTTTGTGTATGGTCCATAGCGATATAGAGTGGGCTCGAACGGTTCCGAATAACCATAAAATTCGGTGGCGACTCCATTTCGACTTAAATTTCAATTCGATCCATTCTCATATGGAGGTGCATTCGCCTACCCAAACCCGCGCGTAGCCGCGTCGGGGTGGACCTACGTCATGTCCACAATTGGGCGACTCCGCTGGGGATTAACCGATGAGTGCCTAACCATCGGCATCCTCAGGGTGAGACTCGAATAGAAATCGTTTGACAAATACAATATGCGTTTTAGTTTTACGGTTCATGCATAACCCCTATTTTCCCGGGCCGGTACTGGTGACCGACGTCCCACTATACCACGATGTATTCCGCCTTGGATACGTTAAAGGTGTTCATGGTCGATTCGTATGGACTTTGCGGCATGTTCTAAGCTCAACTCGACTTAGGAAGTCCGTCCCGTTTCTCGTCTAGACTATGAACACTGGTATAGACCCTCTATAGACCGACCGAGACTTAGTGTAAAGCATACATGGCGTCGTTATTATGCTTGCGTGACTATGTGCTACTTGGTCTCCGTGTCATTTTTCAAAAAACCGTCATTTTCAAAAATGCATCTTTTCAAAATATTCAAATTTCAAAACCCGGGACACATACCGAATTTAGGACTTATGATTTTACTCAAAAATAGCCCACTTTCTAGCCGGTATGCTGCCCAATTCAAAACTCGAAAATATTTTCGAACTTTCAAAATCGAGGCCCGATGCACTTTCCGATTTTCTTGAAAAAATCGGGCCTTTCCCCGAGCTTTCTCGGATTTTCCAAAAAATAATCCTTTTCAAAACTTTCCTCTCTCTTAGGACTTCCCGTATTTAGCAGTGTCGGGTCATGTCGTAAGTAGTCGAGGTCTCTAGCGTCGAAACTCTGTCGATCTTACATCACAAGTTTCCTCCCTATCCCAGTCCGCCTTATTAGACTAAGGCAAGGCCCACCTACGTAGGACATACTCCTACAAAGGAGGGCCCGTCTACACATTTGAGTCCAAAGTCTGGGGACGTCTCACATTGACCTTCCTTCAAAACAGGATTCGGCCCACCCGTCGAATCCTAAGGAAAGCCCGTCATCCACGAGTCACCCGTCTAAAAGTCTCTTTCAAGTCGTTTTAGTCTTTTCCCTGCTCGGGATGTACCATTTTGGTTCCAAGGTCTGGGTTAGTTTCTGATTACGCGGTGTTCTTACAGACAGGCCACCGGCAACCAGACACACCCGCAGAATGGAAGCTACTTTGAACAGTCTGAAGACCTCCGTGGACACCATGGTCGACAAACAGGCCGACATTGAGGCCCAATTGACAGAAATGAGGGCCGGTCAAGTGGCTATCGTTGCTCGTTTAGCTGCGGTGGAGCACAGGACTCCAAATACTGGGGTCACGGAACCCCTAGCTGAACTAGTTAGCTCGGTTCGCCGATTGGAAGAACAAGTCCACCTAACTGGAAGTAACAATATTCACCGAGAAAACAGTCGGGAGTACTCTCCGGTAAGTGACAAACTGCCCGCAAACCTGAATCTCACGGGCTTACCCATGTTCGAAGGGACTGAGGACCCGTTACTACATGTGCGGGCCTTCAAGGAGTTCATGGCTATTAAGGGAGTGGACTCTTCTATGTTCAAAAACCTCTTCGCTGCATCTCTGGAGAAACACCCAAAGGCCTGGTACTACAGACTAGACCCGAAGAAGTTCTCGACATGGGATGATGTGGCTACGGAATTTGCTCGGAACTATGCTGACAATACCGAGATCCAGACCACAATGCGGTCTCTAGAGGTTATGGCCCAAGAACCTAAGGAAGGCTTTACCAAATACCTCCAACGCTGGAGGGCCGAAAGTGTGAAACTGGTCGATAAGCCCAGTGAAAAGACTTTAGTGGAGGCCTTTCTCAAGAACCTCCTCCCTTCCTACCGGGTCCACCTCCGGTATGCTGTCATCCCCAATTTCACCACCCTTACTGAAATGGGCATGAGAATTGAAGACGATCTAAGACTAGAGAGCCTGACTAAGGTCCCTAGCAAGGGATATCAAGGGGCCTCCTCATCCACTACCAAGCCTCCGGCCGAAACCCGAAGCATCTTCGACACGGTTAATCTCTTGGATGCCTCATCCAAAAGAACTACTCCTCCTAGGGTATTCACTGATATAGGGACTACCTATACGTATGCCTTACAAAGGCTATCTTCCAAGGGCCTGATCCAACCGATAGGCCCAACTCCTGAAGTCCCAGTTGAAAAACGCTCCAAAGGCTACAATGCCCAAGCCTATTGCCAATATCATCGGGGTAATGGGCACGATACCGAGAAATGTTGGAAGCTGAAGCATCTGATTCAGGATTTAATTGAGAGCGGGAAAATACCGTTACCCGGGGACAAGTCAAGCAACAAGGACAACCCCTTTAGCTCTCATGCTATCTTCACCGGTGAAGTGATCGACTGTTCTCACCTTATCTCTCCTTTCATCCCACAAATCAATGGAATCTGGGTGGATGATGAGGAAGATGTGTACCTCACCAAAGGGGAAACTGTCCCTATCACTCCCGAAGAAATCCGGAAGGCTAAGTCCAAGGCCTTAGCCAGTAACCACCTCACCACCGCCGGTCGTCCTTATTCAGCCACTAGCTCTAAGGACATCTCAGTCCCGGCAACCGTCACTGAACTTGCCAGGACGGAAGAGGCCATTGAAGAGCCAAGTACCGATACGGCTCTTGTCAAACAATTGAAGAGAACCCGAGTTGACCTCACTATATGGCAACTCTTGGTTAGCTCACAAGAACACCGAGAGGCACTTACTAAGGCTCTCGATCAGATAAAGGTCGACTCCCAGGTTACCCCTACTGAAATGGTAGCCACCATCCTGCCCTACCTCAAGGGCAAGTTCAAAGAAGAAGGCCCAGTAGTCACCTTCTCGGATGCCGACCTACCACCGTTCGGGGCCTCTCACAATCTGGCTCTGTATATCACGGTAATTTGCCGGGGTAAATACCTACCAATGACCCTAGTCGACGACGGGTCTGCTGTGAACGTCCTCCCTCTAAGGACTGCCAAAGCCCTCGGTATCACCGAGGCCGACTACATACCAACCGCCCACACTATCCAAGCTTTCGATGGAAGCCCAAAGGCGGTTTCTGGGGCCGGTTAAATTAGCAATTACAACGGGTCCAATTGAAAAAGAGCTAGAATTTCAGGTGATCGATGTCACCTCCTCTTTCAATCTACTCCTAGGAAGGCCTTGGATTCATCCTGTAAAGGCGGTGTCCTCTACTCTCCACCGAAAGATCAAAATGCCCTTGCAAGACGGCATTATCACCCTAGAAGCAACCCCTATGACTGTGGCTAGCTGTAATGCCACAGACCGCACCGACCTATGGGGATTCGATTTTGTAGGGATGATTGAAGAAGAGTACCTTTTCAGGCCCTATTTCACCACAAGCATTGACGCAATGTTGCAAAATTTAGGGTATTTACCGGGGGCTACCTCGAGGCCATATCTTCCAGCTGGGAAGATTATTGAAGTCCTAAATGACAGGGAATCTCACTTCGGTTTAGGGTATGCTGTAACCCCGGGAAATGTGGTCCGAGCAGGCATTGAGAAAGCTTGCAACATCATCAAGGGTACCTACTTGGGCCCTTATAGCCCGAGGTTGGCTGACTACTTCGTCACACCGGTATTCGGGGCTATTCAAGTTGGCCTCTATCAACCAACTACCACATAACCCGAGACTGAACTAGCTCGGGAATGCATCTACATTCCGGATGACACATTTGCCCTCATCCATTCTGAATCTAAGGAGGGTGCTGAAAATGCCGAGCCCGTGTTGGGGCTCTTATTTGGGGAAGACAAAGCTGTTCCAAACCCCAAGGAAGACCTGGTGAACCTGATCCTTCGAAGCAACAGGTTCGATCCTTCAAAGCTGATCTCGGAGGTCGGTACTGATACTAGGAAAAGAGCCTGGAGGAAGACCATCAAGTGGACCGATAGCCAGGGTCGAGTCTACAAGTTGACCACCGAGGAAGGAAACATGCCAGACACCGATTTCGAGTCTGAGTCTGAGTCTGAGTCTGAGTCTGAGTCCGAGTCTGAGTCTGTATTCGAGTCTAAGGGGTCTGGTGCTAGAGTCCAAACTGTAACCCCCCTCCCTATATTCACAGCCACTGGAGCCTCGGGGTCTGTCCCGAAAGCACTCCCAATCCCGCCTCTGACCAATGATCAGATGGCTGCTCTCTTCGAGCTGTTTCCAAATTTTTTATCAATAATAACGAAAACCATTCCGCTTATGACTTGTCGTATTTTCAAAATACTTCCAATTTCAAAAATATTTTCTGCAATGACATTGAGAAACCCGATGAACAGGTATCCTTGCCTCCGCATCTGATCGAGCAACTAGAACAGAGGGAATCCCGAGATCCGGTAATCGAAGAAACCGAGTCTATCAATGTGGGAACAACCTTACAGCTCCAGATGCTTAAGTTAGGGTTATCCTTAGATCCCGAGGAGAGACAACTACTCACAAACCTCCTCCAAGAATTCAAAGATGCCTTCGCATGGTCCTACAAGGACATGCCGGGGATAGATCGAGAAATAGCTGAACACCGCATACCCATCAAAGATGGGTGCAAACCGGTAAAACAGAAGCTTCGAAGAATGAAGCCCGAGTGGTCTCTCAAAGTCAAAGAAGAAGTAGACAAACAATTCAAAGCAGGCTTTATACAAGTGTCTGAATATCCAGACTGGGTCGCAAACATCGTGCCAGTACCTAGAAGGACGGCAAGGTGCGGGTATGTGTGGATTTCCGGGACCTTAACAAGTCCATCCCAAAAGACGATTTTCCGTTGCCACACATCGACATACTGGTGGACAACACGGCTGATCATGCCCTTCTATCATTTATGGACGGGTATGCCGGGTACAACCAAATCAAGATGGCAGAAGAAGACATGGGTAAAACCACTTTCACTACACCATGGGGTACTTATTGTTATACAGTTATGCCATTTGGGCTCATTAATGCCGGGGCCACTTATCAACGAACAGCCACAACCCTGTTACATGACATGATGCATAAGGAAGTGGAGGTTTATGTGGATGACATGATTGTTAAGTCTAAAAGCCGAGACGGACACGTTGCTGCCCTAAGAAAATTCTTCACCCGATTACGTAAGTACAACATGAGGTTGAACCCTCAAAAGTGCAGTTTCGGGGTAACATCAGGCAAATTACTGGGCCATATCGTTAGCCAACGTGGCATCGAGGTCGACCCAGCTAAAATCAAAGCCATCACCGAGATGCAACCACCCAAGACCGAAAAAGAAATAAGGGGGTTTCTCGGGAAAGTCCAATACATCAGCCGATTTATTTCAAAGCTAACCATGGTATGTGAGCCCATTTTCAAGAAGCTGAAGATAGGGGAACGGGTACTATGGGATGATAAATGTCAAGCGGCTTTTGACAGAATCAAGGAGATCCTGTCTGCTCTGCCGGTATTAATGCCACCTCAACCCAGTTTGCCTCTGTCGTTATACCTAACAACGACTGAGACAGCCATGGGGGCTATGCTGGCCCAGACAGTCGATTCAGAAGAACGGGCTATTTACTACATCAGTAAAAAATTCCTGGAATATGAATGCAAATATACAATGCTCGAGAAAACGTGCCTAGCCCTGGTTTGGGCCACTAAAAAGCTCAGACACTACATGCTCAGTCACGAGGTACATGTCCTGTCCAAAATGGATCCGATCAAATACTTGTTCGAAAAGCCCATTCTTAATGGAAGAATGTCCAGATGGACTTTAATGCTAGCTGAGTTTGACCTCAAGTTTGTACCATTAAAAGCCATCAAAGGCCGGGTAGTAGCCGAGTTCCTCGCCGACAGCCTGATATCTGAGGAGGGCCATACCGATACTTGGGCTTTTCCTGACGAAGACATATTCCATACTGACACCGAAACATGGGACTTGTATTTCGATGGAGCATCCAACTTTCGAGGGTTCGGAGTCGGTATTCTCCTTATATCACCACAAGGGGAGCACACACCGTTATCCATCAAATTAGACTTTGATGTGACAAACAACGCGGCCGAGTATGAAGCATGCATCCACGGGTTGCAAGCCGCTGCTGATTTGGGAATTACAAATCTCCGGGTTCACGGGGACTCGTCCCTAGTCATCAATCAAGCCCTTCAAAAATGGAAAACTCGGAATGCCAATCTCGTGGCTTACCAAGCGCGAGTAAGGGTTCTAGAGAAGCAATTCCAGAAGGTAGAATATATCTATCTACCGCGTGAAGAAAATCAGTTCGCGGACGCACTTTCCAAATTAGCATCCCTACTAAATATCCCGGAACATATGCCCAGTATGCCAATCTGTGTCGAAAGACGGTCCAAGCCGGCGTATGTCAACGTCATTCAAGATATTGAGATCACCGATCTAGAACCTTGGTATCAGGCTATCCTAATTTATTTGACAACGGGGGAATATCCCCCGGGAACTGAAAATCAGGCCAAGAAAACCCTGCGAAGACTGGCCACCCAATTCATTCGTACGGACGACGGTCAGTTATACAAAAAGACGGCACAGGGGGCTTTACTCCTATGCATCGACAAAACACAGGCCGAAAAAGTGATGGCCGAAGTACACGACGGTGAAAATGGTCCGCATATGAACGCCCATATGCTAGCCCGAAAAATCATGAGGCTCGGATATTACTGGAACAGTATGGAGGCCGACTGTCAATCATATGTCAAACACTGCCATAATTGTCAAATTTTCGGTAATGTTCAACACATGCCATCGTCCCTACTGTACACCATGACCTCGCCATGGCCATTTTCGACATGGGGGATTGACATAATTGGGAAAGTAAAACCCTTCCGGGACGGGAGGTCACTGTTTTATTTTGGTAGCTATCGACTATTTCACCAAGTGGGTCGAAGCCGAATCATACCGTGTCTTGAACGCCAAGCACGTAGCCAAGTTTATCCAGAATAAAATCATATGCCGATATGGGATCCCACATGAGTTTATCAGTGATCACGGGACCCACTTCCAAGCCGAAACCGCTACTTTGCTAGCGAAATACAAAATCCAGAGGCATACATCTTCGCCGTACCGTCCCCAAACAAATGGAGCGATAGAAGCTGCTAATAAGACAATTGTCACCATACTTAAAAAGATGGCTGATAATTATCCGGACTGGCCCGACAAAATACCCTTTGCCCTATGGGGGTACCGGACGTTGATCCGAACTGCAACCGGGGCAACTCCATATTATTTAACGTATGGCATGGAGGCAGTCCAGCCGGTCGAATTGGAAATACCGTCTCTCAGAATTCTACTAGAAAGCCAAGTGCCCGAAGCGGATTGGGTTCAAGCTCGATATGACTCGTTAATTATTTTGGACGAACGACAGTCGCGGGCTCTCAATAACATCCAAATATATCAAAAAAGAATCAAACGGGCCTTTAACAAGAGAGTCAGGCCCAGGAACATCAAAGAAGGTGATTTGGTCCTAAAATCGGTTCGTGCCTTACTACCGGTTGACCCAAGAGGAAAATTCAAACCCAATTGGGCTGGGCCATACCTAGTCAAGAAGGTTCTATCAGGAGGAGCAGTGATGCTGACGGACCTGGACGGGAATGAATTTGTCAACCCGACCAACCTAGACCAGCTGAAGCGCTACTACCCCTAAATCTTATCTCAAATGTCATTTGCAAAAATTATTTAAAAACATCTTTTTCAAAATTTATAAGCAAGTCAATAAGTTAGGATTATTTATCCTACTGTCGCACATCTCGAACTCATGGTCTTGATGTATTTCAAAATTGCTAAAAAATCTACGCCCGAACTACGTTTGGTTTGATTCCACTAACTGTGGATACGTAGGCAGCCCCTCAAAAGGGCGCAACCACCGCAATAACGAAAAAAGACAGAAACGGTTTCACTAATAATACTTTTATTATTCCAAAAAGAAAAGAACACCGATAAACTCGGTATTTCAAAATTACAAAAAGCCACGAAAAAAAAAACAACACACAACAAAAATAGTAATAAAATTTAAATAATAATAGTAATGGAGACTAGTATCCGGGCATTTTGCCTTTGCCCTTATCCTTCGGGTCT
Organism: Agrostemma githago; assembly: GCA_958450325.1. Classification (NCBI taxonomy): domain Eukaryota; kingdom Viridiplantae; phylum Streptophyta; class Magnoliopsida; order Caryophyllales; family Caryophyllaceae; genus Agrostemma; species Agrostemma githago. Next base: position 17,349,347 of record OY288254.1, on the reverse strand, counting down.
TGTGGAGCCCGAGGTCGCCGGGGTGGAGAAGATTGTTCCCGAATAACCACGGGAACCTCCTTGGCCCGAGTCCTCTTCTTCGATAGAGGATCTTCAGCTATTGTCACGGGCCCAAGCCGAGCCCGTATATGCTCTGGCAGCCTGTCCTTAGGACCAAGTCGGTCCTGGACTAAAGGCTTGGCTCCTGGTCTCCTCTCCAAATTTGTCTGGGGGCTCACTTCCTCCCGAGCACCTCTAGCATCGGACCTCCTAGCTCGAGTCCTAGCTCCTCTCCTCTGACTTGGCCTCAGACGGACTATCGGAGCTTGAATTTCCCCTTCAGCAAAAAAAGTCTCTATTATCCTTGACCTTCTCTCGTCGAAGCAGGTCGAAGGCCTCATCAACCTTCAGAGCAGCACGAGCTTCGGCAGTCTCGGCTTTGGTCCACCTTTCATAAGAATAAGACACCCAGGTAGAATGAAGCGACTTGGGAACGGACCAAGTAGTTCGAGTATACCATCTCTGAATCCAGGTGTCACACATAATGTCGGTCATCTGGGTAGGTGCACTCACAATTGCCTCGTTCTCCGGGATGCGCTGAGTCCACCCATACTGCCTAAGTATGCGGTCAGGGTAGAGGTGAACTGTATGGCTAAAGGATAGAATCACCAGGTAGCGTGCCTTGTCTCCAGACGCCAGACCCGTCCAAGCATAAATGGGCCACCATGGAACAACCCATCGTATCAATGGACCATGATTGAATGTTAATTCTTCCTCCCAATATTTCTGGGTAGTCAGGCAGGACGAGTCGGTAGGTCGTCTCCTTGTCATCACCTGGTTGAACCAATATTAACTCGGGTTGGGAGGAGGCTCGATCTTTGACAACCTCTCAAATAGTCAAAGCTGAAAAGAACACAACATTCATCAGAACAATTCAGAGGTTCGCCAGAAGGCACTCGATCGAGTGACACCCCTAAAACGAGGCAGTAGACCCCTTCACGAGGGCACTCGATCGAGTGCCAGGGTGACTCGGTTGAGTGCCCCCTGTAGCAGTATATCGCGAAGACGGAAAAAAAAAAAAAAAAGAGAGAAAAAAAAAAAGAAAAAAAAAAGAGAGAAAAGCGATATACCTGCAGCAGACGGGTGCTCCCAGTGAAACGGGCTGACTCATCCCTCTTTCGGTTGTCCAAGCCCTGAATAATTTCCCCCGTGATCAACGATGCAGGACTACACTCCGTCTCCATAAGGTCAGCAATTACGAGAAGACGAACGCTACCCATACAAGACAGCAGGTCCATATGGCCTTCGAAGGCATATACGTGCAGCATACAGAAGGCGAACGCCCTACGGCTATGAATGGGCGTAACCCGGATGTCATACGGGTTCATGAACTTCTCAGCTAAGGCAAGCAGAGAAACGGTATCCCCTTCAAGCATGCGGGATACTTCAGCGTGGGAGAGCCCCAAAAACTCCCGTAATTTCCTCCTGGGATCCCGAACTGAGAAAGGGACGGCGGGACGGAGCAGTGGGTTCCACCCTCCTATGGCAGCAATTTCCTCAGGAAGAGGACAGACCTCGCCCCGAGGGAAGGCGAAAACATGGTAAGTGTCATCCCAGAAGGTCAGACAGGCGTCAAGGAAATGACGGTTCACGTGCATCTGACGGAACGTGAACAATTGGAATATGCCTGACTGCCTTAAGGCTACCTTGCTCGCATCCCTAAAACGGTGGGCCCAATCTTGCAACATGTTGATCAGACGGTCAATAGCCATGATAAAGTTTCTTGAAAGGGATAAAGTTTTCTTTTGAGGAGAAGATGAAGCTTTGGAGAATTGTGACAAAACAAGGAGCCAGGGTGATGTATTTATAACATCAAAACCCCGGTACATCCCTGCAGCTGTGCCTCCTTGGCCCAAGCGGGCCTAAACATACAGGCCCAACCCATGACTCTTCCCCACAGACACAAGAATTTAGTCATCCCGAGCAGTCTGTCAAAATTCTAAAATTCAAAAAAAATATACATTCTAATTTTTTTCAAAAAACTTTTTCCATTATCCAAATTTTTATTCCCCAGCGCGAGTCATTTTTACTACCTACGTGTTGCATACATTTTATGTGACTTATACAGGTACGACTCAAACAGGGACATGCAACCCTCTAAATCTCCCCAGCGGAAGCCCGAGGCGGCATTTTCCCCGGAACGGTACGGGATGGGCCCACATATAGGCGCACCCAGGACTTAGGCTACAAGTCCGATTCCCCACGGAGTTATTATCATCAGCTCAAGTATGATTTCTATCTTATGGCTGGCGAGCCCTTCACGCGAGTCTAATGGACTATAAACGACCCGATCGGAAGTCTACCGGGTCTTAACGGGCTTGGTAGCTACTCTGACTTTCGCCCTGTCCAAGCCTCAGTCAGAGTGGGGGCTCTGTAGACACCCGCATTTTGACTACCAGGTGTCTATGGTAGTTTCCAAAAAACATCCGATGATGATCGGACGCTAACGTGTTCTAACGCGCTCGGATACGGGCTCGAAATTAATAATGTCCGGCATGGGCTTTTAACAGGATACAAATCTCACAAAACCAACCTCAAATTCAGGCCCAGTGGGTCGTTCCGAGCAAAATAAGACTAATTTGGGTCAAAACCGACACCAAAAATAATTCCCGTCTTTTAGCGACCGGGTCAAAACCCGGTCAAGGCAAACCCGACACAAAAAACGACCTGATACGTCTCGAAACTTGCGCCAGAATTCAAAAATCAAGCCAAGACAATCCAAATCAATCAAAGAGCAATCAAGGGCAATCATTCCCGATTTAGCTCGCCCTAATTGATCCACTCGGTCGAGTGGATTGACCCACTCGATCGAGTGGAGCCTCGAGAAGGCTGTCCAGGTTCATTCACGAGGGCACTCGACCGAGTGCATTAGGGCCACTCGGTCGAGTGACCCTATGTCACGGGTTCCCTATAAATACCCGTCAATCCTAAGCATTCAAGACAACTTTTTCTTGAACACCTACAACTTTTCCAAGAGCACTTACACAACTTCTACTATACATATTTTCAGCCACAACTCTACCTTTAAGCACCATCACAATACATACAAACTCCACGCATACACACCATCAACTCCTCCTACGTATCTCGACGTTCCCGTGCCATTGCCGCAGTTTGACGAACCGTATCCCGAGAAGCAAGAATATGTAGGTTGAGGGTGTGACAATTCAACACCGACTTTTCCTTCTTCATCCTTTTTCTCGTTTTTTTATATATATTTATATTTATGTTTATAGTATTATATTTAGTCGATAGTAACGACACTACTAACATCTAACATTTATTTCTTGCATCTAACATCTAACGCTAACATTTTACTTATCGCATTTTAGTTATCGTTATGTACACTTTGTCATAATTTTGTATGTACCGTGTATGTATATATATATATATTTCTACGTAATAATTTCAAAACTCGGATCCAAACACGTTTAATTACGATGGTCATTTTTATGGTTCGTTTATTAACACGATCACGATCATTCGTAGTTGAACGCGTTTACATCCATTTCTACGATTAGTACGGAACCCGTTGACACGAAAATCGACATCTCATAATCCGTAAGGATTAATTTCGATGTCGTGACGTAGAGGGACACAATTTCGTCACTAATCAAAATTTTCGAACTAACAATGTTTTTCATAAAATTCCGATAACGGTATTATAATCGTATGCATACACGATTATAGTACCGGAAACCAAGTTAAATACAATCATGCGATATTTGTATTTGATTTGGCAAATCATCGATTTTAAACCAAAAAAACGAACGAGTCACGACTCGTACAGGGGCTACTCGACCGAGTACATAGGCTACTCGATCGAGTAGCACCCACAAAACCGGGCAGTAGCGTCTTCCAGGACGCACTCGACCGAGTCAGCCCACGACTCGATCGAGTGGGTCCTGTAACCAAGAAAACCGAGAGCCTCGACACACATTTCGAGCCTCGTCTTTTTACGACTCTAGTCATCACGTGTAAAGACGATCACGTGACCCTTCTTTCTTCAAAACTCACATATATCACGACACATAAACGATTTTGATCGACGGTCTCACACTATTAATTTTATGTCGACGACTCTTTAGTCGTATCCGACGTATAATTAATTTCGACTCCATTTCTCGAGGTGATAAGTCGGGACAAGGCATCAAGGTTCGAGATCGGGTTGGCACCACGCCTAGGTCTCGAACCTCCGCCCTTTGATTAATATGCAATATAATGCGTACTTAATTAAGGTTCGTCCATCTACACAAATTCACGGTCTAATTTATATACGGGTCCGTTTACAATTATTGCTCGTCATTTCGATTATATATATTTTGGCTATTATGTTTTATTGTTCGTCGTATTGTGAATTCCGGGTTGTATTCCGCTCGTGTAATTTGTAACCGATTTATTATCGCTTTGCTTTATTTATTTACGTTTTACCGTTTATAAATGAACCCTCGCATGCTAAATCACTTCGACAATAAATTAGATGCATTAAATTGACGTAGCTCACATTTAATTCGCATGCTTAGCTAAAACGCTGTTTGCATATCATTTCACCGAATCACTAACGCGCATATTAGAAAGTCAAACGATGTCTTAGTAGAGGCCGCTAAGTGCGGGCGGGGTTGGGTGTCCTTAATGGGCTTCCCAACACGTACCCTCACCCCTTACTCAGAACCTCGGTTTCCGGATGCCCGAAACCGTTGGCGCACGAGAGTCATTCAATACACGATAACCGGTAGTGACGGTATCGGTATCGCAATGCAAAGGGAGGAGCCCAATAAACTCTAAAACCGAAATGGGCCATACTTTGTGTATGGTCCATAGCGATATAGAGTGGGCTCGAACGGTTCCGAATAACCATAAAATTCGGTGGCGACTCCATTTCGACTTAAATTTCAATTCGATCCATTCTCATATGGAGGTGCATTCGCCTACCCAAACCCGCGCGTGGCCGCGTCGGGGTGGACCTACGTCATGTCCACAATACAGAATATACAGCAAGATAAGTAATTGAAAAGTTCAAGCCACCACAAAAACTAACAGAGTAACAATAGTACAATAATGAATAGTTCAATACTTCAATTGAAAAATAAAAATATAGTCATGAGTTGATGGCTGATGAGCAATTGGAAATATGGTGATGAGAAAGAAGTAAGAACATACCGTGAAATCTTGAATGAAAGATGATGATTGCCGATTTGTGAGCTGACCAGTGATGATTGATAAAACAATTGGGGTTTAGGGTTCTATCGTGGAGATTGGAGAAAGAAGCATCACGCAGAAATGGTTGAATGTTGATGATAAATGTTGATTTGCTTTATTTTTTTTGGGAAAATCGATAACTTATACCTTCAATAACCTCATTTTTCAAATTTTATACCTCAGATAAATTTTTTTCAAAACTTATACCTACTTATTCAATTTATTTCATAATGCATACCTTAATCCAAATTCCGTCAAAAAACTAACGGATTCCGTCATACTTTAGTTTTAAGTCGCAAAGTTTGTTTATCCTTTTACGTTTATATCCTTATTCAACGTAAAAATTGATATGCAAATTAGTGAAATCGGGTCAAAAACTGGTTCGGAAACCGGTTCAAAAAACCGATTTTTAACAAAGATAACCATATTTTGAAAAAACCGGGTCATAAAAACCGGATCGATTTCGGTTTAAAATTTGGACAAAAAAACGGGAACCCGATTCAAGCCGGGTTGGTTTCGGTTCAGGAAAAAAATGGTTTTTAAAAACCAGGTAACCGAACCGGTGTAGGTACTCGGTTTTGCTCACTCCTACTTATGTTATAGTAGTCGTCCAATGTTACTAAAATAAGGGCAAAATGGTCAATTAGTAATAGCTTGTTAGTTTTGTTACGGAATTTGAATGAAGGTATGCATTATGAAATAAATTAGATAATTAGGTATAAAATTTGAAAAAAAATTATCCAAAGTATAAAGTTTGAAAAATGAAGTTATTTGAGGTATAAGTTATCAATTTTCCCTTTTTTTAATGTAGTTTAGTTAGTGGGTCATAGTTAGTAATGGGTCATAGTTAGTTTAGTTAAATGGGTCACACAATTGAGTTAGGTAACCCAAGTAGCACTTTATTGAAACTAGGAGAAAGGACCGTATGATCCCATAATAAATCGCGATCCCACCAATCCCACGCGATCCTGACCGATCCTAGCGCGATCCTATGCCGGGACGATCCTACTGACGATCCGGATTGGGTAGCTAATTCTGAGTCGTAGGATCGTACGATCCTACGATCCGGACGTATAATAATACCATGTCGTATATTTTTGCTCACCCCTAGGTAAAAGGGGTTAACCAATATGAGGGGTAAAACGGGAATATCACTTAAAATATGGACGACATTAAGGAAAATAACGGACGATGAGAAGTGAAAGTTTAAAATAGCCTAAATAGGGAGAGAAATCAACCCAAAAACTCCGAATTCTTTTTTTTTTTTATGTTATTATTCAATGTAGTACTCCCTCCTCTCGCCCCATATTCCTTTTATGAATTTTTTTTGAATTAGCGCCATTTCTTTTTAAAGAAATAATTTTATCTCAATTTCTCTCTCATCACATTCATTATATCAATATTATCCTCCTACTTTTTCACTTTTTCTTATGGAGGAAGTACTATATTATAGTGTTTCCAACTCGAAACAAACAAAAAAAAACTCAATATTAAATGTGTCAAGAGTTTATATCAGATATTCTCATACAATCAATTGTGAGACGGTCCCTCATTCAAAAGATCTCCATTTTGAAAAATATTGTAGTACTTACTACAATAAACTTTGATTAACCATACTAGATGAGTGGTGACGAGAAGAAGAGGTAAGCTCAAATACTAAGAACTCCCTTTACTCTGACGGAAAGGTTGAAGTTCAATTCTCATCAACGACATAGATACATCGGGGCTCTTTTCTCTAAAAAAAAAAGGTGGTGATTTATTTACTTAGGAATAAATAGATTGTATTATTATAGGAACAAAATATCATGAGTGATGAGTCTTTCAAACAAGGAAACATTAAATGCATGATCTCTTGATACATTGCTAACATACCCAAAGAAGTGAAATCTCACTTGATTTCATTCCAAAATCTGAAAAAATAAGATATGTCTTGTTTCGAAATCTCACGTTTCTTAGAAAAGAAGAAGCAGTTGCAGAAATGAATTATGAAGTCGTCGTCGTCGTCGTCGTCGTATATAAGTTTTTTTTGCTCTCTTTCAAACCCACTTTCTTCACCACTTTCCCTCGTTCCCCTCCCTCAACTCAACTCATCCCACTTTCTTCTCCCTGTTTAAATACAACAGCATCAACCAAAAATGGCAGATAATTCCCAAAAGAGAAGCAACATTGTCTCCAACCACCCACACCCCGATTCTGCATCGCATTCTCGCACCGTTTCCACCCTTCCTAAACATCAAGACATAAGTTTCATGCCTAAGTTTTTGATCAAGAATCTCTACAGGAAGAAACAGCATCACAGGCAACCCTCCATTGTTTTCCCTGGAGGGATTAATCTCGATACCATTGAAAGTATCCCGGATTCTACTCGCGAACATGAGACACGTGGAAAGAAGCCGCACAAAGGCAATCAATTGTTGTCAAAAAATGTCGGGACAATCATGTCTGTTCTGTTCAGAAAAAAGAACCAGCCGCGTGATCAGGATTACAGGTTGGCTAAGCAGGGTTCAGCAAATGGCAAATGTATGCCAACGTCGCTTTTGACTTTGTTTAACGACAAGAAGCGTGGTTTAAAGACAGTGAAGGGGAAACCAGAGGAGGAGAACGGTTGCAGTGGAAGAATTCCTGAAGGGAGAAATTTAAGTAAATCGAGAACTCAGAATCTGAAATCAGGGTTGAAAATCAAAGGACTTACCAAGATTAAGAGCAGAGAAAAGGATGAGAAACGATACGAGCTCTGCAAGAAGAAGATCTTGATGGGTGAAAAATGTCGGCCTCTCAATGGTACCCTTCGGTATGACAAGAATGGCGTTCTTCTTGTGCCAAAAAATCTGACTTGATCTTGCACATTTGTATCTTATTCAGCAAATATGTTAGGTTCACTGTATTATTAACATGAATATTTGCGATAACTGTATGAACTCAATGAATGGTTATCGCATATTGCAATTCAATTTTTTGAAAGACTGCATCTACCATTCTGCCCAAGTACATTTAATCATATTGGCGATTACGTTTGTGTCATGGTTACTTGTGTCCTTGCGATTTTTTTTCATAATAATACTCAAAAATAAACTAATTATTGTGTGCCGTAAGGAATGACGGGTTTATGAAATAATAAATCCAGGGAGAAAAAATTACCCTCAAACCTGCCATTGAGATAAACCCGCCTAAAAACCCTCAACCGAGCCTTCCAGAGCCCCATACTGATAATTAGTTTTCATTCTAACCCAAAACGACAACTAATTTATTTTTGAGCATTATTTGAAAAAAAAAAAAAAAAAAAAAAAAAAAAAAAAAAATCCTCTCGCACAAAAGACTTGTAAATCTGTGAAACATATAATAGCAGGAAATCCAAAATTACATGTATTGCTATCGTGTAGAACAAAACCAATTTCAGGATAAACAGTTTCTGCAAAATTTGAACAAAAGGATACATCATTAAATACCTCATTGTAACAGCAACAAAGAACAGACGTGGGAAATAGTAGTACAAACATCTCAATGCATAAATGACCACCTTGTGGACTATTGAAAGATGATATTCAACAGAAATCTCTAGTCCATGTGAATAACCAATCTATCCCCTGTTCACTAAAACAAAAACCAAGGGGCAAAGACGTCATTTCAACTTTCCCGCCTAAATCTACCTCTCATTATCTCAATTGGGCTTGACAAAATAAATTTTTAACCAAATACTCATTACAAGCCCAGTTCTGCAATATTTAATCATAAAACCAAAAAATCTTACACCTACCAATTTTTACCAATTATACAAATTTGAAAAAAAAAGTAACATAATAACAAAATAAATTTCATACTTTTTAATAGGCATGTGAAACGGGTTGGACGGGTCATGTTATCTGGGTTGGACATAATACGGGTTTGGTTAAATACATGTCACGGGTCAATTAGGGTTAGAATACTAGACTTATATAATTTCTGACGCCTTACAATTTATCAATTAAAAATTAATTTTTTAATATAGTAATCACATTAAATATCACTAATGTTATTAAATTCAATATTTAACATATTTGTCAATAGAATGAGGCATAACTTTATTAAAAATAAAATATTTGACTTACTATTAAAAAATATATTTTATTATTAAATGCTATTAACAATTATTATTTTTAATTTTTTTTTGGTAGTTTACGATATTAAAGTTAATAATTTTTAAACTTATATTTTAAATATAACATACTCATATAAATACCAAGAGCAAGTAATATTGCAATAATTTTAATTAACAGATCATTTCAGATTTAAGCCAAACGGGTCGCGGGTCAAAATGTTACGGTCTTAGACTCCTGAGCCTAAACAAATGGGTCGAGTTTATGAGTCGAATCGAAATCTAACAGATTTATTTACTAATTTAAAGATCCTGTATCTTATCATAATCTTCGAAAATTTAGAAACAAATCAATTACCTAAGAATACTATACTAAGCATAATAAGAATACTAATGTTGAATGTGATCTAAAAGTAAAAAAAAAAATAATAAATTCCAACTTAAAATAAGTAAAAAAAAGGGGGCATTTAGTACTATTATTTCTTACTTATATTATGGCATAAACTAGACGCGACCTGATTCATTTGTCAAAAATATACTGTACTTTTTTTTATTTATAAAATATCATTTTATGAATGTCATACAAAAAGAAAATAAAATCGTAAATAATATATTGTACATATTATATGACTGATCATATTAGTAATTTTATATTCATGTTGTCCCAATAGAATGTTAATCTATACCTAAAAACAAGGTAGTGAGATAAAAATTATTTTTATTATGCTTAAAACAAAAAGTAGAGGGTAAAGTTTACCCAAAACATAAATAGTTAACTGAATCACTAAGAACATAATAATGTAAATGAATGACTTAGACAGAGAATATATATTTTTGTAAGTCACTAAACTATTTGCATATATACAAAATTTAATTTTCTTCAAAAAAAAAAATACAAAATTTAATCAAAAAACCGTGCATAGGCACGGGTTTTGCACTAGTCATATACTCTCAAAGGTTTTAACCCAAGTTTTGCACGCAACATGTTTGCTTCATCAATTTCGGGATAAGGTGGTCTGTCTCGTTCTCCATCTTCTCTTTTGCCATGTTCTTCTTGGACTCCACAAGGCTCAAGCGCACCACTATTTCCATCTCCAACCAATATGGGGATTGGAGTTTGGGCATGCCTCCTTTGGTGTTCCCCTCCACGCTCCTACTTTGGCTTTTTGAGAAGCTCTGCTTTTGCCAACCATGACTCCCTCCCCTGTAATGGCAATAGTACCTATTGTCTCGTACGCGATGGGGATCTCCGTCGCTATCCGAGAGGTCCCAGTCTCTATCTCCACCTCATCCACAATCGGTATCACAGATTCACAGTCACTGTCACTGATGAGAAAATTGAGAGGATATCAATTATCAACAACAGAATCTCCCCAACAATATGAAATAGAGAGAAATGAGAAGAAAATACAGTTGCAAGATATGCACATATTTTGACAACAATTTTAAGTAGGCCGAATCTATAAACAGGATGAAGACAATGTCAATATTGACGGAGGGGGTAATTGGCGATAGTTAAAAGACTAGGCCAATATTCGTAATTCATTCATTTACCATACAAAATTATACTCGAAAGAGCAACAGTTAATTTGACATAAATTAAGAAGAAAGAGGGGACAATATATTGAAATGGAAGGAGAATTAGTTTAAGCAGTACATATGTATGACCCATTATACTTTTCTACTGCACACTGCCAATGCAGAGAAACCTGGTTGGATCATATATTTCACTTTTGGAAGCTGTTCTGGATCTCTCCATGGCAAAAATACCATGAAGGACTTTTATCTATCTATCGATCTATCTATCTATCTATCTATTTCTTCATGTGCATGTGTGTGACTAGTGTGTGTCGTACAAAATAAAATGGTGAACAGCTTCCGAGCCAAGACAAACAGAGATAGGTGCATATAAAACATATAGTCCTACTTCATAGTTCATAGTTTCATACTAGGATAAATTAATTTTCCAGCCCAACTTTTCCACAAGACTGCGTAAAGTAATGCAAAATTATGACAAAACTAGGAGCTGGAGTCTGGACATCTGGTGGAAGACTGGCATGTAACCATTTCAACTCAAAACCACAAAAAGAAAAAGAAAAATCTGAGAAACAAGAATGACTCATTGTTTTCTTAAACAGAAGTATTTATCGAACAATGAATCGGAAATAAGAGTTACCTGGATATTGGACCCCAGGAACAGTTGCATTTTCTTAACCCTTAGATAAAAAGAGACATAAATAAAGAGATGAAATTGGGATTCAATGAAGAGTGGGTGTTTGGTTTGAGAAAGAGAGAGGCAACAACAACAACAACATTCAAAGCCAGTTTGAACACGGCCAAGAGAATCAACCAACCCATTCAAATCATCCACAGCCAGAACAACCTCAAAAGATCAGTTCAACATAGCCAAGATGCCTATGACACTCATATACAGAGTACGGAAAATTCAAACGAGTTAGGGTAAAAATACAATCAAGCTAAGCAAAGAAAGGAAGAAAAAATAGCAAAAGAGAAAGTAACAAATAACTCATGCCCATCTTGTCTGTTCATCCGCAAGCTTACAATAGTCACTGTATAGAACCGAACCCCCGCAGGTCTTAGGTACGTTCACCAAAACAACAGCCTGAAAATAAGAGCTATTCATCAATTTATTCAACTCAAAAGAAGATGGAAGATTTGTGATATTCCAATTGAATAACATCTCCTAAATCTTGCTTCAACAGGATTATTATACAAACTAAAACTTATAGAAATACTACCTATCCATCAAACGCAACAATCAGCGATAAGAATTCGACAAAAAAGATAAATCTATTTTTACTTGAAATAAGAGGCGATTCAACACTAATGAAAGAATACATACTTACAATCTTCATTTTTGACGACACAAAGATGTGAGACTGAAGGAAGATTATGTTCATCCCCAAATTTAAAGAAAAAAACCTAACCCTAATTTTTGGGATGAGCGACTGCTGTTTAACTGTTTTGTTGTGTATTTTACTCAAAAGAATACCTGATTTAAAGGTTTATAATCTTAAGATCTGTTTTTAAATCCAGAAAAATAAAAATGAACGATTCTCTTATTTACAATATAGTATCATCATCTTATTTTCTTCATTTGTAGTTTTTTTAAAAGTTTTTTAAGACTCAAAAGATTGTTGGTTCAAATCTAAACCGAAAGATTACTCATTTATGAAATTAAATTTCGATCACCTCATCATAATTTATAATTTACTTAAGTAAGTACTATTTTTAAGACTTATTTTTTTTTTTATATCTAAGTTAAAGGACAGACGATTATTCTTTATTTATATAATCGAATTTGATCATCTTATTAGAGTATATATTTTTGATGAATGATTACTCGCTCTTATTTATATAATAAAAAAAATTCAACTTATTATAATTTTTCGTTGTAGATAGTTTTACTTAAGTTTATTTAAGTTTAAATATAGTCTAATTAAGAACTTTTATTTATACACGAATGATTACTTATATAGAATTCCATCACCCCATCTTAATTTTTCGATGCAGGATAATTGTACCCTAATTATATAGTCTAATTCTTAGTCTTATTTATAATATAGAAATCTATCACCTTATTTATAATTTGTCGATGTGGGATAATTTAACTAAAATTTGTAGTCTTCTTATTTGTAATATAAAATCATCACTATCTTATTTTAATTGTTAGTCTTACCTTTTTAATTTAAACTCAAAATATTGTTGGTTGATATTTAAAAACAATGATTACTCTTATCAACAATGATTACTCTTATTTTTTTTATAGTCTTCCATCAGCTTGTCAATTTTTTTTCGATGTGACATAATTACTTAAAGCTTATACTCTTAGGAGCTCTTTTTAAAACTAAAAAAATACATCATACATTACTCTTGAAATCTTGATTATAATACGAAGTATAGAATTTCATCACCTCACTATAATTTTTCGATGTGAGATAATTTTAAATTTGTATTCTTATATATTAAAAGCTTTTTTAAGACTCAAAAGTTTTTTTTTTGTCAATATTTAAAACCGAATGATTACTCTTATTTATAATATAAAATTTCATTACCTTATTCGAATGTGGGATAGTTTTACTTAAGTTTATAGTCTTAATATATATTTTAAGACTCAAAAGATTTTTGGTTAATATCTAAGAGCACATGATTACTACGGAATATTATTTATAATATAAAGTTTCATCACCTTATTATAATTTTTCGATGTGATATTTTTTTTACTTAAGTTTGTAGTCTTATTAAAAGACTTTTTAAGACTTAAAATTTTTTTTTGATTGATATTTAAGAACGAAGGATAATTTTTCGATGTGGGATAATTTATTTAAGTTTATAGTCAACCATAAGCTCTTTTTAAGACTAAAAAATACATTACTCTTGTTTATAATATAGAATTTATCACCTCACTATACTTTTTCAATGTGGGATGATTTTAAATTTGTAGTCCTATATATTAAAAGTTTTTAAGACTCAAAAGATTTTTGTTCATAATTTAAAACCGAATGATTACTACTCCCTCCGTCCTTTATGTTTCTTCCCGTTTTTTAAACGGGAAGAAACTTAAAGGACGGAGGGAGTAATATTTATAATATAGAATTCCATCACCCCATCATAATTTTTCGATGTGAGATAATTTAAAAAAATTTCTTGGTCGATATTTAAAACCGAATGATTACTCTTATTTATAATATAAAATTTAATCACCTTATCATAGAACCTCTTTTTGAGATTCAAAAAACTTTTGGTAGATATCGAGGAACAAATGATTACTCTTTATTTATAATATAGAATTTCATCAACATATTATAATTTGTCGATGTGGGATAATTTTAAAACTGTTATAGGTAATAAATTCATCACATAATGTGAAACAAATAATATGAAATTTATAATGAAAGCATTTTTTACCAAGAATCTAATTATTTCATTTTTATAATTTATTTTACGATAATGTTTTTTAAAAAATGAACTCTAAAGTTTTTACTTAAGAATTGTAAAATATCACATTAATATAATAGATTAAATATATATTGTAATAATTAAAAGATTCTCTAATTGATTTTATTTATTTATGCTACTTTGGTAATATGAATTTTGATCAAACGGACCAATGAGATCGCTCGAAAAAAACTTTATATATATATATATATATATATATATATATATATATATATATATATATATATATATATATATATATATATATATATATATATATATATATATATATATATAGGAATTGCATCTCGTGAGTCTCTCTATTACTGTAACAAATATCTTACTGTGACACTGTCACACTATTACAGTAACACAAGTATAATAATTATATAATACTGATACAGTAATCATATTACTGTAACATCATGGATTTAGCATAGTGATGGGGAGCAGATACTTCCACATCCGACCCCACAATCACATCGAACCCCCTCCCCACCCTCCCCATCTGCTCCGCATTCCCCCACCTCAGCTCCGCCGCCACCACGCTCCCCCCGCCCCGCCCCACCACCCCCGCATTCGCCGCCCCGTTGTACTCCAGGTTCGAGACAACATTATTGAGACATTGTTACTGTAAAAATATTAATTAACAAGATTACAGAGATTACAGTTTCGATATTTTTGTACAATATGTAATGTCATAAAGTATTGCAAATCAACGCTTAAACTCAATTGGAACATTAAATTCTAATAAACTTAATACAGTATATATGAATCCTAATCTAAAAGGTACAAAAGTTTCTAATTAGCATCATCGGTCATCGCAATCAAAATTCAATGTAACATCATCGCGATCAAGTCAAAGTAACTAATTGAAAATTAATCGCGACAATCATCGTAATCAATAAGAGGTTGGGCAAGATCAGAAGCCTTAGAAGTAGTGAAGGCATCGAAATCATCCTCAAGCTTCTGTTGATCGACGACGGGGTCCACCACGGCAGTGGCAGTGGACCCCCAATCGGCGCCGTAAAGCACGGAGGTGGGTCTGACGTGGACCAAAACGACGGCGTCTCCGGGTCGTAAGTAGTGGTCCACTGCCCAGTTAACGGCGAAAGCGCTCTCGTCGCTGAAATCGACGGCGATGGCGATCTTTCTGGCGGCGCCGGCGGTGGGGGTTTTGCCGGTTACGGTGTAGCGTGGTGAGGATACGGTGACGGTTGTCGTCGACGGTGGTGGTTTTGTTTTGATGAGCGGGATTTCGAAGCTCATGTTTTAATGACGTGGCACATTACCAGCCATTCAATCTGATTAAATCGTGTGGCTCTAATTCGCGGGACGGACTCATTTAAAGATGAGGACTCACCGGATCCTCACTCGACCTTATTTGAACCTACCTATATATATATATATATATATATATATATATAGAAGGGATCAAATAAGTTCACCATATGTAATTAAGTCTATATTAAAGTTACAGATGACATACGTTAAAGTTGCATTTTTTCATAATTGATATGTAACTATAACATTCAGCTCTTTTATCACTTCAAATGATAAAGTGCAACTTTAACACTCATCTCGTGTAACTTTAAGCACCTTTTGTGTAACTTTAACACTGGAACTTATGAACTTATAAGAGTTGTTGGCCTTATGTGAACCTATCTCTATATATATA